>CM022298.1:689772470-690372470 GCA_011799875.1 Thinopyrum elongatum | reverse complement strand
GAAAATGTAACAAATTTGGCCCAGTTCCACAAGAGAAAACACACAGCCTAACATTTGGCCTAGCCGCGAGACCTCACGCAAAAAAAATGTTCCAATGACTAAAATAACGTGGGTCGCCATCCATTCAATTTGGCCCAACTTCGGCCCGCCGCCGCTGTTACCGGCCGGTGCACAACATTCGATCTTCTGGACGACCCAGATCGGCCGTCGGATGAGCAAAAAAAGTTCCAATGGAAACCCTACGCACAATGTCCTCCCAATCTGGCCGCTTTTCACGGAAGGAAGGAGATAGTGGCGGCGATTGTCAAAAAAAAAGGAGATTGTGGCGGCATCGGCGCCGATTTACATGCCGGCGTGGTCGGCATGCTCGACATCTTGGGTCGATGTGACGTTGCGGCCGGCTCCTCGGAGCTCTGCACGCCCTGCTCATCGAGGATGCGCAGGCCGCCGTCCCTGAAGGCAGGTGCTCTGGCCATGGTGATGGAGGCTGCGTAGGCCGCCGCCCATTAATGGTCGGTGCGGTGGCCGGCAAACGGCGGTTGCGCGCGATACGGTGACGGTGCGGTGGCCGGAAGACGGGGTCTGCGCGGAGACGGTGGCCAGGAGGTCGCTGGGTGATGGAGGCTGCTCTCGCCGCCGTACACTTGAATGGGCAACGCACGCGGACTGGAGAGGAGCGGCAGCTCGCACAGCGCAAAGGCCATGGAGTCGTCGTCGAGCATGCTGATCGATGCTCTTTATATGGGTATGATTCATTCCTTCTTGTACTACTGGTTCCCAGCCGGATATTATCTTCAGTTTCTTCATCATGCCTCAAATATTCAGTGCTTTGGAACAGTAAACATGGTGTGTTTTGGAAATAATCGATGCAGATAAACATGATGGTAGTTATAAATGGTAAACATGAATAAATAAATCGACTTACTGTAACCCATTTCGGCAGGTGTCTGTGTGCCGTTAATCTTGAGCTGCGTGGCACCCGGGTTGATAGTTGCGCTGACTGTATCAGAGGTGGGGAAAGATCAACTGGAGAACGGGGCTACGATCTGAAACCAATAGTACCAATAGTGTGTGCCGTATGGAAATCAAGGCTCACTGCAAAAATGGGTACGGATCTCCTTTGTGCGTGGGATTAGGTTGATATGCAACAATGGACAGGAAGGTGATCCTGTAACAATAATTGCAGAGTTAGTGCGCATTATTAGGAAGGAAATAAAATGGATAGAACATAGGTATCGCAGTTGATCCTGGACAGAATATCATTTGTCATTGATTTTTTTTAATACAGCTGGGAAATAAATCATGTTGACAACACGTCCATACAAAGAAAATCACTTTAACCATCATGTCTAGTTTTTTATGCAACATAGATCCTTATGAAGCCGTGTTAGAGGCTAACATTATGGCTGTTCGAACATAACATTGGAACCCTGTTCTAAATATTTTTCATTTTCATTGAAGCTGTGTCGAATTGAAGTTTGCATTAGCCGTGAACCCTGTTCCGAATATTTTCATTTTCATTCAGAGCATGATTAACAAGTAACCAAGAATATACTACAACTAAATCCTACAGAGCATGATTAACAAGTAACTAAGAAATATAGACAGGACATATGGAAACCTCAGTAACATAACATGGTGATTCATAAGAGATGTGCATCTGGGCGAGGCATTGCGATGGATTCAGCACACGGGGTCTTCCGCTTAGCAGCGAGGTCTGCGTTGCGCTGAGCTCGCAACGCCTGCCTCTCGTCAGGTGGCATGCTATGCCTGCGTGCTCTTCGGCGGCGTTCGTGTCTTGCCTCTGATCAACTGGTATATTTTTATTGGCTGTCCTTCTACGAGCGTTCATCTCCTGCCTCTCCTCGGTTGTTAGATTTTGTCTGGTGCCCTTTGGCTCGCATTCCTCTCTTCATAAGTTTTATTTCGTCTAGCTGCTCTTCGACGTGCATTCATTTCCTCTCTTTGCTCGGGTGTTAGCCTATCTCGCTGCGCTTTATCACGATTCCTCCTTTGTTGTTTTTTGTCTTGTGTCCCACTTGCATTGGAAGCAATATGTTCAAGACCATTCGGTGTTCCTTGAAGCTGAAGTGTTATAGGGTTTTCTGCATGGCCATTGTGTAAATTGTTAAACCCAAGACCCGGATTTAAATCAATATATGCAGCGCATAGTTGGATTTAATAAATCTAGATATACAGATAACTATACTCCAAATAAAAATATGTCAGTGTGAAGGGGTGATACCATTTGATGTTTCCGCATGCTCTCTTGTCTCCAATGGTATGAGAGTAATGGCTGTGGGAAGCATTGTATCCATTGGTATGTGGATGTTTCACATAGGAACATACCTAACAACTGTCAAGATTATTTCATGCTCAGATACAAATTGCTAATCAAGACATTATTCGTACACAGTTTGTTAGAAAGTAGACAACTCCTTTTCCCTTATCATGTGACATCTTATAAGCAAATGTTATTGCTACCATTACTTGATATAAGAGCTATCTGACCATGAATTGTGCAGAAACTATGAGGTCATTTTCGTAGTGGTATGCATTTTCTTTTGTGAACAATATAAATGAATAATGCCATCATCTAAGCTTATAATTCACTTGCATGTATCAGGAGTATGAAGATCACTGGGGAACAACACCATGGAACCAGAGAATTAGATTGCTTTGACAAAAACGGAATAGCAGAGCCGGTGTCAAAGTTGAACTCACTTCGAGGCGAATGAAAGCGAGACTGCACAGTTGGTTGATTGTAAACACATGTGACCTCCAGGTGAAGATAGACCACAACGGGCGTGGGTGACAATAAACACGTGATTGCTACAACAGGTGACCTCGTGTGATCTCCCAGTGATCTTTTGTTGTGCTGTGCTTGATGGGGAGCGCTTGATCCAGGGGTATCCTTGAATGACCAACCCCGTAACAAATAGTACGTACTTAAATAACAACCTCAATATGACGGAGATATTTGAGGAGATTATCCTTTTTCTTTGGCAACGAAATACTCTATGATAACCGGTGATTCTTGTCCATACCTTGTGTCAGCTGTTTTAGGAGGTAAATCAGGCTGCTTATTGCTTTTTTTTGCGGGGTTGTTAGGATTTTTTCGAGTTTGTTTCCATTTAGTGCCACAACGTTGGACGTGATTGTTTTCCATATCTTGTGCCTGCTGTTCTAGGATGTAATTACGCCCAAATATTGTTTCTCGAGGTTGTTACGTAAGGCAGGCTATTATTGTTAGGATTCTTTTGAGTTTGTTTCCTTTTTTAGCGCTACATGGACGGACGAAGGGGAGGCGAACGAAACGTACCATCGCAACCGCAGACTTCTCCTTTAGGAGTAGAGATATGCCCATCTTGTGCAGTACAGGCCCAGCCCCATATGATGTAGAGTTTGACAGTGGACGGACACTGTAGTAGTAGTATTTGCGCGACACGTGTTTCGGAACATCTGGTCGAGCAGCTGGACAACAACAGTCTGCTCTGCTACTGGTGAGAAGTGGAACTAGTCCGACCTGAGGGCATCTCCAACGCGGATCACCGCAAATGTCCGGACCAAGTGGTGCAGACACTAAGGTTTTGACTTTCGGTTTGTGAAATTTCTCGGCCCAGACCGAGATGGCCGAATTTCGGCCATTTTTAAAAATTTCGGCCGAAATTTGACCAAAATTTGACCCAAACTTGTCTTAAATTTGACCAAATTTTGACCAAAATCCATTTTTTCGCCGGAAGGTATTTTTCGCCCCTAGCCGAGATGGCCGAAATTCGGCCGAAATCCGTTTTTCTCGGCCGGAATTCAAAACACAGGCAGACACTTTTAGCCATCCAACGAGGTTCATCAAATCCGTTCGGACCAGGCCAGACGTCCAAAATTCTACAGACCGGCCCCAAATCGGGGGAGGTCTGGGGGAGTCCGGACGTCCGCCAGGTCGGACTCTGACATCCCGGTCCCACCCAAAAACACTCTAGAGTTCGTTCTAGAACGCTTCGGGGATTCACTCCGGCTGACCGGCCTCCCGTGTACCCGCATTCACGGCGGCGCGGCGACCAAGAACCCTACTTCGGCATTTGAACCATTATCGGTCAACCTGTCCCGGCTATTTAAAGCCGACCGACCACCCCCCAAATCTGCACCTCCGATCCGAGCCTATCCTCACACCGTCCGTAGTTCGCGTCCGCCGTCTGTCGTCCGTAGTTCGCGTTCGCCGTCGCCATGGCGCGGTCCTTTGCTATGTGGTACAGGCAGCTCACGCCGGCGCACCGCGCCCAAATCATGGCGGAGGTCCACAACGCGAAGGCCCGGTGCCAGGCTCGCATTGAGGCGGGCCAACCTTCGAGCTCTCCGGAGCCGGAGGAGGAGGGGATGGAGGAGAAGGAGGAGGGCGACCCCATAGCCATGGCGGAGGCCATGGAGAAGGAGGCGCCCACGAGGAGGAGGTGCCCGTGGCGGCAGAGGCGATGGCCGTGGATGTCGCGCCGGTGTCCGCGTTCAAACTGCTGCAGGCGGAGCGGCAGTACGACCCGGCACTCTTGGAGGAGCACTGGTTGGCAAAGTCTCAGTTGGAAGTGGAGTGCGCGCCTGAGGCTGCCGTCGTGGTTATCGTTGAGGCGGACCCGGGCATCGTCCATGTGAATCGGGCGGTGCTCGCGTCCGTAGAGAGCACCCGCACGGTCCGCCACGAGCGCTGGCAACTCCACGTCAACGACGAGGCGCCGGACGGCAACGACGACGAGGCTGGACTGTCCGGCGCGGGAGTAGTAGTTTAGGGGTTTTTTTTTATATAGTTGTTTTTAGGGCATTTTGCTATGTAAAAAGTAATCCGAAAATCAATGAAAACCCGTTGTCCATTGTCTTTTGGGAGACACGGTTGGATGGCCTTTGCCCAGAGGGATGTCCGTGGACACGAATGTGTCCGCTGCCATTTGCTGTCGTCCGTTTGGTGATCCGCGTTGGCGATACCTGATCCGATCCTCTCCAGATGCAACGAACGAACAGGACCGAACGATGCAGCAGATGCCGTGTCGGCGATGCAACCACGACAGCGTCACCTAGTCGGCTTGGTGGGCAACGGCGCTGAACACAAACAGGTGCGCGCATGCCGCCGCCGCCGAGCTTTGGACCCGCCGGGTTCGCGTATGTGGCAACAGCGTCAATACTCCACAAGTGCAACAGTTTGACTGCTTGCTTTGTTGCAGTTTGAGGACCGCGCGTAGCGGAGTGGCTGGGAGGCGGTGGTAGCTCCCATACCGCCAGAGTTCGATTCCCTACGGGGACGGATTTTTGGGTGTCTCACTGTGGTACACTTTTTATTAGGACCAGTCTAGTAAAAATTCGCAGGTGAGGACGACATGTCCGTCGTTCCCGGAGTTCAGGACTTCGGAAGTCTCTCAGTGTCCGTCGTTCCCGGACTTCGGAAGTCTCTCAGGACGTATTGGAGATATAGGTTGTAGGTCTAATTTAGACGCATAGTCGGGGTGTGAGTGTGCTGTGCGTGTGTGGGGTGTGTGTGTCTGTGCGTCCGAACAGATGCTACAGCATGTATACTCAGTTGAGGCTAATTTCTTTGCTTTGCTGCAGTTTTGATTTCTGAAGTGCTTGAGAGTGTTGGGGGGGGGGGGGGGGGGGGGGGGGGGGGGGGGTTGCAACGACGGCATGCGCTCGCCGTTTGACCAAATTAAAAAATATATAATAGGCAGAAAACATTTAAAATAAAAACTTCAAACATTACAATAATTAAACGCTGGCGAAAGTCCGCTTACAATAACTAAAACTTAAAACATTTAGATAAAAATTAAAAAAACATCATGTAGCCGCAGCCCGTAGCCCTAGGCATCGTCGTCGTCGCCGGAACGGGTCAGGTCGACGAAAGCCGGTGCCTCCGCCCATGGGAAGGCCTGCTGGTAGGCCGCCAGCGCCGCAGCCTGCTGCGCCGCATCTGGTGCCGTCGGCTGGTGCTGCTGCGCCAGCGCTGCCTGCCGCTGTGCCGCCTCCTCTTGCTCGCGCCGCTCGGCCTCCTCCTCGCGCTCCCACTACATCCGGCGCTCCGCCTCCGCTCGCTCCGCCACCAGCACACGGTCCTCCCACTAGGTGAGGTGCTGCCGCTCCTCCTCCTCCGTCGCTCCCAACCAAACGGGCGGCACAGAGACGTACCTGGGTGCGGGTGGGGGCGGCGGCGGTGGTGACGGCAGCGGCGGTGGGTACACGTGGTCGCCGGCCGCCGACAACTGGAGTGCTTCCTCGAGGCCATGCCACCGAGCGAGCTCCTCGCGCTCGAACTCCTCGATGGTGCGCCGGGTCGCCTCCTCCAGTGCCGCCTGGTACGCCGCCTCCTCCTTCTCGTCCTCCTCCCACACCACCGGCGCCGGCGGTGGAGGGCGGGTGTCGAGCTGGACGACGCCGCGGCGACGCACATCGTGCTCAGTCGCGAACCAGACATCCCATTTCGGGGAGTCGGGCACGTAGGCTGGGTCGTGGCGTTGCTCCGGCGTCATGAGAGCACGACGGTTGCAGATCTCTGCCGCACGCGCGCGCTCGGACTGCGGCACGGCCGGCACCGGAATCCGGTGGGGGTCGAGGTGCCAGCCATGCTGGAGGTGGACTTCCGGCCATGGCAGTGGGACGCGGTACTCCCAATGGTACTGTGCACAATACATCGGGATGTAGAGCGGCTGAAGAAGCCCATGGCGACCACGGTGGCTAGGGTTTGTGTCGGTCGGCGAGGGAGCACGCGTGGCCAGATGATGACTGGGGTCACTAGTAGGAAACAGGGCATTACTCCCGGTTCCAGAGGGCCTTTAGTCCCGGTTCTGGAACCGGGACAAAACAGACGGGACTATTGCCCAAAACCTTTAGTCCCGGTTGGCTTACGAACCGGGACCAAAGGAGGTCCACATGGCCGCTGTGGGGCGCCCAGGGAGGAGGGCCTTTGGTCCCGGTTGGTAACACCAACCGGGACTAAAGGGCAGCCACGCGTCAGCAGCTCCCAGGCGCTGGGGTTTTTGTTTTTTTTAAAGGGGGGTTTATTAGGGGTTTTGGATGGTTTAATTAGGGGTTTCATATTGTGTTAGCTATAGCTACTACATATAGAGAGAAGTGACCTCTCTTTCTCCGTGCTTGGTCGACGCTAGCTACTACATATAGAGAGAGCTCGACGCTAGTAAGCAAATGAAGGAATCATTAATTACACAAGATCGTCATGAACATATACAGAGAGAAGTGACCTCTCTTTCTCCGAGATTTGTCGAACAACAAATTTTCATATTTCTATCCGGCGCTACTACATATATACAATATAACATCTCTTACAATCCCTGACATCATCTACCAAAAATCCATTTGAAGTTCCATATGGTATTCTTCCTTCTCATGTATGACGTGGTCAAGAAAGAATCCCGCCAATTCCTCTTGAATTGCTCGTATGCGATCATGTGGTAGGAGTTCATCCCGCATTTGCCACATCTAATTTAAAGAAGGGGGTCAATACATATATATGAATGAAACTCAACACACTTGATGGTAATAAAATAAAATTGTGAATATTGTTTACGTACTTCATATTGTTTGTCGGAGTAGCCCCGCTCAGAGGTCGAGTGGCGCATTAACTCGCAAACGTAGTATCCACATAAATTATCCCGCCTTCCTGCCACAAGCACTTTACGAGAATACAGTTCAATCAAACTGATAATCAAGCATGATAAATGGTATTGTTGAAACTAGAATCAATGAGAGATGCGCGGAACTAGCTAGTACTACTTACTTTGGGGCATGTAAATCGCAGCTCCTTCTGCAGACCCGGAACCATTCTGGTGAACTTTTTCCAAACCCTGCCAGGCAAAGAAAATGATTACTTGATATCAGCAAATGAATGAAAGTTGACGATATGGTGCGATAATGATTGAACTTACTTCTGCAGCATTGCAGTCATGTCCGCATACTCCTAGGGATCTTTACGTCTCGAGTCTAAGACATTTACTACTCCCCCGTCAAGCTTAATCTCTAGCAGAATAAAGTGGAAGCTGCGCACACATAACTCATCAATTATATTACTTAACCTCGAGTAAGCGAAACCGAATATGCACAAGATAGTAACACTCACTTGAAGTTGTAAGGAAAGAGTATTTTCCCTTTGTTTTGATGTCGAAGGAACGATTGTAGCAAGTTTTCCTCAGTATCGTCAACTCTGTTTTGTACCGTCCATTCATTTACGATATTTGGGCTAATGAACCCAATGTCATAGATTTGTCTTTTTTTGCATTCGACGATCTTGAATCTACATAATATAGTGAGGATAATTATATATACATGCAATGAACGAGCTGAGCTAGAGACTTAATTATAAAAGTAATACTTACAGACAGTAGCAAGTCATGAGTTGTTTGTCGAGGGCCTCTTGATTGAATAACTGAAATAATTCTCAGGTCGACTCCAATGAGGTCGTGCTCTTCTTTAATTCTCAGCATCAAACTACCGGTCCCAGACTTCCTGCAGGTATCCATGTACGATCCATGCAATCTTCGCATCATCGTTCTTAGAGGAGGAGGATCAGGTTTGACGAGAGGCTTCCCGTGCTCGTATCTAAAGATCTCTACCGCCTCTAACATTTCAAACTGTACATCATCGCCCACGTAATCACCAAGATTGGTACCGGGCAGTAGCCCCGGATGATTAGCGACGATATCGCTAGACACCTTGAGCGGGGGGCACGATTGCTTCTCCTGTTCACCGAGCTGGGGAATTGTTTTCCCACTTCTTCGTTTTGCTTCTAATCTTGCAGCACTGGTAGTACTTCCCGACCGCCGCGCTTCATCATATGTCCTTTCAATACAGCGTTCATAGTTGGATTGCGGCGGAGGCGGTGGTGGTCGCTTAAGGGCATCCAGAGTGCGCTTCACTTTCACTGGATCTGCCGTTTCCTTCGGAGGTGGAGGTTTCCGTTCAAAATGGGTCTGCACTTCGGCTTCCACGATTTCATCGGTTTCCTTGTCAGTCCTCTCATATGGTAACTTTGGAAGAGGCTTCAGGCTTGGACCAAATCTGTATTTCTTCCCGCCTCTTGTACTGCTAGCCGCCGGAGCGGCGGCGTCTCTCTTCCGCCGTTGCTGACACGGTTGAGTCCGCTGACACGCCGGAGGAGGCGGATTCCGCTGACACGCCGGAGGAGGAGGAGTGCCCTGACGCGCCGGAGGAGGCGGAGGAGCAGGCGGAGTGCCCTGACGCACCGGAGAAGGTGGTGGAGGAGGAGGAGGCGGAGTGCCCTGACGCGGCGGCGGAGGAGGAGGAGGAGGCGTCCAGTTTGGAAGCTTGATGTACTCCTTTCTCCATAGACAGGTACTCCTTAAAGAATTTTTCAGATGAATCTCCCCTTCACCTGTAGGGTAGTCAAGCTCCAGCTCCTCAAATCCCTCCATTATTTCATCCACCATCACAACAGCATAGCCATGTGGAATCGGATGGCAATGAAAAGTTCCCTCAGCTTGAGGAGGTACAACAGAGCCGACCGCTGCCTTCAAGGTCAGGTTCTGGCATTTCGTCATTAGCTCGCAATGTTCAGCCTCCGTGATACTATCCACGGGGTAGCGAGGAGCCGTGAAATCAGGCTGAACGAGCTCCGTGGAAGCCACGCTGCTTCTCCGCTGAGATGGTGGGGTAGCTTCTGGGGCAGCGTCGAAGCAATGATCTTCATGCCGCTAAGATGGTTGGCCGGTAGCTCGCTCGCTCTCAAGTTCCTCTAGCTTTGCTAATCTTGCAATGAGCTTCTGCATTTCGCTTGCTTCCAGTTTCCTCTTTCTCTCTTGGCTTCTATAACCACCGCTGTCGGGAAACCCATGCACCCACGGAACGGAGCCTGGTGTGCCTCGTGTTCGTCCAGGGTGTTCAGGATTCCCGAGGGCCTCTGTCAGCTCGTCCTTCTCTCTATCGGGAATGAACGTCCCTTCCTGCGCTGCCTTGATTGCTGCCTGAAGCTTCTTGATGGGTATTGCAAGTTGCTCGTCCGTCCAAACACACTCCCCTGTTTCTGGGTCCAAAGTTCCCCCAACCCCGAAGAACCAAGTCCTTGAACGATCTGGCCAGTGCAATGTCGCTGGTTGGACCCCTTTAGCAAGCAGGTCTTGCTCAGCTTTATCCCACAACGGCCGGGCTTTGTAGTAGCCACCTGACCCTGTGTGATGGTGATACTTCTTCTTTGCAGCATTTTGCTTGTTTGTCAGTGACCTTTTCTTACCCTTCTCTGATTTCTTGTAGGCCAGAAATACGGGCCAGTGATCTCTTATCTTCTCATATCGATCGATGAATTCTGGAGTCTTCTCTTTGTTGACAAACTTTGTGTTCAACTCTTTCTTCTAGTTCATGAATATTTCTGCCATCTTCTTAAGAGCAAACGCCTTGACCTTTCGCTCTATAACCGGGTTATTCGGCTCCTCCTCTGGCGGTAGGCTGAAATTTGTCATCAGCGAGGTCCAAAGATCATCTTTCTGTCTATCCTAAACATAAGAAACTTCAAGGTCGTCCTTATTCTTATTCCATTGCACGATGCTGATCGAGACGCTGTCCCTAACAACAACTCCGCACTGATGTACAAATGCGTCCTTGGTCCGCTTGGGAGCAATCGGTTGGCCATCTTTCGCCACTTATGTGATCATGAACCTTTCATCCTGGCGTAACCTTTTCTTCGGGCCTCGTCTCCTTACGGAAGTTTGGCTCGATCCGGAGGGCTAAAAGAAGAAAGAAGCGTTAATATATATATGTACATACCAAAACAATTAATGCATCAAGTCAACACAGGCTTAATATATATATATATATATATATATATATATATATATATATATATATATATATATATATATATATATATATATATATATATATATACCTCGCTGGACTTTGCAACAGTTAAGCCTCCCTCCTTCGTTCGGTCACCGGAGCCGTCATCATGATCTCCTTCCTCTGCCATTCGGTCACCGGAGCCGTCATGATCTCCTTCCTCCTCCATTGTTGGATCACTGGAGCCGTCATCCTCTCCTTCCTGACCATCGGTGTCGTTGAGAAACGACAAGGGATCACCTCCGGCGAGGATTATATCCCCCAACAAATGTTCTTATTCTAAGTCTCTTTCCATAGTTTCTGCAAATATTACAACATGGCAATATACAAACATGAGAGATGGATTAGTGGCAAACATAGACCTAGCTAATCACAACAAGGAATCATATGCATATATGAGCAATGGATTAGTTGCGGACCGCCTCTCTCATGCATGTCCGACGTCCCCCCTCATGTCGAAGTTATCGGGGTTATACTTTCAGGAGAGGACACTTTGCAAAAAATAATCGCTATGCAGGAGATCAAACTATCCATTCTACCCCATTGACCTATGCCGGCCGCCTACCGAATAAATAAAGTCCCTTCGGTTCACTGAGGTAAGACCGGTGAATTAGACGCCAATATATAGTATTATACATAACAATTACGGGTAGGGGCGGGAGGGGGTAGATCGACAACGACGTCGCTCTTTCTTCTAGGGTTTCGGTGGCCTCGATAGTTGGTCGGGCGAGCGGACCGCCTCTCTCTCATGCATGTCCGACGTCCCCCCCTCATGTCGAAGTTATCGGGGAGGGGGTAGATCGACAACGACGCTCTTTCTTCTAGGGTTTGGGTGGCCTCGATAGTTCGTCGGGCGAGCGGACCGCCTCTCTCTCATGCATGTCCGACGTCCCCCCTCATGTCGAAGTTATCGGGGAGGGGGTAAATTTTAACTTAGTGAGTCATTTAATTAACTCATTTTGAATATATGAACATTTTAACTTAGTAACTTGGTAAATTTTAACTAATTTCTATGAACAAAAAAATATTCTATGAACAAAAAAAACAATGGGAATATGTTCACATGAGCTAAAGATCGGCGGGCTCGGCGACGAGGCAGGGAGCGGCGGCCGGCGTCGGGGGCTCGGCGTCCGGGCAGGGAGCGGCGGCCGGCGTCGGGGCAGGGAGCGGCGGCCGGCATCGGGGGCTCGGCGTCGCGGCAGGGACGGCGTCGCGGGCGGCGACGAGGAGCTACAGAAAAAAATTGACCAAGTTTTCATACATCACAATGAACATCAAAATGAACTCTAAATAAATTCTAAAGACAAAAACTTGACCAAGTTATTATAGAAAAATCATCATCCTCATCTATCATCACAATCAAATAAAGAACTCTATATATCATCATCATCATCTAAAACTCATCATCATCATATCATCTTCAGAAAAATTCTAAAGAAAAAATAATCTATATATCACCATAATGAAAATAATCTATATATCACCATAATGAAAATCATCTATATATACTACAGAAAAAATTATCTAACAAAATTACAACAGAAAAATTAATTGTTTCCAACAGAGCATCATATTATATATACTCATATCGTCATATTATAATTATATATATATATATATATATATATATATATATATTATATCTATCTATAATATATCTATACTATATTATATCATCTATATATACTATAGAAAAAAATCATCATATATATCATCTATATATCATCATCATAATATCATATCATCATCAAAGAACTATATATATCATCATATAATGAGCAGGGGCGGCGAGCTCACTGGGACGGCGACGAGGAGGTAGGGCACGGCGACGGCGACTTCGAGGCAGGGGCGCGGCGACGGCGACGTCAGGGCACGGGCGCGCGGCGACGGCGACGAGGCAGGGGCGCGGCGACGGCGACGAGGAGGCAGGGCTTGGCGAGGGGAGCGGGGGACAGCGTCGGGGCAGGGAGCAGCGGCCGACGTCAGGGCAGGGACGCGCGGCGACGGCGACGGCAGGGCAGGGGCGCGTGGCGACGGCGACGAGGCAGGGGCGCGGCGACGGTGACGAGGAGGCAGGGCACGGCGATGGTAGAGTGGAACGGCGTCGGGGCAGGGAGCAGTGGCCGGCGTCGGGGCAGGGACGGCGACGGGGACGAGGAGCGGGCGGAGCATCCTGGCGGCGTCGGGGGAGAATGTGAGAAATTGGGGAAAAATCCTAAGTGTTGGCTTATATAGCCACACCTTTAGTCCCGGTTTGTGGCACGAACCGGGACCAATGCCCACCTTTCGTCCCGGTTCAAGCCATCAACCGGGACCAAAGGTCAGTTTTTGCCAGGCGAAAGGGCGGGAAGCACAACCCATTGGTCCCGGTCGGTGGCTCGAGCCGGGACGAATGGTGGGCATTGGTCCCGGTTGGTGCCACCAACCGGGACGAAAGGTTGGCATTGGTCCCGGTTGGTGCCACCAACCGGGACGAAAGGGTTGCGGCTGGCACGGCGTCGGGCGGGTGGATGTTTAGTCCCACCTCGCTAGCTGAGAGGCGTCGAGAGTGGTTTATAAGCGAGGCTGCGCCAACCCTTTCGAGCTCCTCTCTTATGCAGGCCTACGGGCCTAAACGTACTCTCTCTGCCCATGGGCCTACTGGGCCTGCGGCGGGCCTGCATCCTGGCCCAACTAGCGGGTTGGGTTTCTAGTCGTATGCAGGCCGAGGTGGCCCAGTAAGCGGCATTTTTTTAATTTTTTTCCAGTATTTTTGTTTTGTTTTTTGCTTTATTTATTTTATTTTCTTTCTACTTACAGCTAAATACTTAGAGTTTTTGAGTGATTCTTTTTTCTTTAGGTCACAAAAATTATAAACTTTCTGTTAGTGCCATTAGTTTTCAAATTTGAATAGTTTAAATTTGTATTCTTTAAAATTTATGTGAATCACTAGTTTGTGAATTACCTTAATTTAAAAATAGATTTTTGAGTGATTCCTTTTCCTTCTATTTAATATTAGTGTGTTTTATCATTATATTCAATTTGGTAATTTTTAGGTTATTTTAAATGGGTGTTTTAATCCAAAACATATTTTGTTATTTTAGTTTGCTATTAAAGTTTCTAACAAAAAAATACTTTATGAAAATTCTTTTTGCTATTAATGTTTTGAACAAAAAATACTTTGATAATTTTAGTTGCATAAATTTTATATAATTTTAATTTAAAAAATACTAGAGGTTTATAAAGACAAAAAATTGACCAAGTTACTGCAGAACAATCTCTTTCGAAGTATCAGGGTTTCGGACGAAAACCCATGTGTTACGAAGGCATTTCATATTTTTTAAACTTATTTGAACTCCAGACTTTTTGTGCGTTCAATATGCATCATTCAAAGCCACATCATCAATTTTCAACACTTTATGACTTCATTTGCTATTTTTCATGCATTTAATCTTTTCTTTGAGCTAAATGAACCTGAAATTGAAAAGCAGTAGAAATGAACTCTGAAAAGGTTGAAAGTTGGCATGGTATCATCATTTCACACACATAGCATGTGCTAAAAAGTTGAGAGGGTTACGACAAAAACTGGATGCACTTCGTGTACAAAATGAACAATCTCTTTTGAAGTATCAGGGTTTCGGACGAAAACTCATATGTTACAAAGGCATTTCATTTCTTCACATGTAATTGCAGTGATATGTAGATCAAAGGCATCATCAGAATAGTTGTGGAGAGAAAGTCTTCACTTTTTCTTCGTGTGTGTCCCTTGCTTATTGCGCCGTAACCATGGATAATCTTCATCGTTTAACAGGGTGCTTGGGTCAGCCTTGACTTTGAAGGGAGGAATTTCATGAAACTTTTCATAATCTTCAGACATGTCTGTCTTACCCTCTACTCCCACAATGTCTCTTTTCCCTGAAAGAACTATGTGGCGCTTTGGCTCATCGTATGATGTATTCGCTTCCTTATCTTTTCTTTTTCTCGGTTTGGTAGACATGTCCTTCACATAGAAAACCTGCGCCACATCATTGGCTAGGACGAATGGTTCGTCTGTGTACCCAAGATTTTTCAGATCTACTGTTGTCATTCCGTACTGCGGGTCTACCTGTACCCTGCCTCCTGACAGATTGACCCATTTGCACCGAAACAAAGGGACCTTAAAATCATGTCCATAGTCAAGTTCCCATATGTCCACTATGTAACCATAATATGTGTCATTTCCCCTGTTGGTTGCTGCATCAAAGCGGACACCACTGTTTTGGTTGGTGCTCTTTTGATCTTGGGCGATCGTGTAAAATGTATTCCCATTTATCTCGTACCCTTTGTAAGTCAATACAGTCGAAGATGGTCCCCTGGCCAACGAGTAGAGGATGCAGTCATTAGGGCATGCATTCAAATCCTCGTACGCACCGCGGTAGAGGATGCAGTCATTAGGGCATGCATGTATCTTCTGCACCTCCAATTCTAGAGGGCATAGAACCTTCTTTGCTTCGTACGTACTTTCGGGCAATTCGTTATCCTTTGGAAGCTTCTTATTCAATATTTTCAGTAGCTTCTCAAATCCGTTGTCAGATACACTATTGTCTGCCTTCCATTGCAGCAATTCTAGTGTGGTACCGAGCTTTGTGTTGTCATCTTCGCAATTTGGGTACAACCCTTTTTTGAGATCCTCTAACGTGTGATCGAACTTCAACTTCTCCCTTTCACTTTGGCATTGTCTCTTTGCATCAACAATGACCCGGCGAAGATCATCATCGGGCACATCGTCTGGTTCCTCTTGATCTTCAGCTTCCCCCGTTGCAGCATCACCATATTCAGGGGGCGGATAGTTGTCATCATCCTCTTCTTCTTCGTTGTCTTCCATCATAACCCCTCTTTCTCCATGCTTGGTCCAAACATTATAGTGTGGCATGAAACCCTTCTCAAGCAGGTGGATGTGAAGGGTTTTCGAGTCAGAGTAAGACTTCGTATTCCCACAGATAGGGCATGGACAACACATAAAACCATTCTGCTTGTTTGCCTCAGCCACTTCGAAAAAATTATGCACGCCCCTAATGTACTCAGAGGTGCGTCTGTCACCGTACATCCATTGCCGGTTCATCTGCGTGCATTATATATAACTAGTACAAATGCCCGTGCGTTGCAACGGGAGAAGAAAAAAACCATACTTCCTGAACCCAATAGCTCAAGACCCTTCCCCCTCCTCCTCCTCCCACGACCGACTGCCAGACATGGTGACATCAGTAAACTCTTTGAAATCTTCCACACCGCCACATGAGAAACAACATGAAAAAATGTGTTGTGCAAAAACATAACCGTGAAAGGAATTCGTAAGTTTACTGTAGGTGTGTGCAATTTAAATCACAGAAATATCTACATGGTCGCGAGTATCTCTTCACGTATTTGTTGACGTTGCTTAGTGATGCCCCAAAAATATCGCACTATAATAAAAATAGTAAAGTCTTAGTACAATATTCTAGCTTCACTACGGAGGCAACAAAGATTTCCATGAACCAGTGTTGGCTAGGTTTAGGGACTGGGTAGCATAGCACTATTTGTGTCCAATGATATTAGAAGCATTTTTTGCGGGGTAATGATATTAGAAGCATTTTTTGCGGGGCAATGATATTAGGAGCATTGTACAAAGATCCTCCATCAGTGGCTAATATAACAAAGTAAAGTGTGGAGTTTGTGTCGCACACAGCAGGGAGTCCGACTGCTTGTGCTTTGGTGACCAAAATTATTTTTATTAGGAGCATTGGAAGAGTTTGTGACGGGCGCTAGCGTGTCGAGCAGAAAAATAAGAGCAAAGATTTGTTTTGTTCTCAGAAAAATATTGTACATGACCTATATAGAATAAGTCCTGTTTATTGTGATTTAGACATAGTATTTTTTTTGCGTATGTTAAACAATTCCAACATCCCCGCAAAAAACAAAAAACAATTCCAACATAATTTGCTTTTGAGTTATAATTTGACGTCAACAATTCAGATATAAAAAGTAGGTCAACTTGCCTCATGCCGTTGCTACTATTGGCATTCCATGCACGGAGACGTTAGTGCCATTATATCCCATTTGGAGACCCTCTCTTTCCTTTTTTAGTTTCTGTATTTTCCTTCGTTACCTTATTATGGGACAGCTTCCACTTTCCATTTTTTTTCTCTGTCTAGAGATGAAATCCCCGCCCTCTTGCCTTCCTTATTCTGCCATATGACATGAAATCCCCCTCCTCTTTCCACATGAAATCCCCGCCCTCTTTCCTTCTTTATTTTTCTCTCTTTTATTCCTTATTCTGTCAAAAGACATGAAATCCCTCCTCTTTCCTTCTTTATTTTTCTCTCTTTCCTTCCTTATTATGGAAGGACTTACTTCCTTCTTTATTGGTTCCCGAGATGGCTCCTTGATACCGAGAAAACTTGAAGATGTATATAAATTACAAAGATCTCTACTCCTAATGGAGCAGTTGGTGGGATTGCGTCCAGGTTTTTTTTCGTCCCACCACTTTCATCCGGTTTATTTTCGACTGGTTTTTTTTCGTCCCCTCCCCACCTCAGCGGTTTATTTTTGCCTCACCTCTCACACAAAAAAAAATCTAAATGGATCAGAACTTTCCATGCTGGCGCAAATTATTTAGTAATGTATTTATGTGAAAGAATCAATCATGATCAATCTGAGAAAAAAATCACGATCCAATATGAAAAGAATCAATCACGATCCATAAATCACTCTCACCAGAGAAAAATATCTGACGAAGAAGGCTGCCCTTGACCTATTCGATACAACGACTGGAACCACGCCCCATCAGCCATCGCGGATCTCTTCGTCGATACATCCCACCCCACCTGCCTTCTTCCCGATCCCGACCTCCCGAACCCTACCGTGCCGCCAACCCCGCCGCCGCCTCCTTCGACCCACCACTCCGTTCCATGGATCCACTCCGCGATGGCCAGTTCTCGCGGCAGTCGCCGCCCGCTCTTCTCCTCCTGGTCCACCTCCCCCACCAAGCTCTGTCTCCTAGATCGTGAGCTGATAGCGGAGGCACATAGGTTTCGGCTCCTCCACTAATGGCGATATCAAGGGCTGGTGGAGGCTGGCCATAATGGACACGTCTCTCGCCCTCGCACGTAACGAAAAAAAATCAGCCAACATGCCTCCCCTTGATCCGTTTCCAACGCCAATAGTCAAGGACGCCCCAGCCCTCTCAGCGGCGACTACCCTAGCGGCGGTTGCGGGAGAGATGGATGCTCATCCTCCCGAAAATAGACTCGGTGCCCTCCTCATGATTTGTGGCGGCGGTCGCGGCACTCCCTTCCCACACTGCCGAAGAGGCCCCCAGGGCGGCCGACGACGCCTTTAGCAGCCTTCCAGAGGCACAGCAAGTCTGGCCTACGGTGGGGTGGCGGCATGCGCAGCATGGCCGTCGTCTGATTCAGGAGCGGCCTCCGGCTGCTGAACAACCAGTCGCTGGAGCGCGCGTGGATGGCCTCTGGCACGGTCCTCACCAATGGAGGGGCCTTGCCGACGCCGCAGTGCTGCAGGGCAGTGGCCGGGGTGGTCCGCACCGGCGCCGACAGTGTGTGCCTCATCCTGACCGGCAAAGTGGCCTTCGGCCTCCCCATCAACTGCACCCTCGGCATCTCCCTTCCGAGGATCTGCAAGTCACTCCCCGTCCCTCTCGTTTGTAGAGATCGGTTTCTACTTGCCACAATTTATTTTCATTGAAGAAATTTACTTCTGATTAACGAAAAAAGTTCTTGTCTGTTCCATGCTTGTGATGTGCAGATACAGCGATGCAGATCCTAGCTCTAGATTGCTTAATTTCTCCTTTGTTGACCTTGCCTTGACATCGCCGCAATACAGACCACTGATTGTACATTAATATTACTATAGTGAATTAACTTGCAGGGCATATTGCATTTGCTCCGGCAC
This sequence comes from Thinopyrum elongatum, assembly GCA_011799875.1. Lineage (NCBI taxonomy): Eukaryota > Viridiplantae > Streptophyta > Magnoliopsida > Poales > Poaceae > Thinopyrum > Thinopyrum elongatum. The sequence continues at coordinate 690,353,726 of CM022298.1, read as the reverse complement.
TGCCCCCCTCTGCATAAGTATCTTCAATGGCCTTCTGATAGTACCATATCCGTATTGAAGTTGCACATTCATTTGGTCTGAATAGATGTCTCGCAAATCTTTTGCACTGTTGCCGCCGGATTCGTCGGTTGATGAGAAGGCGCCGCTGCCGTGCGTGGAATCGACGCCGATCATGCAGGGGCAGAGGCAGGTGGTGGTGCCCATCATGCGTTGGTAGATATGTTTTTTTTTCAAATCTGTGTTACAATTGGTATTGTGTGCGTATGTATGTAGTTAGGCAAGTAAATCTGTTTCATGGAGGAGAGAGTGCAGCTCTGTGAAGAGTTCATGAATACTTCTGAAAGAATGATCAGCTGACAGTCTATAAAAGGACTAGAAATGGCATGCTTGGTCCAAAGTACAATAGTTTGTTGGCTTGCTTCGGACAGCCTTTTGCCGTGCTATATTTGTGAAGAGGTAATATTTTGTGTTGTCTACACTCATTATCAGCTGGCCTGTGCTAAATGTTTGGTCATTATGCAGGTAAAGACATATGAGAAGCAAAGAGGATCGAATGATTCCACATACTGGTTAGTGTGCCTTTTCTAGCCCAATTCCATGTTTGAAGCCTTCTATATAGAATGCTCTAATTCATACTGAATTGTTATTCCTGAGATGACAATGGTTTCAGGGTATTATTTGAACTGATATGGGGGGGCTACTTCAGATTCCTTTTCAGCAAAATATGGGAACTCCATTTTCTTGCAAGGTAAAAAAGATACAATTGTATCATTCTGAATTTTTTCCGCACATGTATATTACGGAAAGGATGCACACATGTTTTCCTTATTCTGTGATCTCCTGCGATCATCGATTCAGAAAGAAATCTCCTGTGATCATTGCTAATTGTTATTTGTTTTCAAAACTTCGGGTCATAGATTTAATTGCTAATTTTTATTCATCAAATTTCCTGTTCAATCAAAGACATTTGTGATTCAGAACATTGAGAGTGTAGAGGGTTAGAGCTCAGAAGTACTAGCAGACTGCCAATGTATTCAGTTAAAGGCATTTTATTTATGTATCTTCTTTACATGTCTGCCAGGGTAACCATAGCATCTACATTGCTTTATGCCTGAAACTGAGATCTTTGGAACAGTGCTATGCGCTATTGGACAAGTAGATACAGAGATACTGATCAGTGATGGTCAGCAGCAAATACGAGAAATGTTATATACATCCACACTCTTTCTTGATCTATGGTTAGTCCCCCTCTTGCCTACCTTAAGCTCTTGGTGACTTACCGGATTAAGCGGAAGTGCTAACCTATTGTTGTTAGCAGTGGAGATGTTGATGTTCCACGGATTTGCTAATCCCGTCTCCAAGTTTTAATGTTTGATCTGCTTGTTATTGACCTAAGAGAAAATGGGTTCTGAAGCTTTGATGTGATGTATTTCTAACAAATAGTGACAAAATCAATACCTCGCATGGGCAATTACTCTTATATGGTTTGATGCTTGAAAAAATGTAGAGTCAGCACCTCTTTTTAATGTGTACATGATGCAATAAGAAAAAAAAGCATCTTGAGTACCATGCCCAGGTACAGTTTTAATGCCAGCTGTATTTTGTTCCATTAGAAAATACAACTATATTTTATTCCTGATAGGGCAATCTTATACGGGGAAAATTACTCCTGAACGTGTACAACTATATAATGTTCCTACAGCTGTATTTTGTTCCATTAAAAAAATAGTATTTCTGCTATCTCAGTTCGATGGCCACTGTTATGTCAATTTGATGGCCACTATGTTTTGCTATGGCAGAAGATTCAACTATATTTTGCTAATACAAGTACAACACTCAACCTCTGCTATGCCAATTCGATGGCCACTACATATTCAGACGGGCACTGAACCAAATAACTCTTTCAGTGGGCCACTGATAATATTATTGGTTGAGCTGATTAGGGAAGTAAACTATATACAACAATAAAGTGAAGTTGAACTGTTTAGAGAAGTAAAATATACAACGGTAATCTGAAGTACACTTGGATCCCAAAGATGTTGGTGGAAATACTTCAACAAGCTTGATGCATTCATTATTCTGTAATACTAGGATTAAAAGTGATGTCGCTGCTGGTTACTTTGCAGGTAACAATGTTACGCCAATAACATAGTTTATTTAGCTCTCAAGAATGGCTGCTTATCGTTCAAGAATCAGGACAACTACTTCTATTTAGTATTCATACTAAAACTTCTATGAAGCAACAAAAAATCCTTGTTGTGAATTTGTTCTGAAGCTACTAAAATATCCCCTTGTACTAAAATAAGATTTCTACTCAAATTTTGTCATGATACTAAATTTTACTTGCTTGCTCATGCCTTAAAATCTACCTTGTTACTGAAATTTAATGAGGAGCTCAAGGGAGAAAATGAACCAAGGAGAAGGGAGCCAGAGAAGGAGAATTAAGATGTGCCTTTCACTTATAATTTCTAAACACTACTGGAATCGTGATATCATGTTAGCATAATTGCATGGTTACGTGTTAGAAGTGTGGGTGTGGGAGGCTTGGCCGGGGGATTGTGAGCTGGAGATGGTGGAGGAAAATAAACAAGACTGATTTGACTGTAAAAAAATGTTGATGTGCTTTTTATGAAATATTTGGCCAATCGTGGGTTGCAACGTGGGCACATATTTTCGTAGTTCTATATCAGTCATATTTGACAGAGATCTGGATGTTCAGTATATGATATGTAGTATACTATGCAGACCGCTGTTAAATATTATATACCCACCCCGTATACTACATATCGTATATCCACTCAGCACACTACATATCATATACCCAGTCTAATGAACCATGCGGTTCTGACATGAAGAAAAATCCGTAGATGAATTTTTTTCATGGTTCATGGGACCAACAACATTCAAAGAGCATTTCAGCTGTATGATTAGGCTTCTTGAATTCTGTCATAACCCTCATATTACGTGAACGAACATGCTTTGTCAGTTTTTCCCAGGTTCATTTAAACTTACCACAACAATAATACTGCTTGCTTATTGCACTAATAACTCCTACAGGAGGAGCTTGCAAGTATGTTATACTTACACAGGCAGGAACTTTGGTTCATGGATAAAAGTTGCATGATTAGCCAAGGTATGCCAGAACCAATCCTAACCCCCCCCCCCTCTACTATGAGGCTATTAACACAAGCTGTACGTAGGATTGTATTTTTTTGCTGAATTATTCGCATATCTTCTACTCCTAAAAAGGGACTTGGTAGCTTCCCCTTCCCCTTCACTGAATTATTTCCACGCCCTGCAAGGGCGGGGTGGCAGCCAGTCACATCCACGCTGCTCCTTCTCTCCCTCCCCAAATCGCCATGGATCTCACGCTGCTGGCGCCCCTACTCTCTCACTTCCTGAGCCTCCGTGAACCTTTTGATGCATCTGCTGTTTTGAACCCATAAACTTAATGTTGTGCTTGTAGTGTTGGTTCTGGATTTCGAATGAATTTTAATTTGTGGAACGATATCCCATCAACCACAAATAGTAATTTGTAGATTGATATTCTGCTGGTTAAGAAAATGTACATTCTGGTTTATGATTTCTGTGGATTGAATGTACATCCTGATTAGTGTTTCTATCTAGGAATTTGCAAGAAAATGTTCAACTCAAGGGAAAGTGAACTTTATCTATTTCCATGTATCTGGTTTGATTAGCACTTGGAATCATGTTGAAGTGTCTTCATACTTGGTTTTGGAATTCATGCTCTAAAATGAACTGATATGCTTGTTCATAGTCCAAATTGCTTGTCCAAAGAGTTGATTTCTTCTTCATGAACAGAAATTGCATGGTTTAGCTGCTCCATGCAACCTTTTATCTTATTTTTGGATAACCTCACATAGCCTTTTCGTGTCTATTTACTATACATGTTTTTCTCCGTAACTAGAGGCCGATCTTGCTTCGCAGGACTCAACTCCGCTGGCCTCGTCATCCTTTTCGTCACTGTGGTCGTCCATGTCGAAGGGCTCGCGGCAAGGGAAGCACCACGGATACATTGGACCCCACACCTGCACCAACCGCTGCTTTGTCTATCAGTAAGCAAGAAATGCAAGCATCCTTCTAAATAAGATATTAGCTATCTTGAGGCTGGAAATGCATCCTTCTAAGTAAGATATTAGCAATCAACAAAAAATGACAACAATTTTATTGAAAACTAAAAACAACCTTGCAATATTGATACAAGGAAACAAAAAAAGAGCCGAAAGGATCACATGATATATATCATTTCGTATACCATTGATGCAAAAACAAAAACAATATATATCATTTCGTATACGACCAATTGTATATGGAGCTTTTTTTTAATATATGTTTATTGTTCACTTTAGATCAGAGATAAAACCTCATGCCTTCGGATGATGCTTTGAAAATATCGATTGACAAAGCTTTATGATGGACTAGACTGAAAACTTGTTGAGTTTTACAAAATGGGAAGAGATGCATACAAATAATTGTTGTTCTTTGTATATTTCTTGCACATATTTTTATATATTTTTAGTTTTGCAGATGAGAGGGATGGAGATGGACAAAAGTAATCCATTAAAAGGGTGTCGAAGCGATGTTGTTGGAATGGACCAAAAAATCATAGAGTTTTATGCAACAATACATGTATATATATGCAATAAAACAAAATTGAAATGCCCGTGGCAACGCACGGGCATTCTACTAGTTGAGTTTAAGGGAACGGTATGAGACTATTTAAAAGGTGAATCAACTGTCTAAATATAACACACCGTGAGCTATGTAAGTTGGTAGCTACACTGGTTATTGTATATGTGGTTCAAAATTCAATTCAGCCCACCATCGAATACTTTTTTGCACCAGGCTATGGGCCAGCTTAGCCCCGTTCGGTTGTGTGGCCTTCCTTCGGCAGGGTGGGCCGGAATAATGTGGCCTGGCGGCCGAAAATCCTCCTGGCGTGGTAGACTAAGAGGGTAATCCTTGTTCTTCTAAACATACAATGGGCTAGCCGAGTTGGTCGTTTGCTCTATGCACTTTTCTGGCAACCCGCGTTCGAATCCTAAAAATATCAACTTTTTCTGCGTCTTTTTGAAAGAAGCGACCATAAAAAAAAAGAACGATGGTGAACCCGATGGAGTCAATCCGTGCTTTATTATTAGGGAAAGATTAAGTATGTCAAAAACCATTACAGAATATTATGAATAGAGAAGTGACCAAATTAATAGAAGTTCATCATCACATTAAAACCAAAGTACAGTAGTGATTAAATGTTATTACTGAAAAAATAAATACATAAAGTTCATACTTAGTTCTCATTGAACAACATATAGCTCTTTAGAGCATCTAATTAAAACATACATTGAAACTATGTAAAACATTTAAATGCAACAACAAATGCGATCATAATCGCAACTAAGGTAACAATTGATCCAACGGCATAATTATACCAAGCCTTAGTATGAATGGCATATTTTCTAATCTTTCTAAGCTTCAAGCGCATTGCATCCATCTTGATCTTGTGATCATCAATGACATCCGCAACATGCAACTCCAATTTCATCTTCTCCTCCTTAATTATTTTCAATTTTTTTTTCAAGTAATTGTTTTCTTTTTCAACTAAATTTAACCTCTCGACAAGAGAGTCGGTTGGAATTTCCAGTTCACATACCTCCACTAGTGGAAAACGACCCATTTGTCCTGGTTCCAGAGGCCCATTAGCCCCGGTTCTGGAACCGGGACTAAAGCCCAAAACCTTTAGTCCCGGTTCGCTTACGCACCGGGACAGAAGGGGCTCCACGTGGCCGCTGCGGGGAGCCCAGGCAGGAGGACCTTTAGTCCCGGTTGGTAACACCAACCAGGACCAAAAGGCCTCCACGCGTCAGCATTTGGCAGGAGCTGGGGTTTTTTTTTTAAAGTGGGGGTGGTTTAGGGGGTTTTGGAGGGTTAATTTAGGGGTTTCATATTGTGTTAACTAGCTAATAGAGAGAAGTGTCCTCTCTTTCTCCGTGCTTGATCGATGCTAGCTACTATACGTATAGAGAGAACTCGACACGCTAGCTAGTAAGCAAATGAAGGAACCATTAAGTACACAAGATCGTCATGAACATATACAGAGAGAAGTGATCGACCTCTCTTTCTCCGAGAGATTGGTCGAATAACAAGTTTTCGTATATCTATCCGACGCTACTAGCTACATATATACAATATAAGATCTCTTATGTACAATCCCTAACATCTAATGTCAAATTCCACATGGTATTCTCCGGCTTTATTTATGACGTGGTCAAGAAAGAATCCTGCCAATTTCTCTTGAATTGCTCATATGCGATCATGTGGTAGGAGTTCATCCCGCATCTGCCACAACTAATTTGAAGAAGGGCGTCAATACATATATATGAATGAAACTCAACACAAATGATGGTAATAAAATAAAATTATGAATATTATTGCTTACACACTTCATATTGTTTTTCAGAGTAGCCCCGCTTAGAGGTCGTCGCGTTGTAGATGAACTCGCAAACGTAGTATCCACAAAAATCATTCCCGGCTTCCTGCCACAAGCACTTTACGAGAAATTGAGTTCAATCAAACTGATAATCAAGCATTATAAATGGTATTGATGAAACTAGAATCAATGGGAGATGCGCGGAACTAGCTAGTAGTACTTACTTTTGGGTGTGTAAATCGCAGCTCCCTCGGCAGTGCTGGAACAATTCCGGTGAATTTTTTCCAAACCGTGCCAGACAAAGAAAATAATTACTTGATATCAGGAAATGAACAAAGTTGCCGATATGGTGCGATAATGATCGATTGAACTTACTTCTGGAGCATTTCAGTCATGTCCGCATACTTCTGGGGATCTTTTCGTCTCGAGTCTAAGACGGTTACTACTCCCCGCTCAAGCTTAATCTCTAGCAGAAAAAAGTGGAACCTGCGCACGCATGCATAACTCATCAATTACATTACTATAACCTCGAGTAATAAGGGAAACCGAATATGCACAAGATAGTAACACTCACTTGAAGTTGTAAGGAAAGAATATTTTCTCTTTGTTTTGATTTTTAAGCAACGATTGTAGCAAATTGTCCTCGGTTTCTGTGACATTCTTTTGAACCGTCCATTCATGTATGATATTTGGGTTAATGAACCCAATGTCATAAATTTGTGCTTTTCTGCATTCGACGATCTTCAATCTACATAATATAGTGAGGATAATTACATATACATGCACTGAAAGAGCTGAGCTATATATAGAGACTTAATTACAGAAGTAGTACTTACAGACAGTAGCAAGTCACGAGTGTTTTGTCGAGGGCCTTTTGATTGTATAATTGGAATAACTCGTCAAATTCAACAGAAAACAGATCCATTCCAACGAGGTCGTGCTCCTCTTTAATTCTCAGCATCAAAGTATCCTTCCCAGACTCGCTGCAGGTTTTCATGTACCATTCATAGAATCTTCGCATCATCGTTGTTAGAGGAGGATGATCAGGTTTGACGAGAGGCTGCCCGTACTGGTATCTGAATTCTTCCACCTCCATTATTTCAATATCTACATCATCGCTCAGGTAATCAGTAGGATTGGTACCGGGCACCATCCCCGGCTGATTAGCGACAATATCGCTAGACACCTTGAGCGGGGGGCACGATTGGTTTGCCTGTTCGCCGAGCTGGGGATTTTTTTTCCCACTTCTTTGTTCTGCTAACCTTGCATGCATGCAAGTACTTCCCGACCGCTCCGCTTCCTTGTATGTCCTTTCAATAATACGATCATAGTTGGATTGCGGCGGAGACGGTGGTGGTCGCTTTAGGGCATCGATAGTGCGCTTCAGTTTCACCGGATCTATCGTCTCCTTCGGAGGTGGAGGTTTCCGTGCAAAATGTTCATGCACTTCGGCAGCACTGATTTTCGCGGTTTCCTCGTCAGTCATCTCATATGGTAACTTTTCCAGAGGCTTGAGAGATGGACCGTATCTGAATTGCTTCCCGCCTCTGCTTGTACTGCTAGCCGCCGGAGCGGCGGCGGCGGCTCTCTTCCGCCGTTGCTGATGAGGCGGAGGAGGAGGCGGAGTGCTCTGACGCGCCGGAGGAGGCGGAGTGCCCTCACGCGCCAGAGGAGGAGGAGGAGGCGGAGGCGGAGTGCCCTGACTCACCGGAGGAGGAGGAGGCGGAGGCGTCCAGTTTGGAAGCTTGATGTACTCCTTCCGCCATAGACATGTAGTCCTCAGAGCATAACCCAGCTGATTCTCCCCTTCACCTGTAGGGTGGTCAAGCTCGAGCTCATTAAATCCCTCCATTACTTCATCCACCGTCACAACAGCATAGCCATGTGGAATCGGACGGCAGTGAAAAGTTCCGTCAGGTTGAGGAGGTGCAACAGAGCCGACAGCCGCCTTCAAAGTGAGGTTCTGCCATTTCGTCATAAGCTGGCAATGCTGAGCCTCCGTGATAGTATCCACGGGGTAGCTAGGAGCCGTGAAATCAGGATGAACGAGCTCCGTGGAAGCCACGCTGCTTCTCCGCTGAGATGGTGGGGTAGCTTCTTGGGCATGATCTTCATGCCGCTGAGATGGTTGGCCGGTAGCTGCAAGTTCCTCTAGCTTTACTAGTCTTGCATTGAGCTTCTGCATTGAGCTCAGCTCCGCTTTCCTCTTTCTCTCCCAGCTTCTGTAACCGCCTGCGCCGGCAAACCCAACCATCCACGGAACAGAGCCTAGTGTGCCTCGTGTTCGTCCAGGGTGCTCAGGATTCTCGAGGGCCTCAGTCAGCTCGTCCTTCTCTCTGTCGGGAATGAACGTCCCTTCCTGCGCTGTGGTGATATACTTCTGAAGCTTCTTGATGGGTATTGCAAGTTGCTCGTCCGTCCAACGGCACTTCCCTGTTTCAGGGTCCAAAGTTCCCCCAACCTCGAAGAACCAAGTCCTTGAACGGTCTGGCCAGTTCAATGTGTGTGGTTCGACCCCCTTAGCAAGCAGGTCTTGCTCAGCTTTGTCCCACAACGGCCGGGCTTTGAGGTAGCCACCTGACCCCGTGTGATGGTGATACAGCTTCTTTGCAGCATTTATCTTGTTTGTCTCTGACATTTTCTTACTCTTGTCTGATGTCTTGTAGGCCACAAATGCGGGCCAGTGATCTCTTATCTTCTCAAATCGGCCGGTGAATTCTGGAGTCTTCCCTTTGTCGACAAACTTTGATTTCAACTCATTCTTCCACCTCCTGAATAGATCTGCCATCTTCTTAAGAGCACACGCCTTGACCAGTGGCTCTATAACTGGCTTATTCGGATCCGCCTCTGGCGGTAGGGTGAAATTTGCCTTCAGCGAGGTCCAAAGATCATCTTTCTGTCTATCAGTGACATAAGAAACTTCAGGGTCGTCGTCCTTAGGCTTATTCCATTGCTTGATGCTGATCGGGATGCTGTCCCTAACAATAGCTACGCACTGAGCAGAAAATGCGTCCTTGGTCCGCTTGGGTTCAACCGGTAGGCCATCGTCCGCGAGGGCTGTGATCGTGAACCTTTCATCCTGGCGCAACCTTTTCTTCGGGCCTCGTCTCGTTACCAAAGTTTGGATCGATCTGAAGGGCTATAAAAGAAAAAAGAAGAGTTAATATATGTACATACCAAAACAATTAATGCATCAATTAGCTAGTCAGCACAGGCTTAATTAATATATATACCTCGCCGGACTTTGCAACAGCTCCCTCCTCCGTTCGATCACTGGAGCAGTCACCATGGTCTCCTTCTTCCTCCGGCATTCGGTCACCGGAGCCATCATGATCATGTCCTTCCTCCTCCATTGTTCGATCACCGGAGCTGTCATCCTCTCCTTCCTGACCATCGGTGTCATTGAGAAACGACAAGACATCACCTCTGCCGAGGATTATGTCCCCCAACAACTGTTCTTGTTCCAAGTCTCTTTGCTCCATAGTTTCTGCAAATATTACAACATGGCAATTAATATACAAACATGAGAGATGGATATATTAGTGGCAAACATAGACCTAGCTAGCTAATGACAACAAGGAATCATATTAGTGGCCTCGACGCTTCTACGGTTTGGGGTGGCCTCGACAACGCTTCTAGGGTTTGGGGTGGCCTCGGCAACGCTTCTAGGGTTTGGTCGGGCAAGAGGGAGGATTCTCTTAACCTTTAAGGGATTTAACAAAATGGCGCCATTCTAGATGTGCAAAAAATGGTCCATATTTTTCCTGATCTCATCTACCCTTCTATATGTCACATTGTCTAGTGTCAAAGGATTCAAGAAAACCATGGCTTCATCATTAGCCGGAAGTAACAGGCGCATAATGGTACGAAGCTCTCCAAAATTGTTTTGGAACGGAGTCCCGGATAGGATAATTAGCTTTTTGGTACGAAGCTCAGCAAGAGCCTTCCGAATATCGCTATTTGGAAGGCCTTTGCTGAAATTCGTACCAAAAAGTGAATTATTCTATCCGGAACTCCGTTCCAAAACAACTTTGAAGAGCTTCGTGGCATCATACGCCTGTTACTTTCGGCTATTGATGAAGCCATGGATTTCTTCATTACTTGACAGACAACGTGACTTAAGAAGAATATATATATATATTATATATTCTATTAATAATATATATTATATATATAAATAATATATATATATAGATGAGATCTAACAAAAAAATTGGATCAACTTGTGCACATCCATAATGGGGGCATTCTTGATAAATCTATGTCAAAAGTCAAACTTTGACATATGATCAAATATTGTTGCATATGTCAAAATTCAAACTTTGACATATGATCAAATGTTGCATATGTCAAAATTCAAACTTTGACAAATGATCAAACTTTGATATATGATCAAATGTTGCATATGTCAAAATTCAAACTTTGACATATGATCAAATGTTGCATATGAACATCCATCCATCCATCCATATTCAAAATGTTCATCCATCCATCCATATTCAAAATGTTCATATTCTACAATATCACCCAAAAAAATTCTTTGCATATTCTTTGCATATGAACATACATACATTTTCTTTTTTTCTTAAATATAACATATGAACATTTTCTTAAATGTGCATATGAACATACATATCACCAAAAAATAGACCTTTTTCTTTGCATATGAACATAAAAAAAAATCTATACACATCAATCCATCCATATATATACATACATCAATCCATCCATCTATATATATGAAAAAAATTAAAGAAAAAAATTCTATGAACCTAAAAAATTCTAAGCAGCAGGGGCAGGGGCGGCGGCGGCGGCAGCGCGCAGGGCAGGGCGGCGGTGGCGGCAGCGCAGGGCAGGGGCGGCAGCGCGCGGCGGCAGAGCAGGGGAAGGGGGGCGGAGCTCACTGGGGGGCGGCGGCGGCAGCGCGCAGGGGCAGGGGCAGGGGCAACGGCGGCGGCGGCAGCGCAGGGCAGGGTCGGTGGCGCAGGGTAGGGGAAGAGGTGGCGGAGCTCACTGGGGGGAGCGTGCGGGCTCGGGGCAGGGCGTCGGGGCAGGGTGTCGGCGTCGGGAGGGCGTCGCGGCAGCTTGGCGACGTCTGCGTCGGGGCAGGGCGGCGCAGCAGCAGCCTGGCGGCATCGGCGTCGATTAGCGTCGGGGCAGGGCTTCAGTGTCGAGAGGAGAATGGGAGGTGGTGGAAAATTTCCTAAGTGTTGCCTTATATAGCCGAGCCTTTGGTCCCGGTTCTTGGCACCAACCGGGACCAATGCCCCCCCTTTAGTCAGGACTAAAGGGGGGGCATTGGTCCCGGTTGGTGCCAAGAACCGGGACCAAAGGGCATCATTGGTCCCGGTTCGTGCCACCAACTGGGACCAATAGCCTTGCACAGCGGCGTGGTGGTGGGAGTTAAGTCCCACCTCGCTAGCTGAGAGAGAGCCGCACCTGTTTATAATGTGCGGTGCGTCTGACCTTTCGAGCTCCTCTCTAAAGCAGGCTTACGGGCCTAAACACTCTGTATATGCCTGTGGGCCTACTGGGCCTTCTGCGGGCCTGAATCCTGGCCCATGGTTGGGTTTCTAGTCGTATTCAGGCCGTGGTGGCCCAGTAGGTGGCATTTTTTTTATTTTTTTTCCAGTTTTTTTGTTTTGTTTTTTGCTTTATTTATTTTCTTTTGTTTCTACTTATAGTTTTTCAGTGATTCTTTTTGCTTTTAGGTTACAAAAATTATAAACTTTCTGTTAGTGCCGTTAGTTTTCAAATTTGAATAGATTAAATTTGAATTTTTTTGAAATTTGTGTGAATCACTAGTTTGTGAATAACTTTACTATAAAAATAGATTTTTGAGTGATTCTTTTTCCTGCTATTTAATATTACTGTGTTTTATCATTATATTCAATTTGGTAATTTTTAGTTTATTTTAAATGTCCGTTTTAATCAAAAATAGATTTTGTTATTTTAGTTTGCTATTAAAGTTTCTAACAAAAAAATTCTTTATGAAAATTCTTTTTGCTATTAATGTTTTGAACAAAAAATACTTTGATAATTTTAGTTGCATAAATTTTATATAATTTTAGTTTCAAAAATACTAGAGGTTTATAAAAGCTTTTTAGTTGATTCCTTTTGCTATTAGAGTTTTATAAAAGCTTTTTAGTTGCTATTGAAGAATAATATAGTTTTGTTTTATTTGATCATAACAGAATATTTTAATTGATTATTTTTAGTTCATTCTTTTTGCTATTAGAGTTTCATAAAAAATTTCTAGTTCATTCTTTTTGCTATTAGTTCATTCTTTGAGCTAAATGACCCTGAAATTGAAAAGCACTACAAATGAACTCTGAAAAGGTTGAAAGTTGGCATGGTATCATAATTTCACCCACATAGCATGTGCTAAAAAGTTGAGAGGGTTACGGCAAAAACTGGATGCACTTCGTGTACAAAATGGACAATCTCTTTCGAAGTATCAGGGTTTCGGACGAAAACTCATCTGTTACAAAGGGATTTCATTTTTTTGAACTTATTTGAACTCCAGACTTTTTGTGTGTTCAAAATGCACCATTCAAAGCCACATCATCAATTTTCAACCATTTCTGACTTCATTTGGTATTTTTCATGCATTTACTGATTTTTTTGAGCTAAATGACCCTGAAATTGAAAAGCACTACAAATGAACTCTGAAAAGGTTGAAAGTTGGCATGGTATCATCATTTCACCCACATAGCATGTTATAAAAAGTTGAGAGGTTTACGGCAAAAACTAGATGCACTTCGTGTACAAAACGGACAATCTCTTTCGAAGTATCAGGGTTTCAGATGAAAACTCATCTGTTACAAAGGGATTTCATTTTTTTGAACTTATTTGAACTCCAGACTTTTTGTGTGTTCAAAATGAACCATTCAAAGCCACATCATCAATTTTCAACCCTTTCTGACTTCATCTGGTATTTTTCATGCATTTACTGATTTTTTAAGCTAAATGACCCTGAAATTGAAAAGCACTACAAATGAACTCTGAAAAGGTATCATCATTTCACCCACATAGCATGTTATAAAAAGTTGAGAGGGTTACGGCAAAAACTGGATGCACTTCATGTACAAAACGGACAATCTCTTTCGAAGTATCAGGGTTTCATACGAAAACTCATCTGTTACAAAAGGCATTTCATTTCTTCACATGTAACTGCAATGATATTCTAGATCAAAGGCATCATCATAATAGTTGTGGAGAGAAAGTCTTCACTTTTTCTTCGCTTGTGTCCTTTGCTTACTGCGCCATAACCATGGATAATCTTCATCGTTTAACAGGGTGCTTCGGTCAGCCTTGACTTTGAAGGCAGGAATTTCATGAAACTTTTCATAATGTTTAGACATGTCTATCTTGCCCTCCAATCCCACGATGTCTCTTTTTCATGAAAGAATTATGTGGCGCTTTGGCTCATCGTATGATGTATTCGCTTCCTTATCTTTTCTTTTTCTCGGTTTGGTAGACATGTCCTTCACATAGAAAACCTACGCCACATTATTGGCTAGGACGAATGGTTCGTCTGTGTACCCAAGATTGTTCAGATTCACTGTTGTCATTCCGTACTATGGGTCTACCTGTACCCCGCCTCCTGACAGATTGACCCATTTGCACTGAAACAAAGGGACCTTAAAATCATGTCCATAGTCAAGTTCCCATATGTCCACTATGTAACCATAATATGTGTCCTTTCCCCTCTTGGTTGCTGCATCAAAGCGGACACCACAGTATTGGTTGGTGCTCTTTTGATCTTGGGCGATCGTGTAAAATGTATTCCCATTTATCTCGTACCCTTTGTATGTCAATACAGTCGAAGATGGTCCCCTGGCCAACGAGTACAGCTCATCAGAAACAGTGTTGTCACACATGAGACGTGTTTGCAACCAACTGCCGAAAGTCCTGATGTGTTCACATGTAATCCAGTCGTCACACGGCTCCGGGTGTTTGGAGCGCAGAATATTCTTGTGTTCATCGACATACGGGGTCACCAAGGTAGAATTCTGTAGAACTGTGTATTGTGCTTGAGACCAAGAATGCCCGTCCATACATATTATTGAGTCCGCTCCGAGCGTGCCTTTTCCAGTCAGTCTCCCCTCATACCGCGATTGAGGGAGACCAATCTTCTTAAGGTCAGGAATGAAGTCAACACAAAACCCAATGACATCCTCTGTTTGATGGCCCATGGAGATGCTTCCTTCTGGCCTAGCGCGGTTACGAACATATTTCTTTAGGACTCCCATGAACCTCTCAAAGGGGAACATATTGTGTAGAAATACAGGGCCCAGAACGACAATCTCGTCGACTAGATGAACTAGGACGTGCGTCATGATATTGAAGAAGGATGGTGGGAACACCAGCTCAAAACTAACAAGGCATTGCGCCACATCACTCCTTAACCTTGGTAGGTTTTCTGGATCGATCACCTTCTGAGAGATTGCATTGAGGAATGCACATAGCTTCACAATGGCTAATAGAACGTTTTCCGGTAGAAGCCCCCTCAATGCAACCGGAAGCAGTTGCGTCATAATCACGTGGTAGTCATGAGACTTTAGGTTCTGGAACTTTTTCTCTGGGATATTTATTATTCCCTTTATATTGGACGAGAAGCCAGACGGGACCTTCATACTGAGCAGGCATTCAAAGAAGATTTCCTTCTCTTCTTTGGTAAGAGCGTAGCTGGCAGGACCTTCATACTGCTTTGGAGGCATGCCGTCTTTTTCGTGCACACGTTGCTGGTCCTCTCGTGCCTCCGGTGTATCTTTTGTCTTCCCATACACGCCCAAGAAGCCTAGCAGGTTCACGCAAAGATTTTTCGTCACATGCATCCCGTCGATTGCAGAGCGGACCTCTAGGTCTTTCCATTAGGGTAGGTCCCAAAATATAGATTTCTTCTTCCACATGGGTGCACGTCCCTCAGCGTTATTCGGAACAGATAGTCCGCCGGGACCCTTTCCAAAGATTACTTGTAAATCATTGACCATAGTAAGTATGTGATCACCAGTACGGACGGCGGGCTTCTTCCGGTGATCTACCTCGCCTTTGAAATGCTTTCCTTTCTTTCGTCATTGATGGTTGGTCGGAAGAGATCGACGATGCCCCAGGTACACATTCTTCCTGCATTTGTCCAAATATATACTTTCGGCGTCATCTAAACAGTGCGTGCATGCGTGGTATCCCTTGTTTGTCTGTCCTGAAAGGTTACTGAGAGCAGGCCAATCATTGATGGTTACAAACAACAACGCATGTAGGTCAAATTCCTGCTCATCCCACACACGTACACCATTTCCATTCCACAGCTGTAAAAGTTGTTCAACTAATGGCATTAGGTACACATCAATGTCGTTGCCGGGTTGCTTAGGGCCTTGGATGAGAAATGGCATCATAATGAACTTCCGCTTCATGCACATCCAAGGAGGAAGGTTATAGATACATAGAGTCACGGGCCAGGTGCTGTGATTGCTGCTCTGCTCCCCAAAAGGATTAATGACATCCGCACTTAAACCAAACCATACATTCCTTGCGTCACCTGCAAAGTCCCCCCACTTTCTCTTAATTTTTCTCCACTGCGACCCGTCAGCGGGTGCTCTCAACTTCCCGTCTTTCTTACGGTCCTGTTTGTGCCATCGCATCAACTTGGCATGCTCTTTGTTTCTGAACAGATGTTTCAACCGTGGTATTATAGGAGCATACCACATCATCTTGGCTGGAACCCTCTTCCTGGGGCGCTCGCCGTCAACATCACCAAGGTCATCTCGTCTGATCTTATACCGCAATGCACCGCATACCGGGCATTCGTTCAAATCCTCGTACGCACCGCGGTAGAGGATGCAGTCATTAGGGCATGCATATATCTTCTGCACCTCCAATCCTAGAGGGCATACAACCTTCTTTGTTGCGTACGTATAGTCGGGCAATTCGTTATCCTTTGGAAGCTTCTTCTTCAATATTTTCAGTAGCTTCTCATATCCTTTGTCAGGTACACCATTCTCTGCCTTCCACTGCAGCAATTCCAGTGTGGTACCGAGCTTTGTGTTGCCATCTTCGCAATTAGGGTACAACCCTTTTTTGTGATCCTCTAACATGCGATCGAACTTCAACTTCTCCTTTTCACTTTCGCATTGTCTCTTTGCATCAACAATGACCCGGCGAAGATCATCATCAGGCACATCATCTGGTTCCTCTTGATCTTCAGCTTCCCCCGTTGCAGCATCACCATATTCAGGGGGCACATAGTTGTCATCATCCTCTTCTTCTTCGCTATCTTCCATCATAACCCCTCTTTCTCCGTGCTTGGTCCAAACATTATAGTGTGGCATGAAACCCTTATAAAGCAGGTGGGTGTGAAGGGTTTTCGAGTCAGAGTAAGACTTCGTATTCCCATATAT
The DNA here is from genome assembly GCA_011799875.1 of Thinopyrum elongatum. Taxonomy (NCBI): domain Eukaryota; kingdom Viridiplantae; phylum Streptophyta; class Magnoliopsida; order Poales; family Poaceae; genus Thinopyrum; species Thinopyrum elongatum. Next base: position 690,336,878 of record CM022298.1, on the reverse strand, counting down.
AGGGCATGGACAACACATAAAACCATTCTGCTTGTTTGCCTCAGCCACTTCGAGAAAATTATGCACTCCCTTAATGTACTCGGAGGTGCGTCTGTCACCATACATCCATTGCCGGTTCATCTGCGTGCATTATATATAATTAAGTGTGTCAAAAACCATAACAGAACATCATGAATAGATAAGTGACCAAATTAATAGAAGTTCATCATCACATTAAAACCAAAGTACATACATAGTTCTCATTGAACAACATATAGCTCTCCAGAGCATCTAATTAAACCATACATTGAAACTATCTAAAACATTTCAATGCAACAACAAATGCGATCATAATCGCAACTAAGGTAACAATTGATCCAACGGCATAATGATACCAAGCCTCAGTATGAATGGCATATTTTTTATACTTTCTAATCTTCAAGCGCATTGCATCCATATTGATCTTGTGATCATCGACGACATCCGCAACATGCAACTCCAATATCATCTTCTCCTCCTCAATTTTTTTTCAATTTTTCCTTCAAGTAATTGTTTTCTTCTTCAACTAAATTTAACCTCTCAACAATACGGTCGGTTGGAATTTCTGGTTCACATACCTCCTAGATAAAAAATCTATGTCAGGTTGGTCGGCATAATTGTCATAAACACTAAATGAAACTAATAGTTATAAAAGATAATATATATACCACATCTGAATCATAGACAGGAGGAGGGCCGACGGAGGCGGATACCAAAACCATCGCACTATATAATAACAAACAATAATAAAAGTAAGAAAATTACACAAGTATCTATCTAAATCATACAAGTAAGAACTTTTTTCTTTTAGAAGAAGATAAGAACAAGAGGCTCACCACGGTGGTGCCAGTGACGAGATCGGCGCGGGCGATCGACGGCGGTGAGGACGGGCACGGGACAGGACGGACTGCCAAACCTAGACAAATCTTGAGGAAAATGGAGCTTGGACAAGGAGCTTCGAGAGGAGAAAGCTTAAGTGTGGCTCGGGCATTTCATCGAACACCTCATGTGCATAGGAGGTGAGCTAGAGCACCACAAAGCTCTCCCACAGCCGGCCAAAAAAACAGAGCACTCCACTGCTCTACTCGCGGGGTATATATAGGCATCTCTTTGGTCCCGGTTTGTGGATAGAACGGGGACTAAAGGACCCCATTTGGTCCTGGTTCCAACCACCAACCGGGACCAATGGTTGTGGGCCAGGAGCGAGACCCATTGGTCCCGGTTCGTGTCTGGAACCAGGACCAATGGGGCCAGACGAACCTGGACCAATGGCCCATGAGGCCCGGCCGGCCCCCTGGCCTCACGAACCGGGACCGATGCCCCCATATGGGTCCCGGTTCGTGAGTGAACCGGGATTAATGGGCTTACCCGGCCTGGACCAAAGCCCTGTTTTCTACTAGTGCTCCTAGATAAAAACATCTTTGTCACGTTGGTCGGCATAATTGTCATAAACACTAAATGAAACAAATAGTTATAAAAGATAATATACCACATCCGAATCATAGACAGGACGAGGGTCGACGGGGGCGGATACCAAAATCATCGCACTATATAATAACAAACAATAATAAAATTAAGAAAATTATACAAGTATCTATCTAAATCATACAAGTAAGAATTTTTTTCTTTTAGAAAGAAGATAAGAAGAAGAGGCTCACCACGGTGGTGCCGGCGACGAGATCGGCGCGGGTGATCAACGGCGGTGAGGACGGGGACGGGACAGGACGGACCGACAAACCTAGAAAAATCTTTATGAAAATGGAGCTTGGACAAGGAGCTTGGAGAGGAGAAAGCTTAAGTGTGGCTCGGGCATTTCATCGAACACCTCATGTGCATAGGAGGTGAGAGCTAGAGCAACACACCTCTCCCACACGGCCGGCCAAAAAACAAAGCACTGAGCGGGCAGGGGCGGGGGTATATATAGGCTTCTTTTTAGTCCCGGTTTGTGGCTAAAACCGGGACAGAAGACTGACCAGCGCCGGTCGCCAACTGCCGTCGCCAGGAGCACGTGGCTACGCGAGTTTGCAGCACGTCCATCGCCGGCGTGCGAGCGAGGAGCACACACCCGGTCTCCAGGCGGAGGCACGACTCGCCGCGGCCCCACATCTCCAGCCACCGATAGCACCGCCGGCGCCGCGGGTGCGACGCCCAACCTTGCCGCAGCTGATGGGGGAGCCGACGCTTCTGTCCGCGCCGGAAACGGGGCTCTCCTTCACGCTATCGCCGCCCATCGAGAGGAGAGGAATTTGGGATTTAGGGTTGGGGGAGGGAATGGGGAATTTTTGCGAAAAAGTTTTTTACCGGTGCCGGGATGTATCGGTGTGCAATCCACCGTTCGCTACTTTCGTCAAGATTCGTGCAGGTTTTATACACTTTGTTTTCATATGCAAATACAGCAGATTAAACAGAGCTATACTTGTACTTGCGTCAGACAGTGTCAACTTTTACATAGGAGAAAGGGACGGGTGCAGAGAACAGTGCATGCATGCATTCTCTCACCACATACACGGCGCTGCATGCATTCTCTCTCTGCATACAATTAACATGTATTTAATTTCATCCTCATATTTTGAATGATTTATATCTTTTAAACGAAATGTCCATTTTTGAAACTTTTTATATATATGGAATCGTGATGACAAGATCTTCAGAACAAGATCAATCTTGGATATATTTAAATTACTTTTTATTTTATATATTTCAGTTATCTTTGAAATGACTTTCATAAAACACAAAATTGTTTCGCTGTGAAATGATATTTATTTCACAAATTTTAAAAGATGGATTTAGGCTCCTTAAAATTTATTTCACTCATTTTCAAAAGATGGATTTAGGCTCATTCAAAATTTATTTCACACATTTTAAAAACTGATTTCACTCATTTCATCAAACAACCGATTTCACTCATTTGATACAACTGATTTTAGTCGTTTCATCAAACAACTGATTTCACTCATTTTACTCAGTTGTGAAAACATATTTCACTCAGTTGAGAAAAAATATTTCGAAATTGATTTCACTCGATGCAAAGAACTGATTTCAATTATTTCAAAAAACCTATTTCACACAATTTAAAAAGTAATCAATTGGAAAAACAATTTCACTCGCTTCATAAAACAGATTTCGCTCATTTATAAATATACAATTTCACTTATTTCAAAACATTGGTTTCACTGAATAAAAAAAAACCTATTTCACTTATTTCAGAAACCTGATTTCACTCATTTAAAAAAATAGATTTCACTAGTGTCACATCTCTGAAATAACAAGTTCACGTTCGAATATGTTTCATATGCATGACGGTTTCAATCATTTCAATACTGATTACAATTATTTCGAATAAGTAAATTTGAAATGAGTGAAATTTAAAATTTGATATGATTAAAATAGCAAAAATTAAACTAGTTTAAATATATTCAAGATTGGTCTTGTTCTAAAGATCATGTGTTCAGGAATTTGAATATATAAAAAAATTCAGTGATAGATCATTACTGCTGAAGATATTGGGCATCTAAAATTTTAAACAAAGAGAAAATGCATGGATATGTTGGAGAGAGATGCTACATGCATGCATGCGTACCACCTCTGTAAAAAGGTACTACACTACCCTGACATTGATTTGACTAAAATCAGAAATACAAGAGGTGGTCTCCACCAAATACTTTCATATATACATGCATATGGTCCCACAACTTTACATATGTCAGTACATCATTGGTGGCAAGGCCACCCGTAGCTCCCGGCTCAGGTAAAAATGACTTTGCGGGAATTTTTGGCCTACCAGTGCGCCGCCCGTCTGGTTTAACCGGTCCGGCTCGACCAGCCCACGCGCTGACGTGGCAGTGGTCTGGGCGGGTCTCACGCGTACGAGAAGGAGTAGCCAGGTTCGTAGCTTGATACGTACAGAGGACCGTTTTGGAGCGTATCTGCGTATTTGAGGACTGTTTCGGAGCAATCGACGAGTGCAAGGACCGTCTTGTTACGTGCCGGATAGTACAGGTACCGTAGTTGTAATTATCTCGGAGCCTGGAGATATACACATAAGTTAACCAAAAAACGTATCTTGTGCAGCTCGATCGCTTACAAGCAAACAAGAACTTGATGCCATGGGTACGCACGCACACATGCACGTTGTATAATTAGTAACACACCCTCAAAATAATTTTGCATCCGAGTGAGTAGGGCAAAAGCATGCTCATGGGAAAAGTCTGCTAGCATGTCGAGGAGATCGCGTGATCTTGGTGGGTGTTCAGGCCTTCAAGGGCCTGAAGTCTGCTCCCACTGCTTCCTGGACAGATTTGAAGCCGTCTCTTTCCAAACATTCAGCGAGCTCGGCCTGTCGAAATGTGTCGAATAATCATCAGCATCAGAATTCAGACATGATTATTTTACTATACAGAAGGGAGCAGGCTAAAATATTTTGGTCAGGATGGTCGGACTCATTTAGTGAACAGTGATACTTTGTCTTAAGAAAAAGGCTGCAACTTGTAAGCTTCATGCTAAGTAAAGTAAGTGTTAGACTTATCACCTTTATTCTCGGGATGAGAGCTGGACCACCGTAGGCAAGGGCAGTGTAAAGCTGAACAAGCGTAGCTCCAGAACGTATCTTCTTGTATGCGACCTCGCCGCTGTATGTGCATTAGAAATTTGATTAAATATTTGTGTTAAAAGTGAAAAAACCTCATTGGAGTAAATACAGAAAGAACATTACCTAGTTACACCACCACAGCCTATAAGGGGAACCTTGCCCTGCAGGATATGCAAGACTTGTTCATGAGCGAGAGTTACGAGACTCCAGTAAAGAAATAGTAGCACTAAGAATGCAATAACCGGGATGGAAGATGTGCTGAAGTAAATAGATACCATACTTAAGTAAGAAACAGGATAAAGCACGCACATTTGTACGGATATACATATCCCTAAGAACTTAAGTAGATAAGTCAAACAGAGGCTTCCCACTTAATCCACCGGCTTCCTCAGCTAATGGATGTGCGTCTGCAGGAGGCGGCCTTGAAATTGTTGTGTTCGATATAATCTGTGTTGTTAACAATGTCGATAGAGAATAAGCAAACATTAGTGAAGCAACATGGACGAGAGAAATACATATTTCCACAGAAGTTAAATAGGATTGTGCTAGTCAGTGCAGTTATACATAAAAAATGTGTCGTGGAATAATGAATTATCCACCTACCAGGCCATCCAACTTGGAAGTAAGAGCAACCTGGAAAACAGCAACCAAAACCATAAGAAAAATGTTCGCCAACAGTCAAAGAGCATGAAGAATAAGGCTCAAGTCCAGTATGTTACCGCAGCAATGTCCTCAAGATCCTGATTCGACAAGTCCGGTGAGATCTTCACAAGCAATGGTGGAGGACCATCTTCAGCCCACTGCATCTCATCTCGTGCATCTTGCACCTGCGCATCCAGTGTGTGTCATTACTAATTTCCCATGCAAATGAAGAAAAATATCCAGTCCAATTAAAAATACTACAGACCTTCTTGACAAGTTCTTTCAGCTGCTTTCAACCTTGCAATTGGCCAAGACCGGGAGTGTTTGGGGAAGAAACATTTATGACCTGCATTAAGAGTAAGAATCCAACTCTCACTGTTTATGTCACATGTCCATATATACTGCTCATTCAGCATCAGTCAAATGTCATGCTTGAAACAGAGCACAAAATAACAAAATGTTTTTCTTTAGATGCAGAGCATAACCCCTGATTTTGACACGAAAGTAGTGACACGTTTTAGCAGATGTAACAAATGGGCAGCCATCATGAATTACACAATTTCCCAAGATAAGCCACTCTCCTCCATTGTGCATTGATGACAAAACATTCAAGAAATGCATCAATTTTGTTCTGAAGCAAACAGTTCTCTAGTTATGCTGTTTTTCTCTCTTTGATGAGCCACATTAGATGAGAACAGATCAGCATGAATGAATGCAAAGGTCCTTATTCTAAGAGTGAATTCCAGTTTTTACCCCCAATTTTGACATTTTTGCCACTAATTACCCCATTTAGCTGGATTTCATCCGTTTTGCCCCATTTAGCGAAATTGTTGTCACAATTTACCCTATTTAAAATTTTGTATCCGTTCTGACTAGCGGGTCCTAATTGTCAGGTCTAGCTGGCATGCCACATCGACGGTTTTTTCCTATCTATTTGTCTCCCTGTTGAACCGGTCCTCCTATCTTCTCCCGACTGGTCAGGCCCGTTATGATCGCACCTGCCATCAACTGAGCACAACCTGATGGTTATTGGAGTAAACTACGATGTCCATGTCCAACTAGGGCAGGAGGCAGTCCAGGATACGTATAGGCTTAGTTTGGCTAGGGCTAGGTGCTATATATATCTTTGTACATCACGTTCTAATATCACCAGATCAAAACAATAAAGAAATGTGAGGCTCGAGACTAGCCTGTTGGAATCTATCGATCAGAGTTTCTTCCATGGATCGCCAAGTTACGCAGGTGTTCTGCCGACGGCATCGTGATCGACCGATCGGATGTAGCGCTAGTGCAAAGCCCAGGTTCATGTACGCGTGCATGTGCATGTGGCACAGTTCATCAATCCACCTGTGCTAGCTTCCTTGTCTAGCTATCTTGCACGTTTGGTCCAGGTGAATCGATCTAGCATTTCAAAACCAACAATGGGGGTCCCCGCTATGTCGCAAAAGTAAGAAGAACTCAGTGCAGCGGGTCACGTACATGGACGTGCCCAGCCCGATGTCGGCGAGCTTGATGGAGCCATCAGAATCCACGGAGTCATTTCCTACCTTGATGTCTCGGCCCATACGGCCTTGCTCGTGGAGGTATGAAATCGCATGGCCGGCCCTCAACACCCACCGCTGCCGCCGTCGGTGTCGCTGTCGCCGATGCATGACAATACCTAACCCTAGGTTCAAGCGAGACTGACGGGTGCGTTCGGTCGGAAGCCTGGATAGGCGATGCAATCGATTGGGGCAGGCAACACAAACTAGAAGCGACTGGAGGCCAGCATGGCGCGCGTCCGACTCAGGCGTTGTGCGTTGGACGTGATGTGAGCGACCTCCATCGTGCCGAGCCGGTCGGGAGAAGCTGTGCCTACGTGGGCCCGTTTAGTACTGAAAAAAATAAGCAGGAAAAAACACCAACGTGGCATGCCAACTAGACCTGACAATTATGACCCACCGGTCAGAATGCTCACAAAATTTTAAACAGGGTAAAATGTGGCAACACTTTTGCTAAATGGGGTAAAATGGATGAAATCTCACTAAATAGGGTAATTAGTGTCAAAAATGTCAAAATAAAGGGTAAAAACCGGAATTCACTCTTATTCTAACAACCATATCCATCTGAATCTATGGTGCATATGAAACTGAAAGTAGCGAAAATGTGATGTGAGGTTATCTTGTAAGAGCAAAAGATGGATACCAGGTAATCAACATACCGTGACAACGAATGAACTCCTTGCACGTAATCAGCACCTGCATCTTCACTAGTCTTATTCTTGCCAAGATTGACTCCCAAAATTCCAGGACCTGCTTTCCCTCCTTGCTAAACATCACTGGAGCTCGAAGTTTCCTCCATCTTCCTCTTACCATGTTGTGCCCCAAGACGCTTAGCAACTACTACAATTCCTTCATTGTTGAACCCGCAGCGATTGACTACAGCACTGAAGAGAAAGCTGGAAAACACCATGCAGCATTTTAATTTGTTTCATAATTAAAGTGGCACAGGACAGTTTGAATAGCAGTAGCAGAACATGAGATGCTTACCCATGCTCTTTCAATCTGAATATTCGAGGCTTGGGATTTCCCTCTTGAGGCTGAGGTGTCACAGAGCCAACTTCCACAAAGCCAAAGCCAAGACCCAATAGGCCCTCAAAGGCCTCAGCATTCTTATCAAAACCAGCGGCAAGATCAATTGGATTTGTAAAGTTCCTTCCCCAAACCTCTAGCCGAAGAACTGGTGGATCAGGTCTCTTTTCTCTTGGGACAAACCCATGAGCAGCAACAAAAACAGCCAAACGATGAGCAAACTCTGCATCTAGTAGCGCAAAAAGTGGATTCACGAGTTCTGTTGATTTGAATAACCACCCACTGCACGATCACAAAGGGCGTATACATTAGTGAATACTGAATAGGCTCCTAGTTGATAGTTCTAGCCAAAACAGGGTACAAATAGGCAGGAGCTTATGAATTCCTAGAATCCCAACTTGTGGCAATTTCAAGCACCTATGGGGTGCTTTCATGCTATTCAGATTTGATCCAAGAGACTCATGATCCTTCTAACCTGCTCTATGATTTGATCCAGGAGGCAGGACTGCTTTGTCACGTCGGACGGCTTGAGGGATCAACCTCGCTGTGTCCAACCTGGGTGCTCCGTTTCGCCACGTCGGATGGCTTGAGGGCTCAACCTCGCTATGTTCGGCCTGAGGGCTATTGCGCCCATGTCACTGGTCGGCTAAATTATTTTCCAAGCTGGCATCTGGCAGGTTGATCGACGGCTCCCGCAAAGCCGACTCGAGGGCTTCTTGTGCCCAAACGCCGCTGCTCGGTAGAGGTAATTCCTGAGAAGATTCGATCCTCCGGTCAGCCATGCTGCCCAACATGAGTCTCGGGGCTATTGGATCCGCGTTTAATTGAAAACAGTACTCAAATACCCGAGGAGATTCGATCCTTAGGTCGGCCATGTTGCCCGACCTAAGTCTCGGGGGTAATTACATCGACGTTTCTCATTAAAAAAAATTAAGTGCAATATGGGTTTTTGAGGAAGATTTCGATCCTCAGGTTGGCCACTTGCACCCGACCTGAATCTCGGGGCTACTGCATATCCGTTTGTTCCAAGATAAGGTTTTTGAGCATGGATTCGATCCTCGGGTCGATTGTTTCCAAAATCGACATGAGTCTCGGGAGGTACTAGATCAGCGGTTTCATTTTAACTATAAGCTATTACCTGAGTTCGATTTCGATCCTCAGGGGCTACTGCACATCGCATTTTTTGATGAGCCGACCTGCAGCCCAGCTTTTTCCTAGCCGAACTGCACCTCGGGTGATGCATCGCGCGATGGTGCTAAGTATACAAAGAAAGGCTCATGGCGCAGACCAAATCTAGCTCCAATCTGCACCTTGTGGGCTACTGGCTATATAACTTGACAAAGAATAAATTTCATCAATCAGAAAAATTTCCATGAATAATCGGCTCGCGGAAGCCGGCTTGGTGGGAAAACTTTTTCTGCGGAGGCCGGACATCTACATCGACAATTCAAGACCGGAGTGGTTCGTCCCATTTCGAAAGCAGTGTGGCTTGGAGGCCGGTTGTGAACGGCTGGCTGCGCAGGAAATTCTTCCTGTCCGCGGGTTGGCTATCTCCATCAGCATTTTCAAGACCGAGGTGATCTACGTCACCTCGGAGGCAGCTCGGCGGATGGAGGTCGGCTGCATAAAGACACTGATCGGAAGATTCTTCGTTGAACCAGTTTCAAGACCGGTGACCAAAGACGATGTGCAGCTCAGATTAATTGAGGTACTGCCAGTTTAAAGACCAGTTCAGGGGCTACTGACGGTGTCCCCGCTAAGGGGCCTCTCACCATGACGGCTCCTGGCCTGGTGGGCCGGGCTGAGGACCCCTTGTTGGTTCCGTCCTGTGTTAGGTTTAATCTTGATTCGTGTATCTGCATATTTAGTTTTACTATGTGCATGTAGTTTAGACGGTAGTAGGGTTATGTAGGCCGGTGAAGCTTTGGTTGTGCACGAAAGAGGCGAGATGCCGGGATGCCATGCGATGCGGCGAGCACGGCGAGATGCCGACGGGCAGTGTGAAGCTGCGGTGCTGCGTGAGACAGCAAGGTCGTGTGATGTGACAAGCGCATGGACGGCGAAGCGGGACCGGCTGGATGGATTGGTTAGATGCATATGCAAGTGGTTAGCTAGCTTCATGGGTGAGTTTGTTAGTGGCCGGTTGTGATGGCCGAGTCATGCGTGTGTACGTGCTAGTGGCCGAGTGTGGGCGCTGAACGTGCTAGTGAGTTAGTGGATGGAGTCATGGATTAGTAGCGTGAGTGGTGAGTCAGCTTGTTACTGAGCTGCGTGTGTATATAAAGTGATCAGATGAACGAGAAAAATCTAGAGCCGTGAGGGCTGGGCGAAACCATGTAGCGCCTATGATTGCCACTGGGAGCAAAGGCAAAGCCAGCTTTCTCCCTGGTGAATGTGTGTGTGCGTGTGTGTTTTCTGCCCTGGTGTGTGTCCTTGTGTTCTTGAGAGAAACAAAGAAACAGGAGAGAATTGTGTGAGGCAACCAAGAGGAAGAGGAAGGGCGGCGCCAACATCCTGGGCCACTTTGGACAGCCCATGGCGAATAACAAGAAGAGTCTGGAAGCCTTGACGTTCAACACAAGGACTCCGTATCTGTGGAGGACTCTCCTCCACCGATATAGCCGACTAGGACTCCCCGGTATCTTATGTAAGTCGGGGCCGGCCTAGTCAATAGAGGAGATCAATCTCAACAAACAATCTATCGGTACTTTGTACTCCTTATACACCCCAACGCAATAAAGCAAGAAGCAGAACGTAAGGTATTATCTACTCCATCCTAACCCGAACCTGGATAAAATCCTGTGTCATGCCAAGTAGCCTAGCTTACGACACCGTACAGAGGGACCTGCCGGATTTAGCTCCAGACAGTCCAGCGTGCCTGTGTCCCACCCGGTTACCGGTTATCCCGCCCAGAGGCCAGCTAGTGGTGGGCCCGATGCGGAGCCGGTGTCTTGCGCGTCGGGTACACGCGGTTCATTCGTGTGCGCCAAGTACACGCGGTTCATTTGCGTGCGCCGGGTACGTCCATGCGCTCAGGGTTGGTCGGCCCCGTCTCCTGGGATTGCGAGGCATCACGTTCCATATGATCCGTTCGATCCTATTTACAGGCAAAAAAAAAAAAAAGTTTCCCTGCCTGGTCGGTTGCCTTTGGTTTTTACACAAAGGGTGCAACGGGCCATCATATTTTGCATATGGCTCGGCAAAAAAATAATTCAAATAGTTCACCTAACTTTTTTGACTGCAATTGGTCCTTGCGCTAAGGACGCAACGGGAAATCTATTATATATTAAATGATGACGCAAAGGGTCATCTAGTATATTAAATGATGCTTATTTAAAAAAAAGAGTTGATCCAGTTTGTGAGAAACAACTGGTTTTCAGTAAGAAAAAACTTGCTGGGAAGCATATTTTCGCTTTGGTAAGGGACATGGTCTGGTCATGCGAATAGAAAGACCGATCAATGACAAACTAGTCCCGTTTCCTTTTCTCCTCTCCTCTCTGCTTGTTCTCGCGACAGGCAAAAAGGGGGGAGACTCCTCTGCCACCGCTCTCTGCCGTCGGGCCAAGGGGTTCCTCCGCCCTCCGCCGGCCGTTTCGGCGGCGGGAGGGAGGGGGAACCTCGCCGGCTCGATCTCGGCATGTAGATAGGGTAGGGCTTGGTGTTTGGCTGTCCGTCGCTTCGGTTTCGGCGGTGGTGACGGCGGCGAATAAAGGTGCTTCAGATCCTGGCTCGGTGGCCTGCGTGGTGACGGCCATCGGCGGATCTGGCAGCAGGGTGTCCAATCGGGGCTGGCGCGGCGGCGGCGGCGGCCCCGATGTGGTTTTTGTGCTCTGGCTCCGCCGCCGCCGCGGCGCTCGCTCCGGCGTTCCCGTGGAGCCACGGAGCCTGTACAGGAGTGGTGCCGGCGCTGGTGCTCGCGCTGGTGTTGGCCGTTGGGCAGGGTTGGCTCGTGGGCTGTTGGGTGCGGCTTCATCCTCCTCTCCTCGTCCTCCTCGACGGGGATGGTTGTGGCCGGGCTCGTTGAAGTTGTGGAGCGGTGCTCCACCGGTGCTCCCTATCGGCAAAGTGTCTCGCCGGGCGCGGCGGACCTCAGGTGAACGCCACAAAGCAGCTGGACTGCGAGGGGCTTCTTCTGAGCCGGGTTTGGAGGCAGCTTGTGCTTCTCTTCGTCGGCGACGGTGGCGGGATGTGGACAGCGGCGTGGGTGGTGATGCAGGGACCTGGATGAGCTGTTGTGTTGTTCTTATTTTCTTCGGGGTTGTCTTTGCATATTTCCCTGTTCTTCGGCTTCACTGGATGCTTCCAGTGTGCATCGACGTGTTTGGGGTTGTAACTACTCTGCTGTTCTAATGGATGCGTTCGATCTTCAAAAAAATAAAATAAAATGACAAACTAGTAAGATGTGTGCCAGTTGCTTTGCCCGTAAATTCCCTTGCTTGGCAAATAATTTCCATCAGGGCGGGGAACAATTTGTATTCGGTGTTTGCAATCATATGAGTATACCCCAACATTACTGGATTAGCCTGGCTTGAATGATTTCGTCGCATGCTTGTGCTAACTTTCTTTTAAATAAATAAATAAACCAAACACAGATATAAAACCAACAAGCACCCACATGATTAAAACAAATCATACTAAAGTGAGATAAAATACAATCTGATGATAGCTACTATGGCACTAAGAAAACAAGTAATTGCATATGTACTTGCTCCGTTATCAAAGTGTGTAAAGGTACTGCATTTATGCACATAATAGCTTGAAGCACTATTATTGCCAACAGGTTTGCTTAGCACTCTACAGCTTAATTAAACAAAGATTAGCTAAGAAGTCCAAAGCTGAAGCATGCGTGGTCCACTAACGACCAAATTAAGCTTAATCTGGTTCCCCTCCGTACGTTCCAGTGTAACAGGGGTGGCTTTCCTCGATGCTCTCTTTAATTAGTTTTAGCATAGCTTTATTCGTTGCTTCTCCTAAAACAAGCATTACGTGATGCACTTCCAAATAAATAAAGATGAACAGATCATGCATGCATGCGTATTTAGTGCTCCCTAACTATGATTGTTTAGACCCTCAAAAAAAAAACTATGATTGCTGAAAGTTGGAACCACCTAAGAATAAGCTGATTAAGAATTGGCTTGGAATATCTGATGAGAGGTCAACTAAACTGGCATTACTTGACAACTAACATATTTTGTCAGTACTACAAGGAACCTAATTTAATCGGGTAGTTAAGCAAATGGTGTGCAAGTAGGGGGCATCTCATACCCACATGGATTATTCAGGTGTTCACTTGGAGCTTTAGGTGAGCCGTAACCCTGCGAGGCTGCCTCGGCCAAAATTAATTAAGCGAGCCAGCCATGCATGCATGCCACACAATGTTAATGTCTTAATGTCTTTCCAACCAAGCTAAAAGCACACTTTGAGTGAGACAAGTAAACTAAGCATACCTGGCGGTGCTAGTATTGCATCACTAGATCAGTTGAACTTTAAAGGTAGCGCACTTTGAGTAAGACAAGTAAGCTAAGGAGTGACTTCAGTTTTGAACACAGATCATCTTTGTAGCTTGAATTTGGAGTAATTTTGTATATATAGCGCTCTTGAAATAGGCTTTCGTCTCGCTTTATATATAAAGCAACAACCGATCCCCATCACTCAAGGCATAGAGCAACAACCGTTGTATATATGGCGCTTGCAGGAATGAATGATGGGTTCCCAAGAGTCCGTGACAGTGAGGCGTACAGGGATGCATGGACCGATCCCCATCACTCAAGGCATAGCCGCATAGAGCAACAATCACGTACCAAACGAATTTGCAGTGGGTGCATATATACATACATTACGTGGTGTTGTGGGGGCTAGTTGACTCTTATCTGTCCCCATGGCCGGTGCTATCGTGCAACCCTGGCCCTCCTCTTTCCACCATCTTCGTCTTCCTCACTAACGTCTTGGTCGTCGTTCCTCACTCATTAATCAACACCCACTTCTCCTATATATATACCGGATGCACCCCATCTCCCCTTCCCGCCTCTGAAAAGAGAAAGAAAAAGGTGAAGTGTGAAGAAAAGAATCGGAAGGATCTAAAGTAAAACTGTCTCAGACGAAGGCATGCGATCTCGGGGGCAGCGATCGGCGTCACGTTCCAGTGGATGTTTCATTCCTCGCAAAGCCTCGTGATGATGAGCTGAGTGCTGCCAAACGGCCGGTGGCGTGTCATCGGTGGACTGACGCATCGAAACTTCGTGTGTGACTGCCTTTACAATAGTCAAGGTCCCAAAGACTTGAGAGATATTGCAATTTTTCGGCCGGGCCATGCAAATCAGGGCCGATCTGCAGTATTTTTTAAAATCAAAGGAACAGTTGCATCTGCATGCCAGGTCGGCATCTCAGATATGGCTATGTTCGGTCGAATCCAATTCTGCATGCAGAACAAGGGCATCTCCAACGGCGATTTTCAAACAGCCCGCATCCGTCCGGACCGAGCGGTTCGGACGTGTTGTGCCATCCAATGCGGGCCTGTATCGGTACGTGGGGTGGTCCGGACGTACTTTCTCTCGCAAACCGGAGACAAACGTGGGGGGCTTTGCGGGCGTCCGAACATCACCCACGCCCGCTTCTGACCGCCATGGCTCATCCAAACCCCCTCTTCCCTCGCCCGCGCGTGTTCCCGCCCGACGTCAGCTGCCCGCATTCATGCCGTTGTAGAGCGCGCTGCTCCACATTGAAGCTGGCCCAGAGCGGATGCGACCTCTCACTGGCATCGCCACTGAAGTGGCGTGCCAGCCGAGGGCGCCGCCTGCTGCACGCCCGGCTGGACACGCCTCCTCGCCGCATTCAAACGCCTCCATTAAACCCGCATGAAAGCCGGGAACCTACTCCGGCCACACATCCGTTCACGAGCGGGCCGGCATTAAACACACCGCCTGGTGAAAGGATCGATATGATTGACTAGAGTGGGGGGGTGAATAGGCAACTACCAATTTTTAGCTTTTCTTGACAAATTGGGTTAAGCAACAAATAGGTTGTCTAGATATGCAACTAGGTGAGCAACCTATATGATGCTAACAACAATAACAATAACAAGCAAGCAAATGATACAACACAACAATATCTTGCACAAAGTAAAGGAAGGAGATAACCACAAGTGGAGCCGGTGAAGACGAGGATGTGTTACCGAAGTTCCTTCCCTTTGAGGGGAAGTACATCTCCGTTGGAGCGGTGTGGAGGCACAATGCTCCCCAAGAAGCCACTAGGGCCACCGTATTCTCCTCACGCCCTCGCACATTGCAAGAGGCCGTAATTCCACTAGTGGTGCCCTTGAAGGTGGCGACCGGACCTTTACAAACAAGGTTGGGGCAATCTTCACAACTGAATTGGAGGCTCCCAACACCACCACGAAGCTTCACCACAATGGATTGTGGCTCCGAGGTGACCTCAACCGTCTAGGGTGCTCAAACACCCAAGAGTAATAAGATCCGCAAAGGATTAGTGGGGGGAATCAAATTTCTCTTGATGGAAGTGTAGATCGGAGCCCTCTCAACCAATCCCTAGAAAATCAACAAGTTTGATTGGCTAGGGAGAGAGATCGGGCGAAAATGGAGCTTGGAGCAACAATGGAGCTCAGGGGAGGAAGAGGTAATCTTCTTAGGGAAGAAGACCCCTTTATATAGTGGGGATCCAATCCAACCGTTACCCAGTTTTCAGCCCGCAACAAGCGGTACTACCGCTCAGGGGAGCGGTACTACCGCCCGGGCGGTAGTGCACGTAGTGCAGTGCAATGGTGCAGGACCACGAGCCGGTAGTCCTGCCGGAGCGGTACTGCCGCTCGACCCAGCGGTACTACCGCTGGGGTTGCAGCACAGGGCACAAAGGCAGAAGAGCAGAACAGGTGGGGAGAGGCAGTGCCGCACCAGCGGTACTACCGCCTACAGGCGGTACTGCTGCTCACCCACTGCAGCTCTACTACCGCTGAGAACACGCAAAGTCCAGAAGGGGAGCGGAAGTGGAGCGGTAGTGCACGGGCGGTACTACCACTCGTACTACCGTCCCACTACCACGCAACCCGACACGAAAAATCGCATCCCCGAGGGCAGCGGTACCACGCGCGGCACTGCCCGGCGGTACTGCCGCCTACAAGCGGTACTACCGCTCAAGGGAGCAGTACTACCGCTTGGGGCCTTCAGGAACACTGCAAAGTAACCAGAGGGATAACTCCATCGAAGCGGGAAAGAACGAGGGTGCAAATGAGAGTGTACGTGATGATTCCACCCAAACCTTTCCGATGCGGACCCCCTCTTAATAGTACGGTTCTCCTACGACTCAAATCCACTGAAAATGAAACGAAGGAAAATAATCGACTTCTCTTGTAAAACTCCGAGGGGCTCGAATTGTCTTGTGCCAAATGATCAATCATTTGAAATGCTCAATGCACACGATTAGTCCGCAAAAGCATTGTCATCAATCATCAAAACCACTAAGGGAGAAATATGCCCTAACAATCTCCCCCTTTTTGGTGGATTGATGACAACACGGGATTTGCACAGAGATTAAACAAGATAACATACAAACCCCAAATCTACAAAATATAGACAGGCTCCCCCTAGATGTGTGCACTAATTAAGTATGTTTTTGGAATGCAAAGCACACACACTAGGATCAGCACTCCCCCTATATTTTATAGACCGGCAACACTTGCATCAACAATATATGAGAGAAAAGTATGGATGCAAGGAAATAGCATGTGAGCATAAAGATAGGGCACAAGATAGATAACATCTCACAAACTAACATAGTACTGGACATAGTAAAGATAAAGATAGAGGGTAGCATATGTCTCACACCATATGATAGGTACTAAAGTTCTCACAACCACAAACCAAACCAAAGCAACAGGCGATAAAAGAGTTCACGAGAGAGAAACACAAGCAAATAAGACGCACTCGTGACTCGGCAAATCCCTAAACTCTCTCCCCCTTTGGCATCGAGACACCAAAAGGGCAGAGAGCACTACTATGGCCACAGGTGGTAGCGAAGCCCCTGAACATCATCAGTACTCCTCGTGATCGTCAGACGGCTCCTCTAAAGCAGCTGGCAGATCATCCTCCTCTGACTCGGACCACTTGCAGTTCTTGGAGATCCACTCCTCCTCATTAGTGATCTTGTCCTCGGATCCACTGCTAATCTCCATGCCCAGATGCCTCATCATGTTCTTGTCACGGCTACAGGCCTTCTTCTCTGCTACATGAGCCTGGTACTGACCCTGAGCCTCCATGCAGAATAGACTCTTCATCTTCTGTTTGAGCTTCTTAGCCCAAGATGGTTCCCCACCAGATGGCTCGTAATCGGGCTCATCATCGCCCTCATCCTCATCCTCATCCTCCTCCATAGGAGCCTCCATCTCAGGAGCAGGAGTACCCCAGTTGTCCTTCTGCCTCAGTCGAATCACCTCATGAGTAGTCAAGTCACCTGTCACGAACATCTCATCAGGAAAGGTGGATGCCCATGTCTTCTCAATGAGCATCATCAAGAAAGGACCATAGATGGGACACTTGCGCTCCATCACGACTGAGTGAAGCTCCGACAACATGACATGGGACACATCCAGAACTTGAGCCTTGCCCTTCTCCTTCTGACAATAAAGCAGCATATCCACAAGGTATGAGTGAACCTGATCCAAGTTTCCAACACGAGGAAAGAGCGTGTGCCGGAAGATGCGATGCATGATATCGAGAAAGGGGCACAGCTCATAAGACTCCTTTTTGGTGGTGGGAGAGATCTTCGAAGTGCTATAGGGCCAAAGATGAGACTTGTGTGTGGCAGCAGTCTCCTTGTGAGGGCGGAAATCAACAGGGTCCTCAAGCCCCTTATCCTCGTATCCCAAAAGGTCCATGAAATACGCCCACTTGGCAGTCATCAATCTTCCATTAGTCATCCATTGCAGTGTCCTCTCCGCATCAGTTCCAAGATGAACCGTGGCATAGAACTGAGCCACAATCTCAGCATCAAAGTCCTTGTTGAATGTCATAAGTCTGAGGATATCCAGCTGACCACAAAGTTCAGGAGCTTCGCCAAAGTACCTGGGGTCCCTCTGCAAATGATCCAGATCAATGGACCTGACACTCACGAACAGATTCTTCTTCCCTTTCAGAACATCAAGGTAAATTGAATGTTGCATCTTGTTCCAAAAGGGGCAATTGGCAAGAGATGGATCTTGAGGTGTTCTATACGGATTACAATGGCGAGCCACACAGAATTCCTTAGCAGGTAAGCCATTCATTGACCTGGTCCCCTTGTCCTTGGAAGCCATTCGCTTGATCCTCTGCTTAGGCTGGGCACTTGCTTCTTCCCTTGACACATCTGCAGTCCGATAGCGCTTGGAACCACCGGGGCAATCCGGGTTCTTGCGATGGGCCTGGTTCCCCGAGCTGCTACCACCTGGAACCCACAACACAGAACGAGGGAACAGCAGGTGTAAACAATTGCATAAGCCAAAAGAATTAATCAAAAAGGATCAACGGTTGATGGGAGGGAAGTGGAAGTTGACAGCTCAGGGTGGTAGTACCGCGGTCCGCAGCGGTGGTACCACCTACAAGCTGTAGTACCACTCCAGAGGGAGCGGTAGTACCGCCCGAGGCGGAGGTCAACAGGCCTGACCACTACCGTGGCGAGATCCGGTACTGCCGGAGTTGCCAAATTCAAATTCCCTCCAACCAAACTTCAATACAACTAATCTAGCAGTCTTCAGCTCCCTACTCATGCCTCGATTTGACAAAAAATCGGAGAATGCAACATGTATTGCCCAAGAACCTAGATTCAAAGGCTAGAATCATAGGAGAGAAAAACGGGGGTAATACCGGCATCCATGGCAAGAGGAGAAGGTGGGGATCGATCCCACCAGACGGAATCGCGGAAGACGGCACGAAATCGGTGGCCCGGTGGTGGCCACCAGAGCAAGTTCTTCGTCTGGGAGAGAGGAGAGCATGAGGGAGAGAAAGATGAATGGGTATGGGGGAGTTGGAACTCCCCCTGCCCAACTCATAACTCCCCCACGAATCCACAGTGCGGTAGTACCGCTCAAACGAGCAGCAGTACCGCTCCGGTACTACAGCGTGGTAGGAGGCCGGGTAGTACCGCTCTAGCGGTAGTACCGTGGTACTCGGCGGTAGTACCGCCTAAAAGCGGTAGTACAGCGCAGACACAAACTTGCAAGATCAAGATGACAGGGGGCTTATGCAAATCTTAGGGGCTATAGATGAGAAGGCTTGGGTTGGAGATAAGAAGACCAGCAAAACAGAAGAGGCACTCCAAGTTCGAAAGGGCAAACAAAAGAGGAATAAACTCGGAGTGACTCAAAGCACAAACAAAGCCCTAAAAGAATAGATAAAACCAAATCGAACCAACTCAAACAAACACCTCTCAAAGAGAGGGTGGTGGTCGAATCCACCTATGTTTGAGTCAATTGGTATGGCACCGCGAAGATTTTAACCTTGGGCCCATGACCAAAACTCATCTTTGAAGCACAAGTACCATCAAAAATGGCTAATGTGAAAGACTTGATCGATTTATGCATAATGGGGAGAGGGAGAGTTCATTGAGAGAACAACACTCCCCCTATGTCCATGCCTACATCTAGAACAAGATAAACATGATGAATGCGGTGGGGTGTGTCAAGATTCAAGCCACATTGCTCAAATCAATTATATTTAGCTCATGCCTTAACTCGCGAAATATTGCTTCATCCAAAGGCTTCGTGAAAATATCTGCTAGTTGCTCTTGAGTGTTGACGTAGATAAGGTCATTCTCTCCACGCTTGATGTGATCCCGAATGAAATGATGATGAATCTCAATATGCTTCGTCTTGCTATGTTGCACCGGATTGTAGGAGATCTTGATGGCACTTTCATTGTCACATAGAAGAGGCACTTTGTCACAAGTGACATGGTAATCCTTTAAAGTTTGCCTCATCCATAGAAATTGTGCGCAACAACTTGCGGTGGCTACATACTCGGCTTCGGTGGTGGAGAGAGACACACAATGTTGCTTCTTCGAAGACCAACTCACCAAAGAGCGACCAAGGAATTGGCACCCTCCGGAAGTTGACTTCCTATCCACACGGTCTCCCGCCCAATCCGCATCCGAATATCCCATGAGATCAAAACTTGCACCTTTGGGGTACCATAAGCCAAAGTTTGTGGTATGAGCCAAATATCGAAAGATCCGCTTGACCGCCACATAGTGGCTTTCCTTAGGTGCGGCTTGAAACCGTGCACACATTCCAACACTCAACATGATATCCGGTCTAGATGCACAAAGGTAAAGCAAGGATCCAATCATGAAGCGATATACCTTTTGATCCACGGCTTTACCATTGGGATCAATGTCAAGTTGGCACTTGGTAGGCATTGGAGTCTTGGCTGGCTTGACATCATCCAACCTGAATCTCTTGATCATGTCTTGGGTATATTTGGCTTGTTTGATGAAGGTTCCTTCTCTTAGTAACCCTCTTAGTAAAGAGTGGGATCGATTTTCCCAATTTCAAACCCACAGTCTTGCAACAACTCGGTAAGGTGCTCATACCACGCACGTGGGGCTTTTTTAAGGCCATAGAGTGCCTTATCGAGCTTTTATACATGATTGGGGAACTTGGGATCCTCGAACCCGGGGGTTGTTTGATATATACCAACTCATTAAGAGGACCATTAAGAAATGCACTTTTCACATCCATTTGTTGCAACTTAAAATCATGATGACAAGCATATGCAAGCAACATGCGAATAGATATATTCAAGACGAGCAACGGGAGTAAAGGTTTCACTGTAGTCGATACCCTCGACTTGGGAGTAGCCTTGTGCTACCAATCTTTCCTTGTTTCGAACAACAACACCGTTCTTATCTTGCTTGTTCTTGAATATCCATTTGGTTCCAATGACATTGTGGTTCTCCTTTGGCCTTTGCACCAATTTCCGCACCTTGTTGCTCTCGAAGTTGTTGAGTTCATCATGCATGGCTTCAAGCCAATCCAAGTCCTCGAGCGCCTCATGTACCTTTTGGGGTTCAACACACGAAACAAACGCGTGATGCTCCCAAAAGTTTGATAATTGTTTACGAGTGGTTACCCCTTTCTTTAAGCTCCCATAGACATTTTCCAAGACATGTCCTTGTTGCTTGAGTTTGGAAGCAATCTTGGCGGCATGATGCTCTAATATCTCCTCCATAGACATATGAGGAGAATCATCTTGACCATCTTGAGCTTGCTCTTGATCTTGAGCTTGCTCGGTGTCGTGATCATGATCTTGAGCATCATTTGGTGCATCACCATCATCTTGTGGTTGATCTTGCCCTTGATCTTGATCACTTGGTTGAGGGCCTTTGGTTTGTTCTTCGGAAGCGTGTGGGTCAATAGTTGGTGATGGCTCCACTTGCGCAGAGCATTGTCCTTCTCCTTCGGCCACAAGGGGTTCCTCAATGGGGAGTATTTGACCAATCCCCATTCTTCTTATGGCTTGGGGAGAAATTTCATCACCTACATCACAAAGACCACTTTGCTCCACTTGAGAGCCATTATTTTCATCAAACTCTACGTTACATGTCTCCTCAATGAGTCCATTGGACTTGTTGAGGACACGGTAAGCATGAGAGTTTGTAGCATAACCAACAAATATGCCCTCTTGAGCTCTAGGTTCAAATTTAGACAAACAAACACCTTTCTTGAGAATGAAACACTTACAACCGAACACCCGAAAGTACTTGAGGTTGGGCTTGTTACCGGTAAGTATCTCATATGGAGTCTTGTTCAAGCCTTTGCGGAGGTAGAGCCGATTGGATGCATGACATGCGGTGTTGATGGCATCGGCCCAAAAGTTGTACGGAGACTTGAATTCCGCCATCATGGTCCTTGCCGCGTCCATCAATGTCCGGTTCTTCCTCTTCGCTACACCATTTTGTTGAGGGGTATATCGTGCGGAGTATTGATGCTTGATCTCCTCATCACTAAGGAACTCATCCAAGGTGTAGTTCTTGAACTAGGTGCCATTGTCACTTCTAATCATCAATATCTTTGCATCATGTTGGCGTTGAGCTTCATTCGCAAAGTCGATGACGGTTTGTTGGGTCTCGATCTTCCTCTTGAAGAAGTATACCCAAGTGTATCTTGAATAGTCATCCACAATCACCAAGCAATACTTTCTTCCCCCAAGACTATCAAAGGATGGAGGTCCAAAGAGATCCATGTGAAGGAGCTCCAAGGGCCTCTTTGAGTAGATGATAGTCGTGGGTCGGTGAGTCGTCTCATGTAGCTTTCCTTCGATACAAGCACTGCAAGCACGATCTTTGGCAGAGCTCACATTTGTTAGTCCACGAACATGATCCTCTTTGAGGAGACTTTGCAAAGATCTCATATTAATGTAGGCTAGATGGCAATGCCAAAGCCACCCCATGTCAACTTTAGCCATTAGACAAGTCGTGGTCTTAGTGGGTCGCTCCGAAAAGTTAACCACATAGAGACCGTTCTCGACATGTCCAACAAAGGCTACTTTAAGAGTCTTGCTCCACAAAAGGGCCACGGTATCAAGACCAAAGAATGTAGCAAAGGCCATGAGTGCAAGTTGATGAACGGAAAGTAAATTGTATGCAAGGGTCTCAACAAGCATGACCTTCTCAATAGATAAATCATGAGAACTCACAACCTTGCCAAGACCCAATACCTTAGATGTTGAAGCATCACCGAATTGGACATGAGTGGGCATAGATGGGCTCAGTTGCACGTCCACCACCAAGTCCTTGCTCCTGGTCATATGATTTGTTGCTCCACTATCGAGCAACCATGACACCCTACCAGAAGCAAACTCCTACAAGAGATCAATGCTTGGATTTAGGTACCCATTTTTTAATGGGTCCTTTGATGTTGGATTTAGGTACCCATTTTTGAATGGGTCCTTTGATGTTAGCAACAAGGGTCTTAGGAACCCAAATAGACCATTCAATGTACTCATAAGAAGAACCAATAAATTTACCATAAACATGCCCATCACTAGCACGGCATAAAACATAAGAAGGGTTAAAGTCGCCAGCTTTGTTGGGAGGGGTGGTCTTGCCCTTCTTGGCATTACCACCCACACCCTTGTCCTTCTTCTTCTCATGAGCACCCTCCCCCGCCTTGACAAAGACTTCCTTGAGCGGGAGAGGTTGCTTGGTCTTGCTCTTTTTCTTCTTCTTCTTTGACTTGGGGGCGAACCCAAGCCCTTCCTTTGCCACAACTTCCTTTTGATTGCTCAAAAGGTCATTGAGGTTCTTCTCACCTTATATGCAAGTCACTAGACCCTTCTCGAGTTGCTATTTCAACCTAGCATTCTCCTCCACAAGGTGCACATGCTCACAACAAGGGTTAGTAGCATGGGCATTATCAATTAAAACAAAAGGAGGGCAAGTGGCTACTCCTTAGTGAGTTTTACTTGGAGTTGATCATGAGACTCCTTTAGAGAAGCATGAGCACTCTTCAACGCCTTGTGAGCCTTGTCAAGTGTGTCAAACTCTTCCTTGAGTCTGTCATGGCCAACCCCAAGTGCAACCTTTTCGGATTTGAGCACACGAGTAAGAACAAGAGCATGATCATGATATTTCCTTAATTTAGCAAAGTCATCGTTGTGTGACTCCTCAAGAGCCAAACGATGACCTCTCTCTTCCTCAAGAGCAATGGAAAGATCCGCTATCTCATCAGCATAATCATGACTATGCCCCTCCATCTTAGAGATGGTTTCCTCATGAGACTCAATGATATCATTGGCCTCACCTAGTTGTTCCAAAAGAGCAACAAAGTGCTTCTTGGTCTCACCTTTGAGCTTACCCAAGAACATGTCAAACTCATTTTCATCCACTTTTACCTCCTCATTATCATCCACACAATCCAACAAAGAAGGATTAGGAGTGATGGAAGTTTTGATGTTGGAGGTTACCTTATTAGTGTCTTTGGCCATGAGACACTTGGCAATGAGGTTCTCGTTGGGGGCGCCGAAGAGTGACACCTTGGTTGGGGAAGAGGTGGCAATGGCCACGGTGGTCGTTGCCATTCCTTCACCACTTGTATCTTCATCTTCATCATCAGAGATGTACTCTTCATGTGCCACCAATCCCTTTTGTGGCACCTTCTTGGTGAAGTTGTTCTTGTTTGGAAAAGACTTGGCCTTGTCTTTGCGAATGAGCTTGCCACCATTGTCTTCCCTCTTCTCATAAGGACAATCCACCACAAAGTGACTCACATTACCATAGTTGTAGCAAGTCCTCACACATTGCTTGCCCTTTGAGCCACTTGAGTTATTCTTGGAGAAGTTGGACCTTGAGTTTCTCTTGTTGCCCCAAAATTGCCATGACGCAAGAGCCATGTGCTTGTGGTAAGCATACTTTGTGTCTTTGGGCAACTTTCTTCTTCTTCCTCCTCTTCTTCTTTCGGAATTGCCTTGGCCTTCAAAGCAAGGTTGGGTGAGGCTTTCGTTGACCGTTGAACACGAGCTAGAGCGCTATCGGCGGTCTTGTTCAAGATGTTCATAGCAATAAACTCATCCAACACATCGCTTGAAGACAAGGTGTGGAAGTCCGGTCTTTGACGGATCACGGAGGACATGGCCTTGTTGAATGGCATGATGGCTGTCGGAGCTCTGGGACCGAGGGTACCCAAGCCCGTCTGCCTGCGGCCCACGCTCGACGGTGATCAAGGCCCAGTACGGACAGCGTCGGCCTTCACGAGCAAGACCCTCGCGAGGGCCCCCAGCCTCACGAGGCGGACCACACCAAGACCTCCTGAGGGGCGGCCTCTTGAGGCCACCTCCTGAGGAGCGGATACCCCGAGGCAGGCGCCTAGCCTCATGAGGCGCGCGATGACGTGAGCCATGACGATCATGGCAGGAGGGCGCCAGCGGGCGCAGGCCAGGACGATTTCCTCTTTGGTGCTAAGGAGGCAAGGATGCTCGCCGGTTCCCAAGGAATCCCCCAAAGGTTTCCACTTTAGTGTAACGAGGCCAAGGCGACGGGCGCGGCAGGACGGAGGTCATCACCGAGCCCACCCTGGTGTCACGATTAGAGACTTTGCAGGTGAAGATCGCCTTTAGTTAGGATAGGTTGTACTCCTATCCCCCTTCGAATTTGGCCGTTGTGGGATCCCTTCCTGCCAAGTGATAAGGGAAGAGGACCAGGCCAGTATAAAGACAGGATAGCCACCACCGTAGAGAGAGGACGAAAACCCAGACCAAACCCGGACCGAACCTAGACGAAAACCCAGACCAGACCCGGACCGGAGAATCCCCGGCTGATTGAACTCCGGGCGAAAGAAAGAGAGAGAACACTTGTACCAGTTCATCCCCAACCTCCTCGTGAGGCAATCCACCACAAAGCAGGAGTAGGGTTTTACACCACGAGGTGGCCCGAACCTAGGTCAACGATCGTGTCATCTTCTTCTTCCCCAGCACCGGCGCGACGTGGCTAGGCCATGGTGCGCTAAGCAGCGAGTCCTAGGTTGAGCAGGATCGTTCCGCACATGCCCCAGTGTTCGAACCTCTTTGGGTCCGCGGAACCCCACACTCCGACATTTGGCGTGCTAGGTAGGGGCGTGTCGGAATCCTTCCTCTTCATCGACCTCGCTCCCTCTCAGCTCCGTCTCTGCTTCATCGCCATGGTCGACACCCGTCGCGCCCGCGCCGAACGTCGTGCCGCCCGCGTTGCCTAGACGTCACCGGCGGGACGCAGGGCACCTCACCGCTCTGCTTCGCCTGCGCCCAACGCCGCCACTGACCCTGCTGCCCACGAGCAGCAGGACTCGTCGCTGCCGCTCTCTGTGCAGCGCGACGGTTGCACCGCCACGCCATCCTTCACCCCGCCACGACGTCGTCCTCCCGTGCGTGCCGCGGGCCGGTGGACGCGCAGGCGGCGCTGTTCATGGCACGCGAGCTCCTGCGCTACCGCCCCACCGACGGGGGCTACGACGCCTGGTTGGGCCGCATCACCGAGCTCGTCAACGCCGCTGGCGAGGTCCCCGCGCTCTCCCACTCGCTCCGTCCCCCGCCATCTCGCGCGGGTGATATGGCCCATGGCGCGCCTCCGCCCCCTCCCTTGCACGGCGCTGACCTCGGGCCGAGGCACGACGATCGTCAGCGTGACCGACCGCACGGAGCTCCGACCCCGGCGCGGGACGAGGCCAGCTGCCAGGTCGAGTCGTGGCCACGATGCGATGCACGCGTGCTGGTGGCGCCGCAGCACTAGCACCAAGGCGGGCCCGCCCCGGAGGTCGCCGCGCCAAGGCTCCAGGATCAGGCCCCTCTCGCGTGGGCTACGCCTATGAGCGTGGCAGGCTGCTGCGCCTTCACCCGCGAGCTTCGCCATGTCGTTTGGCCAGTCAAGTTCAAGCCGGACCTGCCGCGCTACGACGGCATCCCCGACCCCATGGAGTTCCTACAGCTGTACGCCCTGAGCATCGAGGCGGCTAACGGTGATGAGAAGGTCATGGCCAACTGGTTCCCTATGGCCCTCAAGGACGGCGCGCGCTCCTGGCTCATGTACCTCCTGGAGGGGTCGATCTCCTCGTGGGGAGAGCTTCGTGAGTGCTTCATCGCCAACTTCCAAGGGACACACGACTGCGTGCTCACCGTCAACGACCTGCGGCGCGTGAAGCAGTGCCCTGGCGAGACCCTCCGCAAGTATATCCAGCACTTCACCCAAGTTCGCCTCAAGATCCCCAAGGCTTCAGACGAGGCCAGCATCTCCGCGTTCACGGAGGGAGTCACAGACGTCCAGATGAGTGAGGAGCTCACCATCAACGATGAACTGTGCTCGGCCCTGGAGCTGTTCAACCTGGCGGACAAGTGCACCAAGGCGGAAGAGGGCTGCCTCTCCCTCCTCAAGCAGCCTAACGTCGATCCCGAAGACAAGAAGACCAAGGCCAAGGAGACCAAGCACAAGGGCCCTGCGTGCTGGCGGCGGAGCCCGAGTAGAAGCATGGTCGAGACCGCGACGAACCCGCCAAGGAGCCTCGCCTGTACTGCGTCCTCCACGACGTGCACTCCCACAACACCAATGACTGCCAGGAGCTCAGGGCGCTTTGGGGTGAGTGCCTGGGTCGCCGCCCAGAGCTCGGGGGCCATGGCTTCGGCCGAGGAGGAGGACGTGGCGGACATTGCTAGGATGCCCGGGGCCTGCGCCAGGCCTGGTGTGACCCGCCTCGTGAGGGCGGCTGGCGCGAGCAGCCTCACGACAGAGCCTGGCGCGATCAACCTTGTGAGGCCCGTCCTTAGGGCAACGCTGGCTTCCCGCCTTTGCCACCTCCGCCCAGGCACAACATCGACGGCCCTCAGGACGAAGGGGCAGGGGACTTCCAGGAGCCTCGCGCGGTCACCTGCATCCTCGGCGGGGCTCAGGCTCCCGCATCAAATCGCATCTTCAAGCAGTTCTCTCGCGAGGTGAATGCTGCCCTCCCGAAGTTTGAAGCCGTGCGTCCCCTCAAGTGGTCGCAGTACGCCATCACCTTCGATTCCATGGATCACCTCAAGTGTGCGGCAACCACTGGCGCGCTTCCTATGCTGTGCACTCCCACCATCAGCAACGTCTTTGTCACCAAGACCCTCATCGACGGCGGGGCAGGCCTCAATGTCCTCTCCGTGGACACCTTCGACCATCTCCAAGTGCCCTACAATCAGCCCATGCCCACCAAGCCATTCTCTGGTGTGATTGACGGCTCGACCACTCCCCTGGGGCAAGTGCGCCTCCCCGTCACCTTTGGCAAGCACGACAACTACCACCCCGAGAACATCGACTTCGACGTGGCCCACATCGGCCTCTCATACAACGCCATCCTGGGGTACCCTGCTCTCACCAAGTTCATGGCGGCCACCCACCACGGGTACAACGTCCTCAAGATGCCAGGCTGCAGCGACATCATCCCCATCGCCTATGATGAGAAGGACGCGGTCTGCTCCCTCGAGCGTGCATACCGGGCCGCTGCGGCCGAAGGATCAGATGGCGAGGGCGGCACAGCGCCTCCGGAGGCCGCCCCCGCGAAGAAGAAGCATCTCCACTCCAAGGGCCGCCCAGAGGACGAGAGGCCCGATGACGACGCCGCGGGCTCCGCGCCTATGGCCGGGGCACTCCTCCCGCTCGCATAGGAAGGCGCGCCCGGCGCCTCCCTCTGGACGGGCTCGGGGGCTCCTACCCGGGGAGCACCTGACCCGACTGGTGCGATGAGGGAGGTGGTTGGGCACCACTTGGAGGCGAGCCCCAACGCTCGCACCCACAAGCAAGGAGCGCGGCGCGTGGCGCCAGGGACGCGAGAGTTCATCACCAATGCGATAAAGGAGCTTCAAGAGGCGCAGGTCATGCGTGGTGGGCATCGCCTCGCATGCCCCACCCGCGCGGCTGCCGCTCACGATGAGAGCGGCAGGCTGCGTGTCTGCGTTGATGTTTCGGGCCTCAACAGGGCCGCTTCTCAGAGCCTCTTCTGGCCATCCCGTGTTGGCCAGAGTGGGGGCTTCCCCTGCACCAATGTCCGCATGCCCTTCGGCCTGCTGAACGTTGGTGCCTCGTACCAACGCTTCGCGCAGCGTGCGACGGTGTCTCGCGAGGTTCCGCGCCTCAAGGTGGCATCTCAGGAGGTCCCGGACCATCGCGAGCCCGCGGGGCTTCAGGGGCCTCTCGAGCCTCAGGAGCCCCCAGGCTCATGAGGAACGAGCTTCTTCAGCGTGCCGCATCAACTACAACGACGCTTGCTCAGCATCTTCAGCCTCATCGCCAGGTGACCTTGTGGTTTGTTCGGCCAATGGCGCCCAGAGTGCTATGCAGTCTTCAGGCTATCAGGGGCCTTTCCCTCCGGTCACATCGTTTAGTTTTTGTACCCCAAACATGCTATGCCTTTTGTGAGTTACTTTGGCTATTAACCTTGCGCCCGGAGGCGCCGCGCTTCGGAGTCCCTCCTCCTCGCCGGGTCCGCGCACTGCCAGCTCTCCTCCTAAGCGTCCCATGAGAGGGGACCACTCCGGCACGACGCCTGTGCTAAGGTCCGCCCATGCAGCGTTGACAAATCTAAGCGACCGAGCTCTGACTCGCGGGCCGGCCCCGTGCATGTCACCTCATGAGGTCCTTAGTGCCTTGTCTTCTCACGGAATGATCAAGAGCAGGTCGGCAGGCGCATGGAGTTTCCCGCATTTCACGGCACGTGTTCGTACAGGTACCTCGGGGGACAGCCTCCCGAGCGGCTCCAAGGCGACGTCCAACCCATGAAAGGCTAAGTGAAATCACCTCCCGGCCGAGCATGCCGGTCAAGGCCCCTCTCCCTCGTGACCTCCATGGGGTCGACCCCTTCCTCACGCGCGAACCGCTTGCACGTTAAAAGGGGGGCACCTGAGCATCGCGCCTCAGGAGCCCCTACTGGCTCTCGGGCCCTCACCCCCTGGCCTTGTCCCAGGCATCACGACCTGACATACCAGCGGCGGCTGAGCCTCGCTCGAGGGCTGGGTCCTGAGGACATAGAGCATTATGGTGAGCAAAGGGGGAAAGGGGGGAGCTTCGCGGGGAAATTTGGGGAAGGAGCATGGCCAGGCAGCTTATACGTTAATTGAATTCAGAGAACGACTATTCTCTCACACGCCTCGCAGCGAAACTTGTGTTGATTCATCGCAGATCTAGATCATGAAGGACCAGCTCAGAAGGCACACCCTCACGACGCAACGGCCCCTCATTTGCCTCGGGTGCCCAAAGCTAAGTCACTCCACCTGTATCTAGCGCGAGCCTTGTCGATAAACACCCTACCCTAACTATCCATGGTTCCGCTCGGGTAAGCCCTTGTTTTCTCCCAGAAGCAGCTTGCGCGTCAAGGGGGACCCCTCGAGCATCGCGCCTCGAGGGCTCCTACCGTACCCTAGGTCGCTCACCTTCTGGCCTTGCACACGGCATCGCGACCTGGCATACCAGCTACGGCCGAAGCTTACCTGAGGACTGGGTCCCGACGACACACAGCATACCGCGACCAACGGAAAACGGGGTCGAGTCTGAGCGGGGCGCCTTAACATCTTGAGCATAAAGTAGAAACATTAAAAAGAAGGCACAGACGCCGAAGTTTCTTACACACCCCCATGGGGCCTTTCATGATGCAGCACAGGAAAGGGAGAGAAGAAACACCAAAAGAGGGGCCACTAGAGGGCCGCGTCTCCCCAGGCGCGGGTTCCGCTGGAAGGAGCGCCTAGTCGGAGTCGGCCTCCGCCTTGATGCTGAGGCGGCGCGGCTCGGCACAGTCGTCATTGCTGCTGCTGTCATCGGAGGGGGAGCCACTGCCGCTGGAGGCCTCATGGCCAAGGGCAAGTTCACCGCCGAGGACATCATTGTCCTGGCTGCAGTCGTTGTCGCCCTCCGGGCAGCAGCCCAGGCAGCGACCGTCCTCCCCGAAGGCTTTCACGAAGAGTGTCGCCGTGCCATCAAACTTGAAGAGGAGGGTATGCCTCCCCTTCAGGCCACAAGCGCGGGCGAACGACTGCCACCCTCGCGTCAGGTACATGTAGCCTGAGCGAGTGACCTCGACGTCCACCCAGGAAGACCTGCTGCAGCAACCGTCTGGCTGCAGCCACAACCTAGCGAGGCCGTCCGCAGCCAGCTCCTCCGCGAGAGAGCGTGGGAGTTGGAGCCAAGTGCGCGGCGGGCTCTCCATCCAGACGGCAAACTCGTGGGGCGACTCAGCAGAGTGCGCCCATGCCCGAGGTGGCCGGCGGTTGGCGCCGCTCTGCTCTCCGCGGCCTCCCGTGGACCACTCCCTGCGGCCTCGCCAGCGGGCGAAACTCTTCCCCAGGCCGCTGGAGTCGATGCAGACCACCAATGGAGGGCGGCCGCGCCCCCGAGGGAGCGCGCCGTTGGCGTGGCCTCCGACTTGCGAGGCCGGCCACGCCCCCTCTTGGGCAGCAGCGACACGGACCCCTCTTGGGGGGCCTTGTCCTTCTTGGTGGCGGAGAACCTCCTCACGGGCACCATGGCAGCAACGATCGACGTGGGGAGACGAGCAGGCGGAAGGATGGAGATGGGTCAAGGGTCCTTGCGCCCATTTATAGGCGGCTGGGGAGGCGAACGGGCACCCTCCCCTCTCTCGCCAAGGAGCAATGATGGCCTTGTTGCACGCCCAGGCTTCTTGTTAGCCTGGGCGGTTGCCGAGGCGACGTGGGGAAGTGGAGGCATCCGCGTCCCACCTTGTGACACGCGTCAGGCCTGGCCTGCAGGTATTGGGGCCCGCGTCGCTTCACCCTCCCTTCGCTGCCTTCGCCTCGAAGCCAGACCGAGTGCGCCACGGGCCCGGGGGCTACTATCGGAGCTCTGGGACCGGGGGTACCCAGGCCCGTCTGCCTGCGGCCCACGCTCGATGGCGATCAAGGCCCAGTACAGACAGCATCGGCCTTCACGAGCAAGACCCTCGCGAGGGCCCCCAGCCTCGCGAGGCGGACCACACCAAGACCTCCTGAGGGGCGGCCTCTTGAGGCCACCTCCTGAGGAGCGGATACCCTGAGGCAGGCGCCCAGCCTCATGAGGCACGCGATGACGTGAGCCATGACGATCATGGCAGGAGGGCGCCAGCGGGCGCAGGCCAGGATGATTTCCTCTTTGGTGCTAAGGAGGCAAGGACGCTCGCCGGTTCCCAAGGAATCCCCCAAAGGTTTCCACTTCGGTGTAACGAGACCAAGACGACGGGCGTGGCAGGACGGAGGTCATCACCGAGCCCACCCTGGCGTCATGATCAGACACTTTGCAGGCGAAGACCGCCTTTAGTCAGGATAGGTTGTACTCCTGTCCCCCTTCGAATTTGGCCGTTGTGGGATCCCTTCCCGCCAAGTGATAAGGGAAGAGGACCAGGCCAGTATAAAGATAGCATAGCCACCACCGTAGAGAGAGTACGAAAACCCAGACCAAACCCAGACCGAACCCAGACGAAAACCCAGACCAGACCCGGACCAGAGAATCCCCAGCCGATTGAACTCTGGGCGAAAGAAAGAGAGAGAACACTTGTACCAGTTCATCCCCAACCTCCTCGTGAAGCAATCCACCACAAAGCAGGAGTAGGGTTTTACACCGCGAGGTGGCCCGAACCTGGGTAAACGATCGTGGCATCTTCTTCTTCCCCAGCGCCGGCGCGACGTGGCTAGGCCATGGCGCGCTAAGCAGCGAGTCCTAGGTTGAGCAGGATCGTTCCGCACACGCCCTAGTGTTTGAACCTCTTTGGGTCCGCGGAACCCCACACTCCGACAGTGGCCTTGAGAAACTTGCGGTTGATCCAATTATCATCCGTGCCCTTGCTCCCATTATCTTGGAGAGAGACCGCGAGAGTTGTCAATCTCCGGTAGAGCTCACGAGGATCCTCATCATCTTTCATTACAAACTCATCAGCCTCATCAAGTATCACCTCAAAGTTGGAGCGTTGAATGCTTGAGCTCCCCTTGTACAAAGAGACAATATGTTCCCAACAATCTTTTGCACGAGTGAAAGGACGCAAGTGAGCTAGATCTTTAGGAGGCACGGCGGCTTGAAGGATGAACAAGGTGGAGTGGTTGAATTGATTGTCCGCCTCTTCTCTTGGGGTGAGGTTGCTTGGATCATGCGGGTTGTAACCTTGCTCAATGATTCTCCAAAGATGGGTTGAGCTGTGATTCAAATGAGACTTGATACGAAAAACTCAATTAGCAAAATCATTCTTCACAAGCTTAGGAGGAGGACCAAGGTTGTTAATATGAGGTGTAGGGACCGGTCCTCCATAGACTGGGGGAGGGGGAACCGCGGCATGAGTCCCCGACCCATTCTTTCGTTGAGGCAACTTAGCCTTATCACTACTAGCCCCCTCCTTACCGGAGTTGGCATCCGACTCCGTGATAGTGGGATTAACCACTTGCAACGGATCGGTAGAAAGTTTGAGACCATCAAGGAATTCTTTAAACAAGGAATTGACCTCGGTCGTCATATAAGATTTAAGTGATGCAATTGCCTCATTTAAATCCTCTCGTGTGACCGCGTTCACTCCCTCGGCCTCGGGTAAGTCCCCATCCCTTTCCCCGTCGTCAACCATACTCTTTGGGCGGTAAAGCCCTTAATAAACAGATGAGGCTCTGATACCAATTGAAAGGATCGATATGGTTGACTAGAGGGGGGTAAATAGGCAACTACCAATTTTTAGCTTTTCTTAACAAATTGGGTTAAGCAACAAATAGGTTGTCTAGATATGCAACTAGGTGAGCAACCTATATGATGCTAACAACAATAACAATAAAAGCAAGCAAATGATACAACACAACAATATCTTGCACAAAGTAAAGGAAAGAGATAACCACAAGTGGAGCCAGTGAAGACAAGGATGTGTTACCAAAGTTCCTTCCCTTTGAGGGGAAGTACGTCTCCGTTGGAGCAGTGTGGAGGCACAATGCTCCCTAAGAAGCCACTAGGGCCACTGTATTCTCCTCACGCCCTCGCACAATGCAAGAGGCCGTGATTCCACTAGTGGTGCCCTTGAAGGCGGTGACTAGACCTTTACAAACAAGGTTGGGGCAATCTCCACAACTGAATTGGAGGCTCCCAACACCACCACGAAGCTTCACCACAATGGATTGTGACTCCGAGGTGACCTCAACCATCTAGGGTGCTCAAACACCCAAGAGTAACAAGATCCACAAGGGATTAGTGGGGGGAATCAAATTTCTCTTGGTGGAACTGTAGATCGGAGCCCTCTCAACCAATCCCTAGAAAATCAACAAGTTTGATTGGCTAGGGAGAGAGATCGAGCGAAAATGGAGCTTGGAGCAATAATGGAGCTTAGGGGAGGAAGAGGTAATCTTCTTAGGGAAGAAGACCCCCTTTATATAGTGGGGATCCAATCCAACCGTTACCCAGTTTTCAGCCCGCAACAAGCTGTACTACCGCTCAGGGGAGCGGTACTACTGCCCGGGCGGTAGTGCACGTAGTGCAGTGCAATGGTGCAGGACCATGAGCCGGTAGTGCCGCCGGAGCGGTACTGCCGCTCGACCCAGCGGTACTATCGCTGGGGTTGCAGCACAGGGCGCAAAGGCAGAAGAGCAGAACAGGTGGGGAGAGGCAGTGCCGCACCAGCGGTACTACTGCTGGAGATAGCGGTACTACCGCCTATAGGCGGTACTGCTGCTCACCCACTACCGCTCTACTACCGCTGAGAACACGCAGAGTCCAGAAGGGGAGCGGAAGTGGAGCGGTAGTGCACGGGCAGTACTACCGCTTATAGGCGGTACTACCGCTCGTACTACCGTCCCACTACTGTGCAACCCGACACGAAAAACCACATCCCCGAGGGCACTGCCCCACGGTACTGCCGCCTACAAGCGGTACTACCGCTCAAGGGAGCGGTACTACCGCTTGGGGCCTTCAGGAACACTGCAAAGTAACCAGAGGGATAACTCCATCGAAGCGGGAAAGAACGAGGGTGCAAATGAGAGTGTACATGATGATTCCACCCAAACCTTTCCGACACGGACCCCCTCTTAATAGTACGGTTCTCCTACGACTCAAATCCACCGAAAATGAAACGAAGGAAAATAACCGACTTCTCTTGTAAAACTCCGAGGGGCTCGAATCGTCTTGTGCCAAATGATCAATCATCTGAAATGCTCGGTGCACACGATTAGTCCGCAAAAGCATTGTCATCAATCACCAAAACCACTAAGGGGGAAATATGCCCTAACACCTCGCAAGCTCCTCCCGTCCGCCCGCTATTTAAAGGAGGCCAGACGCCGGGCAAGAATCACACCACTCCGCCGCTCCCCATCTCCTCATTTCACCATTTTCTCCACCCTTTCGATGGCATCCAACGAGCAGGAAGAGCAGTTCTCCGGCATAAAAGCCGACTGGGTAGCCCGCCGGACGGAGCAAGTTGCAGCCCAAAGCCGGCGCGTAGAGATGGCAATGGGTACCCATTACCCATGTATCCGACAGGTAAAAACCTTATTAGGGTAAGGGTATGGGACAAAAAGTTACCCATGGGAATGTAAGTAGGGAAATCTCAAACCCATCGGGTAGAGCGGGTAAGGTTATGTGACCATATAACCCATACCCGCATACCCATGCACCCTTATAAAATCTAACAAATATGGACAAATTATGTCTACACTTTTATCGTGAGTTTGTGAACTTAAAATGTATGACTATGTGCTGCTGTTTATAACTATGTGTTGATGTTTTCATGTGTTGTTGTTTACAAGAAAGTGTCGATGTTTATAGAATGTGTTGTTGTTTATAAGTATGTATTGATGTTATTATGTGTTGTTGTGTATAAATTATGAGTATGTGTTGTCGTTTATGATTATGTGCTTCTCACATTGATATTATGCAAATGTGGGTATTTTTACCCGCGGGTATCCGTTTACCCTGTCGGGTGACGGGTATGGGATAAAATTGTACCTGCCAGTGTGTATGGGTACGGGTGATGGGTAAAGCTTAAATGGGATGGGTAAGGGTATGGGGTGACTCCACCCATACCCAAACCCCGCCATCCCTACCGGCGTGTGGTTCTAGAACTCACCGCTCCAAGCTAGCTCACGGAGGAGTGGTGAGTTGCTCCAGGCGGGGGAGCATGGCGGCACGGGCATCATGGCTGCCGTGTCATACCAGCCCTCCCGTGCCTGCGACCGCGCCATCTGACATCGTCACGCACGTAACCGCGCCCTACCGGCAGAAAAAGAAGCTGGCTGCGCGAACGTCGACGAGGTGGTGGCCAGCACGCCCGCGCCCACCGCCATCATCGAGGAGAAGTAGAACACAGGCGGCCGCTGCCGCTTGGGTCCCATGAAGACCACCGCCGAGGCGACGCCGGCGTACACAGATGGTGTCTTGCCCTCTGGCAGGCCGCCGTCGTTCCCTTACCCAAAAACCAACTTTCATCTATCCAGCGTAGAGACCCTTCCCCTCTCACTAAAGCATCAGCCGGCGGTTCCACTCCGATGAGCGGTGGGGAAGCAAACCGCCCTTTGCGCTAAAGCATATACCTCCAAGGCTCACGACTGCCGGACATGGGGATGAGAATGGAGATCCACCGTGCCCGGCAGTAGACTAGTCAAGGGTATACATGTCGTCGGAATGGATATCCGCCGGCGCCGGCCATAGACTAGTTTTATCTTAGTCCGTAATTGTTTTTAGTTAAAAATAATTCCAAAATGTAAACGTTTTCATCCAGTTTGTATGAAATCCATCATGTTTATACGAAGTCCGGCCGTGTTTGCATGAATTACATCTGGTTGATTCATAAAGTGTTTGAAATGTATGCAGCGTTGGATGGCGGCCTCCCGCATCCGTGTCCGCAGATGGATGCGGGAGTAAATTTGCGGGTCGTCGTTGGAGATGCCCTAATGCATGATGCGTATGGTTGGGAAGGGCAATAAATGTGCATAGGTCAACAAACTGTAGAGTTGGTTGGTAAGTGGCATATGCATATATGGTTTGTTTGGACGGATGGATGAGCGGGAGAAGGCTTTTGCCATGGATCGGATCGTGCATGTGTGGTCGATTCCTTCCTTGTGTTGCGGCCCTCTGCGTAATTGCCACATTGGTGCACTACGGGAAACAGCTAATTTGTCGTCAGGGGGCGGCTTTGCTGTCGGCTTTTCGTTGGGCAGACAGCGAAGAAACATTTCGCCGTCATGGGTAGACGGCAAAGAAAACCTGACGGTAAAAACAGCGTTTGCCGTCTATGGTGAGTATGGCAGATGGCAAAGCAAGGACAAGGATGACGGCAAAGAAAGTGTGACGGCAAACTATAGCTTCGCCGTCAATGATTTTGACGTCTGATGGCAAACCTAGACACGTGTCCAGTCCAACGGCAAGTAACGGCGCTCGGGATTTGCCGTCAACTTTACTGGAAAATTGATGGCAAAATTAAGTGCTTTGCCGTTTGCCCCGATGTTAAACTGACGGCAAAGCAAATAGGGCCCTGTAGCGAATGCCCCGAAAAAAAAAAGTTTTGCCGTCAGCCTAGCCTACTAGCAGACGGCAAGGAGCCCAGCCCAGGACGCGCCCATGAAAAAAAAATTGCCGTCAGCCCAGCCCAGGACGCGCCCATGAAAAAAAATTGCCGTCAGCCCAGCCTACTGGCAGACGGCAAAGAGCCCAGCCCACGTACTGGTCATCCCCGGTCGGACGCATGCACGAAAAAAAACAGATCGAGCCGCCACCCTCGACCCGCACCACCAGAACGGCAACGAGCTAGGGTTCCTCGCGTTGCCGCCGCCGTTCTCCAGCGCCGCCGCCGGCCCCTCCTACACCGCGCCCCCAACCCCTCCTCCAATGACCGCACCAGCACCGGAATCTCCTCCCGTTCCCTAGCACTACCGCCGCCGGCACCACCGCTGCTAGGCACCAGCTCCGCAGCTGCTGGCTTGCAAAGGAGAGGCAGCTGCACCGTCGCCGGGCACCGCCGCCCTCTCTGCCCCATCTGCCCCCACGGTGAGCACCCTTTCCCCCCTCCTCCCCCTCTTCCCCAGATTGATGGATGGATTCATGGATGGATGTATTAATTGATGGATGTGAATCTTGATAAATTGAAGCTCAGTGGGATGAAGAGTCATGATTGGCACATATGGCTTGAGCGGTTAATGCCGGTGATGATTCGTGGCTATATCCCTGAGGACGATTGGGAAGTATTGACAGAGCTTAGCTATTTCTTCTATGTTCTTTGTGCTAAAGAAGTATCTCCTACTGTGATAGATGAGATGGAAGAATGGGCCCCGAGTTGCTCTGCAAGCTAGAGAAGATCTTTCCACCGGGATTCTTTAATCCGATGGAACATATGATTTTACACCTCCATTCCGAGGCAAGAATGGGTGGCCCTATGCAGAACCGTTGGTGCTATGGACTTGAGAGAATGTAAAAGACTCTTCGAGCTAAATGTAGAAATAAATATAGAATTGAAGCCTCCATAGCCGAGGCATTCTTGGTGGAGGAGATTACAAACTTCACTACATCATGCTATGTGGCCAATATTCCAAGCTTGCATAATACAAAGTCTCGATACAATACTGGCAACCCCAAACATGAATCCAAGCTCAGCCTCTTCAAAGGGCAACTTGGACCTGTGGGTGCTTCTGGTTCAAAGAATTTGGATCCGAAAGAGTGGAAATCGCTTACGTTGTATATCCTCACCAACCTACAAGAAGTGCGGCCGTACATTGAGTAAGTGATTGGTACATTATGTAACATTTACTCACATGTTTCTCTCTTAACTCCGCTCATTTCTCATTGGGCAGTGAATTCATTGCCCAATTCTCGAATGGAGGGGTCGAACGTGATTCACTCGAAGAGTATGAGCTTCTTGCTGGCGAAGGAGACGGCAATTACGGTTTCATTTCTTGGTTCAGGGAAAAGGTAAGGTATACTTCTTGGAAGACTAGAAGTTGGTATTACGTGCGACTAATACACCAATACTTCTCGCTTAAACTTGTAGGGTGCGTCAATATTGGACAAAGAGTTGAAACAAGTTGCTAATGGGTTTGACTATAAGGTTAGTACGTTCGATAAATACGACATCAATGGGTATCGCTTCCGCACACATGGGAACGAGGAACGTCGGGACGTTCTAAAATCAAGAAACACGGGAGTGTCGGCTATTTGCAATGGAGTTGAGTATTATGGAAGACTTGATGAAATATACGATCTGCATTACTTTGGGGCAAATCCTCCGAAAGTCATTGTCTTCAAATGCTATTGGTTTGATCCGGAGAAGGTTAGGCAGAGAGATGATATTGGGCAAGTCAAAATTCGACAAGACACTAAATTAGAATGCGAAGATGTCTATATTGTGGCTCAACAGGCGACAAGTTTTTTATCTCAAGTACCCATGCCAAAAGAAGTACCTTAAGGGTTGGGATGTCGTGTACGATGTGCCGCCACATGGTAAACATCCTTCCCCCAGTGAAGAGGATTATCAACCTCATATCGTCCCTGACACATATGATGGAAAATTCTTCCAAGAAGAACATGGGCCTAGAGGCCATCTCAACATCCATCCACGCATGGAAGTACACATTGATAATGAAGAAGAAGAAGCAGAAGAGGAAGAAGAAGAGGTTACGAACGTGGAAGACCTCTCAATGCTTGAACGGTTACGTAGAGGCATTGCCGATGAGGGTGACGATGACGGTCAACATGAGGACGACATCCTTGATGACACGCGTGATACTGATGATGAGGCTAGAACTGACCCCGAAGAAGAGACGGATTGTGATCCGGATGATCCCGACTATTTTTAGTCATAGTGTTGAACTTATGCTTATTTATTTGAAGTATAATGTAGTTGATGTACTATAATTGCCTTAGTAATTCTCATTACGTATGTTTTTTGAACTTATGCTTATTTATTTGAAGTATAATGTAGTTGATGTACTATAATTGCCTTAGTAATTCTCATTACGTATGTTTTTCAAACTTATGCTTATTTATTTGAACTATAATGTATTTGTACTATAATTGCCTTAGTAATTCGCATTGCGACAATTCTTTGAACTTATGCTTATTTATTTGAACTATAATCTTGTATTTGTACTAATTGCTTTACTTTTTGTCATAGCAGGTGAGTGAAGCATGGTGGGCCATCAACGAAAAAGGAGTGACCTGGCAAAAAAGCCCTCACTCCCCCTAGCGAGATCTCTGCTTGACAGCTTTATCACCGATCCTTCTCCGGCTTCCTCTCATCCTCAGGTTCATCGAGGAAGAAAAGGTCGGGGAAGAGGTGCAGGTGGAGGAAAGGCTAAGAGAAACCCGGTTTGTACGTCCTCCCTCGCCACCACCTACCGCTACATCGCCTGAGGATGAGGGGGTGGAGGACGAGCCGGTGTCTCACTCCCCCGTGTCTAAGGAGGAGATGGTGGATGAGGGGTCGTTGTCGGAGACCCCGACCGCTGACGAGGAGGCCCCGACAACTGACGAGGAGAATGTTGGTTTCATCCAAGTTAAGGAGGGTAAGTCCGTGTACCTGCATGGTTCATCAATGCTCCCAGAACGAGGGCTTCCTGT
This sequence comes from Thinopyrum elongatum, assembly GCA_011799875.1. Taxonomy (NCBI): domain Eukaryota; kingdom Viridiplantae; phylum Streptophyta; class Magnoliopsida; order Poales; family Poaceae; genus Thinopyrum; species Thinopyrum elongatum. The sequence continues at coordinate 690,297,044 of CM022298.1, read as the reverse complement.
CAAGCAGAGGCCATGTATTGCTCCATATGGAGAAAGGTAACTAACTTTGGCTTCCCATTTTCTACCTTCATGTATGCAACAATTGCTAATAACTTTGGCTTCTCATTATGTAGCGGTTGGAAGAAAGTTAGAGCCGGCGAGGGTAAGTACATGCACGTGAACAGCGTCCTTGGAATCCTCCTTAAGGAGCATTACCCTGGCATGGTTACTTTTCCTGGGAAGGGCAAAGTTCTGGAGCCAGCATGGACTTGGGACCACTACAAAGCCTATGAGGATGTTGGTGTAGCCAACAACATCGAGTTTCACAACAAAGCCGAGCGGGTCTTTGCCGAACTTTGGGTAATCATTAAGTTTCCTTCACACATTGCATATATATAATCCATAGCTAGTCAATTGCCTAATCTCGATTGATCTCGTGTGTATTTGCAGGATTTCTTTAGATGCGAGGATGGAAAGTTGGATGAGGCAGGAGCGATCGTCAACGGACATTGCCCGAAGCTTGTGCGCAATCTGATATATGAGGCGCGCCCTTTAGCCGTCCGCACTTATAAGGCAACTCAAGGCTTTAAAAGTCTTGATAAGAAACCCGGTAAGAAACTCCATCTTAAGAAGGACCAGTACATGCAGGTAAAGCATATTCATGCTTGTTATTTCCTCAACAGGCTGGCACTCAATTTCTTTTTGACGTATATGAGACGCAATTGATCAATTAGGTTACTCCGAGATGGTGCGCCGATAAGGGGGAGTGCTAGGAGCGAATCATGGACTATTGGTGTTCCAAAGAGTATAGGGCGAAAAACAATGAATATAGAAATCGGTGAGCCACAATGCAGGATCTAGCACACCATCAAGGAAACTTGAACGTTATGGAGTACGGGGAACGTTGGGTATGTCTTTCTTTCCCATCGATTTGTTCTTCATAAGCTTTTTCTTGTCATACATGTTGCCAATCCTTGTGATGAAATCTTAATCATGTTGCTTTGGTTGCAGGCGTCTCACCATAGTGCTCCGTTGCCCAACCTTTTCCTCTCGTATGCTTTGGCCCATAAGGGACCGTTCAGATCAGTCACGCCTTACGATGAGAATGACACATCATATCGTCCGCGTACACCAGCAAGACCACCTACGATCGGATGGAAAAATTTAAAGGAAAGGCAAAAGAGTTCAAAGGGCCCGAGTATGATGTGACAGCGGAGCCCCTTGACCACGCGTTGGTTATGATCTCTGGAGGTGGCAGGAAACATGGCAAGAAAGCAATTGCAGGAGGCATGTTTCCTAAGTCCTCCCGTCGCTCTCTCCCTGATTACAAAGCTCGGTTAGGTATCTCAAAATCTTCTACATGTCAACGCTCAACTCCAGCTATGGTTGAGATGGAGGTATTCTATACAAGTCCTTCTATATTTATTTTTTAATTCTTATTTAGTGTTGGATTTGAAGATGCGATTGCAATGCCATATTCTATAGGCCCGACTGGCGGAGGTGAGGCGACTGGCGGTGGAGGAGAGGGCAAAGGAGAGGCGACTGGCGGCGGAGGAGAGGCGACTGGTGGATGAGAAGTTGGAGGCGAGGTTGGCGGAGGAGAGGCGACTGGCTAATGAGAGGATGCAGCAGGAGGTGTTGGGCCAAACTAGTCAATGCTTTGCAATGTTTGCGGTTAGTTCCTTAATAGCCAAGCACGTACATGTAGTCTTTTACTACCGGTACTTAATCTTCACTCCTCAAATATAATTTGCAGGCTTATTGTGCCCAGAATGGTATGCCCGCTATGCAGATGCACTAGTAGAAAAAGGCCTATTTGTCCCGGTTCATAAGGCCCATTTGTCCTGGTTCTCAAACCGGGACTAAAGGGTCGGGATTAAAGCCCAGTACCTTTAGTCCCGGTTCGCCTACGAACCGGGACAGATAGGGCTCCACGTGGCCGCTGCGGCAAGCCCAGGCAGGAGGGCCTTTAGTCCCGGTTGGTAACACCAACCGGGACCAAAGAGCATCCACGCGTCAGCAGCTCAGGAGCAGGGGTTTTTGTTTTTTTTTGAAAGGGGGGGGGGGGTTTAGGGGTTTTGTAGGTTAATTTAGGGTTTCATATATTGTGTTAGCTAGCTAATAGAGAGAAGTGTCCTCTCTTATCTCCGTGCTTGGTCGACGCTACGTACTATACGTATAGAGAGAACTCGACACGCTAGCTAGTAAGCAAATGAAGGAAACCATTAAGTACACAAGATCGTCATGAACATATACAGAGAGAAGTGATCGACCTCCTCCTTCTCCGAGAGATTGGTCGAACAACAAGTTTTCGTATATCTATCCGACGCTACTAGCTACATATATACAATATAAGATCTCTTACAATCCCTAACATCTGATGTCAAGTTTCACATGGTATTCTCCGGCTGGATTGATGACATGGTCAAGAAAGAATCCCGCCAATTCCTCTTGAATTGCTTTTATGCGATCTTGTGGTAGGAGTTCATCCCGCATCTGCCAAATCTAATTTGAAGAAGAGGGTCAATACATATATATGAATGAAACTCAACACAAATGATGGTAATAAAATAAAATTGTGAATATTATTGCTTACGCACTTCATATTGTTTTTCAGAGTAGCCCCGCTTAGAGGTCGTCGCGTTGTAGATGTACTCACAAATGTAGTATCCACAAAAATTATTCCCGCCTTCCTGCCACAACCACTTTACGAGAAATAGAGGTCAATCAAACTGATAATCAAGCATTATAAATGGTATTGATGAAACCAGCTAGAATGAATGGGAGATGCGCGGAACTAGCTAGTAGTACTTACTATCGGGTGTGTAAATCGCAGCTCCCCCGGCAGTCCCGGAGCTTCTGCGGTGAACACTTTCCAAACCCTGCGAGACAAAGAAAATAATTACTTGATATCAGGAAATGAACAAAGTTGCCGATATGGTGCGATAATGATCGATTGAACTTACTTCTGGAGCATTTCAGTCATGGCTGCATACTCCTTGGGATCTTTTCGTCTTGAGTCTAAGACGGTTACTAGTCCCTGCTCAAGCTTAATCTCTAGGAGAATAAAGTGGAAGCTGCCCACGCATGCATAACTCATCAATTACATGACTATAACCTCGAGTAATAAGGGAAACCGAATATGCAGAAGACAGTAACACTCACTTGAAGTTGTAAGGAAAGAGTATTTTATCTTTGTTTTGATTTTTAAGCAACGATTGTAGCAAGTTGGCCTCGGTTTCTTTCGGATTATATTCAATCGTCCATGCATCTATGAGATTTGTGTTAATGAACCCAATATCATAGATTTGTGCATTTCTGCATTCGACGATCTTCAATCTGCATAATATAGTGAGGATAATTATATATTCATGCAATGAAAGAGCTGAGCTATATATAGAGACTTAATTACAGAAGTATACTACTTACAGACAGTAGCAAGTGATGATTATTTTATCGAGGTCCTTTTGATTGAAAAACTGGAAGAACTCGTCAAATGGAACAGACAACAGATCAATTCCAACGAGGTCGTGCTCCTCTTTAACTCTCAGCATCAAAATATCCTTCCCAGACTTGCAGGTGTCCATGTACCACTTATGGAATCTTCGCATCATCGTTGTTAGAGGAGGATCACCAGGTCTGACGAGAGGCTTCCCGTACTCGTATTTGTGTTCGTCCACCTCCATTGTATCAAAATGTGCATCGTCGGGCAGGTAATCACCAGGATTGGTACCGGGCAGCATCCCCGGCAGATTTGCGACGATATCGCTAGACACCTTGAGGGGGGGCACGATTGGTTCGCCTGTTCGCCGAGCTGGGGAATTTTGTTCCCACTTCTTTGTTCTTGTAACCTTTTGTCAGTTGAAGTAGTTCCCGACCGGCGCGCTCCTCCCACTGCCTTTTTAAGAGCGTGGACATGGTTGTCATCCGGCGGAGGCGGTGGTGGTCGCTTCAGGTTCTCCAAAGTACGCTTCAATTTCACCGGATCTATCTTCTCCTCCGGAGGTGGATTTTTCTTTGCAAAAAAGTCCTTCACTTGGGCTTGACAGATCTTCGTGTTTTCCTCCTCGGTCATCTCGTATGGTAACTTGTCTAGAGGCTTGAGAGATGGACCGAATATGTATTGCCTCCCGCCTCTGGCTGTACTGCTAGACGTCGGAGCAGCCGGAGCGGCTGCGGCAGTCTTCCTTCGTTGCTTACGAGGCGGAGAAGGAGGCGGAGTGCTACGACGCGCCGGAGCAGCCAGAGTGGCGGCGGCTGTCTTCCGTTGTTGCTGACGAGGCGGAGGAGGAGGCGGGCTGCTTGGACGCGCTGGCGCAGACGGAGAAGGAGGCGGAGTGCCGCCACGCGCCGGAGCAGCTAGAGAAGGAGGCGGAGTGCTGCCACGCGCCGGAGCAGGCGGAGAAGGAGGCGGAGTGCCCTGATCACTCGCCAGAGGAGGAGGCGGAGGTGTCCAGTTCGGAAGGTTGATGAGCTCCTTCCGCCATAGACATGGAGTCTTCAGAGCAAGACCCAGCTGAGTCTCCCCTTCACCGGTAGGGTGGTCAAGCTGGAGCTCCTCAAATCCCTCCGTTATTTCATCGACCATCACAACAGCATAGCCTTGTGGAATCGGAAGGCAGTGAAAAGTTGCGCCGGGTTGAGGAGGTGCAACAGAGCCGACAGCCGCCTTGACTTTGAGGTGCTGCCATTGCGTCATAAGGTGGCAATCTTGAGCCTCCGTGATAGCATCCACGGGGTAGCTGGGAGCCGTGAAGTCAGGCTGCTGAAGGACCTCGGTGGAAGCCACACTGCTTCTCCGCTGAGATGGAGGGGTAGCTTCTGGGGTAGCTCCGGCAGGTCGCTGGCTCTGAAGTAGTAGTGCTTGTTCCTCTAGCGCTCGTACCCTTGCAGTCAGCGACTGCAGTTCGGTCTGCTCCACTTTCCTCCTCCTCTCCCGGGTTTTGTAACCGCCTGCGCTGGGAAACCCAACCTTCCACGCAACGGAGCCTGCCGTGCCTCGTGTTCGTCCTGGGTGCTCAGGATTCCCGAGGGCCTGTGTGAGCTCGTCGTTCTCTCTGTCGGGAACGAACGTCCCTTCCTGCACTGCGGCGATATACTTCTGAAGCTTCTTGACGGGTATTTCAAGTTGCTCCTTCATCCAACGGCACTTCCCTGTTTCAGGGTCCAAGGTTCCCCCAACCCCGAAGAACCAAGTCCTTGAACGGTCTGGCCAGTTCAATGTCTCTGGTTCGACCCCTTTATCAAGCAGGTCCTTCTCAGCCTTGTCCCACAACGGCCGGGCTTTGAGGTAGCCACCTGACCCCGTGCGATGGTGATACTCCTTCTTTGCAGCATTTTTCTTGTTTGTCGCTGACATCTTCTTACTCTTCTCCGATGTCTTGTGGGCCACAAATGCGGGCCAGTGATCTCTTATCTTCTCAAATCGGCCGGTGAATTCTGGAGTCTTCCCTTTGTCGACAAACGTTGATTTCAACTCATTCTTCCACCTCCTGAATAGATCTGCCATCTTCTTAAGAGCATGAGCCTTGACCAATGGCTCTATAACTGGCTTATCCGGATCCTCCTCTGGCGGTAGGGTGAAATTTGCCTTCAGCGCGGTCCAAAGATCATCTTTCTGTCTATCGTTGACAAAAGACACTTGAGGGTCTTTGCTCTTAGGCTTATTCCATTGGTGGATGCTGATCGGGATCATGTCCCTAACAAGAACCCCGCACTGAGCAGAAAATGCTTCCTTGGTCCGGCTGGGTTCAATCGGTTGGCCATCGCCCTTGATTGCTGTGATCGTGAACCTTTCATCCTGGCGCAACCTTTTCTTCGGGCCTCATCTCGTTACCGAAGTTTGGCTCGATCCGGAGGGCTAGAAAAGAAGAAAGAAGAGAGTTAATATGTGTACATACCAAAACAATTAATGCATCAATTAGCTAGTCAACACAGGCTTAATTAATATATATACCTCGCCGGACTTTGCAACAGCTCCTTCCTCCGTTCGCTCATCGGAGCCATCATAATCATGTCCTTCCACCTCCATTGTTCGATCACCGGAGCCTGCTTCACCCTCTCCTTCCAGACCATCGGTGTCGTTGAGAAACGATAAGATATCACCTCCGCCGAGGATTATGTCCCCCAACAACTGTTCTGCTTCGATGTCTCGGTGCTCCATAGTTTCTGCAAATATTACAACATGGCAATTAATATACAAACATGACAGATGGATATATTAGTGCAAACGTAGACCTAGCTAGCTCGACGCTTCTACGGTTTGGGGTGGCCTCGACAACTCTTCTAGGGTTTGGGGTGGCCTAGGCAACGCTTCTAGGGTTTGGGGTGGCCTCAACAACGCTTCTAGGGTTTGGGCCGGACCGCCTCTCTCATGAATGTCCGACGTCCGGACCGACAAGGGATTTAACAAAATGACGCCATTCTGGATGTGCAGAAAATGGTCCTCGACAACGCACTTTTAACTTGGTAAATTTGGGTGGCCTCGACAACTCTTCTAGGGTTTGGGGTGGCCTCGACAACGCTTTTTCAGTCCCGGTTTGGGTGGACTCCAGAGTTGGTCGGGTGAAAGGGGGTTGATCGACGTCCCCCCTCATGTCTAAGTCAATGAGCAACATGAAAATTTCTAAGTGAATGAACAACTCTGAATTTTTTTACATGTACTCCTACAACATGAAAATTTCTAAGTGATTGCCAAACTGTTTGCTAAACTTTTATGCTTCATTTATATGAAGATCAATTGTCCAATATAACTATGTTCGCGATATGAGGCATTGGACATTATCTAGATCACATGCCTCAAAATCAAAGGAAAAACTCCTCTCATAACTATCCGCGGTGCCCAACAATATGAAATCATTCACAAATATTGATGTTGGACTCGACTAAATATGCACTCTATAGTCCAATCAAGTATATAAGTCCGCGGTGATCAAACACATACAAGTTACAAAAATTTCTATGCTCACAAAATATAAGCCCGAGGGGAATTGAAGTTATCGGGGTTATGTTTATACAACAAATGGACATCTCATCTCATTTCATCTCATCTGAAAAAACATAGCACATCTAAAAAAAATACATACATACATACATGGAAAAAAAATTCTATGAAAAAAAAAACATCGTATATGAACATTTTCTATATCCATCCATCCATACATACATACATACATACATTGAAAAAAATGCTATGAACAAACACATCAGTAGTAATTATTTTTATAATGATTTGGCCTCAAAAAAATTCTTTTATTAGTATTTTCAAACTCTAGAATGACCCTGATGCACTAGAACTATTTCAAATAATTCTTTTCAAATGCCACAAATTTTTTGAGAAGTCCTCTGATGCCTATAGATCATTTTTATGCAAAAACCCACTTTGGTCATTTGAAACTTTTGAGCACAACTTCCATTTTTCAATTTTGGTCCAATCTTGGCATTGAACTACAACCCTATTTTTTCCTTACTAAATTTTTTTGAAAAAATTACTCCAACTTCATGACAGTACCCACACTCCATTTCACCAAAAACCTTCTGATCCATAGTTCAAATTTTTCAAATTTCGTTCAAATGAAATTTGAACCAGATTCAAATTCCTTGCTGAAAACCTATTCTAAACCACTTCAAAAATTCTGAAATTTTGCCATCACCTTTGTCTTGCATCAGTACCTCACCACAAAAAAATTCAGAAATTTCAAAAATGCCCAAAGCCATCTAGCATTTCATCAAACACCTTCTATGCACTGTTCATCATTGTAAAAAAATTCAGAAGGGGGGGGGCTGCTGCTGCTCTTCAGTGTCCACTCCTTCTCCTCTCCTTCACGGCGTTGCTGCTACTCTTCAATGCGTCGGGGCCGGCGGCGACCATGGAGCAGTGGCAGAGCAAGGCCGAGCTCGGGGGCACGCGAAAACGAGGAGCAGGGGACCATGGGAAAAGGGGGGGGTGCTCACTGGGGGGCGGCGATGGCTGGAGGCCGGCGACGAGGACGGCGGGCTCGGGGCGGCACGCGGCGACGGGGACGAGGACGGCGGGCTCGGGGCGGCACGCGGTGACGGGGACGAGGACGGCGGGCTCGGGGAGGCGACGGGGACGGGGACGGCGGGCTCGAAGAACTGAATGGAAATTTTCACAAGTGCTGCTTATATACACTAAGCATTGGTCCCGGTTCGTGGCACCAACCGGGACCAATGCCCCCTTTAGTCCCGTTCGTGCCCACCAACCGGGCCCAAAGGTCTCTTTTCAGCAGCCCAAAGGCGGGAAACAGAGACCTTGGTCCCGGTTGTGCCACCAACCGGGACTAAAGGGGGGCATTGGTCCCGTTCGTGCCACGAACCGGTACCAATGCACCACTTTAGTCCCGGTTTGGTGTCACCAACCGGGACCAAAGGCCTTGTGCTGCCCGCGGCCAAAATTTAGTCCCACCTCGCTAGTTGAGAGGGGCGCGGAGTGGTTTATAAACCCCACTGCCGCTGCCCTCTCGAGCTCCTCTCAAATGCAGCTTACGGGCCAACCTGAGTCTCCAATGCCTATGGCCTTCTGGGCCTTCCGCGGGCCTGAATCCTGGCCCGTGTTGGGTTTCTAGTCGTATTCAGGCCGTGGTGGCCCAGTAGGTGGCATATTTTTTCTATTTTTTTCCAGTTTTTTTTGTTTTGTTTTTTGCTTTATTTATTTTCTTTTATTTTTTAATTCTTTTTGCTTTTAGGTAATAAATATTATAAACTTGCTGTTAGTGCCTTTAGTTTTTCCAATTTGAATGTTTAAATTTGAATTCTTTGAAATTGTGTGAATCACTAGTTTGTGATTAACTTTACTATAATAATTTTGGAGTGATTCTTTTCCTGCTATTTAATACTACTGTGTTTTATCATTATATTCAAAAACATTTTTGTTACTTTAGTTTCTAACAAAATAATCTTTATTATATTCCTTTTGTTATTAAAGTTTCTAACAAAAAAAGTTCTTCATGAAAATTCTTTTTGCTTTTAATGTTTTGAACAGAAAATACTTTGATAATTTTAGTTGCAAAATTTTAGTTGATTCCTTTTGCTATTAGAGTTTCATTAAAGTTTTCTAGTTCATTCTTTTTTCTATTAGAGTTTCATTAAAGTTTTCTAGTTCATTATTTTAGTTTATTATTTTTGCTATTAGAGTTTCCTAAAAGTTGAGGGGTTACGGCAAAAACTAATGCACTTCGTGTACAAAATGGACAATCTCTTTTGAAGTATCAGACTTTCGGAGAAAACTCATCTGTTAAAAAGGCATTTCATTTTTTTGAACTTATTTGAACTCCAGACTTTTTGTGTGGTCAAAATGAACCATTCAAAGCCACATCATCAGTTTTCAACCCTTTCTGACTTCATCTGTTATTTTTCATGCATTTACTGATTTTTTTGGAGCTAAATGACCCTGAAATTGAAAAGCACTTCACATGAACTCTGAAGAGGTGAAAATTGGCATCATATCATCATTTCACCCACATAGCATGTGCTAAAAAGTTGAGAGGGTTACGGCAAAACTGGATGCACTTCGTGTACAAAATGGACAATCTCTTTCGAAGTATCAGGGTTTCGGACGAAAACTCATCTGTTACAAAGGGATTCATTTTTTAAACTTATTTGAACTCCAGACTTTTGTGTGTTCAAAATGAACATTCAAAGCCACATCATCAATTTTCAACCCTTTCTGACCTCATCTGTTTATTTTTCATGCATTTACTGATTTTTTGAGCTAAATGACCCTGAATTGAAAAGCACTTCACATGAACTCTGAAGAGGTTGAAAATTGGCATCATATCATCATTTCACCCACATAGCATGTGCTAAAGTTGAGAGGGTTACGGCAAAAACTGGATGCACTTCGTGTACAAAATGGACAATCTCTTTCGAAGTATCAGGGTTTCGGACAAAAACTCATCTGTTACAAAGGGATTTCATTTTTTAAACTTATTTGAACTCCAGACTTTTTGTGTGTTCAAAATGAACCATTCAAAGCCACATCATCAATTTTCAACCCTTTCTGACTTCATCTGTTATTTTTCATGCATTTACGATTTTTTTGAGCTAAATGACCCTGAAATTGAAAAGCACTTCACATGAACTCTGAAGAGGTTGAAAATTGGCATCAATCATCATTTCACCCACATAGCATGTGCTAAAAGTTGAGAGGTTACGGCAAAAACTGGATGCACTTCGTGTACAAAATGGACAATCCTTTTCGAAGTATCAGGGTTTCGGACAAAAACTCATCTGTTACAAAGGGATTTCATTTTTTTAAACTTATTTGAACTCCAGACTTTTTGTGTGCTCAAAATGAACCTTCAAAGCCATATCATCATTTTCAACCCTTTCTGACTTCACTTCACTTTTTCTTCGCTTGTGTCCTTTGCTTATTGCGCCGTAACCATGGATATTCTTCATCGCTTAACAGGGTGCTTGGGTCAGCCTTGACTTTGAAGGGAGGAATTTCATGAAACTTTTCATAATCTTCAGACATGTCTGTCTTACCCTCCACTCCCACGATGTCTCTTTTCCCTGAAAGAACTATGTGGCGCTTTGGCTCATCGTATGATGTATTCGCTTCCTTATCTTTTCTTTTTCTCGGTTTGGTAGACATGTCCTTCACATAGAAAACCTGCGTCACATCATTGGCTAGGACGAATGGTTCGTCTGTGTACCCAAGATTGTTCAGATCCACTGTTGTCATTCCGTAATGTGGCTCTACCTGTACCCCGCCTCCTGACAGATTGACCCATTTGCACTTAAACAAAGGGACCTTAAAATCATGTCCGTAGTCAAGTTCCCATATGTCCACTATGTAACCATAATATATGTCCTTTCCCCTCTTGGTTGCTGCATCAAAGCGGACACCACTGTTTTGGTTGGTGCTCTTTTGATCTTGGGCGATCGTGTAAAATGTATTCCCATTTATCTCGTATCCTTTGTAAGTCAATACAGTCGAAGATGGTCCCCTGGACAACGAGTACAGCTCATCAGAAACAGTGTTATCACCTCTGAGACGTGTTTCCAACCAACTGCCGAAAGTCCTGATGTGTTCACATGTAATCCAGTGGTCACACTGCTCCGGGTGTTTGGAGCGCAGAATGTTCTTGTGTTCTTCGACATACGGGGTCACCAAGGTAGAGTTCTGTAGAACTGTGTAGTGTGCTTGAGACCAAGAATGCCCGTCCCTGCATATTATTGACTCCCCTCCTAGCGTGCCTTTTCCAGTCAGTCTCCCCTCATACCGCGATTGAGGGAGACCAATCTTCTTAAGGTCAGGAATGAAGTCAACACAAAACCCAATGACATCCTCTCTTTGATGGCCCATGGAGATGCTTCCTTCTGGCCTAGCGCGGTTACGGACATATTTCTTTAGGACTCCCATGAACCTCTCAAAGGGGAACATATTGTGTAGAAATACGGGGCCCAGAACGACAATCTCGTCGACTAGATGAACTAGGACGTGTGTCATGATATTGAAGAAGGATGGTGGGAACACCAGCTCGAAACTGACAAGACATTGCGCCACATCACTCCTTAGCCTTGGTATGATTTCTGGATCGATCACCTTCTGAGAGATTGCATTGAGGAATGCACATAGCTTCACAATGGCTAGTCGAACGTTTTCCGGTAGAAGCCCCCTCAATGCAACCGGAAGCAGTTGCGTCATAATCACGTGGCAGTCATGAGACTTTAGGTTCTAAAACTTTTTCTCTGCCATATTTATTATTCCCTTTATATTCGACGAGAAGCCAGACGGGACCTTCATACTGAGTAGGCATTCAAAGAAGATTTCCTTCTCTTCTTTGGTAAGAGCGTAGCTGGCAGGACCTTCATACTGCTTTGGAGGCATGCCGTCTTTTTCGTGCCAACGTTGCAGGTCCTCCCGTGCTTCCGGTGTATCTTTTGTCTTTCCATACACGCCCAAGAAGCCTAGCAGGTTCACGCAAAGGTTCTTTGTCACGTGCATCACATCGATTGAAGAGCGGACCTCTAGGTCTTTCCAGTAGGGTAGGTCCCAAAATATAGATTTCTTCTTCCACATGGGAGCGCGTCCCTCAGCGTCATTCGGAACAGATAGTCCGCCGGGACCCTTTCCAAAGATTACGTGTAAATCATTGACCATAGCTAGTACGTGATCACCGGTACGCATGGCGGGCTTCTTCCGGTGATCTGCCTCGCCTTTGAAATGCTTGCCTTTCTTTCGACATTGATGGTTGGTCGGAAGAAATCGACGATGCCCCAGGTACACATTCTTCCTGCATTTGTCCAGGTATATACTTTCGGTGTCAGCTAAACAGTGCATGCATGCGTGGTATCCCTTGTTTGTCTGTCCTGAAAGGTTACTGAGAGCAGGCCAATCATTGATGGTTACAAACAGCAACGCATGCAGGTCAAATTCCTCCTGTCTGTGCTCATCCCACACACGTACACCGTTTCCATTCCACAGCTGTAAAAGTTCTTCAACTAATGGCCTTAGGTACACATCAATGTCGTTGCCGGGTTGCTTAGGGCCTTGGATGAGTACTGGCATCATAATGAACTTCCGCTTCATGCACAGCCAAGGAGGAAGGTTATAGATACATACAGTCACGGGCCAGGTGCTGTGATTGCTGCTCTGCTCCCCGAAAGGATTAATGCCATCCGCGCTTAAACCAAACCATACGTTCCTTGGGTCACCTGCAAACTCAGTCCGGTACTTTCTCTCGATTTTTCTCCACTGCGACCCGTCAGCGGGTGCTCTCAACTTCCCGTCTTTCTTACGGTCCTCTCTGTGCCATCGCATCAACTTGGCATGCTCTTTGTTTCTGAACAGACGTTTCAACCGTGGTATTATAGGAGCATACCACATCACCATGACAGGAACCCTCTTCCTGGGGGGCTCGCCGTCAACATCACCAGGTTCATCTCGTCTGATCTTATACCGCAATGCACCACATACCGGGCATGCATTCAAATCCTCGTACGCACCGCGGTACAGGATGCAGTCATTAGGGCATGCATGTATCTTCTGCACCTCCAATCCTAGAGGGCATACGACCTTCTTTGCTGCGTACGTACTGTCGGGCAATTCGTTATCCTTTGGAAGCTTCTTTTTCAATATTTTTAGTAGCTTCTCAAATCCTTTGTCAGGCACAGCATTCTCTGCCTTCCACTGCAGCAATTCCAGTACGGTACCGGGCTTTGTGTTGCCATCTTCGCAATTGGGATACAACCCTTTTTTGTGATCCTCTAACATGCGATCGAATTTCAGCTTCTCCTTTTCACTTTCGCACTGTCTCCTTGCATCAACAATGACCCGGCGGAGATCATCATCGGGCACATCGTCTGGTTCCTCTTGATCTTCAGCTTCCCCCGTTGCAGCATCATCGTATTCAGGGGGCACATAGTTGTCATCGTCCTCTTCTTCTTCGCTGTCTTCCATCATAACCCCTATTTCTCCGTGCCTGGCCCAAACATTATAGTGTGGCATGAAACCCTTATAAAGCAGGTGGGTGTGAAGGATTTTCCGGTCAGAGTAAGACTTCGTATTCCCACATATAGGGCATGGACAACACATAAAACCATTCTGCTTGTTTGCCTCAGCCACTTCGAGAAAATTATGCACGCCCTTAATGTACTCGGAGGTGCGTCTGTCACCGTACATCCATTGCCGGTTCATCTGCGTGCATTATATATAATTAAGTGTGTCAAAAACCATTACAAAACATCATGAATAGATAAGTGACCAAATTAATAGAAGTTCATCATCACATTAAAACCAAAGTACATACATAGTTCTCATTGAACAACATATAGCTCTCCAGAGCATCTAATTAAACCATACATTATTGAAACTATGTAAAACATTTCAATGCAACAACAAATGCGATCATAATCGCAACCAAGGTAACAATTGATCCAACGGCATAATGATACCAAGCCCCGGTATGAATGGCATATTTTCTATACTTTCTAATCTTGAAGCGCATTGCATCCATCTTGATCTTGTGATCATCGACGACATCCGCAACATGCAACTCCAATATCATCTTCTCCTCCTCAATTTTTTTTAATTTTTCCTTCAAGTAATTGTTTTCTTCTTCAACTAAATTTAACCTCTCGACAATAGGGTCGGTTGGAATTTCCGGTTCACATACCTCCTAGATAAAAAAAATCTATGTCACATTGGTCGGCATAATTGTCATAAACAACAAATGAACCAAATAGTTATAAAATATAATATATACCACATCCGAATCATAGACAGGACGAGGGCCGACGGGGGCGGATACCAAAACCATCGCACTATATAATAATAAACAATAATAAAAGTAAGAAAATTATACAAGTATCTATGTAAATCATACAAGTAAGAATTTTTTTCTTTTAGAAAGAAGATAAGAACAAGAGGCTCACCACGGTTATGCCGGCGATGAGATCGGCGCGGGCGATCGACGGCGGTGAAGACGGGGACGGGACGTGACGGACCGCTAAACCTAGACAAATCTTGAGGAAAATGGAGCTTGAAGGTCGAGTTTGAAGAGGAGAAAGCTTAAATAGTGTTGCTCGGGCATTTCATCGAACACCTCATGTGCATAGGAGGTGAGCTAGAGCACCACAAACCCCTCCCCTCGCCGGCCAGAAAAAACAGAGCAGTGTGGAGTGCTCTGCTCGCCAGCGATGGGGTATATATAGCCACCTCATTGGTCCCGGTTCGTGCGTAGAACCGGGACTAAAGGCCCCCCTTCTGTCCCGGTTCAAGCCACGAACCGGGACCAATGGATGTGGGCCAGGAGCGAGGCCCATTGGTCCCGGTTCGTGCCAGGAACCGGGACAAATGGGTCCAGACGAACCGGGACCAATGCCCACGAGGCCCCGGCCGGCCCCCTGGGCGCATGAACCGGGACGTATGTCCCCCATGGGTCCCGGTTCGTGACTGAACCGGGACTAATGGGCTGGGCTGGCCCGAACCAAAGCCCTATTTTCTACTAGTGATGTCTCATCAATCAGGCCATGGATCAAATAATGATGGATCTTCACATGCACCAGGGCCAAGCGGCAATAACCTTGGTGGTTCTCTGAATCTTTGAGATCGAGTACGGTTAGTGCCTACATATCTCATTTACATAGGTCTCAAATTTATCAAACTTTATAAGTAGAGACCACTTGAAGATATTCATGATTTAGAGACAAGTAGCTATTTATTTTCATGATTTAGAGACCATTTGAAGATCTCCATGATTTAGAAACTTGTAAGTAGAGACCGTTTGAACCATTTAAAGATCAAACTTATAAGTAGAGACAAGTAGAGAGCATTTGAAACCATGATCCATTTGAACCATTTCAACCATGATCTTAATTAGCTATATGCATTCTTGAAGCTATTTATTCTCATGATTTAGAGACCACTTGAAGCTATTTATTTTGATGATTTAGAGAGTACTCGAAGATATTCATGATTTAGAGTGTTAAATTGAACCAATCTTATAAGTAGAGACAAGTAGCTATTTATTTTCATGATTTAGAGACCATTTGAAGATCTCCATGATCCATTTGAACGATTTCAACCATGATCTTAATTAGCTATATGCATTCCTGAAGCTATTTATTCTCATGATTTAGAGACCACTTGAAGCTATTTATTTTGATGATTTAGAGAGCACTCGAAGATATTCATGAAATAGAGTGTTAAATTGAACCAATCTTATAAGTAGAGACAAGTAGCAATTTATTTTCATGATTTAGAGATCATTCTTGAAGATCTTCATGATTTAGAGTGTTCAATTAACATGTTCAAAATTGGACAAAGTGTTCAAGAAACTCCATATGGGGTAGAAGCTATTTATTTTGGAAACTCACTCTGGAATATGGGTCACTATTTATTTTGTTTTGTCGAAGTACTTTCTTTTGTCCATTTGGCATATTGATGATTTCAAGCACGTTATTTTGTTGTTGTGCCAAAATGTGACATAGGCACCATTCCATCTTGTAGGTTGTCACCCGGATGCTCTTTGGACTACGATGTGCACATGAAGACATTTGTTGTAGTGCCAAATCTTACGTAGTGATGCCATCTTTGTTCATTTTGTATTATATTTGCTATGGAACTATGCTATAGGTCTTTGTTATGGAACTACGCTATGGGACTTTGCTATATATATATATATATATGGATCTTTGTACATTGTGTTATTATGGTCCTGTGCTGTGGATCTTTGGTATGGATCAGGGAATTATTTTGATATATACTGTGTATTAAACTGTTGAATTTCTAGATTTCAAAACAAACAAAAAACTGTGCAGGTTTTGCCATCTGGGAGCAGTCGGCAAAGAATCTTTGCCGTCAAGGAGCAGTCGGCAAACCAGCCACGTGTCACCAGCATGTGAAACCTGGCGTTTGGACTGGTTGCCTGGCATTTGAACAGGTTGTCGGCAAAGATAGAGGGTTTGCCGTCTGGCTTTTGAACAGGCTGTCGACAAAGACAAAGGTTTTGACGTCTGGCATTCGGACCGGCTGACGGCAAAGCCAGATTCTTTGCCATCTGCGGTGTGTCCTGGCTGACGGCAAAGCCAGAATCTTTGCCGTCTGTCTGTTAGGCCGGCTGACGGCAAATCACTTGACGCCGTCCGTCAGGAGGGCTTCTATTAGCTTGCTTTTTTTGCCGTCTGACTGAATTCGCTGACGGCGAACTGTACTGACTGACGGCAAAGTCTTTGTCGTCATCCCGACTAAAGGCTGACGGGAAAGTACCCCTTTGCCGCTTAGGCGTTGCCGTCTAACTTTGCCGTTAGCTGGTTGATGGCAAAGTCTTTGCCGTCAGTAATTTGTCCTTAGCCGTCTGTACTTCCCTGACGGCAAATTAGATGTTTCCCGTAGTGGTGCTGTCTTTGGGTGGGCTAAGGCCGCTCGTAATGGGAGTATCATATGTAGCATCATGCATGCCAACTAGGTAATTTTGATGAGGTGACGTAGAATTAAATGAAGAAAGAGAAGGTTGAGTATCATATCATGATACTCTATCATCGTATTAAATGATGTGCTACTATGTGTCATGCATGACAATAAATTAACTATCATATAATACTAATATATGATACTATACACTACGGATGTAACTCTCCACCAGCCTAATGATTAGCTAGACGTCCCCTCCCCCGCTTTACTACTGCCATCATCATCATTTGGATTCTGCAATGGGACGATCGTGCTCAGGTGGCCGATGTGCTTGCCTGATTGATAGAGGTCGCACAAGAGATGATCGATATTTCCAAGAAAAAAGGGTCTTAGCTTTTGTGGCAAAAATCTTGACATTGGGCTGGCCAACCCTATGTAAGTACATACAGACTACAGACGGGAAAAAACATGCGTGGAAGCACATGCTAACTTAAACTAGAGTCGTGTATGTTTTCAGAGCGCCTGGCCGCGATCGATCTAGCATCCAACAACAGTTTTACAGTACAGAAAGATAAGGCCATGTGAATCAACCTGTGGTTGGATGGTTAGAAGGACAGTGGTAACCCCAGCCCACCAGGGTTCAAGTCCTGATGCTCGTATTATTCCTGAATTTATTTCAGGATTTTCAGCGATGCGCTTTCAGTGGAAGGAGACGTTCCCGTCAACAACGAGGCGTCTACGGTGAAAATCTCAAGATGATATGCCGGCTCAGTCTCTCGAAGGTGCTCATATGGATAGGGTGTGCGTGTGTGCGTTCATAGGGGTGAGTGTATGCGCGTATGTATGAACGCTTACGTCTGTACTGTCTTCGGAAAAAAAAATAAGGCCATCCATGCGAACCGATTAGTAACTACAGAGCGGTCTGGGCATGCCAACATTCAGTCCTATTTTGGCAGTTGCTATGCGGAGAGTTGGGAGTTAGGGTGGCGATCCCACCATGTCACTTGAACTCTCAGGGCGCTCTAACCACCTGGCTGCTGGAATGGTTCGCCGGGGCCTCCGATGACGAGAAGGAGATCATGCTACAGGCGGCATATGGGCTCTGGCTCGCTAGGAATGATGCAAGGGAAGGAAGGAAGATAGCGCTGCCACATGAAATATTAGCTACAGTGAAGGTGCAATTGATAGACTGGAAACTTGCGCATGAGATGAGGGCGCCACAACCGGAGCCGAAAACCATCCAAAAATGGGAGCCTCCTGAAGATGGATGGGTGAAGATCAACTCCGACGGCGCGGTCTCGAAGCATGGAAATAATAGTGGCGGGGGTGCGGTGTTTAGGGATCACAATGCAGCTTTCTTGGCCGGAGTATGTCATTTCTTTCCAAACACTGCTGATCCTGAGTATGCGGAGGTGTTGGCATGCGGAAGGGCACTCCAGGTGGCGGTCGATCTTCAGATTCAGCGCGCACATCTAGAGCTGGACAGCAAGGCACTGGTGCAGATGATTAATCAACCTGGGAGGAACTTGTCCGCTGTTGGGCCATGGGTGCAGGACATCAAAGAGATGCTCAATTCGCTGGTGGAGGTTAAGGTGACTTGGATTCGTAGGATTGGGAATGTAGCCGCGCATAAACTAGCTAGGGTAGGTGTAGGAGAGAATCGTAGTGAGTTTTGGGTGGCATACCACCAGACTTTATTCTTGATAGGAAAAGGGCCCGTGCGTTGCAACGGGAGAAAAAAAATCAAACACCCCCAGCCTAATAAGCGTGGACCAAGACCCCTCACAAGTCCATCTCCTCGCTGTTTTAGAATGAGTAACAAAATTACTCAAGGAGTAGGCGGATAATCAGACTACATTCTGTAGCGTAGCTCCAACGGCACATCACCAATAACGAGTGCATCTTCCTTTGTTGTAGCTAGACCAGCAAGCTCATGGGCTAATTCACTCTCCTGCCTCCTCGTGTGCTGGACGTGGGCAGTGAAAAACTTCTCCAGAACTGATTTGATCTCATTGAGGATAGGAAACCATGTGCACTATTTTAATATGGCATCCAACCCTGTCGTCACTTTTTTTCCTCCACACCCTCACCTGTGGTTACCACGGTGCCCACCTGATCACACTGTATCCGAACATGGTCAATTGCGAGGCGATGAACTGAGCCACTACATAACACACCTTCGAGGGTCGGCCGGGTTGAGGAATGATGGTCATGGGACGTCAGTTTAGGACATACCACATGAATAAGGGTTAGCCGGTTCAAGGAACTGGGTAGTGGGACATAAAGCTCGAAGTGCCGCTACTTGAGTCTCAAGAAACACATGCGATTGCTCATTCCAGTTCAGAAATCAGAAAGCCATGGCAAATCCCACATGTGTGTGTTGTTCTAGGACATCTGGTAACTAACAACAACTACGAAAAATGAAACATCAATAAACAAAAGATGATTGCTTTGTTAGTAACATCATATATTGCTTTGCTCGTAGTTTTGTAAATCCCATTGCACATATGCAGATAGAATAACATTGGAACATCCAATAAATCTAAACCAACTAAAAAAAGTATAGCAAAGCATGCTTTTCAAGTGACATTTAGCATACAAATATTATGTTCAGAGGTGAAACCGAGGAACCTCGGTGGCTTAGATGTAACTAAAAGGCTATAATATTTCCTTCTGTACAATTGACAGGTGACCAACCTAGCTAAGAACACGGCAAAGAGCTATTAACATAACACAAATAATCAAGAATAATTCAAACAACGTCTACTTCTCTGGTAATATTGATACCACTATTCTTGCACCAAGCATACCATTTATGTCAAGTTGTCAACATCTACATGCATACGCTTGACAAAATATGTTTGGGAGTTGGCACCAAACTTCATAAAAAAATATGCTGAGTTGCGAATACAGTACCTGACCAAGAGCTTTGAGATTTCCTTCAGTCAGGTCTACTGGAAGCTGTCTTCTGAGGTTCATACATAGCAAAGGTGTTTCGATAGAAGATATGAACTTCAATGTTATTATTTTCATGTGGAAAAAAATCATTAAGTTATCTAGTGAGCTGGTTAATTAAGAGTAACCTTAGTCCTGATGGTATCTGTGGGAGTACTCGATTATCGCAATCCAAGTAGCTAGTTGCATGCTAAAATAAGACTACCACAAATGCAGCACATAACAATACATTTTTTTCTCGATTGTGGTGCACTCGAATGGCTAAGGCTACTGAAAATACACGCTATATGTTCAGCTGCTGACAGAACACAGTAATAGAAGTAATTTCTTCTAATTGTTGGAACTCGCCCAGGGATCGATCACATCAAATCACGACGAAGAACACGCGCACACGAAACTGATAGCCAAGGGCCCTTGTCATGCCCTCTTTTTCTTTATTGCTTTTCTTCTTTTCTCGTCACGGTTACAAACCTGAACCCTCGTACATGTATATATATACACGCACGATCCTGGCTAGCAAACCTAGCCGGACAGCTAAACCGACTTGGACTTGGGACTTGATTACAAAACCAACACGTTCTGCCTTTGGACTCATCTACGTACTACTACGTATAACAAACGGCAAGCTATCTAACCTAGCTTAGTCAAAACCGGGCAAGTACTAACTCCTATCATGTAGACAATTAACTCAAGATTATTTCTAACAATCTCTCCCTAATCTTGACACACTTTGTCTTCGTGCTTCTCCGGTCTTGGCTCGTTGATGATTCATCCCTTGTCGACTCATCCGCCCGCACCACGACAAGTTAAATTGCTAGGCTTCATTGATCGCAACACTAATCACTCTTGGCTCCGGACATAATGATTTTGACACAACTTCCGACTATTCAAGTTACACGGATTATGAACACACGAACTGTGGAAGCTTTTTTTGTTTAGCAAATGCACCTAATTTTCATTGCAATGGTACTGAATGTCGATGCATGATGATCTTCTAGCATATGGTTTTATCTATGCCATCTGAACTGAAAGAGGCATCATTTATGTGAGGTGTTGAGAAGACAAGGGTTCAGAGATGATGAAAAATGCAATTTTACTCACCAATACTTACGGCTGCAGAATATTCAGCACAACATAATTAGTTTCATTTGATTTGGTTCTCCTAAAGTACTGCTAATTTGCACATCCATTTGCTAATTTTAAGATTACTAACTTACATGTTAAAGGTTTCATCAGAACTAAAATGTGTTCAGTTTGTATAAGTGCACGAATTGCCCCTGCTTCAATTTGGCACGTATGACTCATTAGTAGCTTTTCGAGGCAATAGTGACCTATCAGCAAACTTGAGAATATATGTGAAATTTACATCATATTGTACATAAATTCTGCTATTTTATCCTTGAGCTAATCAGTTATTATTTTAGTTGCTGAACTCTTGAAGGTACAAAACCATGTTTAAACAAAGAACATCATAACGTGATTTATTACTTAGTTTGGCGAATGGCAGAATCATCCATGACCCATCCATATTACAGATGCAAGTACCAATGCATATATGATGTTATGCTGCTGAAGAATTATCTGCCACACTCATAAGGCAAGTGCAAATGTCCAATAGCTTGTATTCCACTACTGATGTATTTCAAAATCTAGTTGCACATCTGTGACCTGTGAGTCCAAACTAACCAAGGTCTCGTCAATTCTAGGATTTAGAAAGTAGAATCATGGGGCTAAGATATCAAAAGGATTCTGTTATTGTTTCAAAAGTTTCTAGGTGACTGGGTAATATTTTCTACATATAGTCAAGAATTGTTTGGAACAGGTTCATATATATAGTCAAGAATTAAATAGAAGAACTTTTAGGGACTGTTCAACGGCCTACCTCGAGGGAAGCACGGCGAGCAGGCCGGCATTCCGGCGAAGTCACGTTCAAAATGCTGATATGATTTTCGAACAGAGAAATGGTTTCATATATATGGCTTGAGGTCCTCATGTTCTTACCTCTTGTACACTGCATCAGAAAGAACGTTGGAGGTTGCAGCATGGGACTTCCTCTCGGCAGCCTCTACCACGTCCATAACTTTATCTGTCACAGGAAGAAGGCAAACGATGTAATGTAACTCAAAAGTTTTGCTCGTCATGGCAAGGTCCCATCGATGTTTCCAGGGCATTACTGTACTCACTGATGGCGTCAAGAGAGGCCAGAACGACCTCTCCAGGGCGGTGGCAAGGAGGGCTTTCCCTTGGCTGGAATGAAGCAGCGGCGCGGCCATGAACCCTGTCACCGAGATGACCGTGTCCAGCATCGTCTTGCTCATATTCTCCGTCATCTCTGACACCTTCCGCACCCTGAGCAACCATGATCAGTAGTGATAAATGAGTGATGAACAAGTAGTAACTCACACAAGGAGGAAAATGATATTGTTAGTTACTTAAGTACTCCCTCTGTAAAGAAATATAAGAGCGTATAGATTAATACTTTAGTGATCTAAACGCTCTTATATTTCTTTACGGAGGGAGTAGTTGAGTTACTACCTCTTGAGGTTCTTGTTAACTCCCCACGCTTCACCGGACATGCCTTCCTGTTCCGGTCAGCTCCACCGGTGCCGCCGAAGCGTTTGCTCGCGCGGCCGGCTGCTTGAGGACTAATCAGGTTGGCTCCCTTTTGAACCTGCACGGCACTGGATTCAGAGCAATTGCCTTGTTGTACAAAAACATAAGGGATAGAGCAGATGGAAGCAGTACGTACCGGGCTGGCGTAGGCCTTGATGAACATGAAGATGCCTTTGACGAGGTGGCTAGTGCCCGCGCCGATGGCCTTGGCGAGCACGCCGTTGTAGCTCTCCACCCTCGGCCACAAGTCATTCCAGTACCCATTCGCAGACCCTGACGCCGATTGGGGCGGCCTTGAGCCCCTAGACGACGCGGAAGGCATGAAGAAGCAGGAGTTGGACTTGAGAAGCGCGTCGAGGGACGGCAGCAGTGCGGTGTCGGCAACGCCATAGTTGAGGAGCACGCCGTCCTTGTCCGGCAGCTTGAAGAGGTAGTGCAGGTGGTCGAGCTTGACCACGGGCTCGTCCCTCGCTAGCGACCAGCCGAGGTCGCGGCCGACCTGCACCACGGTCGTCACTGCCATGTCGTCCTCGAAGATCCTCACGACGGACTCGACCAAGAAATCTTATCCAACTCAGTGACGTACGTGAGGATGAAGGTGGAGGAGGCTGGGGTGGCTGCGCCGCCACAGCGATCCCCGGGCGCAGGGCCAGCGGAGCGGCCGTTGGCGCGAGGCCCGTGAGCAGGTAGATCGGGAGGAGGCTCCGACCTCCAAGACCGACAGACGGTAAAAACGCTGGCGTGCGAGTCAGATTTTTTTTAATGGCTAGGGAGACGAGATTTTTCTTTTTTCTGACAATCGCTAGGGAGATGAGATTGTTCGGAAGCAAATATGTACGAGAAAGTCAAATCGTGGTGGTATTGGTTCCACAGCGATTTGTTTGTTTTTCCTAATATACAATGTACTATTAAATCTTAGCCGTCGATCTTTATAGTTAACGTAAAATCAATGGATATGAAAGCATGGGGATGGAGAACCAGGTAAAGATAAAGATGTAACTTCAGACGAGATCCCTAGCTTTGGTTGAATAAAGCGGCATGATGATTTCCCCTAAAAAAAGTAATTACAGAGCGGTGCAAGAGTACTTTGCAGTAGTATTATGCACGGCATGCGTTTCGGCGCATCTGTTCGAGATCGAGCAGCAGCCCTCAGCTGTACTGTTGCGACCGGAGAGAGAACGTGCGTGGACCCGGTCCTGCCTCTGCAGATGCAACGAACGTATGCAGTGAGCACATGGACCCAGCCGTGTCGGCGACCCAGCCACCGGCGGTGGATCGGTCGGCCTGGTTGGCGTGTCGAAGAATGTATGTGCCGCCGGGTAATCAGCATGGCCGCCAGACGCAACCTCACCTTAATGCTGCCGGTCACGTGGCCATGACCACGACATGCCGGCACGCGATCGACGTCGACCAAGTCCGTACGCGTTTCATGCTCCAGACCGGCCGTCACGATCGAGCTCGTCGCGCTTGGAATTTGTGACTGGGGTCTCTGTCCGCCGCTACGATCGAGTTGCCCTCGCACAGCTAGCTGTTGTGCACAAACAAAGCCAAGCAGTGTGTGTCGCCATTAGCGACCGACCATTAGCCGGCGACGCCGGCACCGCGCGCCATCAGGTGGTCAAATCCAACCATGCATGCATGCGCATACATGTTTCTTGCCCGTGTCATCTTGCATTCATTCGAGTGGCCACCGGCGGTCGGACATGCATGCATGGCCGTTGGCTCAAGTGCTCATGCCACAGAAAGGCACTCCACAACTCTCTGCCTGGCAGCGATTTAGGACAGATTTAATATACTTCCACCCCGACAGTGTTGAACAGACTTTATATAGATATATAAATACAAATACAAATGATTAGAGAGGTTCCAATATAATTCAAGTGTACAAATACAAGCCCAGTGCGAGCACATATACAGTGCCTTATTTGATGACACACAAATTAAAAAGACAGCAAACCATTTTAAGCAACAGCACACACACACAAGCAGAATGTACTGAAGGGGAACACCTGGACCTGGATGTGAACGGGCACATCTCTACTCCTAATGGAGGAGTCCGTACGTCGTTCGTTCGTTCGTACCCTCATCGATCCCCGCATAGCCCCACCGATCTATCCTCACCCCCACCGATTTTCTTTTCCTCTAAAAGACCGCCCTCCCGCACCTTCCCTCATTGATCTTCGGTTTTTGGGTTTTTCCGCTAAGAAAAAACACGCACCTACCATACCATGATCTTCCTTGCCCCATTGGGTCGAACCCTTCCTTCCGACCCATCCTCGAACCGCTATGCTGTCAAGCCTGCCTAGGGTTTTCTATTCCCCTCCCCCGTGCCGTGCCCCTGCCCATGGATCCCTTCTCGAAAAAGTGCAAGCTGGACGAGAACAACGTGGTCGTCGCGTCCATCTCAGCCGATCTGCCGTGCACGGGCTCAACAATGACAACGTCGTGCGTTTCCTTGAATCATCGTCCCGCGATCTGGTCGGTGATGTGGGCGCTGCCGTGGAGATAAACCTCGAGTGGTGTTCAAGTTCTCCGAACGGCATGCTCAGCGACAGCGAGTAGCTGCACGTCCAAGCCGGTGAGGTGCTCGGGTGGAGCCAGCGCATGCAGATCGCGCTGGACGTGGAAGACGGGCTCAATTACCTGCACAACTTCTCCCTACGTGCACAAGAATCTCAAGAGCAATAATGTCCTCCTCGACGCATGCTTCCATCAAGCCCTCAAACTTGAGCCTCGCGCTCGCGATCACCGCGGACACCGAGGAAGATGCCCTGTGGATGACCCGGCAATGTAAGTTAACAGCTGCTGCCAAACTTTCTGAAAAATTCAGTTTCGTCAGAGGAGCTGTCAAAGTTCAGTTTCGCCAGTTAGGATTTTCTTCAGTTAGTGAGATACGCCAAGCTGCGAGTCCCCTGTTCATTGTCTTCTACCTCGCTTGAGTTTGAGTCGGGGCTGACAGACATCGCGTGAGTTTGAATTGGGGCTGATAGGATGTAGTGGGCACGCTGAACACGCAGGAGAGCAACGGCGAGCGATGGGGCACACACACGCATGCTGCACACGGCGACCATGGCGTCAACCCCGACCACGCCGTGCAGGTCCCTCGGTCCTGACCGAGATTTTGCCTCGCCGGTCCAGTCCGGTCCAAAAGGCGGCTCGGTCAGGGACTAGACCGTGTCCACCCTCAGTTGTTGCAGCAATCACCTCCTGGTTCACGCTCGATGGCGTGCGGCGCCGCCGCCGACCGCGACCCAGCCATCTCCAGGATGTTTTCGTGCGGGCCTCGGCTGGGAGAACTAATGACATGGGAACCGCGGAGGGCCTTAGCGTGGGCCGCTGCAATGTCTTCATTCCCGTACTACTATTGTTTCAATGTCTACCCATCGTCTACTCATCTGCAGGTGTTCTTTTGTTGTAATTTCTGGAACCTATTTTTGTTAATGACCGAGAGGATGGATGCTATTGGGGTTGCTAGGAAACAGATTTTTGGAGTTATTTATATTGTTCCCTATTGTACTACATCAATCTATCATAATTCTTGGTTATCTTTCATCAGTTTGTTTGTTCATGCAGGTATTGGAGAATTAAGATGGCTATTATGCAGCTGAATATATTCGTATCCAAGGCTAGCTATGCATGATCCATTGATATCCTAACGTCCTAAGCACATGTGGAATTTACTACATTGTTCCATGCATGGACAGCAAGAGAAAATGAAGGCTCGGGAGACTCTGACTGTGTATATATTGACTCTATTCATGTAAAGGTTAGTTTGTTGGCTTGTACTTACTATGTGGTAGAGGAGATTATAACTAGGTTAGATTACCAGACTTTCTCACTATTGAAGGCTAAAACATATTAGATGCACATAATGATCCTTCATTTTGTTGTACCAGTTAAGTTCTTGTCCCTCAGATGATCTAGGCATGCTCTAGCGCTTGTGTTGCTTCGATTCATTAGTGGCATATGCATAAGATAAACCGAATAATCATCTTCTCCATTATTTGATTTTGCTTTGTTTGTGCCAGTGGAAAATAAATTTACTTGACATACACTTATTGATTGCTTCTTTAAAGTAACTTGAACTTTACTTGATTTTGCTCTTACCTCGATTAATGAAGACTAACTATTCTTTTTGTATATTATAATTGTCAGCTTGTCGCCCTTGAAGTGTTTCAAAGGTATTTGTAAGTTGAAATTTTTGAGAAGTTCCAAGTATCGAAAGAAAATCTTGTGATGTCAATCAACCTTACAAAAGTACCACAAGTGGTAATGATAGGAGAATGATAGTTTGCTTTATGTTGGTTTTGTACTAAATGTATTCCTTTCTTAAAACCCCCGCCTTCAAAGAGATCTAAATAGTATGGAAAGCAGGCAAATTATGTAGCTATTTGGGTCTACTCTCTCATTATAATTAGAATCCAAATCCTCTTTGCATTTATGTAGGGTTTTTTTCTCACCATGGTATTACTATATTGAATCTTAAAGGAACCACACTAGCTACATCTGTGTAGGAACTTTAGTAGCGATGTGTGCATACTCTGCCATGTCAGAGTGAGGAGGAATTATTATTTTTATTCACCCAACTCTGTTATTTATTTTTTTTGTCTATACAGGTGATCTATTTTTAATCTTGTGATTTTCTTTGCTTCGGCTGTGCTCATGTCTGAATTTGCATGCAGCCAGGTCATCAGGACTGAATTTTAGGCTGCTGCGGCACAAAACACAGGAGCCCATAGGAGAACAAAAGAGCTTTAAAAGTTGCTTTATTTTTTCACCTAAATTGGGTTTTCCATGTGTTTCATCTCAAAAAGATTATTTTGTTTTACGGTTGAAGAGTAAAGAGACATGCATTGTGTGTCTTTCAATATTTGTCATACAAAAATTAGTACATCATCATTTCTCGCGGTAGCCGGTAGAACTGTTTCATTTGTAAATTAGACATAATATGTCATCATCTTTCGCGATACAGGGTATTTTCGTATACTTGCTAAGATTTTTTTTTAAAGAATGCAAGCGATGGTAAAGCGAGACAACGAACATTTGAAATAGCGGTAATGCCAGAAAAAGGTGGTACAAAGGGAGTGAAGTTGGAGGAAAAATAGGTGCATTGAGAAAAGATGATGTCACTTTGTCTTCTTGCATGGAGAGAGTTATTAAGGAGAAAAGAAGCAGAAGAGAGTAATTGATGCATGTGTAATCTTGTAGATGCATTTATTCAGTGTAATCTTGTAGATGCATTTATTCAGTGCAATCTTGTAAGTGCATTTTTTAGTGGTTCCATTAAGTACTTGCACTCCAAAACTCTAGCCCAAGTTACCGTAAGACCTAATGACTCACCATTTTGGAAGGGACTCATGAGAGTGAAAGAAACCTTCTTTCATAGGGTGAAGTTTATTGTTGGGGACGGAACAACAACAAGATTTTGGGAGGATACGTGGTTAGGTGACACACCGCTAGCTCTCCAGTATCCTTCCCTGTATCATATTGCTCAACGTAAGAAAGATTACGTAGCAACGGTGATGCAGACGGTACCTTTAAATATCCAGTTCAGGAGGTCTCTAGTAGGGGACCGTTGGACCTCTTGGCTACATTTAGTCAGGAGGTTAATGGAAGTTCACCTGTCAGATCAGGAAGACTCTTTCAGCTGGAAGCTAACGAGTAACGGAATGTTCACGGTTAAGTCGATGTACTTAGATCTCATAAATTCTGGCCCAATCCCATGATCGATTCACATTTGGCAAATTAAGGTTCCCTTACGAATTAAGATATTTATGTGGTTTGTTCACAAACAAGTGATCCTTACCAAAGATAACTTATTAAGGCGGAGATGGGTAGGTAGCTCGCGTTGTTGTTTTTGTGTTCATGATGAAACAATATAACACTTATTTCTTGATTGCCCTCTCGCGAAGTTATTTTGGCGGTCTGTTCATGTAGCCTTTAATATTATTCCTTCAAATAGCATTGAAATGTTGTTTGGAACGTGGCTAAATGGGGTGAATACTCATATTGCGTCTAATATTCGGATTGGAATATGCGCACTTCTTTGGGCTATATGGAACTGCAGGAATGATATGATTTTTAACAGGAAACCCATGGTTAATTTCTTGCAGGTTATCTTCAGGGCCACGGCATGGATCCGTACGTGGTCATTACTCACTCCTACGGCCTCCAGGGAGCAGCTGGCTACTGGGTGCAACCGATGGGAGATGGCAGCACGGGTTTTTTTCAACCGGTTTGGATGGCGGTCGCTGCATAGGATAGGTCCTTAGTGATTCTCCATCCAGCCGGATGCGGCTTTGAGTTTTGTACTCTTCTTTTATTTGCTCCTTTCTTTGTGAGTTGTACTCTGTAGACCAGACTTTGTTTGTTCCGTACTTTTTAATAAAGTGGCCGCATGCATCTCTCCGATGCAGAGGCCGGGGGATGTCCTCCTTTTCAAAAAAAAAATTGTGCTCACTGGACATGCCTCTTTTTGCTATTTGACATCATTTAACTGAAGTTCATATTATTCATTTATCTGATTGTAGCTTCAAAGTTTGATTACAACAGAGTCATTGATAGGACATACACAGTTTCTAAATTTACCAACTGCTTGTCATATAACAATATCTTCTCTTCTGCCAAATGGATAATATTTTGACCTATGTTTTCTCGCCCCAGGCAAATAATGCATGAAAGGCCTAATGCCTTGTTAGTGTGTATAGTAGCTACCAGTAGGTGGTGAAACTATCCGCCTTCTTAATTTAAAGCATGTATAAGGTGCTAGCTGATGTGTTGGAGATGCTTTGCATTGGTCAGATGCAATGTGTTTTCGCTCAACCAGATCACTTCTTCTAATTATTTATAATTTATATTTTACTTCTTATAATTCTAAGACAATTTTTGCGACTTAGAATCTGTAGCATCATTATTTTGTCTGTGCCTGATCCATTAATACTTATTTGAGAGAAATGTGCTTCCAAAATGTTATCTTCATAGCGGCATTGCAATTGTTTTTACCAGTATGTATGACAACAGATAAGCACAGGTGTCAATTTTGGAGCAGATGATAGATTTTGTGTTGATTTGATTATGACTATTCATATAACTGATTATGTTTTGCCCCATGAGAATTAGGATGGACTTCGATTAGAGGCCCGGATTGCTATAAATGGTTATGGTGTGGATCAAATTCAGACTAAAGGGGCTCTTGTGGTTGCAGGTGACCGGGGGAAGATTGTCAGCATTCGCCCCACCGTCGGCAAACCATATGATGATCTGCTCACCGCAATCTGAGCCGGCATGAGCTGCAACATCTCTTAGGGAGATGGCTGATGAGGAAGAATTGACTACAGGGGAATGGTGGATCTAGGTGGAGTTGGATTTAGCCAGTGTGGGACGAGCTTGAGTCATGTACGGGAAGGAAAGCTACCTCCATCAGTCAGATAGAATAAATGGGCTCGAACGACTCCGTTACTCTAGAATCTCGTCTTGGATGGCCCATTTCGTGGACTCATATCGAGCAATATTCACTGCTCAAAAGAAGGATACATAGATTACATCTGGGCCTATGTGTGTTGGGTTGTGAATCTCGGAGCGACTTGGCGGGAGGGATAACAAGCACACCTGTGCTCTAGCACAAAATAGCACTTTCGCATCATGGAGTGCATATAACATGTTTTTTCATGATCTATGCCTTCAATACGAAGTCCTTTTATTTTATATCATGAGTTTATGAAATTTATTCCCTAATATATGCGATAATTTAGGATGTACCCAAATCTATCTTTGTTTTTACTTTAAACAAATTACACCCCGTTCTTTGATAAATGTGTTTTGAGTAAACTTGTTTTTTTTATCATAGCATATTTCAACAGTTAATACAGTCTGCGGCATCACATGTTTATTCCATGGAATGTGACTATGTCACAATCTTGCTACAAAATGTTTATCTTGAAAACTGATTGCATGACAGACATCACGCTAAATTCTTGTATAAGTTATCTATAATCTAAGGGATGACCAAGTGGAGAATTATTTTGAAGTCGGACAAGCCACTCAATAGTGTCATGCAAGGTGGATGTGGGGAAAGAAAATCGGAAGAAGAAAGGATTGTGGGAGAGGGAGAGGGGACGACAAAGATGACGAAGAGATGCATTTATCTATCACATCACGAGAACTTAATATCATCACATGTAAATAGTCTATGACTCCCATATCACATGACATTTCTCTTTGTATATACATTTTTATTAGCATATTTCTCATTGTACTTATATTTTCTTAACCCGTGGCAACGCACGGGTATTGAACTAGTCTAAATAAAATAAAAACAAGCACTTGGAATCTGCATGATGTAGGTACTACCTACGGTAGCTTTGCTTGATTTTCACTCGATGACGACGGCCCTTTCATCCGACGACGACGAAGGCCTGCCGTAATATCCACAAGGTAAATTCTTATTCAATTACTGTTCTCAATAAATAAATAACCGTCTATAATTACAAACTTCTTGGAACAAGCACCGGCTAACCGGAGTTAAACGAGTGAGGCGTGACTTTGCATAATATTTATGGAAATCATTTTAACCATTTATTAACTCACTTGATGCGGCGTAAGTACATGTTTTTTTAAAGGATATGCAGCGTACTTGTTGCTTCCAAGTCATCTGCCACATGGACCTAACAACTGGGGTCACCTTGTCAGGTTAGGACTTTGTTTTCTCAATG
Organism: Thinopyrum elongatum; assembly: GCA_011799875.1. Taxonomy (NCBI): domain Eukaryota; kingdom Viridiplantae; phylum Streptophyta; class Magnoliopsida; order Poales; family Poaceae; genus Thinopyrum; species Thinopyrum elongatum. Next base: position 690,265,907 of record CM022298.1, on the reverse strand, counting down.
GCGGGAGTTAATATAACATAGGTGCAGTAACAAGGGGGCATTTAAAAAAAAAAAGAGTAACTAGAGCATGGTTAATAGTATAGCCAACTGCTGGCTAATATGTAATTGCCATGTCATCTAAAGTCATTATGTATACAGGGACGGAGCCATGATTCTCACATATTGGGGGGGGGGGGGGGGGGCAAGATTTTGCCTCTAGTGTGAGGACTAATAAAAAAATCATGCAGAGACTCTAACCAAGGATTTTTTTTTCTAGTGGCAGTAGACTACGTTGATAAACTAAATCTTAATCAAGGCAAGAAAATAGATGTCGGGTTGTCGACTATGAACAATTTAATGTTGATCATAAGTTTCCATAAAGCAAATGTGAAAAGAAAATCATATTTACGAACTAAATTTTAGGGTCTGTCTAGGGCACATCATCTAAGTGACTCAATCAAGCATAAAAAAGGAGAAGAAAAAACGAAAGAAAATACCCGCACGAATCTCTGGTTTCGAACTCGGGACCTCACCCATCGCGTAGCAGCACACCAACCAATACAACATCGAACCACTTGTGCCTTCTAACTTCGTTTGTTTTCTTTTATTTATTCTTCCCAAACCCTTTTTTTTCCTCTTTTTTTGGAACGGTTTTGTTCGCCTTTTTATTTTTCCTTTTTTTCTTTTTCTTTTGCTAAATGCGCGAATTTTTCATTTTCATGATCTTTTTTAAAAAAAATCGATGATTTTTTTCAAAATGCATGGACTTTTTCAAATTTGATGAACTTTTTTCAAAATCAATAAACTTTTCTTTCAAATTATATGAAGTTTTTTTAATTCGATGAACTTTTTTTTTCAAATTAGATGAACTTTTTTCAGACTTGATGATCCTTTTTCAAATTTGTTGAACTTTCTTCACAATCGATGAACTTTTTCCAAGGTTGATGAACTTTTTTTCAAAATTGATGATTTTTTTCAAATTCGATGAACTTTTTCAAATTTGTGAACTTTTTTCTGAATTCTTTTTCATTTTTATCTTAAAATAATACGCATAATAGACTGGGTATATAATATTCGTGCATGTTAATGCTGTACTAAAAGATGGGTCAAATCGAGTATTTTCCTTAAAATGGACAGCAAAGGGCGTTCGGCCCAGTGGTTGTTTTCAAAGGTTTCTCTACTGGCGGGCACAGATCGAATCCTTCTTTCGGCAGAATTATGTGCCTTCTACAGGAGCTCCCGATTGTGAGACACCTATCGTGCCTGACCTATGAGAACGTGGATCCCTGACCTGACCCCTTTTGTCTTCCCTGGCTTTCCTTTTTTTTCTTTTGGGCTTAAATCACTAATTAATTGAGGAGTACTCCTTTCAAAGATCACTCTCACCTCCTCGGGTTACGACAAGTGGCGCGCTTGTCGCAACCTGGGAGTTTTCCCTTTTTCATACATCCGTTTATTCAAAATGTTTTATCTCTTAAACCGTGCGTCCAAATCTCGAACCGTTTTTACCATTGGATTCCTCGTGTCGAGATTTTCAAAACTAGATCATATATTGATAGGTTTTGACGAACTTTTTTTTCACAAAAAAAACCGGACGGGAAAACCGAACCGGGAGCACCTTTTTTTTTCCTTTTCCGAAAGAGGCACGGGCGTGCCTCTCGCGGAAGGAAAAAAACAGAAAACGCATTTTTTTTTCGTTTTCGAGAGGCATGGCCGTGCCTCTCGCGAAAGCAAAACCGTGCCACTCGCGGAAGAAGAAAAAAAATATGTTTTTTCACGCAGGTCCAAAAGCTAAGGAAGACCGGTGAAAAGCCAAAAAGTCAAAAAAAAAACCAAAAAAACCGTTTAAAAAACCAAAAACGCGTGCGGAAAAATTAAAAAAATTCCGGAGGGAGCGTTCAGAGCGCGACACGTGGCGGCGGCTGAGAGCGCGTGCGCTCTCAGCACACCCCCAAGTGATCATTGGGAGGCTCCCGAAGTAGCGCTTGTCAACTAGTTGCTCTCGGCGAAGCGACTCACGGAATACACGTGATTAGCCAAATCTAATGGGAGCTCCTAGTCAGCGTGATTTCTTAGTTTCGAATAAAAGTACACGGATTTGAACATTGTTCGTGGATTTTGCAGTTTCAAATAAAAGTTCATGGATTTGAAAAACATTCATGAGTTTAAAAAAAAAGTTCATCGAATTTTAAAAAAATCATTGAAATTGAAAAAAAGATCATTAAAATTGAAAAAAAATCATCAGATTGGAAAAAAGTTCATTGAATTTCGAAAAAGTTCTTCATGTTTTAAAAAAAATCATTGAATTTTAAAAAAAATTCATCAAGTTTGAAAAAAAGTCATCGAATTTTCAAAAAATCATTGAATTTTAAAAAAATCACAAATTTTAAAAAAAGTTAATGAATTTTGAAAAAATAAGTTCACTTATTTTTAAAAAACACGCATTTCAGAAAAAGAAAGAATAAAAGAACAAACTGAACTCAAGAACAAAATAAAATAAACAAAAAGAAGTAATTGTGCACAAGCAGGTGAGATGGCCTGGTGATGTTGCACTTCCTTTCGATCGACGAGGTCGTGAGTTCAATCTTGTGCCAGCACCTTTTCTTGAAAGATTAACTGGAAAAATAAAAACAGAAATAGGCCGGCCCAGAGCAGAGCGGGGGTGTGCGCTCATTAGCAATTAGCGAAGAAACGAGCGCCTGAAGCGGCCGGCCCAAAGCAGAGCGGGGCTGTGCGCCTGTTAGCAATTAGCGAAGAAACAGGCGCCCGAAGCGGCGAATAGGATATGCCAAATCTCCACGTGATTAGCCAAACTAATGGGAGCTCCTAGTCAGCGCCCGTTGCGCTGGCTAGCGACCTAGCGCTCACGCGCACGGGTGACTGGGCCGACCCAACAACGCTCGCCCAGTCCCCGCTTGCTCGCTCGCTGGCGCGTCGTTCCTCCGGTTCGCAAGGTCATTACAAAATGTTCACAAATTTCAGTTCACAAAATTGAAAAAAGTTCGGGGATTTCTTAGTTTCGGATAAAAGTACACGGATTTGAACATTGTTCGTGGATTTTGCAGTTTCAAATAAAATTTCATGGATTTGAAAAACGTTCATGAGTTTGAAAAAAAAGTTCATCGAATTTTAAAAAAATCATTGAAATTGAAAAAAGGATCATCAAAATTGAAAAAAAATTCATCGGATTGGAAAAATGTTCATTGAATTTCAAAAAAGTTCATCATGTTTGAAAAAAATTCATCGAATTTAAAAAAAAGTTCATCAAATTTGAAAAAAGTCATCAAATTTTTTAAAATCATTTAATTTTAAAAAAGTTCACGAATTTTGAAGAAAGTTAGTGAATTTTGAAAAAATAAGTTCACTAATTTAAAAAAAACACATTTCAGAAAAAGAAAGAATAAAAGAACAAACTGAACTGAAGAACAAAATAAAAGAAACAAAAAGAAGTAATTGTGCACAAGCAGGTGAGATGGCATGGTGATGTTGCATTTCCTTTCGATCGACGAGGTCGTGAGTTCGATCTTATGCCAGCACCTTTTCTTGAAAGTTTAACTGGAAAAATAAAAACAGAAATGGGCAGGCCCAAAGCAGAGCGGGGGTGTGCGCTCGTTAGCAATTAGTGAAGAAACGAGCGCCTGAAGTGGCCGGCCCAAAGCAGAGCGGGGGTGTGCGCCTGTTAGCAATTAGCGAAGAAACAGGCGCCCGAAGCGGCGAATAGGATATGCCAACCCCCCCCCCCCCCAATCTTCTTCCAATACGTCCCATATTGTATAATCATTCACACAATAAGGTTGGCTATTAGAATTGCTAAAAACAAAAGTTGACTATTAGACTAGTACTACTTTTTTTACATTTTTTTCTCTTTCGTTGTATTTATTTCTTTTGCCTAGGAGCATGTGTATAGCTAGACTATTGCATGAGAGCTCACACCCACCATTTTTACATGTTTCTTTCCTCTACATAGGCAAAAGCGCCAAGTAGACGAGCTATAATTTCACTATTGTACTTGCTTTTATCGGTATTTGAGACGGATAGCGAGGAGAGGTACTAGTTGAGTTTACTCACAAATAAATAAATAAATGATAGACGTAGGATCAGTAGTTAACTACTCTCTCCGTCTCATAATATAAGAGCGTTTTTGACACTACACTGGGACGGAGGGAGTACATACCTACTGCCATGTTCGCTTGTACTCGCAATAATGTCAAAGGCGTAAGCCTTCGATTCAGCATTGCCTTCTCCATCAGGTGTTTTCATGATAGAAATCCTTTTATATTGGGTATCCCCAATCTGGAAGAAAGCCAATGTGGAAGAAAGCCATGGCTAGCCAGGCGAAGGTGATGAGCTCCCCTCCCGCGTTGGCCAGTTGTGCCACGTGCAACTCTGCCCGACACTTGGCAGTGGCGTGGAGAAAAATCCTTATCCACATGTATACCATCTCCTCCACGGTTTCCTTGGTTGGCTAGAGATTATACTTGTCCATTTCCTCTGACAAATCCCTAGGGTCCTGGTAATTTATCAACAGACCTGCCGTGCTGGTAGTGAGTGGCAGCATGGAAGGGTGAGCAACCAAAAGGTACATCATCTCTACTCCTAACAGAGCAGTTGGTAGCCTGGTACATCGGTTTTATTTTCGTCCGGTTTTATTTCCTCCCATCTTCTACCACCTCTCCCACAGATTTTTTCTTTTTCTCATTAAAAAACCAAATCCCATTGAAGTGAGATCTTATTTCGTGCTTGCTTTGGCAGGTGTTAATTCATTTTAATCATGTAAATAATAGTTAATTAAGAATTAAAAAATCGCACCATATATATGAGATCACCTTCCTAAAATATAGACATAATATTTTTCTCGATAACCTTCCAAAACAAAATGACATATTTCTCAATAAGAAATCATTAATCCCGCGCACTATACCATATTATTATCATTATCTATACTATTAATTGGCAATCACACGTTTCCTAATATAACAAGAATAATATATCTTTTTCTTATTCGCGTACACATCCGCACACCCCTGCGGAGAGACGCCGTGCGCGACACCATGGAGGACGCCGTAGTCGGGCCTGATGTCGGGGCGGTACTCAAGAATGTCAGGGCGTGCATCACGGCGTTGAGGACGGCCGTGGCGAAAGGAGGGTCGTCAGACCGCCACGTACATGCATTCGTGGACGCGGTCATATTATATTTCTTATCAGTCATACAGAGAGCCAGACATGCTACATTATCAAATCAAGTGTGACCATTCAAATGTTAAGAAATTCGTTTAAAAAATGTGTGCTACAATACTCAATAGTCGTCGTCGTTCGTAATAGTCATTCATGCAAAAATATTCTAAAAATCGAGCGCAGAATCAATTTGGAAAGCAAACCATTAATGCAATTAATTAGCTAGAGAGTTAATTATGTATGCTCTTAATTAGATCCATTTAAATAGAAATTATTTTTCGCATCGAATCAATTGGAAACTGAGTGATTAATGCAATTAATTAATTAGCTAGACACTTAGGGCCTGTTCTGGAACCTCCCAGCTTCTTCAAAACTTCCCAAATCTAGCTTCTCGCTCGGCTTCTCGCTTCAGGTGGCGATCTGGAAACGTTCGGCAGCCGATGCAGCTTCTCCCAACGCCCTGTTGATCTAGCAGCCCAGCTGGGGGGCGCTGCAGGCCTTTGTTGCCACCTGGGCCGGCTGGAAGGAGCATGTTTAAGAGAGAACACGAGGCATAGGGGATACATGAGCGAGCGAAACAATGCGGGTTCCTGGTTGAGCGAGGAGGAGCGCTGATAGATCGAAGCGTTTTCTTAGGCGGTGGCATTACAGCCGTAATAATGTCCAACTCCAGCTTCCTGTTTAACGAGAAGCTGGTCTTCCCTCCCTCCACAAAAATACACTACAACCCAGGATAGCTTCGAGAATCTTAGCTTTTGGAGCTGTAGCATTCGGGTTGGTTTCTGGCAGAGATTTTGTGAAGTTTGGAGTTGGAGGACATCAGAATATGCCCTTAATTATGCTACACATAATTAGAAGTAGGGATTTTTTTCCCAATTAGGAAGATAACTAATTGATTTGATTGGAAGTTAAGTAGGCATGCGGAGAATTGGGTAGGCTTTTAATTATTTGTGTAATCCCTACTCTTAAAGCCTCTGTAAGTAGGTCATTCGTTCATTTCGTTCGTCGTCACCCCTCCCCATCAACCGATAGATGCCCCTCCCACCGATTTTTGTTTCGCCGACCACCACCACCGGTTTTCATCTCCAGCCCCATCAATTTTCTTTCCATCTCACACATCGGTTGCCTAAAAAAAACCAAAGCTCCATAAACAAAAGCAACGATATCCTCTTGCAACCATATACCAGCACTTTCCATATAAATCAGCCTCTTCTTTCGAAGGAAAGAAATCAGGACGCGTGTGTCTTCTCTTGTTTGGAAGGAAACAAATCAGAACGCTGCCGAACCAACCAGGATGCGCAATCAGATTTGATTCGATTTACTGGAGCCGCCATATAAACCAGCCTCCCCACAATAGCGCACCACTCCACAACCCTAATCTCCCCAAGTTCCTTCCACATCAAGCGGTCTAGGCTAGCGACGGCGCGCAGGTCCCCCACTCAACCATCTCTGACGTCCCCTCGGTGCGTCTCCCTCGTAGCCAAGCCTTCAACGAGGCTTCGACTCTCCTGCATGGTCGTATAGATGCATCTAGGTCGTCGTCGGCCTGCCCTGCGAGGTTGTGATGTGGTCTCCGTCGTTGCTGCATCTTGAGCATAGCTGTGCCAAGGATTTCCTCCTGTCTGTCGAGTATGCGTCCTCCTGCTGCCCTGGCACACGGTGGCGGCGGCCACTGAGTTGACGTTGGTCGTGGCTGCTCTCCTTCCCCTATGTTGCGTGAGGCATGGGCCTGTAGATCCTTTCTCCACTGACCAGAGCGTGAATCACTTTTCCTGTGCTAGATGTATTTATCATGGATCCTATCAAGATTTCAGATCTAGATGTATCATGTGCTTGATGTATTTGTGATGGATCTTGTCTACTACCAGATCTGGATGTGTACGCTTGTTTGAGAAGATTTGTTGATGCATGCTTGCTCGGTGTTCGTTGTCCATGTGTAAATGCGTGGATGATCTGATATGTATGCGTGTGCGCATGTATTTTGCATCTCAATTTTAGTACTTTTATTGAACACGAGGAAGCTTAAAATTTGCTTCGGAGACAGAACTTATCAATATAGAAAAGTAACACATAGACGGAATCAAATCTGGTTGGAGATGTCGATTGTACCTTCTTCCCGGGTGCCCAATATAGATGACTAACGTTGATGATGTGATTCACTTGCCTTGTTTTTAAAGAACAGATGTGCAACACAACAATGCAAAGAGAATCTCATGAAGGAGGGAGAATAAGACATATTTGTGGAGTTGAAGGAGCACATGAAAGTAGATATGTTGGTGATGGTGAAAATTGAAATGCATACTTGGAGAAACATATTTAGAGGAAAGTAAAAGATAGACAAGAAGTACTTGTGATAACATAGTCATAAGCATGCGATGTATAATAATATTTTTTATATGTTTTCATAGATAAGTTTGTTGTTTGAGGGCAACACACACACATTCAACTAGATTTAGCTTCCTTGGATTAGGAATAGATCGGACAGGTGATGTGGTCGGGTTATTTTTAACCTTGCGAGACAACAAAACAACGACATAGAAGCTACATGCAGAGTCAAGGGGTAATAGATTGAGAGGATGAATGATGTATGGACAAAGAAGATGACAGACAACAAGTTCAGCAAGAAAGACCGGCTAGAGGGGTGCTTACTGTTTGTAAGAATAGAGAAAAGATGGTGCTTGCATTTGTGTTGTGGTTGAACACTCCATGTAATATGCTTGTTCATAGGAAGGAAAATGACCATTGATTATAAATTTATCTGTTGGCCCGTGGCAATGCACGGGCAGTCTACTAGTATAGTTGGATAGTTTACGGCATACCCGCGCCATACTACCATCATCTTCTCCTGCTGCTGCCATGGCTAAATCTGAAAGAAGAGAGTATTTATCCAAGAGTAACTCGGTCAGAACATGCATCTCCACAACAACGAAGGCAAAAGAGCGGTCTAAAAGTTGCATCCTCTCTGCCAACATCGAGCCAAGATTTGTATGTGGCTCGGCTGGGGCTTTCGGCTTTTGATGATAGGTTTAGGTGAGTGGTCTGGATATTTGGCCCAGCTAGCATCCCTTTATCATATGGATAGGAGTAGTGGCATATGTTGCCAAGATGGCGGTTTCAGGCATATTGTTGTAATACTTTGTAAGGTCCTCGAGAATAATTAATAAAGTGGCCGTATGCATCTCTCAGATGCAGAGGCCGGGGATCATCCTCTTTTTTTTTAAAAAAAAACATCGAGCCAAGATTTGGCCATTCTCGAGTGGGCATCCCGTCGAATTCACCATCCAAGACAATAATCTCCTTTGCAACACACGCCATGGTCATCTCATCGGCATCCACGTACCATGCGTCTAACACATTGCTCATCCAAAATATATTCTCTTTCTTGCCACCAAACAAACCAAGGAACACCCTTATGACCACGGTCATCACTCGTTGACTGAATGTAGTCCCTCGGGCACCATTCATCCAACCTACAAGGTCATACTGCCCGATTGAACTTGGCTACCGTTGCTTCTTCTCCGACAAGCCAATAATATCATTGGAAAAAATAAACCAGGACAACTTCGCAAGCCTCTCCCACTTCCGGTGCTTCAGCATCAACCACGTTCGTGGTGATGTCATGCAATTGAGTATTATTGACCAGACTTCTATGAAAAAAGCCTCCGATAAATAGTGAATAGGTGATTGCAATATCGGCTTTGTCATACCTCTGTCTGTCAACAAATGCGTGGAAGAGCCCAAAAGCAACAACAATAGATATCTGAGAGATGTATCTGAATATCATGGTGATCCTTGTTCTGAGTACGACAGCCTTAGTGTAGAGCTCGTCGTACACCAGGCCAAGCTGGAGCCTCCCCATCTTCACAGTTTGGTTGATGTCTCCTCGCGGGTAGAAGTTGTCCATACAATAACCAATTGTTGAAAAGATGCCGAGGGCAAATGAGAATGACCTGAGAGCATCATAAACAGCCTTGGAATAACCCTGAATAGTAGGATCCTGTGTAGACCCCCATGTTGTTTGGACCCATGTTGAGCTCACAAGGCCTTTAAGACTCCCACGCTTAAGACACCATGTTCTTTCTCCATACTTGATAATTCCAGCAACAAACACTAGGACACCTGAAGTGAGAAGCCCCATGCCGTGTAGTCTTCTGATGGATCTCCAGAAAACATAGGAAGATAGGACAACTTGCATCACCAGATTCAAAAAGTGCCTGAGCCACAGGTTGTTGTCCTCCATGGAGAAGGCGGTGATGGTATCCTGCCCGCCAAGATGGATGAGGAGAAATGGTGCCCAGAAGAAAGCTAGTGGTTGGCTTCCCCTCTCTATGATGGTATTGATATTGTTCTCTTGTCGTGACAGAAGGCCGAGGGCATAAACTGCCACCAAGTCAGCCCCCAAGAAAGCTAACCAAATGAGGACCCTTAGAAACCCGCTGGACCTACGCCGCCCAAGGTTACCAGCAAACAAGAGGAACAATTGTATCGTGAAGCTGAGTAGCACAAGTAGCTGGATTTCCCACTCATTGAATAGTTTGATCAAACCCCCCATCATTTTGTCCCGGACCAGACCGGCCACCTGATGCATGGTACAATAATAGTTTCAGTGCGGATTTAATTTGCAACATAAAGAACTATGTATACGCTCATCAGCGACATAACTAATATGTGTAAATTTAATTGTTAGGGCCGTCTTTGTTCGCAGGATGTCAAAGGGAAAAATAGTGTAAGCAGAAAACAGGGAACTTGAACGTCAGGACTTGTTTAGAATTGATTGGACAGAAGAAGGATATTTTCTTTTCGAAAGTGAAAATCCGACGGAACTAGCTAGAGTTGATAGAACCGTACAATTATTTGCTCGCACACCAAAGAAAATCATGAGCAGAATATCAGGCTAGCTAATTCGTTTGCAGACGCGGGCCAAAGGAACGTAGAACATGAAGAAGAGAATATCATAATTAAAGACTAATGTGTAGAGGACAGTTAATGAACTGCGGTACAGTTACTCAAAAAATAATATAAACATTTTAGACTAATAATGAGATTTGTTTATATGAAACATGAATATTTGGATTGATAATGTGAGAACAGTAACTAACAATACATGTTTTTATTGTATATTTGTAAAATATTTGTTAAATATAAGTAGTACTACCTCCGATCCATAATAAGTGTCGTGGTTTCGAACTAATCCCAGTTTAAAACTGCTACACATATTTTGGACCGGAGGGAGTACAATACAATGGAAATCGTGTTCTCTTGCATGATTGCCTGTTGAGATCAGTCTTTCCACATGCATGCATGGTTACACATTGAGGTGTTATATATGTTTGCATATTCGAGATAAATAGGTCATCGGGGGTCATATATTTAACTATATGTGGTTAGCTAGGATTCGTTTCCGGAGGGATGGGATTAAACATGAGTGAGGCCGGAGGAGAAAATCACAAAGAAAGACTAGTGTATAGTAGACTAGTTTATGACGGTAATACTGTTTTTTCCAAAAGAAATATAGATATAGAGACCATACACACCTTGGATGGATCCTAGTCGGACGCTTGGATCACTTTCCTTGAGCCAAATGCCCGTGGTTTCACGTACGTTTTGTGCTCTCAAACTAGCTAGTTAGCTGTGTCGCCTGAAGCCGCATTGATAGGATCGTGAGGAATTAACTAGTCCCCCGCTGGAGCCTGAAGGTGTGACGATGAATTGAGGCACTAGATTCGAGACGTATGGCACTTTCGTCACCGGTACGGTGTCCTTTGGCTCAGCGGCGGCGCCAGGAATTAGGCAAGCTCCAGCCAGCCTTCGTTCACTCTAACTTACTGTAGCATTATACATACAATAATCGCTACAGTCAACTAAGCAAACAACCATCACGCCCCAGGCAGCCGCTGCCTGGGGCCTGTCTCCGCCACTGCTTTGGCTGATATACGTTTCTTGTACGTAGAGCAAAGGAGGGATCGATCGGCCGTGCTTTCCCGTAGGAGCTCAGCTCCAAGCGGCAAAATTTCGTGTTTCGACCCTTTTGGTCTAGTTTAGCCGAATCTGACCCTTTTTGCTACCGCCAGAACCTTTGGCGGTAGGATTGCACAGGCTACCACCGGAGCCCACGGCGGTAGACCACTAATCCACGTCAGCTTTGGTAAACAGCAGCCGTTTCCTGCCGCCACCCTACCGTCAGGGGCCTCGGCGGTAGGCTATGCAACCCTACCGCCAAAGGTCCTGACGGTAGGTGCTGAACAGTTATAAGCCCGCGGGGGCGGCTCGTGGGGCCCACCCACGAACCCAGCCCCCATCTTCTCCCCTGCCGCAGCCGCAAGAACAGAGAGGCTCCTCACTAGTAGAAAACAGGGCTTTGGTTGAGGCCAGGATAAGGGCATTAATCCTGGTTCACTCACGAACCGGGATCAAAGGGGGCATCAGTCCTGGTTCTTGAGGCCAGGGCGCCGGCCAGGCCTCGGGGGCCATTGGTCCCGGTTCGTCTGACCCCTTTGTTCCCGGTTCCAGACACGAACCGGGACCAATAGGCCTCGCTCCTGGCCCACAACCTTTAGTCTCGGTTGGTGGCTGGAACCGGGACCAAATGTAGTCATTTAGTCCCGGTTTTAGCCACCAACCGAGACTAAAGAGAGGCCTATATATACCCCCGCCCCTGCCCGTGAGCAAAGCCACTGCTCTGTTTTTTTGGCCGGCCGTGGGAGAGCTTTGTGGTGCTCTAGCTCACCTCCTATGCACATGAGGTGTTCGATGAAATGCCCGAGCCACACTTAAGCTTTCTGCTCTCAAAGCTCCTTGTCCAAGCTGCATTTTCCTCAAGATTTGTCTAGGTTTGGCGGTCCGTCCTGTCCCATCCCCGTCCTCACCGCCGTCGATCGCCCGCGCCGATCTCGTCGCCGGCACCACCGTGGTGAGCCTCTTGTTCTTATCTTCTTTCTAAAAGAAAAAAAATCTTACTTGTATAATTTAGGTAGATACTTGTATAATTTTTTTACTTTTATTATTGTTTGTTATTATATAGTGCGATGGTTTTGGTATCCGCCCCCGTCGGCCCTCGTCCTGTCTATGATTCGGATGTGGTATATATTATCTTTTATAACTATTTGTTTCATTTAGTGTTTATGACAATTATGCTGACCAACGTGACATAGATGTTTTTATCTAGGAGGTATGTGAACCGGAAATTCCAACCGACCCTCTTATCGAGAGGTTAAATTTAGTTGAAAAAGAAAACAATTACTTGAAGAAAAAATTGAAAAGAATTGAGGACGAGAAGATGGAATTCGAGTTGCATGTTGCGGATATCGTCGATGATCACAAGATCAAGATGGATAAAATGCGCTTGAAGAATAGAAAGATTAAAAAATATGCCATTCATACTGAGGCTTGGTATCATTATGCCGTTGGATCAATGGTTACCTTAGTTGCGATTATGATCGCATTTGTTGTTGCATTGAAATGGTTTACATAGTTTCAATGTATGTTTTAATTAGATGCCCTAGAGAGCTATATGTTGTTCAATGAGAACTATGTATGAACTTTATTTATTTATTTTTTCAGTAATAACATTTGATCACTATTGTACTTTGGTTTTAATGTGATGATGAACTTCTATTAATTTGGTCACTTCTCTATTCATGATGTTCTGTAATGGTTTTTGACACACTTAATTATATATAATGCACGCAGATGAACCGGCAATGGATGTACGGTGACAGACGCACATCCGAGTACATTAAGGGCCTGCATAATTTTCTCGAAGTGGTTGAGGCAAACAAGCAGAATAGTTTTATCTGTTGTCCATGCCCTATATGTGGGAATACGAAGGCTTACTCTGACTCGAAAACCCTTCACATACACCTGCTTGAGAAGGGTTTCATGCCACACTATAATGTTTGGACCAAGCACGGAGAAAGAGGGGTTATGATGGAAGACAACGAAGAAGAAGAGGACAATGACAACTATGTGCCCCCTGAATACGGTGATGCTGCAACGGGGGAAGCTGAAGATCAAGAGGAACCAGACGATGTGCCCGATGATGATCTTCGCCGGGTCATTGTTGATGCAAAGAGACAATGCGAAAGTGAAAAGAAGAAGTTGAAGTTCGATCGCATGTTAGAGGATCACAAAAAAAGGTTGTACCCCAATTGCGAAGATGGCAACACAAAGCTTGGTACCACACTGGAATTGCTGCAATGGAAGGCAAACAATGGTGTATCTGACAACGGATTTGAGAAGCTACTGAAAATATTGAAGAAGAAGCTTCCAAAGGATAACGAATTGCCCGACAGTACGTACGGAGCAAAGAAGGTTCTATGCCCTCTAGGATTAGAGGTGCAGAAGATACATGCATGCCCTAATGACTGCATCCTCTACCGCGGTGCGTACGAGGATTTGAACGCATGCCCGGTATGCGGTGCATTGCGGTATAAGATCAGACGATATGACCCTGGTGATGTTGACGGCGAGCGCCCCAGGAAGAGGGTTCCTGCCAAGGTGATGTGGTATGCTCCTATAATACCACGGTTGAAACGTCTGTTCAGAAACAAAGAGCATGCCAAGTTGATGCGATGGCACAAAGAGGACCGTAAGAAAGACGGGAAGTTGAGATCACCCGCTGACGGGTCGCAGTGGAGAAAAATCGAGAGAAAGTGGGGGGACTTTGCAGGTGATGCAAGGAATGTATGGTTTGGTTTAAGCGTGGATGGCATTAATCCTTTTGGGGAGTAGAGCAGCAATCATAGCACCTGGCCTGTGACTCTATGTATCTATAACCTTCCTCCTTGGTTGTGCATGAAGCGGAAGTTCATTATGATGGCAGTTCTCATCCAAGGCCCTAAGCAACCCGGCAACGACATTGATGTGTACCTAAGGCCATTAGTTGAAGAACTTTTACAGCTGTGGAATGGAAAAGGTGTACGTGTGTGGGATGAGCACGACCAGCAGGAATTTGACCTACATGCGTTGCTATTTGTAACCATCAATGATTGGCCTGCTCTCAGTAACCTTTCAGGATAGACAAACAAGGGATACCACTCATGCACGCACTGTTTAGATGACACCAAAAGTATATATTTGGACAAATGCAGGAAGAATGTGTACCTGGGGCATCGTCGATTTCTTTCGACCAACCATCAATGTCGAAAGAAAGGCAAGCATTTCAAAGGCGAGGCAGATCACCGGAAGAAGCCCGCCGTCCATACTGTTGATCACATACTTGCTATGGTCAATGATTTACAAGTAATCTTTGGAAAGGGTCCCGGCGGACTATCTGTTCCGAATGACGCTGAGGGACGCGCACCCATGTGGAAGAAGAAATCTATATTTTGGGACCTATCCTATTGGAAAGACCTAGAGGTCCGCTCTGCAATCGACGTGATGCACGTGACGAAGAATCTTTGCGTGAACCTGCTAGGCTTCTTGGGCATGTATGGGAAGACAAAAGATACACCGGAGTCACGGGAGGACCCGCAACGTGTGCACGAAAAAGACGTCATGCCTCCAAAGTAGTATGAAGGTCCTGCCAGCAACGCTCTTACCAAAGAAGAGAAGGAAATCTTCTTTGAATGCCTGCTCAGTATGAAGGTCCCGTCTGGCTTCTCGTCGAATATAAAGGGAATAATAAATATGCCAGAGAAAAAGTTTCAGAACCTAAAGTCTCATGACTGCCATGTGATTATGACGCAGCTGCTTCCGGTTGCATTGAGGGGGCTTCTACCGGAAAACGTTCGATTAGCCATTGTGAAGCTATGTGCATTCCTCAATGCAATCTCTCAGAAGGTGATCGATCCAGAAATCCTACCAAGGTTAAGGAGTGATTTGGCGCAATGTCTTGTCAGTTTCGAGCTGGTGTTCCCACCATCCTTCTTCAACATCATGATGCGCGTCCTAGTTCATCTAGTCGACGAGATTGCCATTCTGGGCCCTGTATTTCTACACAATATGTTCCCCTTTGAGAGGTTCATGGGAGTCTTAAAGAAATATGTTCGTAACCGTGCTAGGCCAAAAGGAAGCATCTCCATGGACCATCAAACAGAGGAGGTCATTGAGTTTTGTGTTGACTTCATTCCTGACCTTAAGAAGATTGGTCTCCCTCAATCGCGGTATGAGGGGAGACTGACTGGAAAAGGCACGCTAGGAGCGGACTCAATAATATGTAGGGATGGGCATTCTTGGTCTCAAGCACACTACACAGTTCTATAGAATTCTACCTTGGTGAGCCCGTATGTCAATGAACACAAGAATATTCTGCGCTCCAAACACCCGGAGCAGTGTGACGACTGGATTACATGTGAACACATCAGGACTTTCGGCAGTTGGTTGCAAACACGTCTCATGGGTGACAACACTGTTTCTGATGAGCTGTACTCGTTGGTCAGGGGACCATCTTCGACTGTATTGACTTACAAAGGGTACGAGCTAAATGGGAATACATTTTACACGATCGCCCAAGATCAAAAGAGCACCAACCAAAACAGTGGTGTCCGCTTTGATGCAGCAACCAAGAGGGGAAAGGACACATATTATGGTTACATAGTGGACATATGGGAACTTGACTATGGACATGATTTTAAGGTCCCTTTGTTTCAGTGCAAATGGGTTAATCTGTCAGGAGGCGGGGTACAGGTAGACCCATAGTACGGAATGACAACAGTGGATCTGAACAATCTTGGGTACACAGACGAACCACTCGTCCTAGCCAATGATGTGGCGCAGGTTTTCTATGTGAAGGACATGTCTACCAAACCGAGAAAAAGAAAAGATAAGGAAGCGAATACATCATACGATGAGCCAAAGCGCCACATAGTTCTTTCAAGAAAAAGAGACATCGTGGGAGTGGAGGGCAAGACAGACATGTCTGAAGATTATGAAAAGTTTCATGAAATTCCTCCCTTCAAAGTCAAGGCTGACCCAAGCACCCTGTTAAACGATGAAGATTATCCATGGTTACGGCGCAATAAGCAAATGACACAAGCGAAGAAAAAGTGAAGACTTTCTCTCCACAACTATTATGATGATGCCTTTGATCTAGAATATCACTGCAGTTACATGTGAAGAAATGAAATACCTTTTGTAACAGATGAGTTTTCGTATGAAACCATGATACTTTGAAAGAGATTGTCTATTTTGTACACGAAGTGCATCCAGCTTTTGCCGTAACTCTCTCAACTTTTTAGCACATGCTATGTGGGTGAAATGATGATACCATGCCAACTTTCAACCTTTTCAGAGTTCATTTGTAGTGTTTTTCAATTTCAGGGTCATTTAGCTCAAAAAAATCAGTAAATGCATGAAAAATACCAAATGAAGTCAGAAAGGGTTGAAAATTTATGATGTGGCTTTGAATGGTGCATTTTGAACACACAAAAAGTCTGGAGTTCAAATAAGTTCAAAAAAATGAAATCCCTTTGTAACAGATGAGTTTTCGTCCGAAACCCTGATATTTCGAAAGAGATTGTCCATTTTGTACACGAAGTGCATCCAGTTTTTGCCGTAACCCTCTCAACTTTTTAGCACATGCTATGTGGGTGAAATGATGATACCATGCCAACTTTCAACCTGTTCAGAGTTCATTTGTAGTGCTTTTCAATTTCAGGGTCATTTAGCTCAAAGAATGAACTAATAGCAAAAAGAATGAACTAGAAAACTTTTACAAAACTCTAATAGCAAAAAAGAATGAACTAAAAAGAATTAATTAAAATATTCTTTTGTTCAAAACATTAATAGCAAAAAGAATTTTCATAAAGTATTTTTTTGTTAGAAACTTTAATAGCAAACCAAAATAACAAAATCTGTTTTTGATTAAAACACCCATTTAAAATAACCAAAAAATGACCAAATTGAATATAATGATAAAACACACTAATATTAAATAGCAGAAAAAAGAATCACTCAAAAATCTATTTTAAAAGTAAAGTTATTCACAAACTAGTTATTCACATAAATTTCAAAGAATTCAAATTTAAACTATTCAAATTTGAAAGCTAATGGCACTAACAGAAAGTTTATAATTTTTGTGACCTAAAGCAAAAAGAATCACTCAAAAACTCTAAGTACTTAGCTGTAAGTAGAAAAAAAGAAAATAAATAAAGCAAAAAAACAAAATAAAAAAACTGGGAAAAAATTTAAAAAAAATGCCGCCTACTGGGCCACCACGGCCTGCATACGACTAGAAACCCATCTGCCAGTTGGGCCAGGATGCAGGCCCGCAGCAGGCCCAGTAGGCCCACAGGCAGAGAGACAGTATTTAGGCCCGTAAGTCTGCAGTAGAGAGGAGCTCGAAGTGGCTGGCGCAGCGGCGCTTATAAACCACTCCGAGCCCCTCTCAACTAGCGAGGTGGGACTAAACTTTTGGCCCCAGGCAACACCCCCCTTTCGTCCCGGTTGGTGGCACCAACCGGGACCAATACCCACCTTTGGTCCCGGTAGGTGGCACCAACCGGGACCAATGCCACCCTTTGGTCCCGGTTTGTGCCACCAACCGGGACCAAAGGTCTCTGCTTCCCGCCCTTTGGGCTGAAGAAAAGAGACCTTTGGTCCCGGTTGGTGGCACGAACCGGGACCAAAGGTAGGCATTGGTCCCGGTTTGTGGCACGAACCTGGACCAAAGGCTCTGCTATATAAGCCAACACTTAGCGTTTTCCAGTCCCATTTCATCTTCCCCCCGACGCCGTGCCAAACAGCACGACACCGCCAGGCTGCCGGACCGCGCCCTCGCCCTCGCCGACGCCCTCGCCGACGCTCTCTCCTCCCTGAGCCCTCGCCGACGCCCTCGCCGACGCGCCCTCACCCTCGCACTCGCCGTGCGCTTGCGTGCCCCCCCCCCCCCCCCCCCCCCCCCGCGAGCCCGCCGGCATCGTCCTTGCCGCGCGCGTGCGTGCCCCCCCGAGCCCGCCGTCCTCGTCGACCTCGCCCGCGCCCTCGCCATCGCCGCGCCCCCCCACAGTGAGCCCCCCCTTCCCATGTCCCCTGCTCCCCGTCGCCGCTGCTCCATGGTCGCCGGCCGGCAGCACCGTGCTCTGTTTTTTTCATGTATATGTGTATATGTTCATGTATATGTGTGTATATGTTCATGTATGAGATGAGATAGATAGATAGATAGATAAATTTTCATCTGTATATGTTCATGTATGAGATGTATATGTTCACTTTTGTATACAAACTTCATTGTCTTTCATATGTACGAAAATGTAGAGTGAAAACGAAAACAAACATATAAGAAAAAACAAAGGAAAAAATGAAGAAGGAAAAGAAAACCGCCCGGCCCGGCCACCACCGCATTTTCATAAAGTTTTTCCACCAAGTCCACGTCGCACCGAGCACCCGCGGCGAAGCAAGTCTTTTTTTGAAGGTAGTTTTTTTGTTAAATGAAAATGTTGGCATCGGCTCTATCATCACGTTGGCATCGGCTCTATCTATCAACAAGGCCACGGGAGCACCCCGGCCCCCTATCATCACGTTGGCATCGGCTCCCCGAGAGCTTTCCAACGGATCCGGAATCGTCTGCATGGATAGTTTGATCTCCTGCATATCTATCGTTGCCGGCATAGGTCAATGGGGGAGAATGCATGGATAGTTTGATCTCCTGCATAGCGATTATTTTTTGCAAAGTGTCCTCTCCTAGAAGAAAGAGCATTGTCGATCTCCTACCCCCTCCCGCCCCTACCCGACAACTTCGACATGAGGGGGGACGTCGGACATGCATGAGAGAGGCGGTCCGCAACTAATCCATTGCTCATATATGCATATGATTCCTTGTTGTGATATTAGCTAGGTCTATGTTTGCCACTAATATATCCGTCTCTCATGTTTGTATATTGCCATGTTGTAATATTTGTAGAAACTATGGATAGAGACTTGGAACAAGAAGAGTTGTTGGGGGATATAATCCGCGACGGAGGTGATCCCTTGTCGTTTCTCAATGACACCGATGGTCAGGAAGGAGAGGATGACGGCTCCGGTAATCCAACAATGGAGGAGGAAGGAGATCATGACGGCTCCGGTAATCCAACAATGGAGGAGGAAGAAGACCATGACGACGGCTCCAGTGACTGAACGGAGGAGGGAGCTGTTGCAAAGTCCGGCGAGGTATATATATTAATTAAGCATGTGCTGACTTGATGCATTAATTGTTTTGGTATGTACATATATTAATGCTTCTTTTTTCTTTTATAGCCCTCCGGATCGAGCCAAACTTCCATACGGAGACGAGGCCCAAAGAAAAGGTTGCGCCAGGATGAAAGGTTCACGATCACAGCAATCGCGGACGATGGCCAACCGATTGAACCCAAGCGGACCAAGGACGCATTTGTACATCAGTGCGGAGCTATTGTTAGGGACAGCGTCCCGATCAATGTCCAGCAATGGAATAAGAGTAAGGACGACCCTGAAGTTTCTTATGTCCAGGATAGACTAAAAGGTGATCTTTGGACCTCGCTCATGGCAAATTTCAGCCTACCGCCAGAGGAGGATCCGAATAACCCAGTTATAGAGCCAAAGGTCAAGGCGTTTGCTCTTAAGAAGATGGCAGATCTATTCAGGAACTGGAAGAAAGAGTTGAACACAAAGTTTGTCGACAAAGGGAAGACTCCAGAATCCACCGGCCGATATGAGAAGATAAGAGATCACTGGCCCGCATTTGTGGCCTACAAGAAATTGGATAAGGGTAAGAAAAGGTCAGAGACAAACAAGAAAAATGCTGCAAAGAGGAAGTATCACCATCACACGGGGTCAGGTGGCTACTACAAAGCCCGGCCATTGTGGGACAAAGCTGAGCAAGACCTGCTTGCTAAAGGGGTCCAACCAGCGACATTGAACTGGCCAGATCGGTGTAGGACCTGGTTCTTCGGGTTGGGGGAACTTTGGACCCAGAAACAGGGGAGTGTCGTTGGACGGACGAGCAACTTGCAATACCCTTCAAGAAGCTTTAGCAATATATCAGTGCAGCGCAGGAAGGGACGTTCATTCCCGACAGAGAGAAGGACGAGCTGACTGAGGCCCTCGGGAATCCTGAGCACCCTAGACAAACACGAGGCACACCAGGCTCCATTCCGTGGGTGGTTGGGTTTCCCGGCAGCGGTGGTTACAGAAGCCGAGAGAGAAAGAGGAAATCGGAAGTGAGCGAAATGCAGAAGCTCAATGCAAGAATAGCAAAGCTAGAGGAACTTGCAGCTACCGGCCAACCATCTCAGCGGCACGAAGATCCTTCCTTCGACGCTGCCCCAGAAGCTACCCCACCATCTCAGCGGAGAAGCAGCGTGGCTTCCACGGAGCTCGTTCAGCCTGATTTAATGGCTCCTCACCATCCCGTGGATACTATCACGGAGGCTCAACATTGCGAGCTAATGACGAAATGCCAGAACCTCACTTTGAAGGAGGCTGTCGGCTCTGTTGCACCTCCTCAAGCTGATGGAACTTTTCACTGCAGTCCGATTCCACATGGCTATGCTGTTGTGACGGTGGATGAAATAATGGAGGGATTTCAGGAGCTGGAGCTTGACCACCCTACAAGTGAAGGGGAGAATCATCTAGTTTATGCTTTGAGGAGTACCTGTCTATGGAGGAAGGAGTACATCAAGCTTCCAAACTGGACGCCTCCTCCTCCTCCTCCTCCGGCGAGTGAGGGCACTCCGCCTCCTCCTCCGGCGAGTGATCAGGGTACTCCACCTCCTCCGGTGCGTCGGAGCACTCCGCCTCCTCCGGCGTGTCAGCGGACTCCGCCGTGTCAGCAACGGCGGAAGAGAGACGGCGCCGCTCCGGCGGCTAGCAGTACAAGAGGCGAGAAGAATTTCAAATACGGTCCAAGCCTCAAGCCTCTGGAAAAGTTACCATATGAGAGGACCAACGAGAAAAACACGGAAATCAGTGCTGCCGAAGTGGAGGCCCATTTTGCACGGAAACCTCCACCTCTGAAGGAAACAATAGATCAGGTGAAAGTGAAGCGCACTCTGCGTGCCCTTAAGCGACCACCACCGTCTCCGCCGCAATCCAACTATGAGTGCATTATTGAAAGGACATATAAGGAAGCGCAGCGGTCGGGAAGTACTTGCAGTGCTGCAAGAGAAGCAAAACGAAGAAGTGGGAAAACAATTCCCCAGCTCGGCGAACAGGCGAAGCAATCGTGCCCCCCGCTCAAGGTGTCTAGCGATATCGTCGCTAATCATCCGGGGCTACTGCCCGGTACCAATCCTGCTGATTACCTGGCCGATGATGTACAATTTGAAATGTTAGAGGTAGTAGATATCTTCAGATACGAGTACGGGAAGCCTCTCGTCAAACCTGATCATCCTCCTCTAACAACGATGATGCGAAGATTGCATGAATGGTACATGGATACCTGCAGGAAGTCTGGGAAGAATAGTTTGATGCTGGCAATTAAAGAGGAGCACGACCTCATTGGAACTGAGGTGATGCATGTTGAATTTGTGGAGTTATTCCAGTTATTCAATCAAGACGCCCTCGACAAACAACTCATGACTTGCTACTGTCTGTAAGTATTACTTCTGTAATTAAGTCTCTATAGCTCAGCTCTTTCATTGCATGTATATATAATTATCCTCACTATATTATGCAAACTGAAGATCGTCGAATGCAAAAAAGCACAAATCTATGACATTGGGTTCATTAACCCAAATACCATAAATGAATGGTCGGTTAAAAACAGAGTCGAAGATACCGAGGGCAACTTGCTACAATCGTTGCTTCGACATCAAAACAAAGGGAAAATACTCTTTCCTTACAATTTCAAGTGAGTGTTGTTGTCTTGTGCATATTCGGTTTCGCTTACTCGAGGTTATAGTAATGTATTGATGAGTTATGCATGCGTGCGCAGCTTCCACTTTATTCTGCTAGAGATTAAGCTTGACCAGGGAGTAGTAACTGTGTTAGACTCGAGACGAAAAGATCCCAATAGGTATGCGGACATGACTGCAATGCTCCAGAAGTAAGTTCAATCGATCATTATCGCTTATTGGTGCGCACCATATCATATCGGCAACTTTGTTTATTTCCGGATATCAAGTAATTATTTTCTTTGTCTGGCAGGGTTTGGAAAGAGTTCACCGGAATCGTTCTGGGACTGCCGAGGGAGCTGCGATTTATGCACCCGAAAGTAAGTAGTACTAGCTAGTTCCGCGCATCTCCCGTTGATTCTAGTTTCATCAATACCATTTATCATGCTTGATTATCAGTTTGATTGAACTCTATTCTCGTAAAGTGCTTGTGGCAGGAAGGCAGGAATAATTTATGTGGATACTACGTTTGCGAGTTCATCCACAGCGCGACCTCTCAGCGGGGCTACTCTGACAAATAATATGAAGTACGTAAACAATAATATTCACAATTTTATTTTATTACCATCAATTGTGTTGAGTTTATTACACCACCACCACACAACACACACACACACACACACACACAACACACACACACACACACATATATATATATATATATATTATATATATATATATATATATATATTGACCCCCTTCTTTAAATTAGATGTGGCAGATGCGGGATGAACTCCTACCACATGATCGCATACGAGCAATTCAAGAGGAATTGGCGGGATTCTTTCTTGACCACGTCATACATAAAGACGGAGAATACCATGTGGAAATTGAAGCTGACTTTCGGTAGATGATGTCAGGGATCGTAAGATATGTTATATTGTATATATGTAGTAGCGTCGGATAGAAATACGAAAACTTGGTGTTCAACCAATCTCGGAGAAAGAGAGGTCACTTCTCTCTGTATATGTTCATGACGATCTTGTGTAATTAATGGTTCCTTCATTTGCTTAGTAGCGTCGAGTTCTCTCTATATGTAGTAGCTAGCGTCGACCAAGCACGGAGAAAGAGAGGTCACTTCTCTCTATATGTAGTAGCTATAGCTAACACAATATGAAACCCCTAATAAACCCCCCCTTTAAAAAAACAAAAACCCCAGCGCCTACGAGCTGCTGGCGCGTGGCAGCCTTTTGGTCCCGGTTGGTGTTACCAACCGGGACTAAGGTCCTCCTGCCTGGACGCCCCGCAGCGGCCACGTGCAGCCCCTTCTGTCCCGGTTCGTAAGCAAACCGGGACCAAAGGTTTTGGGCTTTAGTCCCGACCCTTTCGTCCCGATTCTAGAACCGGGTCTAAAGGCCCTCTGGAACCGGGACTAGTTCCCTGTTTTCTACTAGTGCCTCCTCTCTCATCCCCTCCACTCCCCCCCCCCCCCCCCCCCCCCCGATCTTCTTCGTTTCTCCGCCGTTTTTGCGGATCGAGATGGCTCCGAAACGAGAAAGGTAAGCTCTTTCAGTCCCTCCAATTTGTTTTAGTTAAAAAGCTTTCGATTCGATGCATTATTTGGCAAAAGATGAACCCTATTTCATCTAGTACATTTTGATTTTTGTTGTTTTTAGGACTGTTTAGTTAGGAGTAATAGGATGTTTGATGTGGTTCAATATGATAGAACCCTATTTCATTTAATAGTAGATGAACCCTAGTCATGTTCATAAAAAAAATTGAATTGTTCATTGATGTTTGATGTGGTTAAATATTTTGTTTGATGTGGTTGAATATAATAGAATTTGATAGAACCCTATTTGAATGTACTAGATGAATCCTAGTTCATGTTGCTATAGTATATCAACATGAATCCTAGTTTATGTTTATTTATTTATTTTGAATTATTCATTGATGTTCGATGTGGTTGAATATGATTGTTGATTCAATACGATTTTTTTAGTTTGATTAAATATGATTCATTCGCATGAGTTTCATTCAATATCATCTTGTTATATATATGATGTGGTTGAATATGATGCATGTTGGTTTAATATGTTCGATGTGGTTGAATATGATGGATAATTTTTATGAATAATTATGATTCATTATAGATATGATGGAAAGTTGTTTGAATATGATTCAATATGATTCATTTACATATAATCCATTTTCTGTAGTTATAGTACTATATGCATACTTGTTGATTATATGCTCACAACTAAATGTTGATGTTCTAGGAGGGCCCCCCTTGGTCCGACGGGCGGCACTAGTTACACGATGTTTGACCTGGCATTCGATAACGGTCATCGCGCCCGTTACATCGAGAGTGGAGAGGTAACAACAATGATCAAGTTCTTGCATCAATTTTTTTTTTCCAAAAGTTAGTTACTAACTTTTTTCGTGTACAATTTGACAGATGCTTCCGCCATTACGTATGAGGGCCCACACAAAGGTCTCTCAGATGCAGTACGACCACCGCTACGAGAAGTATTTCAGGAGAGCCGGGTTGTTGGGTTTCGTGCTCCAGTTCAAGCGTGTGCTGCCGACGCTAGTCCACACGGCTCTCACGGCATTGGTGGACCGTTGGTGACCCGAGACGCACTCTTTCCATCTCCCATGTGGTGAGATGACGGTGACCCTCGAGGATTTCGCCGTGATCACGGCCCTACCGCTTCAGGGCCTTGCTCTCACTGGGCGTGTGGAGAGGAAAAACTGGCCGGACAGGGTTCACTCCCTCATCGGCGGCTGCCCTCCAATGAAGGATAACCAAACATCTGGTGTACCACTGCCCTGGCTCCTGGAGAACCGGGCCGTATGCCCGGAAGATGCCGATGAGAGGACCGTGGAGCAGTATGCGAGGGCCTACTTGTGGTTTCTTCTCACAGAGGTCGTGTTACCGGACTGCTCGGGGAACAATGCCCTATGGATGTTTCTCGACTTCCTGGCCGACTGGGATGCAGGGTACAGCTGGGGGTCTGCCGGCCTCATGAACCTATACCGTTCGGTAAGATAGATATCTCAATATTCGTTTATGGACGTATGTGTAATTATGTTATCTGATCATCAATTGGTGTTTGTAGCTGGACGACGCAACGCAGAGGACCGAGAAAACGTCCGGTATGTGTGGATGTGTCTAGGCCCTCTCGATTTGGAGTTGGGAGCGGCTGCCGGTGGGTTGTCCTGAGAAACTGACACGGACTCCATGGACGGACTATGGCGAAGATGGCAACAAGGCTCGATACCCTACCGTCGCATACTCTTGGGACAAGGTTAAAATCTTCTCTGGCAAGGGCAGTGCATTGTACAAGGCCTTCACCAACGAGCTGGACAACCTGACATCTTATCAGGTATACGAATGAGCAAGCTAGTTTTTTTAATGTAGCCTCTTTCACAATTGCTTACAAGTATTTTTGTAGGTTAACCGGTGGCCGTATCACGATAGAGAGCGGGGTTTCGATCTGAATGAGATGTGCGATCGGGACCGCCTTGTCTTCCGGTGCATTGTCCCAATGATTTGTGTGTACACCGTCGAGTGGCACCTACCACAGCGCGTGGCCACCCAATTTGGCGTGTTGCAACACACCCCGCCGGGATGCCCAAACGACACCGGTGGTTGGGACATTCACATGTATGGGCTGCCACCTCTATTCTATTGTTTCATTTTAGTTTGACCTTCTAATGGTCTTTTATGTTTTATTGTTTCTTATGCCCTGCAGGATGCATAGGAAGCTTTCTCAGTCCATATCGGACTGGGGAGCCGAGCACCAGAAGTACGTGCAAATGTGGGACGAGAGGAGGTATCGCAAAGACGGGGAGAGGGCAGTGACTAACTGGGAGGTGTACTGATACGTCCATTTTGCATCATGCTTTTATATCAATATTTATTGCATTATGGGCTGTTATTACACATTATGGCACAATACTTATGCCTTTTCTCTCTTATTTTATAAGGTTTACATAAAGAGGGAGAATGCCAGCAGCTGGAATTCTGGGCTGGAAAAGGAGCAAATATTAGAGACATATTCTGCACAACTCCAAAAGTCCTGAAACTTCACGGAGAGTCATTTTGGATTTAATAAAAAATATTGGGCGAAGAAAGTACCAGAGGGGGGCCACCTGCCATCCACAAGGGTGGAGGGCGCGCCCCCCCGACCTTGTGGGCCACCTAGCAGGCCCCCGACACCCATCTTCTGCTATATGGTGTGTTTTGACCTGGAAAAAATCATAAGAAAGCTTTCGGGACGAAGCGCCGCCGTCTCGAGGCGGAACCTGGGCAGAACCAATCTAGGGCTCCGGCGGAGCTGTTCTGCCGGGGAAACATCCCTCCGGGAGGGGGAAATCATCGCCATCGTCATCACCATCGATCCTCTCATCGAGAGGGGGTCAATCTCCATCAACATCTTCACCAGCACCATCTCCTCTCAAATCCTAGTTCATCTCTTATACCTGATCTTTGTCTCAAAACCTCAGATTGGTACCTGTGGGTTGCTAGTAGTGTTGATTACTCCTTGTAGTTGATGCTAGTTGGTTTATTCGGTGGAAGATCATTTGTTCAGATCCTTAATGATAATTAATACTCCTCTGATTATGAACATGAATATGCTTTGTGAGTAGTTACGTTTGTTCCTGAGGACATGGGAGAAGTCTTGTTATAAGTAATCATGTGAATTTGGTATTCGTTTGATATTTTGATGAGATGTATGTTGTCTTTCCTCTAGTGGTGTTATGTGAACGTCGACTACATGACACTTCACCATGATTTGGGCCTAGGGGAAAGCATTGGGAAGTAATAAGTAGATGATGGGTTGCTAGAGTGACAGAAGCTTAAACCCTAGTTTATGCGTTGCTTCGTAAGGGGCTGATTTGGATCCATATGTTTCATGCTATGGTTAGGTTTACCTTAATTCTTCTTTCGTAGTTGCGGATGCTTGCGAGAGGGGTTAATCATAAGTGGTAGGCTTGTCCAAGGAAGGGCAGCACCCAAGCACCGGTCCACCCACATATCAAATTATCAAAGTAACGAACGTGAATCATATGAGCATGATGAAAACTAACTTGACAACAATTCCCATGTATCCTCAGGAGCGCTTTGCTTTATATAAGAGTTTGTCCAGGCTTGTCCTTTGCTACAAAAAGGATTGGGCCACCTTGCTGCACCTTGTTTACTTTTGTTACTTGTTACCCGTTATGAATTATCTCATCATACAACTATTTGTCACCGATAATTTCAGTGCTTGCAGAGAATACCTTGCTGAAAACCGCTTGTCATGTCCTTCTGCTCCTCGTTGGGTTCGACACTCTTACTTATCGAAAGGACTACGATAGATCCCCTATACTTGTGGGTCATCAAGACTCTTTTCTGGCGCCGTTGCCGGGGAGTGAAGCACCTTTGGTAAGTGGAATTTGGTAAGGAAACATTTATATAGTGTGCTGAAATTTACTGTCACTTGTTATTATGGAAAATAATCCTTTGAGGGGCTTGTTCGGGGTATCTTCACCTCGACCAGAAGAGCAAAGAGTTGCTCCTCAACCTACTGCACCTACTGAAAATATTTATTATGATATTCCTTCGGGTATGATAGAGAAACTGCTAGCTCATCCTTACACAGGAGATGGAACATTACATCCTGATATGCATCTAATCTATGTGGATGAAGTTTGTGGATTATTTAAGCTTGTAGGTTTGCCCGAGGATGAAGTCAAGAAGAAGGTCTTCCCTTTATCTTTGAAGGAGAAGGCATTGACCTGGTATAGGCTATGTGATGATATTGGATCATGGAACTACAACCGATTGAAATTGGAATTTCATCAGAAGTTTTGTCCTATGCATCTGGTTCATCGTGATCGGAATTATATATATAATTTTTGGCCTCGTGAAGGAGAAAGTATCGCTCAAGTTTGGGGGAGTCTTAAGTCAATGTTATATTCATGCCCCAATCATGAGCTCCCAAGAGAAATTATTATTCAAAAAATTTATGCTCGGCTTTCTCATAATGATCGACCCATGCTCGATACTTCTTGTACTGGTTCTTTTATGAAGAAGACTATTGAATTCAAATGGGATTTATTGGAAAGAATTAAACGCAACTCTGAAGATTGGGAACTCGACGAAGGTAATGAGTCAGGTATAAACCTTAAGTTTGATTGTGTTAAATCTTTTATGGATACCGATGCTTTTCGTGATATTAGCACTAAATATGGACTTGACTCTGAGATAGTAGCTTCTTTCTGTGAATCTTTTGCTACTCATGTTGATCTCCTAAGGAGAAGTGGTTTAAATATCATCCTCCCATTGAAGTTAAAGTAGTAGAACCTATGAAAGCTGAAGAAGAAACTATTACTTATAATGTTGATCCTATTGTTCCTACTGCTTATATTGAGAAACCACCTTTTCCTGTTAGAATAAAGGATCATGCTAAAGCTTCAACTGTGGTTCGTAAGAGTTATACTAGAACACCTACACCCCCTGAGCAAATTAAAGTTGAACCATGTATTGCTATGGTTAAAGATCTCTTGGTTGATAATATTGATGGGCATGTTATTTATTTCTGTGATGAAGCTGCTAGAATTGCTAAACCCGATAGTAAAGATAAACATAGATCCGTTGTTGGCATGCCTGTTGTTTCAGTTAAAATAGGAGATCATTGTTATCATGGCTTATGTGATATGGGTGCTAGTGTGAGTGCAATTCCTTTTTCCTTATATAAAGAAATTATGAATGATATTGCACCTGCTGAGATAGAAGATATTGATGTTACTATTAAGCTTGCCAATAGAGATACTATTTCACCAATTGGGATTGTTAGAGATGTTGAAGTCTTGTGTGGGAAAATAAAATACCCTACTGATTTTCTTGTTCTTGGTTCCCCACAAGATGACTTTTGTCCCATTATATTTGGTAGACCTTTCTTGAATACTGTTAATGCTAAGATAGATTGCGAGAAAGATATTGTTACTGTTGGTTTAGGGGATATGTCTCATGATTTTAATTTCTCTAAATTTCGTAGACAACCCCATGATAAAGAATTGCCTAGTAAGGATGAAATTATTGGTCTTGCTTCTATTGCCGTGCCTCCTACTGATCCTTTAGAACAATATTTGCTAGACCATGAAAATGATCTATCTATGAATGAAAGAAGGGAAATAGATGAAGTATTCTTTAATCAAGGGCCTATTTTGAAACACAATTTGCCTGTGGAAATCCTTGGGGATCCTCCTCCACCTAAGGGTGATCCCGTGTTTGAGCTCAAACAATTACCTGATACTTTGAAATATGCTTATCTTGATGAAAAGAAGATATATCCTGTTATTATTGGTGCTAACCTTTTAGAGCATGAAGAAAAGAGATTATTGAAAACTCTGAAGAAGCAATGTGCTGCTATTGGATATACTCTTGATGATCAGGCATTAGTCCCACTCTATGCCAGCACAAAATTAAATTGGAGAAAGATGCTAAACCAGTTGTTGATCACCAATGACGGTTAAATCCTAAGATCAAAGAAGTGGTAAGAAATGAAATACTAAAGCTTCTGGAAGCAGGTATAATTTATCCTATTGCTGATAGTCAGTGGGTAAGTCCTGTTCATTGTGTCCCTAAGAAGGGAGGTATTACTGTTGTTCCTAATGATAAGAATGAATTGATCCCACAAAGAATTGTTACAGGTTATAGAATGGTAATTGATTTTCGCAAATTAAACAAAGCTACTAGAAAAGATCATTACCCTCTACCTTTTATTGATCAAATGCTAGAAAGATTATCCAAACATACACATTTTTGCTTTCTAGATGGTTATTCTGGTTTTTCTCAAATACTTGTGTCAAAAGATGATCAGGAAAAGACCACTTTTACTTGCCCTTTCGGTACCTTTGCTTATAGACGTATGCCTTTTGGTTTATGCAATGCACCTGCTACCTTTCAAAGATGTATGACTGCTATATTCTCTGATTTTTATGAAAAGATTGTTGAGGTTTTCATGGATGATTTCTCCATTTACAGAACTTCTTTTGATGATTGCTTAAGCAACCTTGATCGAGTTTTGCAGAGATGTGAAGAAACTAATCTTGTCTTGAATTGGGAGAAGTGCCACTTTATGGTTAATGAAGGTATTGTCTTGGGGCATAAAATTTCTGAAAGAAGTATTGAAGTTGATAAAGCTAAAGTAGATGCTATTGAAAAGATGTCGTGTCCTAAAGATATCAAAGGTATAAGAAGTTTCCTTGGTCATGCTGGTTTCTATAGGAGGTTTATTAAAGACTTCTCTAAAAAATTTAGGCCTCTCACAAATCTCTTGCAAAAAGATGTTCCTTTTGTTTTTGATGATGATTGTGTAGAAGCATTTGAAATACTTAAAAAAGCCTTGATTTCTACACCTATTGTTCAGCCACCTGATTGGAATTTACCCTTTGAAATTATGTGTGATGCTAGTGATTATGCTATTGGTGCTGTTCTAGGGCAAAGAGTTGATAAGAAATTGAATGTTATTCATTATGCTAGTAAAACTCTAGACAGTGCCCAGAGAAATTATGCTACTACCGAAAAAGAATTTCTAGCAGTTGTCTTTGCTTGTGATAAGTTCAGATCCTATATTGTTGATTCCAAAGTAACTGTTCACATTGATCATGCTGCTATTAAATATCTTATGGAAAAGAAAGATGCTAAACCTAGACTTATTAGATGGGTTCTCTTGCTACAAGAATTTGATTTGCATATTATTGATAGAAAGGGAGCTGAGAACCCCGTTGCAGACAACTTGTCTAGGTTAGAAAATATTCTTGATGACCCACTGCCTATTGATGATAGCTTTCCTGATGAGCAATTAGCTATCATAAATGCTTCTCATAATACTCCATGGTATGCTGATTATGCTAATTACATTGTTGCTAAATTTATACCACCTAGTTTCACATACTAGCAAAAGAAAAAGTTTTTCTATGATTTAAGACATTACTTTTGGGATGACCCACACCTTTATAAAGAAGGAGTAGATGGTGTTATTAGACGTTGTGTAGCTGAGCATGAACAGGAACAGATCCTACGCAAGTGCCACTCCGAGTCTTATGGAGGACACCACGCTGGAGATAGAACGGCACATAAGGTATTGCAATCTGGTTTTTATTGGCCTACTCTCTTCAAGGATGCTCGTAAGTTTGTCCTGTCTTGTGACGACTGCCAGAAAATTGGTAATATTAGTAGACGTCAGGAAATGCCTATGAATTATTCACTTGTTACTGAACCATTTGATGTTTGGGGCTTTGATTATATGGGACCTTTTCCTTCCTCTAATGGGTATACACATATTTTAGTTGCTGTTGATTACGTTACTAAGTGGGTAGAAGCTATTCCAACTAGTAGTTCTAATCATAACACCTCTATTAAGATGCTTAAAGAAGTTATTTTTTCGAGGTTTGGAGTCCCTAGATATTTAATGACTGATGGTGGTTCACATTTTATTCATGGTGCTTTCCGTAAAATGCTTGCTAAGTATGATGTTAACCATAGAATTGCATCTCCATATCATCCTCAGTCTAGTGGTCAAGTAGAATTGAGCAATAGAGAGATTAAATTGATTTTGTAAAAGACTGTTAATAGATCTAGAAAGAATTGGTCTAAGAAACTTGATGGTGCATTATGGGCTTATAGAACTGCTTATAAAAACCCTATGGGTATGTCTCCATATAAAATGGTTTATGGAAAGGCTTGTCACTTACCTCTTGAATTATAACATAAAGCTTATTGGGCAATTAAAGAGCTCAACTATGATTTCAAACTTGCCGGTGAGAAGAGGTTATTTGACATAAGCTCGCTTGATGAATGGAGAACCCAAGCCTATGAGAATGCCAAGTTGTTTAAAGAAAAAGTTAAAAGATGGCATGACAAAAGGATACAAAAGCGTGAGTTTAATGTAGGTGATTATGTTTTGCTATACAACTCTCGTTTAAGATTTTTTGCAGGAAAACTTCTCTCTAAATGGGAAGGTCCTTACATTATCGAGGAGGTCTATTGTTCCGGTGCCATAAAAATCAACAACGCCGAAGGCACAAATCCGAAGGTGGTAAACGGTCAAAGAATCAAACATTATATCTCAGGTACTCCCATAAATGTTGAGACCAATATAATTGACACCGTAACACCGGAGGAGTACATAAGGGACACTTTCCAGAACGTTTCAGACTCCGAAAAGGAATAGGTATGTGGTACGGTAAGTAAATCGACCCCAAAACGTTTCCAATGATAATTTTTCTCTGTTTTGGAATATTTAAAAAATTAGAAAAATTAAAAGTAGTCTGAAAGAGACACGAGGCAGCCACAAGGGTGGACGGCGCACCCTACCCCCCTGGGCACGCCCCCCGACCTTGTGGCCACCTCGTGTGCCCTCCGAACTCCGTTTTCTTGCACAATACTTCTTTTGGTCAGTAAAAATTCATTATATAATCTCCCGAAGGTTTTGACCACCGTACCACGACAAAATCCTCTGTTTTTGTTTTGAGCTGTTTCCTGCCATGGTTTTCAAGGCCAGGCATCATGTCTTCCTCCTCCTTCAACAATGTGGACGACGATGCTTGGCTAATGAAGATGGAGATGAAGAGAGAAGAACTTGGGGAAACCAACGAGGGTGATAAGATCAAGAAGGTCGCGGGAGATCAAGTTCCGGCACTAGAAGAAGAAGACATCCTTCAACCATACTACAATCATCTTACCCCTACTGAAGCTGAAGCTTTCAAGATTATTGAATTAGTTCGTGTGCAAAATAAATATCTTACTCGCGAAAATATTCTGTTGCAAGAGTACATCACCGCACTCAAGGGCATTATTCGTAAACTGGAGAATCTCCTACGCTCGATGTGTGGCACTACTTCATCAACAACTCCATCATCACCACCTCCGAAGAAAGAGACATAAATACATGGGTATGGGCACTCCCCTTGGCAACTTCCAAGCTTGGGGGAGGTGCCCCGGTATCGTATCACCATCACACCTTTACTTTTATCGTTTTTCTTAGTTCGATCCTTTTGGTTATATCTTGATCTAGTAGAATAAAGTTTTAGTATGATCTAGCTTTGAGTTTTGCTTTATGTTCGCTCTTTGTAATCAAGTCCGTGAGTTATATAATAAAGAGTATTTTGAGTTGAGGGCTTTGTTTTCTTTCTATGATCTTGAGGGAATAAAATAATAAAAAGATCATATATTGATCTTATGGAGAGTAATGACTTCACATATAAAGAGTATGATGAATAAAATTTGTTGGGAGTTGACAAACATAGTTTTGGTCATTGTTGCAATTAATAGGAAGTAATAAAGAAAGGGAGGCTTTACATATAAATATACTATCTTGGACATCTTTTGTAATTGTGAGCACTCATTAAAATATGACATGCTAAAGAGTTGATGTTGGACAAGGAAGACAACATAATGGGTTATGTTTTCTTATATCCGAATAGAAGTTATATTGTCATGGATCCTCCAACATGTTGAGCTTGCCTTTCCCTCTCATGCTAGCCAAATTCTTTGCACCAAGTAGAAATACTACTTGTGCTTCCAAACATCCCTAAACCCAGTTTTGCCATGAGAGTCCACCATACCTACCTATGGATTGAGTAAGATCCTTCAAGTAAGTTGTCATCGGTGCAAGCAATAAAAATTTCTCTCTAAATATGTATGATCTATTAGTGTGAAGAAAATAAGCTTTATACGAACTTGTGATATGGAAGAAATAAAAGTGACGGACTGCATAATAAAGGTCCTTATCACAAGCGGCAATATAAAGTGACGTTCTTTTGCACTAAGATTTTGTGCATCCAACCATAAAAGCGCATGACAACCTCTGCTTCCTTCTGCGAAGGGCCTATCTTTTACTTTTATCTTCTACCCTTATACAAGAGTCATGGTGATCTTCACCTTTCCTTTTTACACTTTTTCTTTTTGGCAAGCACTATGTGTTGGAGAAAGATCCAGATATATATCCACTCGGATGTAGGTTATCATAAAGTATTATTGTTGACATTATCCTTGAGGTAAAAGGTTGGGAGGCAAAACTATAAGCCCCTATCTTTCTCTGTGTCCGATGGAAACTTTGAACCCATAAGTATCGCGTAAGTGTTAGCAATTGTGAAAGACTAAATGATAGTTGAGTATGTGGACTTGCTGAAAAGCTCTTGAATTGACTCTTTCCGATGTTATGATAAATTGCAATTGCATCAATGACTGAGATCATAGTTTGTTAGTTTTCAATGAAGTTTTTGATTCATACTTTACCTTGTGAATAAATTGTTACTTTGACATAAGAAATTATATGACAATATATGTTGTTGTTCTAAAGATGATCATGATGCCCTCATGTCCGTATTTTATTTTATCGACACCTCTATCTCTAAACATGTGGACATATTTTTCGATATCGGCTTTCGCTTGAGGACAAGCGAGGTCTAAGCTTGGGGGAGTTGATACGTCCATTTTGCATCATGCTTTTATATCAATATTTATTGCATTATGGGCTGTTATTACACATTATGGCACAATACTTATGCCTTTTCTCTCTTATTTTACAAGGTTTACATAAAGAGGGAGAATGCCGGCAACTGCAATTCTGGGCTGGAAAAGGAGCAAATATTAGAGACCTATTCTGCACAACTCCAAAAGTCCTGAAACTTCACGGAGAGTCATTTTGGATTTAATAAAAAAATATTGGGCGAAGAAAGTACCAGAGGGGGGCCACCTGCCATCCACAAGGGTGGAGGGCGCGCCCCCCGACCTTGTGGGCCACCTGGCAGGCCCCCGACGCACATCTTCTGCTATATGGTGTGTTTTGACCTGGAAAAAATCATAAGAAAGCTTTCGGGACGAAGCGCCGCCGTCTCGAGGCGGAACCTGGGCAGAACCAATCTAGGGCTCCGGCGGAGCTGTCCTGCCGAGGAAACATCCCTCCGGGAGGGGGAAATCATCGCCATCGTCATCATCATCGATCCTCTCATTGAGAGGGGGTCAATCTCCATCAACATCTTCACTAGCACCATCTCCTCTCAAACCCTAGTTCATCTCTTGTACCCGATCTTTGTCTCAAAACCTCAGATTGGTACCTGTGGGTTGCTAGTAGTGTTGATTACTCCTTGTAGTTGATGCTAGTTGGTTTATTCGGTGAAAGAACATTTGTTCAGATACTTAATGATAATTAATACTCCTCTGATTATGAACATGAATATGCTTTGTGAGTAGTTACGTTTGTTCCTGAGGACATGGGAGAAGTCTTGTTATAAGTAATCATGTGAATTTGGTATTCGTTCGATATTTTGATGAGATGTATGTTGTCTTTCCTCTAGTGGTGTTATGTGAACGTCGACTACATGACACTTCACCATGATTTGGGCCTAGGGGAAAGCATTGGGAAGTAATAAGTAGATGATGGGTTGCTAGAGTGACAGAAGCTTAAACCCTAGTTTATGCGTTGCTTCGTAAGGGGCTGATTTGGATCCATATGTTTCATGCCATGGTTAGGTTTACCTTAATTCTTCTTTCGTAGTTGCAGATGCTTGCGAGAGGGGTTAATCATAAGTGGGAGGCTTGTCCAAGGAAGGGCAGCACCCAAGCACTGGTCCACCCACATATCAAATTATCAAAGTAACGAACGCGAATCATATGAGCATGATGAAAACTAACTTGACAACAATTCCCATGTGTCCTCGGGAGCGCTTTGCTTTATATAAGAGTTCCCAGGCTTGTCCTTTGCTACAAAAAGGATTGGGCCACCTTGCTGCACCTTGTTTACTTTTGTTACTTGTTACCCGTTACGAATTATCTCATCATACAACTATCTGTCACCGATAATTTCAGTGCTTGCAGAGAATACCTTGCTGAAAACCGCTTGTCATTTCCTTCTGCTCCTCGTTGGGTTCGACACTCTTACTTATCGAAAGGACTACGATAGATCCCCTATACCTGTGGGTCATCATGTACGCGAACCACATGAATTGGTATGACGATGGCGCCAAGTACCGTTTGCGCCTGAGGCCAAAGTGGAAGGCCGAGGATATCACATCACTGGAGGAGGAGGAGGAGAACTCTGAGGATGAAGCCTACAGGAAAAGCCTTAGAGAGATGGAAGGTGATTTCAGGGAGTATGCACCCCTGATGAACAGAGTGGTAAGTTTTGTTCAATTGTTTTCGAGCTGGCTATTGGATGATGCTGACATGGTCATTCTAGCTAATGTATTCATGATCTTAACATTTGCAGGCTTCGGAGCTGAATAGAAACGTTTTCGATGGCTCTAATGCACTAAGTTATGACCCTAGGACCGTGGAGGCTAACAGCCAGCTGAGAGAAACGATGAAGGTAACTTTGAGCCTTCTGTTCGAGCACAACCACAAATTTGATCCATGCCATGACATGTTCTTATCTATTTGTAATCCTAAACTTAATCCATGCAATTTTCTTTTTTATTTGTTATTGTAGAAGATCATGAACCGTTGCCGCAAGCTAGCGGGCATGCTTGGGTGCGCTACCTCGACCGACGTGTATGTTCCTGTAGGGTCGACACATCCCATTGCTTCATCGAGCCACACCGGCGGAGGTTCCTCTAGGCATGCTGCCTCATCACCTCGCATTGTTCAGGAGGAGGAAGAAGAGGAAGGAGGTGATGAGGAGGAGGAGTACGACGACGATGACGGACCTCCACCGACTCAGGCAACCCAGGAGAAGAGGGTATCTCATCCACATCTGGATGTTCTGAGCCCTTCACCGTTCCAGCGTCCTTGTCGTCACACGAAGAAGAAGATGGACGAAGGCCAGTCAAAGAGAAACGAGGAGCATGCCTCCAAGAGGGGGAAGGGGAGGAACTAGTGATGTTGTCGTGTTGAACTCGCTTAGCTAGAGTAGTTGTGCCATGTAGAAGTACTCGGTGTTGAAGTGTTGAACTCACTTTGCTATCTATCTATGTTAAAACCTATTTCATATGTTCAACTTATTGGATATGGCCATTTGCTATCTATCTATAATGTCTGAGGTGTCATCATATTTTCATATGCTGCTATCTATCTATTTATTGGATTTTTATTGTTCTTGGTGCTGTCTATTGTTGCTGTTGTCTATTGTTTCTTGATGCTGTCATCATATTTTCATTGGTTCTTGCTGGGAAGTGAGAGAGCACCCTACCGCCAGGCCCCATGGCGGTAGGATCTCACAACCTACCGCCAGGGGTCTCGGCGGTAGGGTGTGATACCCTACCGCTGGAAAACAGCTTATTTTCGTAATAGAGAGGTGCGCTGGGACGGAGCCTACCCTACCGCCGAGGCCCATGGCGGTAGGGTATATAACCCTACCGCTGAAAAACTATTTAGTTTCGTAACAGAGAGCTGCGCTGGGACGGAGCCTACCCTACCGCCGAGGCCCATGGCGGTAGGTTTGTACGGGCTATCGCCGAGGCCCATGGCGGTAGGTCCCTAAGCAGCCGTTAACGGCTTAACGGCCGTCAGCCGCCCCTACCGCCAGCGTCAGCTGTGGTAGCATGTACAAACCTACCGTTGTGCTGTATGGCGGTAGCAAAAGGGTCAGATTCCGAAATGTTTTCAAATCGGGGTCAGATCCGGCTAAACTAGACCAAAAGGGTCAAAACACGAAATTTTGCCGCTCCAAGCAACCGCTCTGCTGGTCCCTCCCGTCCCCGGCCCTCTGTCAGTCGGCGACGAGTGGGCGCATTGCTGTTATTTCCTTCTTCTTTTGCGCTGGTACTCTGCCTCGCAGCAGAATAATATTTCTCGGGCAGATAGACCCCGTTTCTTCTTTCTATCTATAAGTATGTCAGATTCGTCACTACGTGTTGCTGGGTCCCGCAGGTCAGCGAGATGGAACCCCAAGGGGAAAAACACCATATATAATATTACCCCATCCTATAATATAAGACGTTTTTAGAAGCCATGCTATTAATTTACAAAAACAATTTATATTATGGGACGGAGGGAGTAGCCCCCTCTTTCTCGTGCTCGTAGGAGAGAGGGCTGGTGTGTCGCTTCGTAGTGGTAGTGGAACTGTAATAGCCCTCATGTTTGTTTCTTTTCTTTAGTACTCCCTCCATCTCAAAATAAGTTAGTACAAAGTTGTACTAAGCTTGAGACACTTATTTTGGGACGGAGTGAGTATATGTTTTTGTGTGGGTTGTAAAATGCTTTTGGCGGTTTCTGTAAGGAATCTGATAAATAACGAACGTTCGGTACGAGCACGTGGCAATTCCAAACGTTCTCGACGGCAAGTTTATTGACGTGAGAATGAAAACTTTAGTTGCCAAGCATGGTAAGTTTCGTGCTTTTTTCAGTTTATTTTTGCCAGAAAAATTGTGGTGTTTCCCCTGACTTGCCATTGGCTGTGTTTGTTTGAGCTTCAGTTTCGACAGATTCAGCTGTGAACTTGTTGTGCTGGCAAAACTGCTGTGCTGAGAAAATAGCTGCAGTGAAGGTTAGCTGTTTGGCAACGTAACTGTGGAAACGACTGTGGGCTGGTGAAAACGCTATGTTTCAGGAGGAGGGGCGAAGGGAGAGATAGGTCGTGCCTGCAGCGACATTTATGACATAATTACGACCAAACGCCAAAAGCAGAGGGGCTAGGGAAACAGCTTTGGCTGTGAAGTACCCCGAGATGTGCTTTGGGCTGTTACATTGAAAATAGGCCGAAACAGTTTTGGGTTGTGGTTCTACAACTGTTCTAAAATAGCTGTTTGTTTCAGTTTCAGCTTTTTCCAGTCCAAAAACTGCTCCCAAAGCTGAAACAAATTCTCTCATCAACTGAAGTTGCCATGAAAAACGTTCGGGTTGCCGTGCTTAAAATCCAAACTTTCGGTACTTGTCATTTCCGTTCTTTAATGAAAATCGACGAGGAGGCTTGTTGTTTTTAAAATAAATAGACATGGACGGAGGGAGTAAAAATGAAAGCACAAGTTGTGACTGCAAAAACAATTGCTAACGCCCAAGGCCTGAATCATATTGGTACAACTACCGGGTCCGGACGAGGACAAGCAAAGAAAATGCTTACGCTTTGGACGGAACGATGCTGTCTTCTACTATGTCGGAGAAGAATCGATCAAGTAGCCAACTTCTTTATGATTCGCTTAGCAAGTTAAGTACTGCTGGTAATATACTGCTACTTCTACAGTCACAGGCTCACTTGTTAACGATCGTGCATGGTATGGGCGAGGAGTAGCTGTAGGTAAACAGGGAGCAGCAGGGACAATGTTACGTTCCGCTTTGTTGGAAACAGTCCACGGCTGCCTGACGACGCCCTGCGACTCTCAACAGCTGTTCACGTGAGCAGGAAGAGCAGATCGAAGGCTACACACACCGTTCAGAACGCCCAACATTTTCATTTTCAGACAAAGGCTCAATGTTACTCCGCTGGAGGATAAAACAAGTGAAGACCCGTTGTTCAGCAATTGATTTACTTTTGTGAGCCTGGTTTTTCTTTTTACATTTTCATTTTCAGACAAAGGCTCAATGTTACTCAACGGGAACATCTCCTCCCACTGAAAGCGTATCACCGGAAATTCTGAAATAAATCCAGGAATAACTAAATACTACCTGACAGTGCCCAGGCCATGAGAGCTATTATATCCGACAAAAGATATGGTGCTCTGAAAACTCTTGGAGAGAGAAGCAAGCTCTCAATCTGACTATCATCGTCTTCCCAATTTGTGGTAAACCGTCCCCTTATGGTTATATCTGCTGTTTTTGCAGTACTTAAATCAGCGGAAACAGCAGTACTTAAATCAGCGTTAAAAAACTGAAGTTGAGGACAGGCGTGTCAAGCAGAGGAAAGCACGTGATGATTTTCTTACAATGCTGGAGGTAAGATTGCTCAGAATTTTTCTGATCAATCATACAACTTGCAAAGAAAAGCTGTAAAATTTCGACAACATCAAAACCAAATCACAGCACCACACTTCTGAAAGCGACAAATCAAATCAAAGTAAAGCCATGATGCACAACGATCACCACAATTATAACTGCAGCATTTTCAGATGGGAACTTGAAAGCTCCTCACACAAAAGCTAACGACGATCGATCGCCAGGATTATAACTGCAACAGACACCAAGTATCAACCCACCAGCAAGGACTGATTCAGCCAAGCATATTAAGCGGTAGTATAACTTTTCCGTGCTGCTACCAAGGCAGACAGAAACAAGAGAGGCACAATGCAGCAGCTTCAGATATCCTAGCACAATTCGTAAACCGACTGCTGTTTCACCACAGGGAAGTAAGAAGCCCGGAGATATACACGAGTTAACTATAAAATTTCTTGCGCAGCTTGCTTAAAGGCAAACAAGAACGGAATGCCACGCCGGTGGCACGTAGACCAGTGCTTACTAAAGGTTGTATGATTAGTAACACACCCTCAAAATAGTTTCGACTTGGTTGGTTTCTCATTTCGAGTAGCTTCCGAGTGAGTGAGTAGGGCAAAAGCACGCTCAGGGGGAAAATCTGCTAGCGTCTCAAAGGAGGATCTCAGTTGGTGTTCAGGCCTTCAAGGGCTTGAAGTCTGCTCCCACTGCTTCCTGGACAGATTTGAAACCGTCTCTTTCCAAGCATTCCGCGAGCTCGGCCTGTCGAATAATCATTAGCATCAGAATTCAATTCAGACATAGTGCAGGCTAGAATATGTTGGTCAAGGTGGTTTGGCTCATTTACTGAACAGTGATACATTTGTAACTAGGAAACAGGCTGCAACTTGTAAGCTTCATGCTAAGTAAGTGTCGGATTATCACCTTTATTCTCGGGATGAGAGCTGGACCTCCGTAGGCAAGTGCTGTGTAAAGCTGAACAAGCGTAGCTCCAGAACGTATCTTCTTGTATGCGTCCTCGCCGCTGTATGTATAGAAATTTGATTAAATATTGGTGCTGAAAGTGAAAAACACCGTCAAAGTAAATACAGAACCAACATTACCTAGTTACACCACCACAGCCTATCAGGGTAACCTTGCCCTGCAGGATATGCAAACACTTGTTCATGAGAGAGAGTTACCAGACTCCAGTAAAGAAACAGTAGCACCAAAAATGCAGTGACCGGGATGGAAGATGTGCTAAAGTAAATAGATACTACAATAAAGTAAGAAACAGGATAAAGCACGCACGCCTGTACGGATATACATATCCCTGAGAACTTGAGTAGATAAGTCAAACAGAGGCTTCCCGCTTAATCCGCCGGCTTCCTGAGCTAATGGATGTGCGTCTGCAGGAGGCGGCCTTGAAATTGTTGTGTTCGATATAATCTGTGTTGTTAACGATGTCGATAAAGAATAAGCAAACAGTAGTAAAGCAACATGGACGAGAGAAATACATATTTGCACAGGAGTTAATTAGGGTTATGCTAGTCAGTGCAGTGACACGTAAAAATGTGTCATAGAATAATTATCCACCTACCAGGCCAT
This sequence comes from Thinopyrum elongatum, assembly GCA_011799875.1. Taxonomy (NCBI): domain Eukaryota; kingdom Viridiplantae; phylum Streptophyta; class Magnoliopsida; order Poales; family Poaceae; genus Thinopyrum; species Thinopyrum elongatum. The sequence continues at coordinate 690,224,579 of CM022298.1, read as the reverse complement.
CCAACTTGGAAGAAAGAGCAACCTGGAAAACAGCAAGCAAAAGCATAAGAAAAATATTCACCAACAGTCAAAGAGCATGAAAAATAACGCTCTAGTCCAGTATGTTACCGCAGCAATGTCCTCAAGATCCTGCTTCGACAAGTCCGGTGCGATCTTCACAAGCAATGGTGGTGGACCATCTTCAGCCCACTGCATCTCATCTCGTGCATCTTGCACCTGCACATCCAGTGTATGTCATACTAATTTCTCATGCAAATGAAGAAAAGATCCACTCCAATTAGAAAGACCACAGACCTTCTTCACAAGTTCTTTCAGCTGCTTTCTACCTTGCAATTGGCGAAGACCAGGAGTATTTGGGGAAGAAACATTTATGACCTGCATTAAGAGTAAGAAACCAGTTGTTATCATTTATGCCGCATGTCCATATACACTGCTCATCCAGCAGCAGTCCTATTCCATGCTTGAGACGGAGCATAAAACAATGAAATGTTTTTCTTTAGATGCAGAGCATAGCCCCTGATTTCAATAAGAAAGTTGTAGTAGCATGTTTTAGCAGATGGTAACAAATGGGGAGCCATCATGAAGTACACAGTGTGCATTGACAGACAAAACATTTAAGAAATGCATCAGTTTACTCTGAAGCAAACAGTTCTCTAGTTATGCTGTTTTCCTCAGATCAGCTTGAATGAATGCAAATTTCCTTATTTTAACAACCATATCCATCTGAATCTATGGTGCATATGAAACTGAAAGTAACAAACATGTGATGTGAGGTTATCTTATAACAGCAAAAGATGGATACCAGGTAATCAGCATACTGTGACAACGAATGAACTCCTTGCACGTAATCAGCACCAGCATCTTCACTAGTCTTATTCTTGCCAAGATTGACTCCCAAAATTCCAGGACCTGCTTTCCCTCCTTGCTTTACATCACTGGAGCTCGAAGTTTCCTCCATCTTCCTCTTACCATGTTGTGCCCCAAGACGCTTAGCAACTACAACAATTCCTTCACTGTTGAACCCGCAGCGATTGACTACAGCACTGAAGAGAAAGCAAGAAAACACCATTATAAGAAACCACCACACAACATTTTAATTTTGTTTCATAATTAAAGTGGCTGTGGACAGTTTGAATAGCAGTAGCAGAACATGAAATGCTTACCCATGCTCTTTCAATCTGAATATTCGCGGCTTAGGATTTCCCTCTTGAGGCTGAGGTGTCACAGAGCCAACTTCCACAAAGCCAAATCCAAGACCCAATAGACCCTCAACGGCCTCGGCATTCTTATCAAAACCAGCAGCAAGACCAACTGGATTTGTAAAGTTCCTTCCCCAAACCTCTATCCCAAGAACTGGTGGATCAGGTCTCTTTTCTCTTGGGACAAATCCATGAGCAGCAGCAGAAACAGCCAAACGATGAGCAAACTCTGCATCTAGTAGAGCAAAAAGTGGATTCACGAGTTCTGTTGATTTGAATAACCACCCACTGCACGATCACAAAGGGCATCATTAGTGAATAGTCTCCTGGTTGATAGTTGTAGCCAAAAAAGGGTACAAATAAGCAGGAGATGATGAATTCCTAGAATCCCAACTTGTGGCTATTTCAAGCACATATAGTGTACTTTCCTGCTATTCAGATGTAATTAAAACTTGTTCTAATGAAAAATTAGGTCCAAGAACTTAGTGGCATGTACCAAAACGTGGCCTCGTCGGTAGTACTCACGTAAGCACCGCCAGCAATGGCCAATCCTATCATGGCCCCAGTCAAAAGCCTACCCTGCATATTGACGAGGAACAAGGAATAGTTAATAAAGTAAATGACACAGTAAAGGGACAGGTAATCACTATAATAACTGTATGAGCAACTCAATCTTTCATAAGATCGTTCACAAGCAACTAATTTAAGAATGCACTTTTTTCAAACAAAAGAGGACAAGTATTGTTGTCAAAATCTCAAGAATAGTGCGGTCAGTAGATCCTCCGTCTACAGGAACATTAAGTCCGATTATTATTTTTCCCCTTTCTATTTGTATTTAAATCACGATGGGACAGAGCGCAAGTAAGTAACTGTGCTACAAAAGGTCACATAAAAAGATTGTCTTTGATCAAAAGACGCAATGCGTTCAGATGGCACGAGAGCATAGACCAGATCACCAGCGCTGGCAGCAACCAGCGAGCGCAGCATCTAAAACAGGCTAACTGCTCGCTCCGTTACTCGAGAGGAAGCGGCGCGCGGAGGAGCAGAGTGCAGCGCGCGCGCGCGCGAGGTGTATGCGTCAATGCCGAGGAGGCGGCGGGCGGCGGGGAGGGTCGCTGTTACCTTGCGGGGAGGCGGGGGGACCTTAATGGGCAGGGCGGGTCCCTCAGCCGCTGCGACGGCGGAGACCGTCCTGCTGGCCTGCCGGGCGCCGGCGGGGGCGGGGGCGCGCCACGGGGAGCCGCGCAGGAGGGCGCCGCGGAGGGAGCGCCGCCAGGCGCCCGCGGCGGCGGAGGACGACATGGCGGGGCGGGCAGGCGCGAGGGCCGACGGCGATGGCGGCGGCGGCGGGACGGGCGGGCGGGCGTTCTGGTCGGCGTGGGGAGCAAGCAGAAGGGGCGAGGCCGAGGGCTCAGACGTGGAAGAGAAGTAGGAGACTGTGCTTGGGCTGGGCCGCGAGACGGGCCCAGGTCGGCTTATATATGTCGGCTCGCCATCTCTTCTTCTCGCTCGCTCGACCGGATTTTTTTCTTTCTTTTCTTTCTTCTGTCCGAAGAGACCAGTAGAAATAACTCCGTATGCTACAACTTGGGAAGCAAGGCAGAAATGGCTTCTTGATAGGCAAGCCATACGTACTCGTAGGCTCTCGAATGCTGAGATAGCAAGTTTTTTTTTAGGTACGATGCAATCCTCAAAAAAAAAAATATAAGGACGATGCACCTAGCGACGAAAATCGGGCCCGGTTTAACCAAAGAAAGGCCATGCTTCTAGCGGCGGAGCTTGACCAAGTTCTTTGGGGAGAGGGGCAAATATACTTCCTCCGTCTCAAAATAAGTGTCTCAATGAGAGAGTATGAGCTAGTGGTGGGCCAAACACACAAAAATTTGTAATCTAAGCCCTCTCTCTAAAATACTAGATCGGGATCGCGCCCTGGCGCGAGGGTGTCGGTCCAAGCGTTTTGCCGAAGCACGTAACACTATGTCAGTAGGAACCCAGGTATAGCATTTGCACTTATACAGGATAATAATAAATTAAAGAAACATTCAATTGTGGTAAAAGTAAAACACAATGGAGCACAAGATCAACATCGGTTTATAAGGCAGGATCAAGCTTGATGCGTTTATACGACCACAAAAGATAGCCATTCGACATGAAGTTCGATACCAAAAGCGAGAACACATAAGAGGAGGTAATAAGAACAGGAACATAATAAAAAGAGTCAACTACGGAGCCATTATCACTAAGCATACTAATAAGTGGCGTAATCCATCTGCATGTACTTCATAGGGACTACTGAAGAAAATATGCCCTAGAGGCAATAATAAAGTTATTATTTTATTTCCTTATGTCATGATAAATGTTTATTATTCATGCTAGAATTGTATTAACCGGAAACTTGATACATGTGTGAATACATAGACAAAATAGAGTGTCACTAGTATGCCTCTACTTGACTAGCTCGTTAATCAAAGATGGTTATGTTTCCTAACCATAGACATGAGTTGTCATTTGATTAACGGGATCACATCATTAGGAGAATGATGTGATTGACTTGACCCATTCCGTTAGCTTAGCACTTGATCGTTTAGTATGTTGCTATTGCTTTTTTCATGACTTATACATGTTCCTATGACTATGAGATTATGCAACTCCCGTTTACCGGAGGAACACTTTGTGTGCTGCCAAACGTCACAACGTAACTGGGTGATTATAAAGGTGCTCTACAGGTGTCTCCGAAGGTACTTGTTGAGTTGGCATATTTCGAGATTAGGATTTGCCACTCCGATTGTCGGAGAGGTATCTCTGGGCCCACTCGGTAATGCACATCACTATAAGCCTTGCAAGCATTGTAACTAATGAGTTAGTTGCGGGATGATGTATTACGGAACGAGTAAAGAGACTTGCCGGTAACGAGATTGAACTAGGTATTAAGATACCGACGATCGAATCTCGGGCAAGTAACATACCAATGACAAAGGGAACAACGTATGTTGTTATGCGGTTTGACCGATAAAGATCTTCGTAGAATATGTGGGAGCCAATATGAGCATCCAGGTTCCGCTATTGGTTATTGACCGGAGACGTGTCTTGGTCATGTCTACATAGTTCTCGAACCCGTAGGGTCCGCACGCTTAAAGTTCGGTGACGATCGGTATTATGAGTTTATGTGATTTGATGACCGAAGTTTGTTCGGAGTCCCGGATGAGATCGAGGACATGACGAGGAGTCTCGAAATGGTCGAGAGGTAAAGATTGATATATTGGAAGGCTATATTCGGACATCGGAAAGGTTCCGAGTGATTCGGGTATTTTTCGGAGTACCGGAGAGTTACGGGAATTCGTATTGGGCCTTAATGGGCCATACGGGAAAGGAGAGAAAGGCCTCAAGGGTGGCTGCGCCCCTTCCCCATGGACTGGTCCGAATTGGACTAGGGAAAGGGGGCGCCCCCTTCCTTCCTTCTCCTTCTCCCTTCCCCTTTTCCTATTCCATGTGGGAGGTGGAATCCTACTAGGACTAGGGAGTCCTAGTAGGACTCCACACCTTGGGCGTGCCCTGTGAGGGCCGGCCTCCTCCTCCCTCCATCCTTTATATACGTGGCCAGGGGGCACCCCATAGACACAACAATTGATCATTGATCTCTTAGCCGTGTGCGGTGCCCCCCTCCACCATAATCCACCTCGATCATATCGTAGCGGTGCTTAGGCGAAGCCCTGCGTCGGTAGCATCATCATCACCGTCACCACGCCGTCGTGCTGACGAAACTCTCCTGTGAAGCTTTGCTGGATCGGAGCTTGCGGGACGTCATCGAGTTGAACGTGTGCTGAACTCGGAGGTGCCGTGCGTTCGGTACTTGGATCGGTCAGATCATGAAGACGTACGACTACATCAACCGCGTTGTGCTAACGCTTTCGCTTTCGGTCTACGAGGGTACGTGGACACACTCTCCCCTCTCGTTGCTATGCATCACCATGATCCTATGTGTGCGTAGGAAATTTTTGAACTTACTACGTTCCCCAACAGTGGCATCCGAGCCTGGTTTTATGCGTAGATGTTATATGCACGAGTAGAACATAAGTGAGTTGTGGGCGATACAGGTCATACTGCTTACCAGCATGTCACACTTTGGTTCGGCGGTATTGTTGGATGAAGCGGCCCGGACCGACATTACGCGTACGCTTACGCGAGACTGGTTTTACCGCCGTGCTTTGCACACAGGTGACTAGCGGGTGTCAGTTTCTCCAACTTTAGTTGAACCGAGTGTGGCTACGCCCGGTCCTTGTGAAGGTTAAAACAGCACTAACTTGACGAACTATCGTTGTGGTTTTGATGCGTAGGTAAGAACGGTTCTTGCTCAGCCATAGCAGCCACGTAAAACTTGCAACAACAAAGTAGAGGACGTCTAACTTGTTTTTGCAGGGCATGTTATGATGTGATATGGTCAAGACATGATGCTATATTTTATTGTATGAGATGATCATATTTTGTAACTGAGTTATCGGCAACTGGCAGGAGCCATATGGTTGTCGCTTTATTGTATGCAATGCAATCGCCCTGTAATTGCTTTACTTTATCACTAAGCGGTAGCGATAGTCGTAGAAGCAATAGTTGGCGAGACGACAACGATGCTACGATGGAGATCAAGGTGTCGCGCCAGTAACGATGGTGATCATGACGGTGCTTCGGAGATGGAGATCACAAGCACAAGATGATAATGGACATATCATATCACTTATATTGATTGCATGTGATGTTTATCCTTTATGCATCTTATTTTGCTTTGTTTGACGGTAGCATTATAAGATAATCTCTCACTAAATTTCAAGGTAAAAGTGTTCTCCCTGAGTATGCACCGTTGCCAAAGTTCGTCGTGCCGAGACACCACGTGATGATCGGGTGTGATAAGCTCAACGTTCATCTACAACGGGTGCAAGCCAGTTTTGCACACGCAGAATACTCGGGTTAAACTTGACGAGCCTAGCATATGCAGATATGGCCTCGGAACACTGAGACCGAAAGGTCGAGCGTGAATCATATAGTAGATATGATCAACATAGTGATGTTCACTATTGAAAACTACTCCATTTCACGTGATGATCGGTTATGGTTTAGTTGATTTGGATCACGTGATCACTTAGATGATTAGAGAGATGTCTATCTAAGTGGGAGTTCTTGAGTAATATGATTAATTGAACTTTAATTTATCATGAACTTAGTCCTGGTAGTATTTGCAAATTATGTTGTAGATCAATAGCTCGCGTATAGCTCCACTGTTTTATTTTTGATATGTTCCTGGAGAAAACTAAGTTGAAAGATGATAGTAGCAATGATGCGGACTGGTTCCGTGATCTGAGGATTATCCTCATTGCTGCACAGAAGAATTATGTCCTTGATGCACCGCTAGGTGACAGACCTATTGCAGGAGCAGATGCAAACGTTATGAACGTTTAGCAAGCTCGATGTGATGACTACTTGATAGTTTAGTGCGCCATGATTTACGGCTTAGAATCGGGACTTCAAAAATGTTTTGAACGCCACGAAGCATATGAGATGTTCCAAAGAGATGAAATTGGTATTTCAGACTCATGCCCGTGTTGAGAGGTATGAGACCTCTGACAAGTACTTTGCCTACAAGATGGAGGAGAATAGCTCAATCAGTGAGCATGTGCTCAGAATGTCTGAGTACTACAGTTGCTTGAATCAAGTGGGAGTTGATCTTCCGGATAAGATAGTAATTGACAGAATTCTCTAGTCACTATCACCAAGTTACTGGAACTTCATGATGAACTATAATATGCAAGGGATGACAAAAACGATTCCCGAGCTCTTCGTGATGCTGAAATCAACGAAGTTAGAAATCAAGAAAGAGCATCAAGTGTTGATGGTTAACAAGACCACTAGTTTCAAGAAAAGGGCAAAGGAAAGAAGGGGAACTTCAAGAAGAATAGCAAGCAAGTTGCTACTCTCGGGAAGAAGTCCAAGTCTGGACCTAAGCCTGAAACTGAGTGCTTCTACTGCAAAGGGACTGGTCACTGGAAGCGGAACTGCCCCAAGTATTTGGCGGATAAGAAGGATGGCAAAGTGAACAAAAGTATATTTGATATACATGTTATTGATGTGTATTTTACTAGTGTTCATAGTAGCCCCTGGGTATTTGATACTGGTTCAGTTGCTAACATTAGTAACTCGAAACAGGAGTTGCAAAATGAACAGAGACTAGTTAATGACGAGGTGACGATGTGTGTTGGAAGTGATTCCAAGGTTGATAAGATCACCATCGCACACTCCCTCTACCTTCGGGATTAGTGTTGGACCTAAATAAATGTTATTTGGTATTTGCGTTGAGCATGAATATGATTGGATCATGTTTATTGCGATATGGTTATTCATTTAAGTCAGAGAATAATTGTTGTTCTGTTTAAATGAATAAAACCTTCTATGGTCATACACTCAATATAAATGGTTTATTGAATCTCGATCGTAGTGATACACATATTCATAATATTGAAGCCAAAAGATGCAGAGTTGATAATGATAGTGCAACTTATTTGTGGCACTGCCGTTTAGGTCATATTGGTGTAAAGCGCATGAAGAAACTCCATTCCGATGGACTTTTGGAATCACTTGATTATGAATCACTTGGTACTTGCGAACCATGCCTCATGGGCAAGATGACTAAAATGCCGTTCTCCGGAACTATGGAGCGAGCAATAGATTTGTTGGAAATCATACATACTGATGTATGTGGTCCAATGAATGTTGAGGCTCACGGCGGGTATCGTTATTTTCTCACCTTCACAGATGATTTGAGCAGATATGAGTATATCTACTTAATGAAACATAAGTCTGAAACATTTGAAAAGTTCAAAGAATTTCAGAGTGAAGTGGAAAATCATCGTAACAAGAAAATAAAGTTTCTACGATCTGATTGTGGAGGAGAATATTTGAGTTAGGAGTTTGGTGTACATTTGAAACAAAGCGGAATAGTTTCGCAACTCACGCCACCCGGAACACCACAGCGTAATGGTGTGTCCGAACGTCGTAATTGTACTTTACTAGATATGGTGCGATCTATGATGTCTCTTACTGATTTACCGCTATCATTTTGGGGTTATGCTTTAGACACGGCTGCATTCACGTTAAATAGGGCACCATCTAAATCCGTTGAGACGACTCCTTATGAACTGTGGTTTGGCAAGAAATCAAAGTTGTCGTTTCTTAAAGTTTGGGGCTGCGATGCTTATGTGAAAAAGCTTCAACCTGATAAGCTCGAACCCAAGTCGGAGAAATGTGTCTTCATAGGATACCCAAAAGAGACAGTTGGGTACACCTTCTATCACATATCCGAAGGCAAGACTTTCGTTGCTAAGAATGAATCCTTTCTAGAGAAGGAGTTTCTCTCGAAAGAAGTGAGTGGGAGGAAAGTAGAACTTGATGAGGTAACTGTACCTGCTCCCTTATTGGAAAGTAGTTCATCACAGAAACCGGTTCCTGTGACTTCTACACCAATTAGTGAGGAAGCTAATGATGATGATCATGAAACTTCAGATCAAGTTACTACCGAACCTCGTAGGTCAACCAGAGTAAGATCCGCACCAGAGTGGTACGGTAATCCTGTTCTGGAGGTCATGTTACTAGACCATGACGAACCTACGAACTATGAGGAAGCGATGATGAGCCCAGATTCCGCGAAATGGCTTGAGGCCATGAAATCTGAGATGGGATCCATGTATGAGAACAAAGTATGGACTTTGGTTGACTTGCCCGATGATCGGCAAGCCATTGAGAAAAAATGGATCTTCAAGAGGAAGATAGACGCTGATAGTAGTGTTACTATCTACAAAGCTCGAATTGTCGCAAAAGTTTTTCGATAAGTTCAAGGTGTTGACTACGATGAGATTTTCTCACTCGTATCGATGCTTAAAGTCTGTCCGAATCATGTTAGCAATTGCCGCATTTTATGAAATCTGGCAAATGGATGTCAAAATTACATTCCTTAATGGAATTTTTAAAGAAGAAGGTGTATATGATGCAACCAGAAGGTTTTGTCAATCCTAAAGGTGTTAACAAAATGTGCAAGCTCCAGCGATCCATCTATGGACTGGTGCAAGCATCTCGGAGTTGGAATATACGCTTTGATGAAGTGATCAAAGCATATGGTTTTATACAGACTTACGGTGAAGACTGTATTTACAAGAAAGTGAGTGGGAGCTCTGTAGCATTTCTGATATTATATGTGGATGACATATTGTTGATTGGAAATGATATAGAATTTCTGGATAGCATAAAAGGATACTTGAATAAAAAGACCTCGGTGAAGCTGCTTAAGTATTGAGCATCAAGATCTATAGGGATAGATCGAGACGCTTAATAGGACTTTCACAAAGCACATACCTTGACAAGATTTTGAAGGAGTTCAAACTGGATCAGTAAAAGAAGGAGTTCTTGCGTGTGTTACAAGGTATAAAGTTGAGTAAGACTCAAAGCAAGACCACGGCAGAAGATAGAGAGAGAATGAAAGTCATTCCCTATGCCTCAGCCATAGGTTCTATAAAGTATGCCATGCTATGTACCAGACCAGTTGTGTGCCTTGCTATGAGTTTAGCAAGGAGGTACGATAGTGATCTAGGGATAGATCACTGGATAGCGGTCAAAGTTATCCTTAGTTACCTAAGAGGACTAAGGTCTCGGTTATGGAGGTGATAAAAGAGTTCGTCGTAAAAGGTTACGTCGATGCAAGCTTTTACACCGATCCAGATGACTCAGAGTCTCAATCTGGATACATATTGAAAGTGGGAGCAATTAGCTAGAGTAGCTCCGTGCAGAGCATTGTAAACATAGAAATTTGCAAAATACATACGGATCTGAATGTGGCAGACCCATTGACTAAACTTCTCTCACAAGCAGAACTTGATCACACCCTAGTACTCTTTGGGTGTTAAACACATGGCGATGTGAACTAGATTATTGACTCTAGTAAACCCTTTGAGTGTTGGTCACATAGCGATGTGAACTATGGGTGTTAATCCCATGGTGATGTGAACTATTGGTGTTAAATCACATGGCGATGTGAACTAGATTATTGAATCTAGTGCAAGTGGGAGACTGAAGGAAATATGCCCTAGAGGCAATAATAAAGTTATTATTTTATTTACTTATGTCATGATAAATGTTTATTATTCATGCTAGAATTGTATTAACCGGAAACTTGATACATGTGTGAATACATAGACAAAATAGAGTGTCACTAGTATGCCTCTACTTGACTAGCTCGTTAATCAAAGATGGTTATGTTTCCTAACCATAGACATGAGTTGTCATTTGATTAACGGGATCACATCATTAGGAGAATGATGTGATTGACTTGACCCATTCCGTTAGCTTAGCACTTGATCGTTTAGTATGTTGCTATTGCTTTTTTCATGACTTATACATGTTCCTATGACTATGAGATTATGCAACTCCCGTTTACCGGAGGAACACTTTGTGTGCTGCCAAACGTCACAACGTAACTGGGTGATTATAAAGGTGCTCTACAGGTGTCTCCGAAGGTACTTGTTGAGTTGGCGTATTTCGAGATTAGGATTTGTCACTCCGATTGTCGGAGAGGTATCTCTGGGCCCACTCGGTAATGCACATCACTATAAGCCTTGCAAGCATTGTAACTAACGAGTTAGTTGCGGGATGATGTATTACGGAACGAGTAAAGAGACTTGCCGGTAACGAGATTGAACTAGGTATTGAGATACCGACGATCGAATCTCGGGCAAGTAACATACCGATGACAAAGGGAACAACGTATGTTGTTATGCGGTTTGACCGATAAAGATCTTCGTAGAATATGTGGGAGCCAATATGAGCATCCAGGTTCCGCTATTGGTTATTGACCGGAGACATGTCTCGGTCATGTCTACATAGTTCTCGAACCCGTAGGGTCCGCACGCTTAAAGTTCGGTGATGATCGGTATTATGAGTTTATGTGATTTGATGACCGAAGTTTGTTCGGAGTCCCGGATGAGATCGGGGACATAACGAGGAGTCTCGAAATGGTCGAGAGGTAAAGATCGATATATTGGAAGGCTATATTCGGACATCGGAAAGGTTCCAAGTGATTCGGGTATTTTTCGGAGTACCGGAGAGTTACGGGAATTCGTATTGGGCCTTAATGGGCCATACGGGAAAGGAGAGAAAGGCCTCAAGGGTGGCTGCGCCCCTTCCCCATGGACTGGTCCGAATTGGACTAGGGAAAGGGGGCGCCCCCTTCCTTCCTTCTCCTTCTCCCTTCCCCTTTTCCTATTCCATGTGGGAGGTGGAATCCTACTAGGACTAGGGAGTCCTAGTAGGACTCCACACCTTGGGCGCGCCCTGTGAGGGCCGGCCTCCTCCTCCCTCCATCCTTTATATACGTGGCCAGGGGGCACCCCATAGACACAACAATTGATCATTGATCTCTTAGCCGTGTGCGGTGCCCCCCTCCACCATAATCCACCTCGATCATATCGTAGCGGTGCTTAGGCGAAGCCCTGCGTCGGTAGCATCATCATCACCGTCACCACGCCGTCGTGCTGACGAAACTCTCCTGTGAAGCTTTGCTGGATCGGAGCTTGCGGGACGTCATCGAGTTGAACGTGTGCTGAACTCGGAGGTGCCGTGCGTTCGGTACTTGGATCGGTCGGATCATGAAGACGTACGACTACATCAACCGCGTTGTGCTAACGCTTTCGCTTTCGGTCTACGAGGGTACGTGGACACACTCTCCCCTCTCGTTGCTATGCATCACCATGATCCTATGTGTGCGTAGGAAATTTTTGAACTTACTACGTTCCCCAACAACTACCTCGCACGAACATGATACAAACAAACTGTGAGATGTATGAATTCAATGATTTCTGTACTCAAGCATCAACCCTAGTATCTTGAACTTTAACAATAGGCCAATCAGAATCAATATGGTCCAAGTAAGCAATAGCCTTATCTAATACAGGGAATCCACAACATAGAAAGCATCACAGGAGAGGTAAGGTGGTATACAGAGGAATGCATATTCTTGTCAGCCGAGCAACCAAATCAAAGGAAACTTATCTTTGCATTCATTATTCCATCAACCATGAAGAGTCACTCGGAAGCAAAGTTTGTTTTCATGCACAAATTGAAAAGCCACCAAACAATATATGAACATAAAAGTATATTTCACTATTGGTTTAGTAGCAAATAACCTAAGCATAGTGCATATGACAGCATGCAACAACTTAAGAAAGTGATCAAATTATCTCTCTGAACCAAAAAGGCCAGATTACACTTCACTGTCTTATCACACTACAATCAGAAGTTTGATATACTGTTATAGATCTGTATACACCTCACTGTCTTATCACACTATTATACATAAGATTAACCAATGAAATGAGGCTGGGACCTAGCGGGACGGACGTTGGGGCTTAACACCGGTCACTGGGGGTGGTGAACGGAACAGGCAAGGGATTTCATCCATTAATATAGCTACTCCAACCTTCTTAATCATGACAACATATAAAGGCAGGAGGCTCACCTTTTTTGTTGTAGGTTGGCGATGAGGCAGTAGCTGCAAGATCGGAGGAGGAGGCCGCTAGGGGGCAGAGGAGGCCGAAGCGAGCTCGTGCCGGTGGGTGGCAGCCGGATTTATCAGGAAGGCAGCACCTGTGCGCCTAACACGGCGTATCAAAGGCTGCTCACCTCGGGCCATCCAGGCCATCCTAGGAAGAGCGAAACTGCATTGGCATTAGTATCTGTACATATGCTTGTTTAGGAATTTGGATCAAAATATAACTGCACCTGTCGCAACTGGGCATGAATACACATATGTGCATTTGTGTGTCTCATATATTTGTTTAGAGCAGAACTTGACACACACACACACACACAAACACACACACACACACACACACACACACACACACACACACACACACACACAAATTTGGTATTTTATATTAGGGTTGCAGTCCAAACAATGGTTCATAACAACGCATCTATACAACAGAAGGCACCACAAGCAAGCCAAATTAAGTATGAAAATAGTAGATAGCAAAGCAAAATGAGAATAGTAGTCTTCTTTGCTCACCAAGTATACCGATCGGTAGTCAATAGTCTGGGTCTGGGACGATCGTTTCTCTGGTGGTCTTCTTTGCGGTCTTTCTCCCAAACTGCAAAGAAGGGGGGACAAAATAGGTTAACAGATTAATGCAGATACAAGATTGAAAGTAGAGTATACTCCCGAGGTAGTACTTCACAAAGATGTTTGTCAGCTAACCAGAGATACTACTGGTGTGCTTCACCGTTGCTTCCGGCCATGTGAGCAAGGGTTATACCGTGTATGTGCTCCTGTTGGACGGCACCGCCAGTTCCGCCACCTCATGCGCTGACTGACACATGGTGGTGAAGTGGTGGCTAGGCGTGGAGGTATCTTCCTAGTGGAGAGCTCCCAATCAAAAACACATCAAGCAAAGAATCAGAAAAAAAAAAGAACCGAACAAAATAATTAACAGTAAAACACCAATTCCTCATATAATAAGAAACTAGAAACTGGGAGCCGACTGGATAACCAAATTAATCTAGCAACCAAGAATAACATTTTGATTCGAAGAACTGCAACCACAATAAGCATAGACCCTCAATGCTCTTTTCTAATCAACCATGTGACCTATCTGGCATGTGATTATATGGCTAAGCAAGGACCATAATAAGCATAACTGGGAGCCGACTGGATGACATTTTGATTCGAAGAACTGCGACCACAATAAGCAAAAGGGTAAGGCATTTGCATTCCACATCAACTATGCATGCTAAGCTCAACCCCAAAAACCTGTCTTCCAGGCTGTAGCTCGAAGTTTATAGCTTTAAATAAACTGCAGGACAAAGCTCCAATTGTTATGCTAGTTCTCTTCCGGATCTATGGTGAAGAATTGGTAGCCAACATGTATGAATGTTCGGGCAAATATGTAACATGGATAACAATGTGTCTTGGTGTGTTTGCATAATAATTCTCTCTCCTACTCTGTGATAATACGATGGACAATTTTGTAGCTTGCAGTCTGTAGGAAATGAAAGCTTTCACTCTGTATCTAAGATTACTTACATTATCTATATCCAATTTGTAGCTGTCAAACTGACTAAAGGCATAAGGATTAAAAATAGTTACCTCACCTTTTGACAGAAAAAAAACTGATCTCATCGTCATCATCACAAATGAATAGGTACATTATGTACAAAAATATTTCAACAATTGACTCAAATCTGTAGAAACAAATCAGTGAAATGATCTCGGGAAGATATAGTCAGAACCTGAGCTATAAATTGGTCTCAAAAATAAAACTGGCAGCATGATTGATTTTAAGTGTCGCAGAACCCAGGGAGATAGTCAGGCATTAGCTCTACAAATTGAGCTCAGAAGCAAGTATAAACTAAAACAGATATTGGCTTAAATTTGTACAGAATAAAACAGATAAATTATAACACAGTTGAGATAAATTATACATGTCTCGAACACAGCAGAACAAATATATGTGCCAAAAATTACTCATATATTATATCAGCTTAGCAAGGAAAGTCACGAGATTGAGAGGCCTGATATTGCATCATCAGATAGCAAAGTGCCTACTGATTTGAACTTTAACAAGCAACAAACAAAGCCCAAAAAGCTTAGATAAAATTCAAGACGAACACAGTCACAGAAAAATATGCCTAAGAAGTCCAAAATATGAACATGGTCCTAAAACTTCCCAAAATACTATACTGAACACCAAATACTTTGCTATGTTTTCTACTATCCAGGATATGACCTAAAATCTCATGGAGAGTATTAAATTGTTCCAAATATCATTCCAGAACCCAGAAAAGAGATTATTCATTTGATTTATTCAAATGCTTTAGTACTAAAGCTTCGCTGCCCAAGATGCACCAGCACCTTATGAATTGCCATATCCACTAAAAGGACCAGCATATGGACTGCCAGCCAAACAAAAACAACAGAACTTTTTCTTGTTGGTACCTGAATATTCGGGGCAGTCGCTGTGCTGAACATAACATAAACAACAGAACTTGATGGCAAAGTGGAATTGAAATACCTTCATGATCACTGGTGTAAATCGAGACGTTTTGATCCTTGTCTTTTTCACGATGTGTTTGCTACCAGAGCCCTAGCAGAAGTGGAATCGAAGTCAGACCAAAGACAACAAAACAACAGTTAGTTATAAGCCTATGATATTTTGCCTGAGAGTGAACACTACCCATTTACGATTATATATATATGTACCTTACAATTGGAAATGAATTTAGAATATGCTATTTACTGTTATTGACCTCTGTACCAGACGACAATATTTTGTAGGGAATAGTTAACCATTCATGCAATGAATACATTACCTGCAACATCGAACCTTTGTCTTTTTAGCATGGCGACGTTTGCAGCGGTGCCCATCTGATCATCAGAGACAATTGGTCAGTTGAATGTAAGATTTGTAACAGAAATTAGCAGCAACTATACTTCCACAGACTATACCTTCGTCATCGCTTACGTAAATCAGGTTATTGATCCTTGCTCCTTTCATAGCGCAATTGTTACTGAAGCCTTAGCAAGAGCATAACCGAATTGTGATAGAAAAAAAAAAGCAAAAGATCAGATTCTATTATGAGCCTACACACAATTTTCACCGCCAGCAAACAATTTATTATGAATGTGAGATAGAATCTATTCATCTTAGAGTTTGGAACTAAAAGGAAGAATATTTGTAAGAGCACCATGTGTACTCCTTATATGGCTAAACCATGGTATGTCCCAGGATTAATCCTACCATTTAGACCAAGCCATAAGTTCGGCTAGAAGTAATTAAACTGTGAGCCACGCATGTTTTAGCATTATAAATAAACAGATCTATACATACCACGTAAAGTGTAGCCGCCAATGTTTTACTTTGTTTTCTAAGGAACAAGGAAGAAAAGATAGAAAAAAATGAGATAGAGACGGTAAGTACAGGTCATGACAATCAGAATCGATATTCTACTTGAAAGAAGCACAGCTGCACCTCAGGGCGACCGCACAACACTATTTTTCTCTGCAATCGCCTTTTTTTAACGTTCATGAACAACAAAGTATCACCCTATACAAATGTTGTAATGTTTTTCCTTGAATGTTTGGGATTCAGTTTCTTGAGCTATTGCATCCGTCCTAAGTGCACGCGCATTACCAATTGAAATTTGAACTGAATTACAAAAGCAACCTAGGCCTACTCAAAACCTCATGGACACAAATATTGACCGTAACCAAGACAACACAGTCGACTAATTTTAAGCAGCAAACAAGACAAGGTGGAATCAGAGTTCAACCTCTTTTTGTCCGATCTTCCCATGAACATTCTTCTGTGCTGCTGAAATCGAAACAAACTACATCAATATATGAAGGAAATCTCAAGAAAATGAATGGTCGAATAAATTTTCCTCTGTAAAGTAGTGCAATAGCAGGATAGTAGATAAATGCTACAGGTAACAACAGAAAAGTGAAGAAGAGTTTAACTGTACAATTTAGAACATGTCCATATGATGCCCATCAAATTAATCTGCTGCTCTTATCTATGACATATGGTAGATCTACCACAACACATAAAAAAGTTGAATAAAGGTATGCTCATAGCCGTGGTGGGGTTGTTAATTAGAGGACCACTAATCTGCTGGAGAGAACAATGCACATAGATGATTGTGCAGAATTTCAGAGGTGCAGAATGAAACCCACTTCTCATGTGTTTGCTGCTAACACACCATGGCTTAGAAAACTAATGCATGAGATTAATATGACAGATATATGATTGTATGTCAGATATAAAACCTCCACTTGCAGCAGCGAAGTAGATCAAGCAGTGGAGAACCCATCCAAGCTACTGCAAAGACCTCGTCCTACCCCATGACAGTGGTGACCTGCAATCCAAAACGATGACAGTACGAACCGTCAGAGAGAGAGAGAGAGAGAGTTTACGTACATAACTGAACAAAGACCATGCTTCAATTATAAATCCTGCCTGGATGTTGGCATTCATCCCATGGTTCCGACATCAATTAACCAGAAGGGTTGACACACTACAACCCATCATTGGTGCAGCAGCAGATACAATCAATTTATAATGTACAAAAAAGGCTACCAAAATACACATATGCATACATCTACCACTGCATGGAGAAAAAAAATTCATCCACCAAAATACACACATGCATAAAGAATTTAAGCGCATAATAACAGGAAATTTCGCCTGATTTAACAGGTAGAGTTTTTGAATTAGGTAAGGGTGAAGACGATGAACAAGTAACATCTTATATTTGCACCAATAAGAAACTATATGCCTGGATGCACCAAGACTGCTCTCTCCAGTCAGTGTAGTTGCAAGCAAATTCGAGCTTGCCTCCTTAAATAATAACCTCTTAGCTGACCACAAAATTGGATTGTCAACAGCCATGCACAATTCCCTTTAATAACATAAAGACACCATATGCCCAATGAGAAGAAAACAAATAAGATAATAATGTAAGTTACTAAATCATAGGATAAACACATCCAGAACCTATTTTTCTGAGAAGGGGCCTCACCTTGCCGTTGTTCCTACAGGTTGACGTTGCTTGGGGAGGCATGGAGAGGCTAGGGATGTGGTTCTCCTGTCGCAACCACGGATTGGAGATGCAGCACCCACATGGGTTGAGCAACAACTCACTTATTCCTCGTCTGTTTCTTGGTGGCGGCCATGCCTCTTCTTCACATAAGCACTAAGTAACAGGGGGAGCACGACACCAACGAATCTTCAGTGCAAGAAAGAAGGAATCAGTGAGGTAAGGTAAGCAGGGGTGAGGGCTAGGCATACAAACCTGTGTTGTAGTGCAGCAGCGAGGACGGCGAGGAAACGACAGCGGTGGCGGCGTCCGGTCGCCGGCAACCATGGAGATCCCCACCGACGCCTCTCTGCGGACCAGCGACGCGAGCGGCGGCCTTCACATGTCGACGGGGAGATCAGCTGCGGCGGTGTCTTCCTCGTCCTCACAGGTGGTGCGGCGACAGGAGAGGCGGCTATGGATGAAGAGAGGGCGCAGCAGCTTCGTGCCCTCCTAGGCGGAGAGGAGAAGAGGCCGGGCAGGTGGGCGACGCCATGGGTTGGAGACCGTGGCCTCCTGGTCAGCCTCGGGTGCGGCCTTGGCGGAGGTCGTGCGCTTTGCGCGACGAGCCCCGCGACGACGCGATGGCCGAGGGCGGCGAGCTGGGCGACGCCATGGGTTGCGGGAGGCTGGCTAGGGTTCCGGGAGAGGAGGCGGTCGCGGTGGGTGGGTGAGGAGCGGCGACGCGGAGCAGCAGCGGCCGAGGTGCTTCTCCGAGGGCGGCGGCGCGAGGGGAAGGGGGAGGGGGCGGCGGCTTCAACGCGAGAGAAGGGGAGGGGGCGGCGGGTTCAACGCGAGAGAGACGCGAGGGAGAGACCCGGCCCTAGCTGTCTCGCTGATTGGGGAGGGAGCAGCCAATGGTGAGAAGCCACTTGGCATAAGATTAGGTGAAATGTCACAGATGCCCTCGGCAGGCGATGAGAATTTCGGCGGTGGCAACGAGATCTTTACCGCTGGGCAGCGCCGACGGGATGCACGGGACGCGCCACACACACAGAGAATGACACGCGGGGCCCACCAGGCGGGCTACCCCACAAGTCAGCGAGACGCAGCCGGGAACATGGGAGTGAGCGGCAGCGCGAGGAGGTAGTAACTATTCATTGCTACAGGCACTCCGAGTCGATCCGACAGCGCAGGTCATCCGAGCGCTCGATCCGACGGTTGAAAACGCATCAAGCGAAACGATCCGACGGCCAGACTGCGCTGAGCTTCTGAGAGCGCTCGGTGCTCCCCTCCGTTCTTATTTCTCGATTTATGTCTGCATGTGCAAATCCCCGCGTGCGGGGGTGCACAGCCCCCCAGCAATGCAGTAAGCTCCGCCATTGCATGCTTCATTGCCAAAGCTTCCATAGTCGAGACTTCCGAGGCAAAAGAAACATGGCAACAAGCAGCAGCTACAAATGTACCGTGGTCATCCCGAATGACACCTCTCGTTGGTCCCGCTCCGTCTTCACCATGGAAAAAGAAGCATCAACATTCTGTTTTAGATTACCTTTTCCTGCCTTTACCCATCGAGTTTTCTCCCTGAATACTATTGTATGGTTTGCCTTGGAGATTGCATTTTCTACTCTTGGGTGCGCTACACCCGATTTAGCAAAAAAGATTGAAAAAATGGTATCAAACAAAATCCAAAAAATCTGAAGAGACTAGCGGAAATACTCCACACAACTTGGCTAGCAAGGCACAAAAGACTTCTTTTTGACAAATGTTTTCTTGGTATAAAACCCTTGATTGTCCATACAAAAAACTAGACTTTACCAAATCTAGGTTTTTTTTGCGAGAATTTTTTTTGATCTATTCATCAACTGTCAAGGCAGCACAAAGAACACTAGAAGTAAAAAATTACATCCAGGTCCGTAGACCACCTAGCGACGACTACAATCACTGGAGCGAGCCGAAGCCGCGCCGCCGTCATCGCCCCTCCATCATCGGAGCCGAACAAACCTTGTTATAGTAAACAGTCGGGAAGTCGTCGTGCTAAGGCCCAAGAGGACCAGTGCGCCAGAACAGCAGCCGCCGCCGATGAAGAGAATCGTAGACCGGAAGGATCTAACCTAAAGACACAGGAACACATATGAACGAAGACCAGATCCAAGAGGATCCGCCGAAGACAAACGCCGATCGAATCCCGCGAGATCCATCGGAGACAAATCTCCATGCGCCCTCTGATGATGCTAGACGCACCGCCAGAACGGGGCTTAGGCAGGGAGAACCTTTTTTTTCGAAGAGAACCTTATTCCAACTTCAGGGAGCCGCCGCCGTCTCGTCTTCTTAAATAGAACACAAACTCTAGACGAACACAAAAAAAGCACCTAAAACCGATGTAGGAGTCCTCCCGCCGGCAAGGGCCGAAGTCTACTGCGCCTCCATGGTCTAACACCACGGAAGACGAAGCCGATCTACGGCGGCGCCAGCAGGAGACGTGGGTTCCTGATCGCCCTTGCGCGAGCGCACGAGGCGAAGGCCAGGACTATGTCACATCTATAAATGAGATAATACATCACATCTAACATGACGTCATTCTACAATGTGGCCCCTCCCGCTGACAACTATGATCGGTTCCTTCTTCCCGTTTTCAACTTCGTTCCCCGGGCCTGTTTGTTTGTCCTCGCTGTTTGTTTGGTCGCTGCCCAACCCACCCCCCATCAGCCGCTGAAGCATTGGACACACATTTTGACATATGCACGTACAGCTGAATGCTTGTCTCAAAACAAAAAATAAACAAAACGGCTGAACGCACACCAAACACCGCCATACATGTGTGCAACCATACATGTTGCCTGGCAAAAAATACGTGTTGCCTGGCAGTGCGTAAGCTGAACGTCTTTTTTTAATTCACTCTACACGCCACGTGCGTACATGCAAGAGTGAAATTATTTTGTTTATTTAGTTTCTAAAAATGTTCTCTGCGCACTGAGAAAATGTTCATGAAAAGTAACTTTGTTCGCATGTATTTTTAAAATTCATGCAGTGTAAAAACTGTTCCCCCAGCTTTATAAAATGTCGATAAGATTAAAACAATATTGTTCATGACATTTAGACAATATTCCCGTAATTTAAAAAAAGTTTCATATAATGCAATATAAATGTTTCAGTGCATATTAAAAAATGTTTAACATGTATTAAAAAGTTGAAAAACATGTGTTTGAAAAAATGTTAATTATGTATCTGAAAAAATGTTAAACATATATAAATAGAAGGCTTTAGATGTCCACGAAAAATGTACAATGTGTTTGCAAAAAAGTACACATCAAAACATGTATTTGAAAAACAATGTTAGTCATGTATTTGAAAAAATGTTAAACATGTGTAAAAATATGTCCCAGCTGTATAAGAAAAATGTAAAATGCGTATAAAAAAAAGTAGACTCAAAACATGTAATTTTTTTAAAGCATTATTCATATATTTACATTTTCTAAATGTGTATAAGAATAATGTTTCATATGTATAAGAAAATGTACAGTGTGTACAAAAAATGTAGACATCAAAAAATGCATTTGACAAAGAAATGTTAATCAAGTATTTGAATTTTTGTAAAGCGTATAAAAATAATGTTTCAAATGTATAAGATAAACATACAACATATACGAAAAAACTAGACATCAAAACACGCATTTGGAAAAATGTTAATCATGTATTTGAAATAAGTAAAATGTGCATATCAGTAATGTTTCAGATGTATACAAAAAATGTACAGCATCTATACAAAAGTAGACATCAAAACATGTGTTTAAAAAATGTGAATCATGTATTTAGAAAATATTAAATGTTTTTAAAAAATTCCTAATGTATACGTAAAAGCCAACCAAAATGTTCTAAAACAGAAGAAGACCATATAGAAAAACACAGAAAAAATTAAGAAAATAGAAAACCCAAAGAAAATGGATGAAAACCAAAACTCAAAAGAAAACAGTTGAAAACCGAGACAAAAAACCAAAAAATTTGGCGGAGTGCGAGTCGAGGTTGGACTTGCAACTATTGGGAATCGTTGCATAGAAAACAAAAAAAATTCCTACGCACACGCAATGATCTATCCATGGAGATGCATAGCAACAAGGGGAAGAGTGTGTCTACATACCCTCGTAGACCGTAAGCGGAAGCGTTTCACAACGCAGTTGATGTAGTCGAAGTTTCTTCACGCTCCACCGATCGAGTACCGAACGTATGGCACCTCCGAGTTCTGCACACGTTCAGCTCAGTGACGTCCCTCGCCTTCTTGATCCAGCAAGACGTCGAGGTAGTAGATGAGTTCCGTCAGCACGACGGCGTGGTGACGGTGATGATGAAGTGATCTCCGCAGGGCTTCGCCTAAGCACTACGAAAATATGAACGAGGTATTAAACAGTGGAGGGGGACGCCGCACACGGCTAGGCAATTGTCTGGTGTGTGCTAGGCGCCATCCTCCCACATATATATAGGTGGGAGGGGGAGGGGAGAGGCCAGGAGGTGCCCCAAGTAGGACCGAATCCTACTTGAGCTCCTCCCAAGCCGCGCCCCCCCAACCCCCTGCCATATATATCGGAGGGGGAAGGAAAGAGGGGGAAGGGGGAAGGAAGGGGGAATCCAATTCCCTTTCTTTCCTTTCCTCCTTCCCCTTTTCTTCTCCACCTTGGCTAGCCCATATGCGGGGCGCACCGGCCCCTTGTGGCTGGTGCGTTTCCCCTCTTGGCCCATAATGCCCATATCTTTTGCCGGGGGTGCCCGAAACCCCATTCGGTGATTCGATATGTACCCGGTACCCTCCGAAACACTTCCGGTGTCCGAATACCATTGTCCTGTATATCAATCTTTACCTCTCGACCATTTCGAGACTCCTCGTCATGTCCGTGATCTCATCCGGGACTCCGAACAACATTCGGTCACCAAATCACATAAATCATATAATACTATATCGTCATCGAACGTTAAGCGTGCGGACCCTACGGGTTCGAGAACTATGTAGACATGACCGAGACACCTCTCCGGTCAATAACCAATAGCGGAACCTGGATGCTCATATTGGCTCCTACATATTCTACAAAGATCTTTATCGGTCGAACCGTTATGACAACATACGTAATTCCCTTTGTCCATCGGTATGTTACTTGCCCGAGATTCGATCGTCGGTATCTTCATACATAGTTCAATCTCGTTACCGGCAAGTCTCTTTACTCGTTCCATAATACATCACCTCGTGACTAACTTTTTAGTCGTTTGCTTGCAAGCTTATGATGCGTATTACCGAGAGGCCCAGAGATACCTCTCCGATACTCGGAGTGACAAATTCTAATCTCGATCTATGCCAACTCAACAGATACCTTCGGAGATACCTGTAGAGCATCTTTATAATCACCCAGTTACGTTGTGACATTTGATAGCACACAAGGCATTCCTCCGGTATCCGGGAGTTGCATAATCTCATAGTCGAAGGAATATGTATTTGACATGAAGAAAGCAATAGCAATAAAACTGAACGATCATTATGCTAAGCTAACGGATGGGTCTTGTCCATCACATCATTCTCCTAATGATGTGATCCCGTTATCAAATGACAACTCATGTCCATGGTTAGAAAACCTTAACCAGCTTTGATTAACGAGCTAGTCTAGTAGAGGCTTACTAGGGACACGGTGTTTGTCTATGTATTCACACATGTATTATGGTTTCCGATCAATACAATTCTAGCATGAATAATAAACCTTTATCATGAATAAGGAAATATAAAATAATAACTTTATTATTGCCTCTAGGCATATTTCTTCAGTCTCCCACTTGCACTAGAGTCAATAATCTAGATTACATTGTAATGATTCTAACACCCATGGAGTCTTGATGCTGATCATGTTTTGCTCGTGGAAGAGGCTTAGTCAACGGGTCTGCTACATTCAGATCCGTATGTATCTTGCAAATTTCTATGTCTCCATCCTTGACTTGTTCACGAATGGAGTTGAAGCGTCTCTTGTTGTGTTTGGTTCTCTTGTGAAATCTGGATTACTTCGCCAAGGCAATTGCTCAAGTGTTGTCACAAAAGATTTTCATTGGATCCGATGCACTAGGTATTACACCTAGATCGGATATGAACTCCTTCATCCAGACTTCTTCATTTGCTGCTTCCGAAGCAGCTATGTACTCCGCTTCACACGTAGATCCCGCCACGACGCTCTGCTTGGAACTGCACCAACTGACAGTTCCACCATTCAATATAAATACGTATCCGGTTTGTGACTTAGAGTCATCCGGATCAGTGTCAAAGCTAGCATCGACGTAACCATTTACGACGAGCTCTTTGTCACCTTCATAAACGAGAAATATATCATTGGTCCTTTTCAGGTACTTCAGGATGTTCTTGACCGCTGTCCAGTGATCCACTCCTGGATTACTTTGGTACCTCCCTGCCAGACTTATAGCAAGGCACACATCAGGTCTGGTACACAGCATAGCATACATGATAGAACCTATGGCTGAAGCATAGGGAATGACTTTCATTTTCTCTCTATCTTCTGCAGTGGTCGGGCATTGAGTCCGACTCAACTTCACACCTTGCAACACAGGCAAGAACCCTTTCTTTGACTGATCCATTTTGAACTTCTTTAAAACTTTATCAAGGTATGTGCTTTGTGAAAGTCCTATCAAGTGTCTCGATCTATCCCTATAGATCTTTATGCCCAATATATAAGCAGCTTCACCGAGGTCTTTCATTGAAAAATTCTTATTCAAGTATCCTTTTATGCTATCCAGAAATTCTATATCATTTCCAATCAACAATATGTCATCCACATATAATATCAGAAATGCTACAGAGCTCCCACTCACTTTCTTGTAAATACAGGCTTCACCGAAAGTCTGTATAAAACCATATGCTTTGATCACCTCATCAAAGCGTATATTCCAACTCTGAGATGCTTGCACCAGTCCATAGATGGATCGCTGGAGCTTGCACACTTTGTTAGCACCTTTAGGATCGACAAAACCTTCTGGTTGCATCATATACAACTCTTCTTTGAGAAATCCATTAAGGAATGCAGTTTTGACGTCCATTTGCCAGATTTCATAATCATAAAATGCGGCAATAGCTAACATGATTCAGACAAACTTAAGCATCGCTACGGGTGAGAAAGTCTCATCGTAGTCAACCCCTTGAACTTGTCGAAAACCTTTTGCGACAAGTCGAGCTTTGTAGACGGTAACATTACCATCAGCGTCAGTCTTCTTCTTGAAGATCCATTTATTCTCTATGGCTTGCCGATCATCGGGCAAATCCACCAAAGTCCACACTTTGTTCTCATACATGGATCCTATCTCAGATTTCATGGCCTCAAGCCATCTATCAGAATCTAGGCTCATCATAGCTTCTTCATAATTCGTAGGTTCGCCATGGTCTAGTAACTTGACTTCCAGGACAGGATTACCGTACCTCTCTGGTGTGGATCGTGCTCTGGTCGACCTACGAGGTTCAGTAGTAACTTGATCTGAAGTTTCATAATCATTATCATTAGCTTCCTCTCTAGTTGGTGTAGGCATCACGGGAACAGTTTTCTGTGATGAACTACTTTCCAATTCGAGAGAAGGTACGATTACCTCATTAAGTTCTACTTTTCTCTCACTCACTTCTTTCGAGAGAAACTCCTTCTCTAGAAAGGTTCCATTCTTGGCAACAAAGATCTTGCCTTCGGATCTGTGGTAGAAAGTGTACCCAATTGTTTCCTTAGGGTATCCTATGAAGACGCACTTCTCCGATTTGGGTTCGAGCTTATCAGGCTGAAGCCTTTTGACATAAGTGTCGCAACCCCAAACTTTAAGAAACGACAGCTTAGGTTTCTTGCCAAATCACAGTTCATACGGTGTCGTCTCAACGGATTTAGACGGTGCCCTATTTAATGTGAATGCAGCTGTCTCTAATGCATAACCCCAAAACGATAGTGGTAAATTGGTAAGAGACATCATAGATCGCACCATATCCAATAAAGTACGGTTACGACGTTCGGACACACCATTACGCTGTGGTGTTCCAGGTGGCGTGAGTTGTGAAACTATTCCACATTGTTTTAAATGAAGGCCAAACCCGTAACTCAAATATTCGCCTCCACGATCAGATCGTAGAAACATTATTTTCTTGTTACGATGATTCTCCACTTCACTCTGAAATTCTTTAAACTTTTTAAATGTTTCAGACTTGTGTTTCATTAAATCGATATACTCATATCTGCTC
The DNA here is from genome assembly GCA_011799875.1 of Thinopyrum elongatum. NCBI lineage: Eukaryota > Viridiplantae > Streptophyta > Magnoliopsida > Poales > Poaceae > Thinopyrum > Thinopyrum elongatum. Next base: position 690,198,530 of record CM022298.1, on the reverse strand, counting down.
AAATCATCTGTGAAGGTCAGAAAATAACGATACCTGCCGTGTGCCTCAACACTCATCGGACCGCATACATCAGTATGTATTATTTTCAATAAGTCATTGGCTCGCTCCATTGTTCCGGAGAACGGAGTTTTAGTCATTTTGCCCATGAGGCATGGTTCGCAAGTATCAAATGATTCATAATCAAGTGATTCCAAAAGTTCATCTGCATGAAGTTTCTTCATGCGCTTTACACCAATATGACCTAAACGGCAGTGCCACAAATATGTTGCACTATCATTATCAAGTTTGCATCTTTTGGCATCAATATTATGAATATGTGTATCACCACAATCGAGGTTCAACAGAAATAGACCACTCTTCAAGGGAGCATGACCATAAAAGATATTACTCATATAAATAGAACAACCATTATTCTCTGATTTAAATGAATAACCGTCTCGCACTAAACAAGATCCAGATATAATGTTCATGCTCAACGTTGGCACCAAATAACAACTATTCAGGTCTAAAACTAATCCCGAAGGTAGATGTAGAGGTAGCGTGCCGACAGCGATCACATCGACCTTGGAACCATTCCCGACGCGCATCGTCACCTCATCCTTAGCCAATCTTCGTTTAATCCGTAGCTCCTGTTTCGAGTTACAAATATGAGCAACCGAACCAGTATCAAATACCCATGCGTTATTACGAGCATTAGTAAGGTACACATCAATAACATGTATATCAAATATACCTTTGTTCACTTCGCCATCCTTCTTATCCGCCAAATACTTGGGCCAGTTCCGCTTCCAGTGACCAGTTCCTTTGCAGTAGAAGCACTCAGTTTCAGGCTTGGGTCCAGCTTTGGGCTTCTTCCCGGGAGTGGCAACTTGCTTGCCATTCTTCTTGAAGTTCCCTTTCTTTCCCTTGCCCTTTTTCTTGAAACTAGTGGTCTTGTTAACCATCAACACTTGATGCTCCTTCTTGATTTCTACCTCCGCGGCCTTAAGCATTGCGAAGAGCTCAGGAATTGTTTTGTTCATCCCTTGCATATTATAGTTCATCACAAAGCCTTTGTAGCTTGGTGGCAGTGATTGAAGAACTCTGTCAATGACACAATCAACTGGAAGATTAACTCCCAGCTGAGTCAAGTGATTATAATACCCAGACATTTTGAGTATGTGTTCACTGACAGAACTGTTCTCCTCCATCTTGCAGCTATAGAACTTGTTGGAGACTTCATATCTCTTCAACCCGGGCATTCACTAGAAATATTAACTTCAACTCTTGGAACATCTCATATGCTCCATGACGTTCAAAACGTCTTTGAAGTCCCGGTTCTAAGCCGTAAAGCATGGCACACTGAACTATCGAGTAGTCATCAGATCGAGCTTGCCAGACGTTCAAAACATCAGCTTCTGCTCCTGCAGTAGGCCTTTCACCTAGCGGTGCATCAAGGACATAATTCTTCTATGCAGCAATGATGATAATCCTCAAGTTACGGATCCAGTCCGTGTAGTTGCTACCATCATCTTTCAACTTAGTTTTCTCTAGGAACGCATTAAAAATCAGGGGAACGGTAGCACAGGCCATTGATCTACAACATAGATATGCAAATACTATCAGGACTAAGTTCATGATAAATTAAGTTCAATTAATCATATTACTTAAGAACTCCCACTTAAATAGACATCCCTCAAGTCATCTAAGTGATACGTGATCCAAATCAACTAACCCATGTCCGATCATCACGTGAGATGGGGTAGTCATCAATGGTGAACATCTCTATGTTGATCATATCTACTATATGATTCACGTTCGATCTTTCGATCTCCAGTGTTCCGAGGCCATGTCTGTACATGCTAGGCTCGTCAAGTTTAACCCAAGTATTCCGCATGTGCAAAACTGTCTTGCACCCGTTGTATGTGAACATAGAGTCTATCACACCCGATCATCACGTGGTGTCTCAACATGACGAACTGTAGCAACGGTGCATACTCAGGGAGAACACTTTTACCTTGAAATTAAGTGAAGGGATCATCTTATAATGCTACCGCCGTTCTAAGCAAAATAAGATGCATAAAGGATAAACATCACATGCAATCAAAATATGTGACATGATATGGCCATCATCTTGTGCTTTTGATCTCCATCTCCAAAGCATCGTCATGATCTCCATTGTCACCGGCTCGACACCTTGATCTCCATCGTTGCGTCGTGATCGTCTCGCCAACTATTGCTTCTACAACTATCGCTAACGCATAGTGAAAGTAAAGCAATTACATGGCGTTTGCATTTCATACAATAAAGCGACAACCATAAGGCTCCTGCCACTTGCCGATAACTTACAAAACATGATCATCTCATACAACAACGTATATCACATCATGTCTTAACCATATCACAACATGCCCTGCAAAAACAAGTTAGACGTCCTCTACTTTGTTGTTGCAAGTTTTACGTGGCTGCTACGGGCTTCTAGCAAGAACCATTCTTACCTACGCATAAAACCACAACGGTGTTTCGTCAAGTTTGCTGTTTTAACCTTCTTCAAGAACCGGCCGCAGTCAAATTCGATTCAACTAAAGTAGGAGAAACAGACACCCGCCAGCCACCTTTATGCAAAACTAGTTGCATGTCTGTCGATGGAACCGGTCTCATGTGCGTGGACATGTAAGGTTGGTCCGGGGCGCTTCATCCCACAATACCGTCGAATCAAAATAAGACATTGGTGGTAAGCAGTATGACTATCACTGCCCACAACTCTTTGTGTTCTACTCGTGCATATCATCTACGCATAGACCTGGCTCATGATGCCACTGTTGGGAATCGTTGCATGGAAAACAAAAAAAATTCCTACGCACACGCAATGATCTATCCATGGAGATGCATAGTAACGAGGGGGAGAGTGTGTCTACGTACCCTCGTAAACCATAAGCGGAAGCGTTTCACAACGCGGTTGATGTAGTCGAACTTTCTTCGTGCTCCACCGATCGAGTACCGAACATACGGCACCTCCGAGTTCTGCACACGTTCAGCTCGGTGACGTCCCTCGCCTTCTTGATCCAGCAAGATGTCGAGGTAGTAGATGAGTTCCGTCAGCACGACGGCGTGGTGACGGTGATGGTGAAGTGATCTCCGCAGGGCTTCGCCTAAGCACTACAAAAATATGACCGAGGTATTAAACAGTGGAGGGGGACGCCGCACACGGCTAGGCAATTGTCTGGTGTGTGCTAGGCGCCCCCCTCCCACATATATATATGTGGGAGGGGGAGGGGAGAGGTCAGGAGGCGCCCCAAGCAGGACCGAATCCTACTTGGGCTCCTCCCAAGCTGCGCCCCCCCCCCTGCCATATATATCGGAGGGGGAAGGAAGGGGGAATCCTATTCCCTTTCTTTCCTTTCCTCCTTCCCCTTTTCTTCTCCACCTTGGCCGGCCCATATGGGGGGTGCACTAGCCCCTTGTGGCTGGTGCATTTCTCCTCTTGGCCCATAAGGCCCATGTCTTTTGCCGGGGGTGCCCGGAACCCCTTCCGGTGATTCGATATGTACCCGGTACCCTCCAGAACACTTCCGGTGTCCGAATACCATTGTCCTATATATCAATCTTTACCTCTCGACCATTTCGAGACTCCTCGTCATGTTCGTGATCTCATCCGGGACTCCGAACAACATTCGGTCACCAAATCACATAACTCATATAATACTATATCGTCATCGAACGTTAAGCGTGCGGACCCTACGGGTTCGAGAACTATGTAGACATGACCGAGACACATCTCCGGTCAATAACCAATAGCGGAACCTGGATACTCATATTGGCTCCTACATATTCTACGAAGATCTTTATCGGCCGAACCGTTATGACAACATACGTAATTCCCTTTGTCCATCGGTATGTTACTTGCCCGAGATTCGATCGTCGGTATCTTCATACCTAGTTCAATCTCATTACCGGCAAGTCTCTTTACTCGTTCCGTAATACATCACCTCGTGACTAACTCCTTAGTCGTTTGCTTGCAAGCTTATGATGTGTATTACTGAGAGGGCCCAGAGATACCTCTCTGATACTCGGAGTGACAAATCCTAATCTCGATCTATGCCAACTCGACAGATACCTTCGGAGATACATGTAGAGCATCTTTATAATCACCGAGTTACGTTGTGACGTTTGATAGCACACAAGGCATTCCTCCGGTATCCGGGAGTTGCATAATCTCATAGTCGAAGGAATATGTATTTGACATGAAGAAAGCAATAGCAATAAAACTGAACGATCATTATGCTAAGCTAACGGATGGGTCTTGTCCATCACATCATTCTCCTAATGATGTGATCCCGTTATCAAATGACAACTCATGTCCATGGTTAGGAAACCTTAACCATCTTTGATCAACGAGCTAGTCTAGTAGAGGCTTACTAGGGACACGGTGTTTGTCTATATATTCACACATGTATTATGGTTTCCGATCAATACAATTCTAGCATGAATAATAAACCTTTATCATGAATAAGGAAATATAAAATAACAACTTTATTATTGCCTCTAGGGCATATTTCCTTTAGCAACTGAGGCAGGAAAAAAAAGTATCATGCTTGGGAGTGTGTCGGTTGTGCTTTTCGTGCCCCCACGCCCCCTCTTCTCTCAAAAAAGCATGTAAAAGATCGAACAAACAACTATGGATGAATCAGCTGGCCGTCATCCATTTAAAACCAGTCCAACAACAAACAACCGAACAAACCGACTCGAAACCTGGGCTCCTAGACCCGGCCCTAGGAGACACAACGACCCGGCCCAACGTCGACACATTTTATAGAAACTTGATGTCTCTTATAATGGCATGCATGCCATTTTCCTTGATCCGAACAAGTGCATGTGATATCAACCTCAACCGTAGTGCCTTTGCCATCCTCCCGGACTCCATTTCCATCATCCTCAACCTAGTAAAATCCCACCATCACTGAAAATTTCATGCTCAACTGTTCGGATGTGGGATGGAGGTTTCCTCTATATTAATCAACTAGAAGGGTTGCGCGCGCTTTGCTGCGCCATTGGTGTTGTTGAGATTGTCAAAAAAGTTACTCATTTTGTTTTAAAATATAAGGTGTATTACTTTTTTGAAAATCCAACCTCTTTAAGTTTGATTAAATTTATGAAGAAATATATCAAATTGGTGTTATTAGATTCATCATCAAATGAATTTCCATAATTTTTTGGCTTAATATCGTGGATGTTGATATTTTTGGCTCTAAACTTGGTCAAAGTTACAGAAATTTGACTTTCGAAAGAACTAATACCCCTTGTATTTTGGAACCGATAGAATATTTAGTTTAGCAGATGGGGGAGACAATGGAGTGTGTTTTATGTTTATTTATAATGCGGTTATTTGGAGAGCCTTTCATGATGTGATTCTGTGTTATGCGCTAATCAACTCATACTTTTGTGGGTAAATTTCTGCGTCGGTGGCTACATGTATTATATTGGTGCTATAGTATCACCACATGGTGGCGCTTATTTTTTCTAGGTGGTAAGAGGGTGCATGGGGTTGATATGTTTTTCTAGCCGATTGGTATTGATTGAGTTGTTGGCCCGATCAAAATCGTAAACCAAATTCAAAATTGAATATCTTAATCGAATAAAAGAGCTTCAAAATTAGGGAATATGATGAATTAAAATAATTAAATGGGAGAGCTTCTTGAGAAATTATTGACCCGGTCAAAATTAGGTGACCAAGTTCTAAACTGAAGACCTCAATTAATTGTGAGGACTTAAAAATTAGGAAGCGTAGTGTATAGTATAAAAGAATTGAATGAGAACTTTGAGAAATTGTTGACTTGGTCAAAATCAGGTGACCAATTCCAATTGGACACCTCAATTAATTGAGGGGACTTACAAATTAGGAAGCATAGTGTATAGTATAAAAAAATTGAATGAGAGCTTTGAGAAATTGTTGACTTGGTCAAAATCGGTTGACCCAATTCCAATTGGACATCTCAATTGATTGTGAGGCCTTTTACCCCTAGGGAGCTTAGTGATATAGTAGATGTAGCCCCTGTGTAAACCCTCTTTCTTAATTAATCAATGAGGCAAATCCTTTGCCTAGGTTTCAAACAAAAATTGTCCAATTAAGTGCCATATTGGAGTACCATGTGTTAATAATTAATAATCGTCAACATTCTAGTGATAAAAACTACCTTTCTAGTCCAATCCTGACAACATCACCAACATGAGGATTCCACCGTTTAGCCGAATGAAAGTATACATACTTCCCTACAATATGTTGTATGTAGGACAAATGTTTTCTACCACCAGTGGTAGTTACGACCACTTGCATTTTGTATGCTGTATGTAGTATCTGTCAAAACCGAGAATATATACGTGTAGCATGTAATATATAATAATGTTTAGATAGTATATATACTATTTTTAGGTAGTATATACCATATTTTTATTCAGAGTGCATTATTATGGATCAACTCAGCCAAATGCAAGTACTAGTCATGAGCTTGAGTTGATAAGGGCACCTCAAACAGGGATGCTATGTCTTGCGAAGGTGGCCTCATGACGACGAGCGAAAAGGAAAAACTCTAGCCGTTGACTAGTCATAAATTTATCATGCCACATGTCTGCCCAGTGACGTATTGAAGAATGACTGCCTACCCTGTATGTAGCCACTTTCTTACAAAGAGTGAATATTTTTGGTTATATTTTTTTGGAATATATTTCCTACTGTTTAGGAATATGATTCTCATTTTAAATGTGCTCACGTATGGGTATGATCATCATTCCTTTGATATGTCTATAGTATACTTCACATCAACACTTCTAAGCTTATTTATGTTGGATGGTTAGGATATACAAAGTTAATTAATTACCTGACACCACATGAAAAATACATGTGGCCATAAAACAAAAATACTGTAAAATATCGGTGCATATCTTAGTGGGGCTATACAAAGCTCTTCTAATATATCACTGCAAAGTACAAGGCTACTGAAATCATCCTTTTGCTGGCGGGTCACAGCCACACGAAAAGCGGGTACTGCTCGTGAACATGAATGAATTAGGAAAACAGATAGAGAAGGTGATTCTTTTTGTTATGATCTCCCTTTGTGTATACATACTTTTTTCTTCTAAATATATGCATATTACTTCTCCCCTTGTTCCATATATGCATATATTTTTTATAAATGTCAAACTTTGTAGAGATTGCCCAAGTTCATTGAGAAAAATACCAACATTAATAGTACCAAATTAATACAATATAAAAGCTAACCCATGTTGTATGCAATGATATTTATGATGTCTATTTGGTATTATAGATGCTAATTAATAAACTGGGTCAAAGTTGACAAAGCTTGAATTTAGAAAAAAAAATATACCAACCACATTTTGGAATGGAGAGGGTATGAAACATTTTTGCAAGATAAAAGTTATCTAAATTTTACACGGCCAATGCATATACTTCTACATAAATTAGTGATAAATGTTTTTATAGAATTGCGAACAACCTATGATTAGATGATTAGGAGGACAGTGGTATCCCAACCCACAAGAGTTCAAGTTATAGACTTGACATTGCTGCTCGTATTTTCCTGAATTTATTCTAGATCTTCCGGCAATGTCCGTTCAGTGGGAGGAGACGTTCCCGTCGACTAAGAAGACGTCTGTGACGACATCGTCAATCTCAAGATGATGTGCCGTCTCAGTCTCTCGGAGGTGCTCATAGGGATAGGGTGTGCGTGCGTGTGTTCATAGGGGTGAGCCTCAACTTCTGTACTGTGTTAAAAAAATATTTTTTTAGGGAAATGTTAAAAAAATGTTCTTAGAGGATTGAGTACCTTTTTTTTTTTCTTTCTGCAAATCTAGAGTGAATTCCGATTTTTACCTCCTATTTTGACATTTTTGACACTAATTACCACATTTAGCGAGATTTCATCCATTTTACCCCATTTAACGAAAAATGTTGCCATAATTTACCCTGTTTAAAATTTTCTGAGCATGCTGACCGGTAATCATAATAAAGCATGTACTTGTGGCTGCAATCATAAAAATGAATTTGTGGCTGCAATCTTGGTTGCCATCCGCTTTGTGCAAGAAAAATAAAAATGAATTTGTGGCTGCAATCATAATAAATCATAATCTGCTGTAATAAGGTAAATAAACATGTTTCAGCATGCATCGTAAGATACAAATATCCAAAATTTCTTTACAGCTAGCAAGTAGCAACAGATGCTATCACTTGTACATGTATTAACACTCTTCTGGTCAACATATTTGCTTCCTAGATATTCCGATATGTAGGTGTATCAGAGTTAGTAAAGTAGTATATTTACACCACTTTAATCTAATCCATATAACCATGCATACTTAAGGACGTATATGATAATTGAAGAAAAACATACATGATTTCAAATTATATCAGTAACAATTTCTCCTATAATTTATTCAGTGGTAATATGTCATGCTAATCTAGTATAGTAGTGCCATCAGAATACTTCAAACCGGAAACGAGTTGAGTAGGGAGAAAAATAGGCAGGAAAAAACTGTCAACATGGCATGCGAGTCAGTCAGAACGCACACAAAAATTAAAACAGGGTAAATTGTGGCAACACTTTTGCTAAATGGGGTAAAACGGATGAAACCCCGCTAAATAGAGTAACTAGTGTCAAAAATGTTAAAATAAAGGATAAAAACCGGAATTCACTCGCAAATCTACTACGAGTGACAAACTTGCACAAATCGAGAACTGAAGCTGTTAACGTGACAGGTTCCCACACCCATTCACCTACGTCTTCTGAAACCTCGCTCGCACAAAACTGTATGACAAATCACACCCGTCGGCCATGGCGTGCCAGCAGTCCCGCGCCTACGCGGCCATCCTCCAGCGCAGCGCCGCCGCCGCCGCCGACCCCCGCCACATCGCCTCCCTCCACGCGGCGATCCTCAAGCCGGGCCTCCTCGCCTGCGACCAGTTCCTGGCCAACCACCTCCTCATCGCCTACTTCAGGTCGCCGCTCCGGCCCCGCCGCCACGGCCTCCGCCTGCTCGACGAAATGCCCCGCCGCAACGCCGTCTCCTGGGCCGCCGCCGTCTCGGGGCTCGCGCAGGGGGGCCGGCCCCGCGAGGCGCTCGCGCTCTTCCGCGCGATGCGGCGCGAGGGGGCCCCGCCCAGCGAGTTCGCGCTCGTGAGCGCGCTCAACGCCAGCTCGCTCGTCACCCCCGGCGGCGCGCACGCGCGGCAGCTCTACGCCCTCGCCGTCCGGCTCGGCTTCGAGTCCCACGCCTTCGTGCTGAACGCGTTCCTCGCTGCGATGGTCCGGCTCGAGCGGCTCGCCGACGCCGTGCGGCTGTTCGAGTGGGCCTCCGGCCGCCGCGACGTCGTCTCGTGGAACACGCTGCTCGCCGGGCTCGCGCGCCGCTCGCGCACGCGCATGTGGATTCTCTGGCGGAGGATGGCCCGGGAAGGCGCCGGGGCCGACGGGTTCTCCTTCAGCACCGTGCTCTCGGGGCTGACGGCCGACGCCGACACGGTGAGCGGCTTGCAGGTCCACGGGCAGCTCGTCAAGAGCGGCTTCAGCGACGACGTCTGCGTGGGCAACTCCCTGGTGGAGATGTACGTGAAGAACGGTGTCCTGCAGTCCGGCACCAGAGCGTTCGCCGAGATGCCGCGGAGAGACGTCGTGTCATGGACGGAGATGGCCGCCGGTTGGCTGCACTGTGGCGAGCCTGCCAAGGCCATCGGAGTGCTCGGTCCCATGATGCTTGAGGGAATTAGGCCGAACAACTACACATTGGCGACGGCAGCCAACGCATGCGCGACACTCACCGGTCCGAGCGAAGGGCGCAAGGTCCATGGATACGCCATCAGACTAGGAGAGGGCTCCGACGTCGGCGTGAACAACGCGCTCATCGACATGTACTCCAAGTGCGGCCTGGTGGACACCGCGCACAGGGTGTTCCAGTCGATGCGGCAGCGAGCCGTCATATCCTGGACAGCGATGATCATGGGGTTCGCACGGAACGGGCAGGCTCGGGATGCAGTGAAGGTGTTCGACGACATGCTTCTGGAAGGCGTCAAGCCGAACCAAGTCACATTCCTCTGTGTTCTCCATGCCTGCAGCCAAGGCGGGTTCGTGGAGGAAGCCTGGATATACTTCAGAGCCATGGCAGACAAGTTCCGCATCGAGCCCAGCGAAGACCACTACGCCTGCATGGTCGATCTCCTCGGGAAAGCAGGCCATATAGAGGACGCCGAGGAGCTGATATCGCGGATGCCGTTCCGCCCTGGTGTTCTGGTCTGGCAGGCGTTGCTCGGTGCCTGTCAACTCCATGGCAATGAGGCCGCAGCGAAGCGGGCTGCGGAGCATGCCCTCGCGCTCGAGAAGGAAGATCCATCGACGTACCTGCTGCTGTCGAGGACGCTCGCGGATCGGCACGATTGGGGCGGCGCCGGAAGGTCGAGAGGGCTCATGGGGGACAGAGAAGTCATGAAGCTGCCTGGGTCTACCTGGCTGCAGTCCATGCCTGAGAGTGCCCAGGCTTGCACAGCGTGAACCATGATGCAAAATGCACATTTTCCTGATGGAAGCACTTGGAACCCTTTTCTGGCCTGAAAGGCTTCACGCTATAGAGGAAAGTAGGTATTTCAGTTATCTGAGTGAATTCCATTTTGGCTTGGATGGAAGTGAATTGACAGTTTTCCTGAATGGATTTCTGCATGATCCAACTGGTATAAGAGACTAATGTGATCAACGACTATCCATTCTGTAGAGGCCAAAACAATTATTAATTGACCTTGCTTAATAACAATTAAATAAGTGTACATCCTCATGAATTGCTCTTCATATATGCTAATATTTTTTCCATACAATGAAAGCCAGTCCTGATCGTGTAGGTAATTAGTAATTACAGAATAGAGCTCATGGAGTGGGAAAAATTGTTCAATATGCAAGCTGTGCAGCTCAAGCCAATGCCATTTGGCATCCTCTGAAGTGTGAACCATTACAAGAATTGGTCCTGCAGACCGCAGGCGATGATATCAGGCCACATTTGAGGTCTCCAGGAGAGGCTCGATGTAGTCCTTGAACTTGGCTTTGTTTATCGCGCCTTCTCTTCGGCTCCCTGGCACCTCCTGCCCGTTCTTGAAGAGGATCAACGCCGGGAGACCGTAAACCTTGTACTTCTCGATAATTTGAGGATTTGCATCATGGTCGATCTTGACAATCTTTAACCTCCCCTCATATTCCTGTTTCATGAAAAAATGAGCCGACTATCAGAGCTGGTGTTTCAAATTAAAAACAGGCTTCCCTCCAAAATACTTTAGACCGCAGAGAACATTAAAATGCACCCTTAATTTGCTTTTGCTTTTGTTCAGAAAAAAGATGAGTGCTTATGTGCAGTATAACTAGTTGAATTTTCATATAGAAGAATTGATCTGTTCTAATATAGCTAAAAAGTACCAATGTTGGAAGATGCAAGCTACGTCTTCCCACTGTCCACCAATCTTCCATATTAATCTAGGAAGGGATGAACCGAATACCTGAGGCTATGGCTAGTTTATGCAATCGAAAACACAGTGTTGCTGGTATCTTGGCAACCATGGCCTATCATATAGTACCACACTCTCTCTGTCTCTCTCTCTCTGTGTGATTCCTTGCAATGCCTATGATTTTGCCATTGCTTTTGGCAAAGCATTTTGGCCCTTTGCTCTAACTGTTCTAGACTGACTTGAAGGCAGCTTTACTGTTGTAGTAAGATGTAGAGCTCAAACCACAGATGCAGGGATTGCAGGAACTGCTGAATTTTCCATTCTTTTACTAACAACAAACATGGAGTTGTCCCTTCATTGAGGTCAGGTTGCTGGTACCCGTTGAGTTTCCCTTCTGGTGCGGCCATGGAATTGGCGCATTCGCCGTTCAGTGTTTGTTCACAGACCTTCGCCAAGGACCTACGGCTAACATTTCATTGACATTTATCTCTGCTGCCTAATTCGACGCAGCTGCTTTTTGTACTCTATGCATGATATAACTCCAGAAAACTGGGCGTGTGAGCTCTGTGTGGTTCTGGCGGTGCGCAATTCTCGACTAGACGGACAGGAGAAAGCAGCAGGGAAGGCGGCCGGCAGCGCGTACCTCGGAGGCCCAGTCGACGACGGGCGCGACGAGGCGGCAGGGCCCGCACCAGTCGGCGACGAAGTCGACGAGCACGGGCAGGTCCGACTGCATCACCTCCGCCTCGAACTCGCCCTCCCCGACGAGCTTCACCGCCCCGCGGCACCGGACGCGCGCGCGCCGCGCCAGGGCGGGCGCGCGGCAGAGGAGGGGCCCCACTGCCCGAGGGAGCGCGACGGCGAAAGGGAGCCGGCGGGAGGAGGAGAAGGAGAGGGGCGAGCGGAGGAGCGGAGGGGGCGCGAGCGTGGACGCGGTGGTGCTCGGCGCGGATGCCATTGCCATGGGGGGAGGGGGGGAGGAGAGCAGCACGATGCCGATGAGGCGGAATCTTCTGGAAGGTGCCACCTGGCGAGACAGCACGGGCGGGTTTGTTTGTGATGGTGAGGCGCGCAATCCAATCCAGCCCACAGGCCTCGTTCGGCCTGGTCTATCCAGTACGCACGCATTTTCGTGTGGCCCATGTATAACACCAAGAGGTTTTCTCGCCAATAAAAAAAGAAAGATGAAAAACCCCTCATAAAAAGAAAAAACCTTGGCGCCATTTTCTCCTTCGGTGTCTCTTTCTCTTCGTCTCCGATAATGGCCCTCGCGGCTTTTTTTGGAGGCATGCTTAACAAGGTGTTGGTATCCCCTTTCCCTAAAAAAAAAAAAGGGTGTTAGTATCCCCAGATTTCAAAAAATAAATAAAATGGAGGTGGTATCTTTTTTTTTTTTTTGCGGGTGAAAAAAAATGGTGGTGGTATCCCCAAGATGAAATCCTTGTACCCTATACTATTGGATTCCAGTATTCATCAAAAGTATAGCTAATGTCTTTTGCCTAAAAAAAAGGTACAGATGCAAGAACTCGCTTCTTCCTGTTTGCTTCAGCCGGCAGTGCACCTTGGTCTTCCAAACATTATTATGCAGGAAGAAGCTAGTGTTGATTCCCTCTTCTTCAGTTTCGTCAGGTTCAGAGCCAAGTGCACCTTGCTCTGCTTCACCTCGCTTGGCCATAGCATGATCACGTCTTTTCTCCCAACGGCGATCATCTTTCAATAATCTTATTTTCTTTTTAGAAAAGGAGAATAAGCTTATGGGATACTTGGAACCTTTTCTGGAACACGGGATGGCAACTCTGGGCAAATCATTATGAGTGAGCGTCTTCACAGTTGTATTTTTTTGTAATTTACAGTGCCTTTCCAATTCCTCAATGCACCAGAACTAAACATGCACGGTGGCCCCTGATAGTCGTTCCTGAATCCTGCTGCTCTAATGGAGATCTCTGCCATCCACCGCAGGTCCGCAGCACCTCCGCCCTCTGGTGCCTGCTGCCTTAGATTCATATTCATGTGCCCAATAAACTAGTGCTAAGAAAATTCACACGATAGTGGCCCCTGTTTCGTTACAAACTGTGATAAAGACAAGTACAAATCCTCAAGATTCGTCATGCAAAACATAACGGAAAGATGAGTCAAGGAAATAAGGGAAACTGCAGCAATCAATACATAAATATCAAATCTGATACATCGGGTGTTTGTCTTGATGTCTCACTTATTAAAGGTACAGCAAATCAAACCATGAAAAGTTGGGAACGGAAATTAAGCGGCAAACCATTACAAGTTTATTTTGAAACAGCACACATGAAAGCAAACATATGAAGTAAACACACAAGCATAATGCAATCCGATGATTTCCGATGAGCAGCCTTCTCCAAGAATTGCACTCAATTTGGCTCTACTCATCTTCGCCCGCACCGTGTACTTCCTGTCCATTGTGAGTTACGACAGGCTGGTTTGGATGTGTGGAAAGTGCTTCTTTGGTAGCAGTGGGGTCGCAGTTGCCAATAAGCTCAAGACGGTTCAGGCGTGGAAGGCGGCTGATTCCGTGAATTGATTTCATCTCTCTGAAGTTCCAAACTATCTTCTCAATCTTGGGGGTCTTGTGGAAGCTGACGTCAGTAATGTCTGATCCTTCTATGAGAATAAACTCGAGATTTTTTAATGCTCCTTCCTGAAGGGTCAACTTTGTTTGGACATACGACTTGCGCCGGAGCCTGAGACAGAGTAACCCACTGAGCTCACCAAGGGGTATCATGTCTTCTTCTCCCAAATGAGTGTCACGCAGAGTTAACTTTGCAAGTTTGTGGAGCACCCTGATCCAACTAGGCAATCCTCCCCTGATGCCACAAAGGTTTAGGCTCTGAAGTTGCTTTGGAGGTGAGAATGCTGTAGGCTCTGCTGCATTAATGTCTGTGATCTCAGGGCCATCTGTTGTTTCCACACGGAGTGAGAGCGAGAGGAGGCTCTTATTCAGCTTCTCAATTGCCTGGAGCAAGTGCTTGAAATTATTTCTGTTGCTTCTGAATACAACACCTAACTTTCTAAGCTGCAGTAGCTTCCCAATCTCAACCAGCTGATCTTCCTTGCCAGAAACATCAACATGGCACAGTATCTGCAGATTTGTCGCCTTATCAATTTCACTAGGCATGCACACTGTGGAAAAGGACTCTATGTCTTCGTTTGGGTCTTGAGTGTACCCAGCTAGCATATGCTTTAGCATTGGAAGCACTACAGCTTTTGTAGCAAATGATCTTACAGCTGTTTCCCGAATGTCCAGTGTTTCCAACTGTTGAAGATACTCTATCTTCTTGGGTAATTTGGTAATCTTAGTCCTCCGAAGGTTCAGATATCTTAGTTGAAATATCTCGCAGATGTTTTCCACATGGTAATCCTTCAAACCATCAAAGCCTTCGAGATCCAGCACTCTAAGCAACCCCAGACCAGCAAATGAGGGCAGCCTTTCAAGGAACTTGGTAAGGTCATCCAAGGTTTGACCATCTTCAGTATCAGTTGAGTGCTTGCTAATGTTCCAACAGGAGCTGGGGCGAGGAGATGCCTGAAGTGTCCCTAAGACTTGTTGCAGTTGGCTTCTATTATGAATGGATATCCGATGACCGAAATCTGGCTGGAGATCTGCATCCACAAACTTCTCCTCCCTGGCAATATCGCCGATGAACTTTGATATCAAACTGTTTACCCTGCAGCTCTTGACCTTCCCTGTAGCACCAATGCCCGTGTGAAGAAGAAATCTTTTCGCAAGAAGCACATTGAAGCAGTGTTCAGCTTCATCCTGTGCAGCTGACCCATTTCTTCCGGTGATCAGGTTCTCAGCTGCCCATCGCCTGACTAGGCTCGTTCTTTTGATATGATCGCCATCATTCTGGGGGAAGATAGATAGATAGATCAAACAGTTCTTGTAATGGAGAGGGAGGTTGTTGTACCAGAACATTAAGATGTGCCGAATATTGCCAGGAGAGTCACTAGTTAGGTCATTGCAGAGGCTCTGAAGCTCTTCTCTGTTCCTCATAGGATTGACATAGAGAACATGTAAGAATGCCTTGAGGCATAAGAGATCCGGTGCACATTTTGATAAAATGGACCAAATGACTTGCTTCAGGGTGTCATTTTTGGGATTATTCTCAACAAGGCAACCCGCTTTGCCAAAGAAGAACTTGACAAGAGGCTCTAGAGGCGGGAAGATATTTGGAGAGCAGGAACGGGCTAGAGCATATGAGTGGGTGATCACTAGAACTGCAGAATGACCACCAGCAGCAGTACAAGGGAATCTAGATATGATTTGGCGGCATAGTGATTCATCACGGACATCATCAAGAACAACCAAATACTTGGTTTGTTGCCAACCTCCCAAACCCGTCTTGTGAGATGCCATGGATTTGAATACGTCATCAAATACCCATTTGACATGAGTCTCCCCGACCGTCACCCAACATATGAAATCGAAGAAGTGCTTTATCTGTCTGTCTTCAAACACTTTCCGTGCATAATTCAGATTGGCATCACCTGATCGCTGTTGCACAATGGAGATGACCTTGGGCCCTGATTTCTTGTCTCTTGACCCTGTGATAAACCCCAGCTGAAAATCCTGCCGCGGCCCCGTGATACATCCCAGCTGGAAATCCTCTTGTGGCATCTTGTCTCTTGACCCTGTAATAGATCCCAGCTGAAAATCCTGCCGTGGCATCTTGTCTTGTAGCTGAGCCAGCTGCTCTTTGAGGCCTAGGATCTTCCTCCTGGACATCGAGCGCAACATCCATCTCTTTGAGGCCACTGTTGCCAAGCCCGGCCTCCTCTTGCTCCTCCCCTGCCAAGACGTTCCCGCATCTGAAACTGAGTCGGCCTTGCTCTGTGTCCACTCCCCCATGGGAATTTCCTGTGATGGCACCTCATCTTCTGGCCCAGTCCATTGCTTGGCCACCAGCATATCCGTTTGTGTCTCTTGCTCAATTAACCAAGATACCAGAATCTTCATATCACCCTCAAAAATCTCAGCTGGGCACTCATCTTCTTCGCCTAACAAATGCAGGCTCCTGGGGTCTTCCTTCCCGTTGGTGTCCTCTCCACAAACTTCCTGAAGTTGATTTTCCCTTGTCCGAGGAGCAGGATCGCGGATGCCATACCTAACGCGCCTTTCGCTCACCTCTTGAGCCCTTAATTTGAGCTCCTTGATTTTTGTGGCGAGCTGGTGTTTATGCGGCAGCAACCTGAAGGGAGTTTCTAACACAGGACGACGCAAAATGTGCATTATTCTACGGCTAAAATCTCTTCTTTTAAATTTACCGGCAGCAGGACCTTGTTTGTGAACGTAGATGTCGATGCAGTTTTGGCACTCGCGGGCGACTTCCCTAACCTGCTTCGTCCACACCTCCATTTGCAAGTCCGCGCAGTCGCCATCAACGAAGTTGAGGAGGAATCCATAAACACTCTCCATCTCGTCCTTGATGTACTGGACGTTGCCGTGGGCCCCACTCAGCAGCCTTGCCTCGTCTTCAATGAGCCTGGCGAGGCGTCCCAGTAGCGAGTCTACGGCGCCATGTGCTAACCCAATGGCCAGGTCGGCCATCTCTCACTCCGTATCTGCATGGAATGAACATGAGCCAGAGTGCAAAAAGAGAAAGGAGGGTGGATATGAGCAAGACAACAGTAACGGAAAATGTGAGGAGCGGCTCTTTACCTTTTCACCGGATGAATTCAAGCTGCTAGCAAACGATCTATGTGTTACAACGATGATCCATTTTGCAGTGAGCACATCGAGGGAAGGAAATTAGAACGAGGTGCTGGGTGAAGCAAGTGATTGAGACCTGCGATGCTAGCCAGGATCAGGACGCCACTCGACACATATTAATTGCATATACAGGGACGGTGAAGGAAAATGCGAACAATGCACGACAGACTATCCCACCTATTTTATTCTGTCAGATTGCAAATCTGGTGTGGACTAATGCAAATGATGGCTCCCAAGTATGCTAGTAATTATTTTTCCTCTTAGATGCCTTCTGCTGAACGCAAGGCCATGATTGAGTTAGTTAAGCCAACAAGGCCGCTATAGCTGGCCGTTGTCACATGCACTTGCAAGCAGTATTCATGTAGGACTGACTGAATCAAATCTTATACTAGTACGATCAGAAATGGCGACCATTAATCACGACGAGCATCACCAATTTTCAATTACCTTCGCTGTATGCATATGGTCCAGCCTAGCTTAGGAGTTTGGAGTTTATATTATAATCTAAGTACTCCTGCGACTCCTACCACGATTAGAAATGGCGGCGATTGAGAATATCGAGCAGCCTGAGGCATGCACCCGAAAAATACAAAAGATGGAGAGTAGTTAGTCGCAGCCCATTAACAGTTATGTCCCTCAATCATAGGTGAAATAGAGTAGCGTTTAGCCAAAATTAAAGCATGCTAAATCACAACAACCAGACGAATAATTTTGTTGGCAGCGATCTGCCACGCGAATATAGTTTCTCTACCAGTTGACCATCGGTACAACCATTCCTGTCGGCCTCTATTGTTCTTGGCTGCCAGGAAACATCAGGAATCTTGCCCTGAATGCAGTCACAGTTGCTTTGTCAATGCAGATAGTGTCAAAGAAAAGGTGGTTACTTTTGTTCCTTGAGAGCTTACGATTAATTCATAACCTTCAGATTTGGGGGCTTGATGGATATTCCCTTCTTTTCAGATTAATTCATGGAAACCAAGAACCCGGGTCTTTGGATTTGGGGGCTTTGACAGATTCAGATTATAATTCATGGAAACTAAGAACCCGGGTCTTCGAATTTGGGGGCTCCCGCTGGATACTCTCTCGTTTCAGTTTATTTGGTCTACCAAAAAACCCTGAGATTCCCTATTTGTAAGGCTCCTTGCTTTGGAAATAGGCAAACACTGATTACGTAATTAAATTATGTCTAATTTTGGTTCTCAATGTAGACCTGGCCAAATCATCATGTATCAATTCAAGGTCTTGTATTTAATTATGTTCACCTTGGTTATAACGATTTTGAAGTTGAGTCTAATGAACTGCTCCCTATGTTTCTAAATATAAGGCTTTTTAGAGATTTCAATACGGACTACATACGGATGTATATAGACATATTTTAGAGCGTAGATTCACTCATTTTGCTCCGTATGTAGTCAATTGTTGAAATCTCTAGAAAGGCTTATATTTAGGAACGGAGGGAGTAGAAAGAAGGGAGTAACAAGCATGTGTTTGTACGTATAACACCCAGTGCGATAGATTAGGTGTTCTTCCAATGTCCCATTAACTTATTTGAGGTACACAAAACCAAATCATTAAGAAGCGAGTAAATTGTAAAGAACTTGTGTTTCATTTAAATAGGCAGTTTTGTACTCCCTCCGTTCCAAAATATAGCGCGCCCGCGCTTTTCGAGGTTTAACTTTGACCATAAATCTAACCAACGAGACCGACTGCGGCGGAAGCGAAAATTATACCAGTGAATTCGTATTCAAAAAAAGTTTTCAATTATATATTTTTTGCTCCCGCCGCAGTCGGTCTCGTTGGTTAAATTTATGGTCAAAGTTGAAGCGCGGAAATCGAGGACGCACTATATTTTGGAACGGAGGGAGTGTTGAAAAGCTATTCAACTACAAATTTTAAAATTACATCGTGTCTATTCAAAGATTCAAAATTTTACCTGAAGCGCATGTAGTTGCCTTTGAAGCAAAAACTGACTAAATAGCTGAATCATGATATACAGGTGCCGAAATGCAAGACTTTGATATTTGAGAATCACCAAAAATTGCTAAAACTTTTTATCATACAGTGAGATGCTTATGGACAATTAATTGAAGGATGCACGCATTAATCGATGTAGAGGCCGGGGTTTTTATCCCTCTCCTTTTTTGTTCAAAAGAGAGTGGGATGGCTTGGTTGAACTCTGGGCAACAGCTTTGGTTGAACTCCAAACTTGTACACATCAAGCTTTTTGCATGTATCAATTATCCCTTCAAAGTCCTCATAAAGGGGGATGAAATCGAAGTCCACGGTCTTTTGCAAGACCACTTGAGTCTTGTTCTTCTGAAAAATGTCATTCTCACACTCTCTTGCTCATCAGTTCAAAACCTCTCATCAGTCGCAATCCTTGGGGCTCCATAAGATTTTTCATGTGAAGCTTAATCTACTCCTTCCTTTGCATTGAGCCCTAATCTTCAAGCACTTAAGCCGGAGCACTAGAGACTTGGCCCTTTGGCTTCTTAGCAACTTTCTTGCCCTTGGAATTGTGACCACCCGGTTGAATTGCAGCATTCCTTCTTGGGTTTGTCCTTGCATTTTCCGGTCTCGGCTTCATGGTCTTTGCGCTCAAATTGGACCAATGCTCGACGTGTTTCAACTGTGAAAAGACAAGGTACGGTAACAAAAGAAAAGTGCACGAGCCATAGGCACTAGTAGAAAAAAGCCCATTTGTCCTGGTTCCAGAGGCCCATTCGTCCCGGTTCTGGAACCGGGACTAAAGGGTCGGGACTAAAGCCCAAAACCTTTAGTCCCGGTCCGCTTACGAACCGGGACAGAAGGTGCTCCACGTGGCCGCCGCGGGGAGCCCAGGCAGGAGGGCCTTTAGTCCCGGTTGGTAACACCAACCGGGACCAAAAAGCATCCACGCGTCAGCAGCTCAGGAGCTGGGGGTTTTGTTTTTTTTTTTGAAAGGGGGGGGGGGGTTTGGGGGTTTTGGAGGTGAATTTAGGGGTTTCAATATATTGTGTTAGCTAGCTAATAGAGAGAAGTGACCTCTCTTATCTCCGTGCTTGGTCGACGCTAGGTACTATACGTATAGAGAGAACTCAACATGCTAGCTAGTAAGCAAATGAAGGAACCATTAAGTACACAAGATCGTCATGAACATATACAGAGAGAAGTGATCGACCTCTCCTTCTCCGAGAGATTGGTCGAACAACAAGTTTTCGTATATCTATCTGACGCTACTAGCTACATATATACAATATAAGATCTCTTACAATCCCTAACATCTAAAGTCAATTTCCACATGGTATTCTCCGGCTGGGTTGATGACGTGGTCAAGAAAGAATCCCGCCAATTCCTCTTGAATTGCTCGTATGCGATCTTGTGGTAGGAGTTCATCCCGCAGCTGCCAGATCTAAATTGAAGAAGAGGGTCAATACATGTGTATGAATGAAACTCAACACAAATGATGGTAATAAAATAAAACTGTGAATATTTTTGCTTACGCACATCATATTGTTTTTGAGAGTACCTCCGCTTATTAAAGGCCGTCGCGTTGTAGATGAACTCGCAAACATAGTATCCACAGAAATCATTCCCGGCTTCCTGCCACAAGCACTTTACGAGAAATAGAGGTCAATCAAACTGATAAGCAAGCATGCTAAATGGTATTGATGAAACTAGCTAGAATCAATGGGAGATGCGCGGAACTAGGTAGTAGTACTTACTTTCGGGTGTGTAAATCGCAGCTCGGTCGGCAGTCCCGGAGCTCTTGCGGTGAACTCTTTCCAAACCCTGCCAGACAAAGAAAATAATTACTTGATATCAGGAAATGAACAAAGTTGCCGATCTGGTGCCATAATGATCGATTGAACTTACTTCTGGAGCATTTCAGTCATGTCCACATACTCCTGGGGATCTTTTCGTCTCGAGTCTAAGACGGTTACTACTCCCCGCTCAAGCTTAATCTCTAACAGAATAAAGTGAAAGCTGCGCACGCATGAATAACTCATCAGTTACATTACTATAACCTCGAGTAATAAGGGAAACCGAATATGCAGAAGACAATAACACTCACTTGAAGTTGTAAGGAAAGAGTATTTTATCTTTGTTTTGATTTTTGAGCAACGATTGTAGCAAGTTGGCCTCGGTTTCTTCGACATTCTTTTTAACCGTCCATTCATGTATGACATTTGGGTTAATGAACTCAATGTCATAGATTTGTGCATTTCTGCATTCGACGATCTTCAATCTGCATAATATAGTGAGGATAATTATATATACATGCAATGAAAGAGCTGAGCTATATATAGTGACTTAATTACAGAAGTAGTACTTACAGACAGTAGCAAGTCACGAGTGATTTGTCGAGGGCCTTTTGATTGTATAACTGGAAAAACTCATCAAAACCAACAGTAATATAATCCAATCCAACGAAGTCGTGCTCCTCTTTAATTCTCATCGTCAAAGCATCTATCCCAGAGTTGCTGCAGGTTTCCATGTACCATTTATAGAATTTTCACATCATCGTTGTTAGAGCACGACTTCCATCTTTGACGAGAGGCTTCCCGTACTGGTATCTGAATTCATCCACCTCTAACATATCAAACACTACATCATCGCCCAGGTAATCATCGGGATTGGTACCGGGCACCATCCCAGGCAGATTAGCGACGATATCGCTAGACACCTTGAGCGGGGGGCATGATTGGTTCGCCTGTTCGCCGAGCTGGGGATTTTTTTCGCACTTCTTCATTCTTCTAACCTTTTATCACTGGAAGTAGTTCCCGACCGGCGCGCATCTCCATATGTCTTCTTAAGAGCGTGGAGATAGTTGTCATCCGGCGGAGGCGGTGGTGGTTGCTTCAGGGCATCGATAGTGCGCTTCGCTTTCACAGGATCTATCGTCTCCTTCGGAGGTGGAGGTTTCTTTGCAAAAAAGTCCCTCAGTTCGTCAGCACGGATTTCCTCGCTTTCCTTGTCGGTCCTCTTATATGGTAACTTTTCTAGAGGCTTGAGAGATGGGCCGTATCTGAATTGCCTCCCGCCTCTGCTTGTACTGCTAGCCGCCGGAGCGGTGGCGTCTCTCTTCCGCCGTGGCTGACGCGGCGGAGAAGGAGGCGGAGTGCTCCGACGCACCGGAGGAGCCGGAGCGGCGGCGTCTGTCTTCCTATGTTGCTGACGAGGCGGAGGAGGAGGTGGACTGCTCCAACGTGCCGGAAGAGGCGAAGGAGGAGGCGGAGTGCCAGCCTCACGCGCCGGAGGAGCCGTAGAAGGAGGCGGAGTGCCCTGATCACTCGCCGGAGGAGGAGGAGCCGGAGTGCCCTGACTCGCCGTAGGAGGAGGAGGAGGAGGCGGAGGCGTCCAGTTCGGAAGCTTTATGTGCTCCTTCTGCCATAGATATGGAGTCTTCAGAGCAAGACCCAGCTGAGTCTCCCCTTCACCTGTAGGGTGGTCAAGCTCGAGCTCCTCAAATCCCTCCGTTACTTCATCCACCATCACAACAACATAACCATGTGGAATCGGACGGCAGTGAAAAGTTCCGTCGGGTTGAGGAGGTGCAACAGAGCCGACAGCCACCTTGACTTTGAGGTTCTGCCATTGCGTCATAAGCTGGCAATGTTGAGCCTCCGTGATAGCATCCACGGGGTAGCTAGGAGCCGTGAAGTCAGGCTGCTGAACGAGCTCGGTGGAAGCCATGCTGCTTCTCCGCTGATATGGCGGGGTAGCTTCTGGGGTAGCTCCGGTAGCTCGCTGGCTCTCAACTTGTTCCTCTAGCTTTTGTACTCTTGCATCAGCTTCTGTAGTTCGGTGAGCTCCAGTTTCCTCTTCCTCTCCCGGGTTTTGTAACCGCCTGCGCCGAGAAACCCAACCTTCCATGCAACGGAGCCTGGCGTGCCTCGTGTTCGTCCAGGGTGCTCAGGATTCCCGAGGGCCTCGGTCAGCTCGTCATTCTCTCTGTCGGGAATGAACGTCCCTTGCTGTGCTGCGGCGATACACTTCTGAAGCTTCTTTACGGGTATTGTAAGTTGCTCGTCCGTCCAAACGCACTTCCCTGTTTCAGGGTCCAAGGTCCCCCCAACCCCGAAGAACCAAGTCCTTGAACGGTCTGGCCAGTTCAATGTCTCTGGTTCGACCCCTTTAGCAAGCAGGTCATTCTCAGCTTTGTCCCATAGCGGCCGGGCTTTGAGGAAGCCACCTGACCCCGTGCGATGGTGAAACTTCTTCTTTGCAGCATTTATCTTATTTGTCTCTGACATCTTCTTACTCTTGTCCGATGTCTTGTAGGCCACAAATGCATGCCAGTGATCTCTTATCTTCTCAAATCGGCCGGTGAATTCTGGAGTCTTCCCTTTGTCGACAAACGTTGATTTCAACTCATTCTTCCACCTCCTGAATAGATCTGCCATCTTCTTAAGAGCACACGCCTTGACCAATGGCTCTATAACTAGCTTATCCGGATCCTTCTCTGGCGGTAGGGTGAAATTTGCCTTCAGCGAGGTCCAAAGATCATCTTTCTGTCTATCGGTGACATAAGAAACTTGAGGGTCTTCGTTCTTCTTAGGCTTATTCCATAGCTGGATGTTGATCGGGATGCTGTCCCTAACAATAGCTCCGCACTGAGCAGAAAATGCATCCTTGGTCCGCCTCGGTTCAATCGGCTGGCCATCGTCCGCGATTGCTGTGATCGTGAACCTTTCATCCTGACGCAACCTTTTCTTCGGGCCTCATCTCGTTACCGAAGTTTGGCTCGATCCGGAGGGCTTTAAAAGAAGAAAGAAGAGTTAATATATGTACATACCAAAACAATTAATGCATCAATTAGCTAGTCAGCACAGGCTTAATTAATATATATACCTCGCCGGACTTTGAAACAGCTCCCTCCTCCGTTCGATCACCGGAGCCATCATCATGGTCTCCTTCTTCCTCCGGCATTCGGTCACCGGAGCCATCATTATCATGTCATTCCTCCTCCATTTTTCGATCACCGGAGCCTTCACCCTCTCCTTCCAGACTATCGGTGTCGTTGAGATATGACAAGACATCACCTCCGCCGAGGATTATGTCCCCCAACAACTGTTTTGTTTCCAAGTCTCTTTGTTGATCCATAGTTTCTGCAAATATTACAACATGGCAATTAATATACAAACATGAGAGATGGATATATTAGTGGCAAACATAGACCTAGCTAGCTAATCACAACAAGGAATATTAATTAGTGGCCTCGACGCTTCTACGGTTTGGGGTGGCCTCGACAACGCTTCTAGGGTTTGGGCTGGCCTCGACAACGCTCTTTTAACTTGGTAAATTTGGGTGGCCTCGATGCTTCTAGGGTTTGGGGTGGCCTCGACAACGCTTCTAGGGCTTGGGGTGGCCTCGACGCTTCTAGGGTTTGGTCGGGCGAGAGGGGGTTGATCGACGTCCCCCCTCATGTTGAAGAGTTACCGAAGTTCTCTCATGAATGTCCGACGTCCGGACCGCCTCGCTCATGAATGTCAAACAAGGGATTTAACAAAATGGCGCCATTCTGGATGTGCAGAAAATGGTCCATATTTTTTCTGATCTCATCTACCCTTCTATATGTCACATTGTCAGTGTCAAAGGATTCAAGAAAACCATGGCTTCATCATTAGCCGGAAGTAACAGGCGCATGATGGTACAAAGCTCTCCAAAATTGTTTTGGAACGGAGTCCCGGATAGGATAATTAGTTTTTTGGTACGAAGTTCAGCAAGAGCCTTCCGAATATCGCTATTTGGAAGGCCTTTGCTGAAATTCGTACCAAAAAGCGAATTATTCTATCCGGAACTCCGTTCCAAAACAACTTTGAAGAGCTTCGTAGCATCATACGCCTGTTACTTCCGGCTAATGATGAAGCCATGGATTTCTTCAATACTTTGACAGACAACGTGACATATAGAAGAATATATATATAGATGAGATCAGAAAAAAATTGGATCAACTTGTGCACATCCATAATGGGGGCATTCTTGATAAATCTATGGCAAAAGTCAAACTTTGACATATGATCAAATATTGTTGCATATGTCAAAATTCAAACTTTGACATATGATCAAATGTTGCATATGTCAAAATTCAAACTTTGACATATGATCAAACTTTGATATATGATCAAATGTTGCATATGTCAAAATTCAAACTTTGACATATGATCAAACTTTGATATATGTCCACCGCGATATAAAATGATACATAGACTTGTTCGGGCGAGAGGGGGTTGATCGACGTCCCCCCTCATGTCGAAGTTACCGGAGTTTTCTTCTAGTGGTTTGGGTGGCCTCGAGAGTTTGTCGGGTAGGGGCGGGAGGGGGTAGGAGATCGACAACGCTTTTTTTCTAGGGTTTGGGTGGCCTCGAGAGTTGGTCGCCCGGTATATCGAGAGAGGGGGTGAACATTTTACCTTAGCAACTTAGAAAAAAATGTTATCGGGGAGGGGTATATCGACCCCCCCCCCCCTCATGTCGAAGTTATCGGGGAGGGGCTATATCGACAATGACATACATATAGCCACATACATATAAAAAAATCCTATGAACATCCATACATACATATAGCCACATACATATATATGGCTATGAAAAAAAATTCATCATATAAAAAAAATTTATCGGGGAGGGGTATATCGACCCCCCCCCTCATGTCGAAGTTATCGGGGAGGGGCTATATCGACAACGACATATACTATAGCCCATACATATAAAAAAATTCTATGAACATCCATTATATACATATAAGTCCACATACATATGTATATGGCTATGAAAATGCTATGAAAAAAATTCATCATTAAAAAAAATGTTATGAACAAACAATTAATACATCTATGAACAAACAATTTTATGAACATCCATACATACATAGCCACATACATATATATACACATTATATATGAACAAAACAATTTTCATCATATAAAAAATATCAACATATATACATTATATGTGAACTCCACCATTTCTCTAAAAAAAATCTCTATGCAAATTTTTCTAAAAAGTTCTCTTCCATCTCATCTCATCTCCACGAAACATCTATCTAAAAAATACATACATACATATATGAACATCTAAAAACATGTAACAAAAAAATAGCATATATAAAAAAAAAGCACAGCGGCGGCGGGGCAGGGCAGGGGCGCGGTGCTCACAGAGGGAGGCGTCGGGGCAGGGGCAGGGGGGCACGGCGGGCGGCGTCGGGGCGGGCAGGGGCGCGGGGAGCGGCGCCGACGTCGGGGCAGAGGGTGTCGGCGGCGGCGGGGCGACGGCGAGGTGGAGCAGCCCGACGGCGTCGGCGACGACGCGGTGGAGCAGCCTGACGGCGTCAGGGCAGGGCTCGGCGGCGACGGCGACGAGGGAGCAGCTGGGGGCGTCGGGGCGGAGAAGAAGTGATTTTTGCAGAAACTGCTAAGTGTTTTCTTATATACACGAAGCATTGGTCCCGGTTCGTACCAATGCCCCCCTTTAGTCCCGGTTGGTGCCACGAACCGGTACCAATGCACCCCTTTCGTCCCGGTTGGTGCCACCAACCGGGACCAAAGGCCTTGTGCTGCCCGCGGCCAAAAGTTTAGTCCCACCTCGCTAGTTGAGAGGGGCGCGTAGTGGTTTATAAGCCCCACTGCCGCTGCCCTCTCGAGCTCCTCTCAAATGCAGGCTTACGGGCCTAACCTCACACTCCGCTGCCTGTGGGCCTACTAGGCCTTCTGCGGGCCTGAATCCTGACCCGTGGTTGGGTTTCTAGTCGTATTCAGGCCGTGGTGGCCCAGTAGGTGGCATTTTTTTCTCCAGTTTTTTTGTTTTGTTTTTTGCTTTATTTATTTTCTTTTGTTTTTTGCTTTATTTTTTAATTCTTTTTGCTTTTAGGTCACAAAAATTATAAATTTTCTGTTAGTGCCATTAGTTTTCAAATTTGAAATGTTAATTTGAATTCTTTGAAATTTGTGTGAATCACTAGTTGTGTGTAACTACTATAAAAATAGATTTTGGAGTGATTCTTTTTTCTCTATTTAATATTACTGTGTTATCATTATATTCAAAAACAGATTTTGTTATTTTAGTTTCTAACAAAAAAATTCTTTACGATATTCTTTTTGCTATTAAAGTTTCTAACAAAAAAAATTCTTTATGAAAATTTTTTGCTTTTAATGTTTGAACAGAAAATACTTTGATAATTTTAGTTGCATAATTTTATTATAATTATAGTTTTCAAAATATAGAGGTTTATAAAAGCTTTTTAGTTGATTCCTTTTGCTATTAGAGTTTTATAAAAGCTTTTTAGTTGATTCTTTTTGCTATTGAAGAATATTATAGTTTTGTTTTAGTTGATCATAACAGAATATTTTAATTAATTATTTTTAGTTCATTCTTTTTGCTATTAGTTCATTCTTTGAGCTAAATGATCCTGAAATTGAAAAGCACTACAAATAAACTCTGAAAAGGTTGAAAGTTGGCATGGTATTATCATTTCACCCACATAGCATGTGCTAAAAAGTTGAGAGGGTTGCGGCAAAAACTGGATGCACTTCATGTACAAAATGGACAATCTCTTTCGAAGTATTAGGGTTTCAGACGAAAACTCATCTGTTACAAAGGGATTTCATTTTTTTGAACTTATTTGAACTCCAGACTTTTTGTGTGTTCAAAAGGCACCATTCAAATCCACATCATCAATTTTGAACCCTTTTTGACTTCATTTGTTATTTTTCATGCATTTACTGATTTTTTTGAGCTATATGACCCTGAAATTGAAAAGCACTACAAATGAATTCTGAAGAGGTTGAAAGTTGGCATGGTATCATCATTTCACCCACATAGCATGTGCTAAAAAGTTGAGAGGGTTACGGCAAAAACTGGATGCACTTCATGTACAAAATGGACAATCTCTTTCGAAGTATCAGGGTTTCGGACGAAAACTCATCTGTTACAAAGGGATTTCATTTTTTTGAACTCCAGACTTTTTGTGTGTTCAAAATGCACCATTCAAAGCCACATCATCAATTTTCAACCCTTTTTGACTTCATTTGTTATTTTTCATGCATTTACTGATTTTTTTGAGCTAAATGACCCTGAAATTGAAAAGCACTACAAATGAACTCTGAAAAGGTTGAAAGTTGGCATGGTATCATCATTTCACCCACATAGCATGTGCTAAAAAGTTGAGAGGGTTACGGCAAAAACTGGATGCACTTCGTGTACAAAATGGACAATCTCTTTCGAAGTATCAGGGTTTCATACGGAAACTCATCTGTTACAAAAGGCATTTCATTTCTTCACATGTAACTGCAGTGATATTCTAGATCAAAGGCATCATCATAATAGTTGTGGAAAGAAAGTCTTCACTTTTTCTTCGCTTGTGTCCTTTGCTTATTGCGCCGTAACCATGGATAATCTTCATCGTTTAACAGGGTGCTTGGGTCAGCCTTGACTTTGAAGGGAGGAAGTTCATGAAACTTTTCATAATCTTCAGACATGTCTGTCTTGCCCTCCAATCCCACGATGTCTCTTTTTCCTGAAAGAACTATGTGGCGCTTTGACTCATCGTATGATGTATTCGCTTCCTTATCTTTTCTTTTTCTCGGTTTGGTAGACATGTCCTTCACATAGAAAACCTGCGCCACATCATTGGCTAGGACGAATGGTTCGTCTGTGTACTCAAGATTGTTCAGATCCACTGTTGTCATTCCGTACTGTGGGTCTACCTGTACCCCGCCTCCTGACAGATTGACCCATTTACACTGAAACAAAGGGACCTTAAAATCATGTCCGTAGTCAAGTTCCCATATGTCCACTATGTAACCATAATATGTGTCCTTTCCCCTCTTGGTTGCTGCATCAAAGCGGACACTGTTGTTTTGGTTGGTGCTCTTTTGATCTTGGGCGATCGTGTAAAATGTATTTCCATTTATCTCGTACCCTTTGTAAGTCAATACAGTCGAAGATGGTCCCCTGGCCAACGAGTACAGCTCATCAGAAACAGTGTTGTCACCCCTGAGATGTGTTTGCAACCAACTTCCGAAAGTCCTGATGTGTTCACATGTAATCCAGTCGTCACACTGCTCCGGGTGTTTGGAGCGCAGAATGTTCTTGTGTTCATCGATATACGGGGTCACCAAGGTAGAGTTCTGTAGAACTATGTAGTGTGCTTGAGACCAAGAATGCCCGTCCCTACATATTATTGAGTCCCCTCCTAGCGTGCCTTTTCCAGTCAGTCTCCCCTCATACTGCGATTGAGGGAGACCAATCTTCTTAAGGTCAGGAATGAAGTCAACACAAAACCCAATGATATCCTCTGTTTGATGGCCCATGGAGATGCTTCCTTCTGGCGTAGCGCGGTTATGGACATATTTCTTTAGGACTCCCATGAACCTCTCAAAGGGGAACATATTGTGTAGAAATACAGGGCCCAGAACGACAATCTCGTCGACTAGATGAACTAGGACGTGCATCATGATATTGAAGAAGGATGGTGGGAACACCAGCTCGAAACTGACAAGACATTGCGCCACATCACTCCTTAACCTTGGTAGGATTTCTGGATCGATCACCTTCTGAGAGATTGCATTGAGGAATGAACATAGCTTCACAATGGCTAATCAAACGTTTTCCGGTAGAAGCCCCCTCAATGCAACCGGAAGCAGTTGCGTCATAATCACGTGGCAGTCATGAGACTTTAGGTTCTAGAACTTTTTCTCTGGCATATTTATTATTCCCTTTATATTCGACGAGAAGCCAGACGGGACCTTCATACTGACCAGGCATTCAAAGAAGATTTCCTTCTCTTCTTTGGTAAGAGCGTAGCTGGCAGGCCCTTCATACTGCTTTGGAGGCATGCCGTCTTTTTCGTGCACACGTTGCTGGCCCTCCCATGCCTCCGGTGTATCTTTTGTCTTCCCATACACGCCCAAGAAGCCTAGCAGGTTCACGCAAAGATTCTTCGTCACGTGCATCACGTCGATTGAAGAGCGGACCTCTAGGTCTTTCCAGTAGGGTAGGTCCCAAAATATAGATTTCTTCTTCCACATGGGTGCGCGTCCCTCAGCGTCATTCGGAACAGATAGTCCGCCGGGTCCGTTTCCAAAGATTACTTGTAAATCATTGACCATAGCAAGTATGTGATCACCGGTATGGATGGCGGGCTTCTTCCGGTGATCTGCCTCGTCTTTGAAATGCTTGCCTTTCTTTCGACATTGATGGTTGGTCGGAAGAAATCGACGATGCCCCAGGTACACATTCTTCCTGCATTTGTCCAGGTATATACTTTCGGTGTCATCTAAACAGTGCGTGCATGCGTGGTATCCCTTGTTTGTCTGTACTGAAAGGTTACTGAGAGCAAGCCAATCATTGATGGTTACAAACAGCAACGCATGCAGGTCAAATTCCTGCTGTTTGTGCTCATCCCACACACGTACACCATTTTCATTCCACAGCTGTAAAAGTTCTTCAACTAATGGTCTTAGGTACACATCAATGTCGTTGCCGGGTTGCTTAGGGCCTTGGATGAGAACTGGCATCATAATGAACTTCCGCTTCATGCACAACCAAGGAGAAAGGTTATAGATACATAGAGTCACGGGCCAAGTGCTGTGATTGCTGCTTTGCTCCCCAAAAGGATTAATGCCATCCGCGCTTAAACCAAACCATACGTTCCTTGCATCACCTGCAAAGTCATCCCAATACTTTCTCTCGATTTTTCTCCACTGCGACCCGTCAGCGGGTGCTCTCAACTTCCCGTCTTTCTTACGGTCCTCTCTGTGCCATCACATCAACTTGGCATGCTCTTTGTTTCTGAACAGACGTTTCAACCGTGGTATTATAGGAGCATACCACATCACCTTGGCAGGAACCCTCTTCCTGGGGCGCTCGCCGTCAACATCACCAGGGTCATCTCGTCTGATCTTATACCGCAATGCACCGCATACCGGGCATGTGTTCAAATCCTCGTACGCACCGCGGTAGAGGATGCAGTCATTAGGGCATGCATGTATCTTCTGCACCTCCAATCCTAGAGGGCATACAACCTTCTTTGCTGTGTACGTACTGTCGGGCAATTCGTTATCCTTTGGAAGCTTCTTCTTCAATATTTTCAGTAGCTTCTCAAATCCTTTGTCAGGTACACCATTCTCTGCCTTCCACTGCAGCAACTCTAGTGTGGTACCGAGCTTTGTGTTGCCATCTTCGCAATTGGGGTACAACCCTTTTTTGTGATCCTCTAACATGCGATCGAACTTCAGCTTCTCCTTTTCACTTTCGCATTGTGTCTTTGCATCAACAATGACCCGGCGAAGATCATCATCGGGCACATCGTCTGGTTCCTCTTGATCTTCATCTTCCCCCGTTGCAGCATCACCGTATTCAGGGGGCACATAGCTGTCATCATCCTCTTCTTCTTCGCTGTCTTTCATCATAACCCCTCTTTTTCCGTGCTTGGTCCAAACATTATAGTGTGGCATGAAACCCTTATAAAGCAGGTGGGTGTGAAGGGTTTTCGAGTCAGAGTAAGACTTCGTATTCCCACATATAGGGCATGGACAACACATAAAACCATTCTGATTGTTTGTCTCAGCCACTTCGAGAAAATTATGCACGCCCTTAATGTACTCGGAGGTGCGTCTGTCACCGTACATCCATTGCCGGTTCATCTGCATGCATTATATATAATTAAGTGTGTCAAAAACCATTACAGAACATCATGAATACAGAAGTGACCAAATTAATTAATAGAAGTTCATCATCACATTAAAACCAAAGTACATACATAGTTCTCATTGAACAACATATAGCTCTCCAGAGCATCTAATTAAACCATACATTGAAACTATGTAAAACATTTTAATACAACAACAAATGCGACAATAATCGCAACTAAGGTAACAATTGATCCAACGGCATAATGATACCAAGCCTCGGTATGAATGGCATATTTTTTCATCTTTCTAATCTTCAAGCGCATTTTATCCATCTTGATCTTGTGATCATCGACGACATCCGCAACATGCAACTCCAATATCATCTTCTCCTCCTCAATTTTTCTTTCAAGTAATTATTTTCTTCTTCAACTAAATTTAACCTCTCGACAATAGGGTCGGTTGGAATTTCCGATTCACATACCTCCTAGATAAAAGAATCTATGTCACGTTGGTCGGCATAATTGTCATAAACACTAATGAACCAAATAGTTATAAAAGATAATATATACCACATCCAAATCATAGACAGGACGAGGGCCGACGGAGGCGGATACCAAAACCATCGCACTATATAAGAACAAACAATAATAAAAGTAAGAAAATTACACAAGTATCTATCTTAATCATACAAGTAAGAACTTTTTTCTTTTACAAAGAAGATAAGACCAAGAGGCTCACCACGGTGGTGCCGGCGACGAGATCGGCGCGGGCGATCAACGGCGGTCAGGACGGGGACGGGACAGGACGGACCGCCAAACCTAGACAAATCTCGAGGAAAATGGAGCTTGGACAAGGAGCTTCGAGAGGAGAAAGCTTAAGTGTGGCTCGGGCATTTCATCGAACACCTCATATGCATAGGAGGTGAGCTAGAGCACCACAAAGCTCTCTCACGGCCGGCCCAAAAAACAGAGCACTCCACTGCTCTGCTCGCGGGCGAGGGGGTATATATAGGCATCTCATTGGTCCCGGTTCGTGGCTGGAACCGGGACTAAAGGTCCCCCTTTGGTCATGGTTCCAGCCACGAACCGGGACCAATGGTTGTGGGCCCATTGGTCCCGGTTTGTGGCTGGAACCGAGACCAAAGGGGCCAGACGAACCGGGACCAATGCCCCACGAGGCCCGGCCGGCCCCCTGGCCTCACGAACCGGGACCGATGCCCCCTTTGGTCCCGGTTCATGAGTGAACCGGGATTAATGGGCTGGCCCTGCCTGGACCAAAGCCCTGTTTTCTACTAGTGAGGAAGAAAGAGGCCAAAGATTGCAAGTTGCAGAAATTTTTCTGCAAATTTTGTGTTGCATTGAAAGTCACATCATAGCTTGACAAACAACATTAGTAAAAAAAATGTTCAAAAAGATGGATGAGTGATTTATGTGCAATAGAACTAGTCGAGTTTTCATAATTATAGTGCATATAATATTTGCTTAACGTCGAACTTTGTAAACTCTGACCAAGTTTATGGGAAAAATTAAACATTTACAATACTGGTATCCTCGCAAGTTACAACCATGGCCTATCATACACCACTACCTCTGTGATTCCTTACAACGTCTATGATTTTGCCATTGCTTTTGGCAAAGCATTTTGGCCCTTTCTTCTACCTGTTCTGGACTCACTTGAAGGCAGCTTTACTGTTGTAAGATGCGCAGCTCAAACCACAAATGCAGGGATTGCAGGGAAATGCTGAATTTCCCTTTATTTTATTAACAACATGGAGTTCATACATTTACAGATGTTGTGACAGGTCAGGTTGCTTGTAACTGCTGATCTTCCCCTTCTCTGCTAAGGTGCGGCCATGGAGTTCTGCATTCAAGACTCACAGGCCTTGCAAGGACTTACGGGTAACAATCACCCGTTTGCATTATCCCGGCTGCAGTTGCTATTCGTACTCTAAGCATAATCTAACTCCAGAAAACTGGGCGTGTGAGCTATATCTGTGTGGTTCTGGTGGTGTGCAATCCTCAACTAGACGAACACGACGAAGCATCAGGGGCATTTTCTATCGACCAGGAGAGCCGGCCGGGCGGCAGCGCGTACCTCGGAGGCCCAGTCGACGACGGGCGCGACGAGGCGGCAGGGCCCGCACCAGTCGGCGACGAAGTCGACGAGCACGGGCAGGTCCGACCGCATCACCTCCGCCTCGAACTCGCCCTCCCCGACCAGCTTCACCGCCCCGCGGCACCGCACGCGCGCGCGCCGCGCCAGGGCGAGCCCCCATGGGTGGGAGGGAGAGGGGGGAGTCGTAGCCCTGGGAGTTTGGTTACCGAACCGTAACCACACTGCCGGTTAGTCTGGTTCCTGGTTATCGGTACGGTTCATATATAAATCAGGAACCGCTGAAGCTTCGGTTGCATCGGTTAGAAACCGTATTAACCAACTAACCGAAAAGTAGACAGCGCCCCCTGGTGACTCGGTTGATTGGGATGCTGGCCCAGCCCAATTAGGCTATAGCCCATTCAGTTCTCTTCTCCTCCCGCAGATGGCTCTACTGGAATTGTTCCCCACACCCACATGCCACAGCGCGCGCGGCGGCTCTAAACCCTAGTCGCGGCGGCTGGCTGCTCCCGTCCGGCCGCCCCCTCCCCCTCCCCCGAAGCTCCTGTCCGGCCGCGCTTCCCGTCCGGCCGCCCCTCGACGGCTCGATTCCATCCCCCAAGCGGCCGAGCCTCCCCTGCACGGCTGCACCGCTTGTCTGTTCAGTCCCATCTCGTTGGTCTGGACTAGCAAGGTGCGGCCGACGGCCGGCGAGGTGAGACCAACGAGCTGCTTGCTTCGGTGATCTTGCAGACTGGAAGCACCGATACAGATCCATGGCCAACGAGGTGCGTTCTAAATCCGAATCTCGTCTTCTCTGCTAGTATGTTTAAGTGTTGTTTTTAGATATAAATGCGGTACAATTTCTCTAGCAATACAAAGCATCATCTGTCTGCTAATTTGGTACAGCCATATGACCATATCACCATTGCAACTATATGTGACTGTGTGTTGTTTTTTAGATGTATAACTCTGACAATTTGGTACCAAACTGTGGCCAATTCTTTGGTACTGGACCTACTGCTGCCATTGAGATTGAAGAAGATGACGATGTAGTTATGGCTACACCTGACGGTGGCAAGAAAGTGAGGAGAAAACTGCCCCCGAGAGCTGAGATATGGAACCATTACACGAAACTAAAAGACGACCCCGATCATGCTACGTGCAACTATTGCGGTAGTTTGCTTGCCTGTCATGCGCAAAGGAATGGTACTTCCTCCTTGAATAATCATGTTAGGTCTTGCAAACATCATCCTAGCAAGATAAGCGGCATTCAAACTGAACTTAATTACCAAGACAATGCTGATGGTCCGTTTGGCACTTGTGAATCTTCACATGAGATGTGTGGCACATATTGTGAATCTCGTGGTCCAAGTTGGCCTGAAGATAATGTGTCATCCTATAAACCGGATCCGAAATGCAATCAAATATGTACGAAGTTCCACTTCAAGAATGAATAGTTTCAAGAAATGTGTGAAGATTAGCAAGGTAGAGAGCAAGGGTTTGGTGTGTCTCGATGTATGCACTAGGTGGAATTCCACATATCTAATGCTCGAGACAGCCGTGCTATTTGAGAGGACATTTGATCAACTAGGACTCGATGATCCCTCCTACAAGCCAGAACTAAATTTGCTTGGGGCAGTGGGGGCAGCGAGGTCCTCCAACACATGATGATTGGGTGTATGCTCGTGAGTTCAATTTGTTTCTCAAACACTTCTACGACTTAACAAACAAGGTTTCCGGCACTAAATACATTACTTCGAATGTATTCTTTGAAGAGATTGCTGGCATTAATTACCAATTGGGCAAATGGAGTGAGCGAGTGATATGTGATGATGATACAACCTTTAAGGAGATGGCTGTTAAGATGAAGGATAAGAATGACAAGTATTGGGGTGATCCAAAGAAAATGAACAAGTTGATATTTGTTGCTGCAATTCTTGATCCTAGGTACACACTTTTGCTTTCTTCCTTTATTCATTTAACTTATGGTTGTCCTGTTCTTATTGAATGTTAATGCCTAAGTCATGTTCCCTATTTCTGTATGGCAGGACCAAGGAGGCTGATTTCTTCAAGTACATGATTCAAACGACATATGGCGTAACTAAGGGTATTGAAATTTGGGAATCTGTTCACAAAGGTTTTGTATCTCTTTTCCGCAATTATCGAATTATGTATGGTCAACCTGGAAACAATTGTGATACTGAAGTAGCAACACCATCTAGTGCTATAGAGGATTCAACATCTCTATCTGATACAATGCTTACGAGATCTTTACATGCGAAGAAAATGAAACTTGCTGGTGGAGGAGGTAGTTCAAATAACAAAACTGAATTAGATAAGTATCTAGCTGAAGAAGTAGAAGACAATGTGCCTGAATTTAAGATCCTCAATTGGTGGAAAAACAATGCACTTCGCTTCCCTATCCTTTCAAGAATGGCTCGTGACGTATTAGCAATTCCAATATCAACGGTTGCTTCAGAGTCGGCTTTCAGTACTAGTGGTCGTATTCTTGATGATTTTAGAAGCTCTTTGACTCCATTCACCCTCCAAGCATTGATCTGCACACAAGATTGGTTGCGTGTTAAGCAAATAAATGTTGAGGCTGATCTTGCAGAGATATCTAAATTAGAAGAAGGTACTAAAGTCTAAAAGCTGATATTTATGTTTATGAATTCTGCAACTAATAATTAAGTTTACTGATTGTTATTTTGCTTTTGTGTCATGTAGAACTTGTTGCCGAGGGCCTCCAAGGGACAGTTGGTGGTGATGAAGTCATTCCGATTGACTGATGTTCCGTTCCTGCCAAGAAATTAAGCTTTTGTTTTGATTAAGTACTTAAGTGGGCTTGTCATTGTAGGCCTCTAAGTGACTTGCTGCTACGTGTATAGTTAGTTCTATTTTGGCATTCTACTCTTCTTGTGGACTTTGAACTTGTAGAGACCAGAAGAGTAGATTTGTGCTATTGTGCAGTGCCTGATCTAATTTTGGACTTCTATTAGTGGTAGATTGGTGCCTCTGCCTTGGTGCTTGCAAAAGACTGAAAGTGCTATAGTGCAGCTATTATAAAGTGTACTGCTATTCCAAAGAATTCTTATGTATGGTGTACTGTTCTGTTATGTTTGGACTTGTGGTTGTCCTGATGTCATATGGACTGGTTCAGCATGTCCTCTCTGGCATTAATTATCATTGGTGTATCATATTTTTTTTGCTTACTGCTGTACTATACTATGGCTAGCTACTTGTACTTACCTTGTTTTTTGTTTGTTCTGCTCTCATGTACTCCCATACCAATGAGGCTAGTAATTGTGTGATGTGTTGCTGTCCGACCATTCTTAAATTATCGTACCGAAATAGTATGGTTTTTACCGAACCGAACCGTATAGCAGTTTTGTACCGTATTAATCATTGTATCAAAACCGTATTTACCAAATTACCGTATTTACCGAACCGTATTAACCATATTAATCGAACGCCCAGGGCTAGAGGGAGAGCTGCACGATGCCGATGAGGCGGGCGGGTAGGAGGAATCTTCTGGAAGGTGCCACCTGGCCACCGGTTTCTGCGACGAGCAGGTTTGTTTGTGGTCGTGAGGCCCACGGCTTTCGGGGCCTCGGCCTGGTTTATCCAATGCGCAAAATTTGTGTGGCCCATGGATAATACTAACACGCAGGGAGGGTTCACGAGGAAAAAAAACTCGGACGCAGAGGACCGTTGGGTCATTGTCTCTCTTCTCCTCCTCCCTCGTCTCTGATACGATAATACAAGAGGGTAACTGTCGCGAACCAACCTGTGGTTTGGATGGTTAGAGGGACTGTGGTATCCCCAGCCCACCAGGGTTCAAATCCTGGTGCTCGCATTTATTTCTGGATTTATTTCAGGATTTCCTGCGATGCGCATTCAGTGCGAGGAGACGTTCCCGTCGACGACGATGTGCCTACGGCGACTTCGTAAATTTCAAGATGATATGCCGGCTCAGTCTTTCGGAGGTGCTCATAGGGGTAGGGTATGCGTGTGTGCGTTCATAGGGGTGAGTGTATGCGCGTGTATATGAGCGCTTGCGTCTGTACTGTATTAAAAAAAAAGAGGTAACTGTCACGACCCTGTTTGCACCTCTACCTAATCTTCTTCATCTACTACCCCTGTAATAAAAGCACGAAAGGGCAGATCCAAACTAGACTTAGCCGTCTGATTAGTAATCTAATGCTTGTAAAGCGCACTAACGAAACGATATTGCAAGGTAAATGTTTACTGTCGGTGCGCCGGCGGAAGCTTTCGGCCGGTCTCACGCGACTCCCGGCATACGCACATCTTTATTTAAGTGGGCCTACACACCGCTGAACCACTTAAATCTTATCCCTTCCCTGAGCTGTAGTTTATCCCCTCAATCTTGCCTCGTCCTCTCTTGCTCTCTTCCCCCGCAGCAGCCATGGCCTTGCCTGCTCCACCGCTTGTGAATCGCCGCCACAGAACAGCTCCGAGCACCTCCGTAGCCACCACAAAAAACACGAGCTCACTGTTGGGCGTGGCCGGCGGTTGCCCCCCCCCCCCCCAAACAGCCATGGCCGGTGGAAGATCTGCCCTTTTTCTATGCCCACCGGCTATAGCTTTTTGGATCGCTGGTAGTAGCTTCCTGCTAAACCGGTTGCATCTTTTTTTAAATCATTCCTCTCAAGCTTTTCTTCAAAATCTATTTCTTGCATCTTTTTTCTGAAATCACTGGTTCCAGCTTTCGAAATCATTGGTTGTAGCATTTTCTTTAGCTGGTTGTAGCTTTTTGAATCGCCAGTACCAGTTTCAGAATCACCGGTTGCAACTTTTTGATTAGTTGCTTGCATCTTTTCTAATCACCGGCAGTAGCTTCCTGCGTCGCTGGTTCCAGCTTTTGATTTTGCCGGTTGCAGCAATTCCTTTTCGACAGAAGAATTTTTTGATTCGTCGGTTGTAGCAATTTTTTCGCCATTAGTAGCTTTTGGCAACCATGGTTCAAACAATTTATTTTGCCGGTCCCAACATACGCAGTCGCCGGTTCCAGCAAATGTGACCGCCGTTTCCAGCAGCTCGTCTCGCTGGTGGCAACACCCATAGCCGTCGGTTCCAGCAAATGTGACCGCTATTTCCAGCATCTCGTTCTTTGTAGCACATTTGGGATGGATGAAGCAGTGCCGCAACTGTCGTTGTTTTTCGCTACTACCGGCGAGGTATTTTGTTGCATCCATTAAACGATGGTTGACCGGTGGCTGTCGTTCACGCAATCCGGTGCTGGGAGCATCGACGGCGAGGGGGCGACGAGGCATTGAGGTGCTGCAACCATGGAGCATCGATGTCAGGGAGTTGCAAACAGTCAAGACAGAGCAGCAAACTGAAATTGATGAGCAGGAGAAGGTTCTTCGGCTAGCAGCGGAGAGGCCTCGGGGTGCGAACGGCCGGCGACCGGCGATTGTTGCCCTCGCGGAGCTGTACCTAGGAGGCGGAGTCGCGTGGGGGCAGAGGCGGGGGATTTTTTCCGGGATGCGTTGACTAGGACGAAGAAGACAGATCGAGATGGGAGAGGCCAGATCGGACGACTCCTGAAGGACAGATCGAGATGGGAGAGGCCAGATCGGACGACTCCTGAAGGCCAGATCGAACGGCTGGGGCTTGACGGGCCCAACAGTTGGGCCGGCGCACCGGCGCAGATCACTGCCCATATTGCAATTAGCGATGTGCATCCCGAGTCCCGACCCACGTTTCCCGCTGCGCCCCTACTCCCCAAAGGAAACCAGCCACTCCGCACGCCCGCCCGCGAACATGGCACGCCACCGCGGCGCCGCCTCGTTTCTACAGGCGCTCCTCCTCGCCTTCGTCGGCGCCGTTGGGGGAGACGCGGCGGAGGCGCAGGAAGTATCATCCGACGAGGCCCGGCCGCCGCCGCGCCCTCTCGTCATCCAGCTGCCGACCGCGGAGGAGAAGAGGGCCGATGCCGAGGCCCCCACTACTGCGGAGCTGCGGTGCGCGAGCTGTAGGATGGCGGGGGAGGCCACGAGCCCCGCACGACCGTCGCCCCGAGCGCTAATCCGGAGCCACTCACCACACACCACAGCTGCTTCACCACCGACGGCCGCCACTTCACCGGGCTGCGGCGCCGCCGCGCCCGGAGCCAAGCCATCGTGAGCCCCGCGCGGCCGCCGCCCCGACCCGACCACTGAGCCGGAGCCCAACTTCCGGGATCCGCGGCTGCTTCACCACCCCCCCCCCCCCCTCCCCCCCCCCCCCACCCACCCACCGGCGGCGCCGCTTCACGTCCGTCTCCTTCGCTGGTGCCGCTGCTTCCACTAATTGGCCGTCGTGCGTTTGCTGCCAATGATTCGAGAAGACGGGCCAGCGAGTGGCGGCGACGACCCTGCGAGTTCACGATGTACGGTACGATAGCATAGTACAATTCATGGTAATATCCTTTCCTGAGCACCAGTCTTCTTACATTTGTTTCATCCATGGAGGTTGATTTTGCAGAACATACACACAGGAAGCCTTTCTCATCTTTCTCGACCGAGTCAGGGAAACGCCCGCATTGCAGCCACCAAAATCACAACTAATCATCACTCCACCCGCAATGGATATTTTTTCTGAAGATATCTGTTGTGCTTGTCTTACAAATTCGTTATAGCTGCAGGTAAGGGAAATGGCACGACCAGCGGCATTGCAAATACATTGCAACTACGCACTAAGGTCATTGGCTCATGACTCACTTTCTATTCTGAAAGTATTCTTGTCTGCTTCCTTTTTGTGTTTATTTCTCTTTATTTTTGCACTTTGGTAACTTGGAGCAGTCATTAGTTCTATTATTTCTTCAGTTGAGAACCCAAAATATGCTCTACATGATGACAAATAAAATCACCTAAAACACAATTGACATATCTTCTGTCCCCAATCCAACATATATTTATTCTCTCTGTTTTATCTAATTATGCTGGGAAAGGGGGGATCTGAACTAAATTCTCTTAGTAGATTGGCTACCATATCTCATATATGAGAATCTAAACAGTTTACATACCTGATCCAATATGTTTAGGAGAAACTGGCCTTGATTCTGAAATGGGTAATCTAATATTAAGGCAAGTTTTAGCAAACTGAATATGCTGCATAAGATCTGCTATATGCCATCATGCAAATACATTGCCTCAAAGGTCGCGGTGTTAATCTTTTTACAAAAGGCAACTTGCTAGGATTGGTTCTCAGTCGAGGAAGCGATGCACAAGAGGACATGCTTGCAGGAGCAGAGGATCCTCACGCCTTAGTGGTATGAATTGAAGTTTTGTTGCACAAAGGTCTATTTCATTTTAAGGACACTTGAATCTTTGATTTTTTATTTCTGACATCAGGCGGCTTGAAGGAGATGTCCATCCTTGATCACTGGCTGCCTTATGGTTCAAGTATTGCACTAAGTTATTTCTAGACATAGGCCAAGTGATGAAATAAAGGTACCAACATTTCCTTATGCACCCAACTACAAAAATATATGCGTGTTGCTGTTTTCTTGATCTTCTGTTTCAAGTTTCCGCATCAGTTTTTAATTCTTAAATGATTTTGGCAATCTCATCAGCATCATCATTATATGTGCTTCCTCTTACGTCTTAACCGCGTCTATTTCATTCACACCATATAACATTGCATTGGCTTGATGTCTCTATCAGAAGATAACAACAGGGAAGAAAAGGCGTGCTTCTCTCTCGACTAGATTCAGTGATGATAGAATTTTGGTTTAGTTAGAATATGTTGGTCGAGAGAGATTGCAAGGGGTGTGTAGTGAATTCTGAACAACACTAAAGCAGGATAATATCATCGACCAAACAGGAACCATATTCATATCATATATCCTGGGCATGGTGGTGGTAGGTAATTGCATCAGGACTGACTAATGACGACAGCAATGCCGATTGTGTTGTTGCAGTAGAGTAGTGATCTAATACTCATCCGAACATGCTTGTCCTAATATAACAAGTTGTGATTGTTCTAATATAACACACTTGCTTGATTTGTGTCTTACAGAGTTAGTGTGTCCAGGAATCAGTGGATAGCAGCAGGTATCAGTAGACCGTTTTCTACAACAATAACTTCCATAGCAATTCATACAACATTCTCGGTATACACAAGTTATGTTCTTTCCATATTTTGCCATTGTTTGTTGATCCCACAAGCTTAAGTTGGTTTACAACTTCCTGATGGTGTACATAATGTTTATCAGACATTAATTCTATCAAGGTGGATTGAGGAACCAAGGGGCATAATACAATAGTGAAAAAAGGATAAAAGTTCGAACACTAATGAAGTATGGTTTTGTTGAGGGTAAGATTTTAAAATGTGAGAACAGACACAAAAAATGCTTATGGTTTAACTTATTTGTATGTATTTTGATGTAAGATGATTCTTCAAACTTTTGTGGCTAAAGATGTAACATGTAATCTTATTTTTAATTGCGTGACAGCTTGCCAAAGATACATATGATATTGAGTCTAATATTGTTTGCAATCAAATTTCTTGGTATTTATCATCCAGGAAAGACACGCTTTGGTAGTCCTAGCCGCAGGCACACTCTTCTGGCGACTCTTCGCTCTTGGATGCTCCTGGACACCGGTGTGCTCCTCTGGGTCACTTTTCACTCTTCAACTCATCCAGGGGGTCTAGAATTTCAACCTTTGTAGGTTAAACTGTATGTGTGGAAACAATGTTGTCATCTATTTTGAAGATATTAAAACCCAAAATTTTGAAAGCTCATATATGTGCATGAGACAAGTAGTAAGATGCATTTGATGTTGATTTGATATTACCCCATAGAAGTGTCCCAAATTAATACTCCCTCCGTCCCATAATATAAGAACACTTTTCAAGGTAAAACAAATTGAAAAACGTTCTTATATTATGGGACAGAGGGAGTAACATATTTAGTGGCACAGTAAGGAGAAAAAATGTTACATGTGTTCATCAAAGATGTGTTGTGATATATTGAATCTTGATATGATTTTAGGTAAGTTTGCATAGTGCATGGAATGTACCCCAAATCGGTGCACATGTTTATGATTTGTGTACAAAATTTTTGGACGTGCATTGCACGTGCAAGCTTACTATGTCCCCTGGTTGTACTTCGGAAGTTCGGATGAGCACGACCATACACTGTCCCCAGCCAGGCTGCAGCCACGACAAGGCGTCAGGTAGCCCATTCATCTCTGCTTGGGTATAGGAGTAGGACTGATAGTTCTGTTCTTGCTTTTGTTTCTTTAATAAGGATATCTTCACATTATATGTTCTTATTTGGAACATAGATCACTTGTATAGTTGAAGCTAGCTGGATACTATAAGTTCAGCGTGCAAACAAGATGATGTGTGTTATTGCTCTCTGCCTGCTGAAAAGGTTTTGTGTATGAAAAATGTTCGATGAAATGGTGGAAATTTTGTGCACTGAATTGACTAAATTATAGTTGTCGGGGATTAATTTCATACAGATCGAGACTGTAAGATTTCACCATTAGCTCAGACTGGAGTCTTCAGGGCTGGAGATGTCATGAAGGCCCCCCCTACTATCCGCATCGTCTTTGTCGACTTCTGCAAGGTAGTTGAGAAGGCGCCCAAGATGGGGCTGTTCGTGGGGCCTCCGGCTGCAAAGGTGTGAGTTTTCTTCCTCCTGATTTCGATCAGTTCTTATGTCCAATTTGCTTACTGCGCTGCGTTAGTGTCTGTGTTAATATGGGTCCAAGCAATAGATTCAGTTGTTGGGTCTAATAGACTTTCATTTCTCAAAATGATTTGTTTTGCCCCACTTTCATTAATGTATATAGAACTTGGTGAAATATGTATTAATGTATGTGTTTAGTTATGCCTAGAGGATCTTGTATGATGCTTTTCCTAATTTGTACAGAGAGGAAAGGAGTAAGAAAATGGTGATCAGATAATCCTTCGTACAGTCAAATGCATACCGAATAAGTATGTAACTAGGCATTTCTTTGGTTGTGTAACTCTGAACAAAATTATCTCATTCCTAGACACATTCA
Organism: Thinopyrum elongatum; assembly: GCA_011799875.1. Classification (NCBI taxonomy): domain Eukaryota; kingdom Viridiplantae; phylum Streptophyta; class Magnoliopsida; order Poales; family Poaceae; genus Thinopyrum; species Thinopyrum elongatum. The sequence continues at coordinate 690,154,586 of CM022298.1, read as the reverse complement.
AACTTGTGTATTGACCATGCTTGCTTGTTAGATAACAGGTGACACGCCTGTTATACAAGAAGAAAAGAACTATCTGACCTTGCCAATCAGATATTCAGAGTTCCATATATACTTGCTGCAGTTACAGAAAGTACTTAATGCCAGTGGTAGCATTGAAGTTGATTCTCTGCTGCTCTGTCATCTGCATAGATTTGCTGCCTTTTCAGTGAACTATGATGCACAGTTGTTCAATCCAGCGGATCTTCTGCATTTGTTAGGCCTCATTCTGTAGGATAGCACATGGAAAATGACATGCTTGTATATACTAACCAGTAACCATTGAAAACAAACAGTACCTGAAATAAGAAGTTTGGGTGACTGTATTTATGTGAGAATATTTATTTATTTCCTCAAAGATACATTCTTGAAAAGGTACTGTTCTTGGCTGTTGTCTTATGTTCCCTTCCTCAATTAATGTCATCATCTCTTGTAGTATCAGTAGCAGGCTTGATTATTGAACATTATTATACAGATTCTAGAGTATCAGTTTTGTATTGTATATCTTATTGTTCACGGAAAATGCAGCTGATACAGGTACTCTTTAGCGAAACAGGCCACTGGAGAAGCCTGTGCTCTGCAATGCGATGGTGAGTTACACACCGGCACATCGCCAGGAAGATGCTGATGCAGGCGAACCACCATATAAAAATCAGACAAATTCTTTTTTAACACAAATCAGAGAAATTCTCATTAAGTGGCACTCTGATGCAGACTTAAATCATATTAAAAAACTGTCGAATGCTATTTTTAACCTGAATATTTACTTGGCATATGATTATCTTCTTTATCGCCAACTAATGTGTTCAAATGTTCATCACATTATTGGTGGAAGTAATTTTGCATCGGTTGTTTGGACCGTTCAAGTTTTGCATCGAAACTTATGGCTGTTTGTTTTAGTTGGTTGTTTCCAAGTTTTCACTTCATATTCTCAACTTCGTCTCAGCCACTTTACACTTTCAAGCTTAAACAGAGTAGGTCACCTATATGCCAGGTCCACGCATGTATAAATTGGCATACAAAATGTTGTATGCTAAGAATCTGTGCATACTGGAAGGGAAAATTAGAGCATACATCTCGGTACCGCCAAAGAATATATATCAGACGTCTAAGTTTTCATTTTTTATGCTTTGTTTCAGGATTGATGGGGAAGTTTGGCCTGCAGTTCAAGCTGGATCGTGACTTACATGGCTAGCCTGACCACAAATTATTCTAAGCTTGGTAGAAAACTCGCTTATATGTTAGCGGTTAGAACCTCAGTCTAATTTCTACATGCTTCTCAATGTGTAGAGTTTACTTCTGTTTACACTATTTTCTGCTAGGAATAATGTTGATTTGAATTCCTTTGCACTTTCCAGCCAACCTCGAAGCCTACCACATAACAAGAAGCACAGTTGTTCCATTACATAGATAATGTTTATTAGGTTTGGGGAGTTATGACCCTTTGCTGCTGTTCATTATTTGGGGAACTGTATCATACCATGTTCTGAGTATTTAGTGTTGGGATTAAAGTCTAAATGTGCCCACATGATTTCAACGATAAGCGGGCCTGAAGTACTTGGTCCTTCCATTTTTCTCATTCATGGAGATTGGTGCATTTTAGTTGATATACTACTATGTTTCTATAATTGCTACATTTTCCTTCTTAATCTAGGTCCAAGTAGGTACTGCAGAGGTTTTTTTCCCTTTTTGTTTTGTGCTCTTATTACTCTTTATTAATAGCGTGTTAACAAACATTATTTTTTATGCTTTAGATGCCTTGCAGAGATAAGATATTGTATGGCCATTACTTTATACTCACTGGTTACCTCCCATCTGGAGCTTAGTGTTAGTATCAACAAGACTTGTTACACGTCACATTGATGGTGTGTGTCCATGTTAACCACTGGCAGCACCCCCATTCCTTGTGATTTGAAGCTCCTTTTTTTTCATTAGTTTTAGTTCTATGCACTCATGGAACGGGAATGATCTAAATCTACCAATTTGCAGGGTTAGTTTTCATTGTTTCACATTTTGACATTCTACTATGCAAAAACTCTCAAGATAATACTCCCTCCGTCTCAAAATAAGTGTCTTGACCTTAGTACAATTTTGTACTAAAGTTAGTACAAAGTTGAGACACTTATTTTGGGACAGAGGGAGTAACTTATTATTCCCATTCAGGACGGGGACCAGCTAAGGAAGTAGAGAGAATTCCTTATTTGGCCCTTTTCTTAAATTTTGTTTCTCTTTTTTGCCCTAAAAAACATTTTCTTTCCTTTTTGACACACAAATTTTATTTTGTTTCCTCCATGGCACTTCTGCCAGTTTTGGCGACTAACATCGTGGAGTGCAACATGAAAAGTCGATTGTACCCCTTCTTTAGCTCACAGGCAAAAAAATCCCCACCGCACCTTCTCGCCCGAGTCCACCCGAGCGCTAACTGTAAGCAGCGGCGGCGCGAGGCTGAGAGCGTGCAACCTTGCATGTACAGTTTTTTTTAGGCAACTTGCACGTACAGCTTTTTTTTTTAGCAAAACTTGCACGTACAGCTGCATGCGCGTACCTTGCACGTATAGCTGCATGGGCCTATGCGAACCAACCTGTGGTCGGATGGTTAGAGGGACTGTGGTATCCCCAGCCACCAGGGTTCAAATCCTGGTGCTCGCATTTATTTCTGGATTTATTTCAGAATTTCCGGCGATGCGCATTCAGTGGGAGGAGACGTTCCCGTCGACGACGAGGTGCCTACGGTGACTTCATAAATTTCAAGATGATATGCCGGCTCAGTCTTTCGGAGGTGCTCATAGGGGTAGGGTGTGCGTGTGTGCGTTCATAGGGGTGAGTGTATGCGCGTGTATACGAGCGTTTGTGTCTGTACTGATGTTAAAAAAAAAAGCTGCATGGGCCTATAATTCCAAAAAAAAAAAGGTGCAAGGGCCCATAGCGTGACGTCACCACGTCGCAGGGACCGAATGATTTGCATGGTGGTTTAGCACGACGCGAACTCATGGGATGGCACGAGTCTTCAAGGTCGTGGCGCCTGGGTAGGAAAACTACCGGCCATCACTTTCTTTCTGTACCAAAAAAGAAGAAGAAGAAGAATACAGAAAAGTCGCATTCATACGCGACGCAAAACTCTTGCCTGATCGTCTCTGTGATCGAGTGATTTAGCGAGTAGACCAAGGGCGTCGTCGCCGACCAGGCACTCACCTCCGGCAACACCATGCCCGCGCTTGTTGCGCAGAACGCCAACAATATCTACTTGTTCGTCGGCGCCGGACAGATACACACCAACTCACCAACTGCAGGGTCGTATACTGATTCGTGCATGTTACGGCTTCTCTTTTTTGTTTAAACTACATGGTCACTCTAAACCTGTCTCATTTTGGCCGGCTTCGCAAGTGGTAAACCGAATGCAACGGAATTACTATACATCAAGTGGTAAAACGAATGCGCATGAGATGTCTGGTGAGCTCAAATCTTTTTTTGTTGCGGGAATCTGGTGAGCTCAAATCTGTTACGTGCTACTGAAATAGTAGATTTGGTTTCATTAGTCATGTAGTCAAAAGGGTGATGCTAGGCGCCGGCGCACCGGCGCAATTTCGGCCGGTCCACCCTGAGCCGCTCGATCTGGACGCGCATAACCGTTAGATCTGTCCCCCCTCCCCTTTCGTCATCCTCCCCACGGGAAAAAGAGGAGAAAAAGCGAGCGCCGCTGCTGCTCGCTGGATCTCGCACACAGACCCACGCTGCCCTCGTTTTTGGACCACCGCTGCCCCTGCTCGCCACCGGCGCTAGCGGCCTCGCCGCCGCCGGTCGCAACACCCTCTTCGTCGCCTCTTGCGTTCCTCGCCGGATCCACAAATGCAGCTCCGTATAACACGGGGTTGCAGCTCCGGTAGCGTCGGTCGCCGACCGAACACCCGTCGGCAAGCTCGCAGTGTACCTCGCCTCGGTTGCCGTCCATGGTTGTAGCACTCTGGTGCGTCGCCCCGCCCTCGCCATCGACGCTCGCTGCATGAGTTTCCACGAACAAAATGGCCACCAGTCGCACCATAAAACAGATGTAGCAAATGAACATGTCGGTCGTAGCAAAAAACAACAGCGGATGCAGCAAGAACGCCCTTGTCGTCGCTGTGGTTCCCAACTCACCATGAATGGACGTAGCAAAAGCATTTGCCGGTTGTGTCAAAAATCAACGACGGTTGCAGCAAAATCATCGTCGTCGCCGTGACGGGCGCAGCTCGCCGTGAATGGAACGTAGCAAAAACATTTGCCGGTTGCAAAAAATGCTTGTTCCGGCACAAAACCCACACGATTGTAGGAAAAAAAATGTGATAGTTCCAGCAAAACACAAAGCCGATGGTAGCAAAAAAAAAGGCTATTTCCAGCAAAGTCCAAAGATGGTGGTAACAAAAAGAAAGATCTGTGGTTCCAGCAAAAAAAATGAGATGGTGGTAGCAAAAATTGATGCTGATTCCAGCAAAAAACAAAGCATATGTAGCAAAAAGAAGGGGGTGTTTCCCCGCACACGACAACTCCACCCCGTGGCTGCCGGCGTTGTTGTGGCCGGTGGCAGCAATTCTGTGGCGGTTGTAGCACACGCGGATGCGGGCTCCAGCCAAAAAAATCTCGCACGCGTAGCCATCACCAGGGGAAATGTGGAGGTGGCGGCGGACATGGCCATTGCGTGCTACGGCCATGGCGGGTTGCAGGCTCGCAACACCGTAGGACGCAAAAAAAGGGAAGAAGAGGGGGGAGCGCGGGGCCGCAAGGGCAGAAAAGGGGGCCGGGGTGGGCACCGGCCACAGCCACCACAGAGCAGAAGGGGAGGAGGTGAGCCTCGTCGATGCTTCGATGGTGCAGCCATGGCGGAGAAAGGAGGTGTGGGGAAAAGAAACAGAGGAGGGAGATGATGGATGAGTGCGTGGATGGATAAGAAAAAGGTTGGACGGTGTGCGGGTCCCACAGGACGTACGAGAAGCAGGAAACGTTCGATAACATTCCATCGTACGTGCCGCACGCGAGCGGCTCAATCTTGGGCCGGCGCACCGGCCACAAACATTTACCTAGTCAAAAGACAAAACATATCACATCACAGCTGCTTTTGACTTGTAAATAATTTTGGTCACATAATATACCAGGGGTAGAATGGTCTTTTCATGTTAGACTTAACACTGTTTTTTTTTTTTTTTGGTATTCAAGAGCTTTATTAATCAACCAACTGGATTACATTCCTTCCTTACACAAGTCGTAAGAAAGGTGGGAATATAATTTATCCATAAACAACGTTTTCTAGAAAAATTACATTGCTTGGCACACAGATGCGCCAGTTCATTCGCCTCCCTCGATATGAATTCCAGACAGTGGCGGAGCCAAGGGGGGGCGAGCAGGGGCCTGGCCCCCCCTAACGATCGAGGAAACTACCTATAGTTAGCGGTAAACGTATCAATTATATCTACTTTCACGTACTAGGCCCCCCCTAATCTCAAGCAATCAGGAGAAAAGGAAAGGTCCATGAGAAGCCACGTACTGGGCCCTCCTTGTCTCTAAGTATAAAAGCAGGAAAAAGAATAGGCCATGAGATGCCTAGCAGCCTCTACTAAGTCTCGTAAGCCCTAGCGTAGTTAAGACTCTGCCGTGATTAACTCAAGCAGTTAGCAATGCACCGCTTCTTCATGAGCCCTGGCAGCCGGCCCTGCCTACTCGCGATCAGATTGATCCTGTGTCGCGGACAGGCGACGGGCTATCCTCCATGCAGCACTCGACGATTCTTCATTACCGCCAACGAAATAGCAAGGTCAGTAATAGCGCGATCAATTATTGTATTATTATTTTCAATTCTCGTCTTGTATATGGCAAAATTATACAACAGATTTTTGCTCTTTTGATTGTGTGATGTATGATGTCAATTCTGCAAATTGTAGATCGGCGGTTATAAAGATAAAATGCCATCAAACACCATAAAAATTATTTCATTTCGAAGCGCCGATGGAAGACAACTTTGCTTTGGCATTGCATGATAATCCTAATCCACATGAAAATAAGGTTTAGCAGCTCAGTTCTCTTCCGATGAAACTACTTTTCCTTTTCATTTTATTGATTGACATCGTAGAGTTGGATTTAAACTAAGAGCATCTTCAACAGACGCCCAAAAAGAGCTCCGCGTACTAAATATTCATTTTTTTGGGCGCCGAACAGCTCCAACAGATGCTGTAAAATATTGCGCGCGCTAAAAAGTTTTGGGCACGCGCTGAAAAACACTATCGCGCGCAGCATATTTTGGGCTCCGGATTGCGCGCGCTTCATAATTTGCACTGCGTGCTTTTTTGGGCGCGCGTTTTTGGGCGTCTGCTAAAGCAATGTTGGTCCCGGCGCATTAAAAGTGCTACAGTGGCGCACTACAACTTTTATTGGGCGCGAAATTTTTATGCAGCTGTTGGAGATGCTCTAATACAAATAAACAATGTTCTATAACACCTAAGTGATAAATTTTTATAGTATTATGATAGTTATTTTTATCATTCTATATAGCGTCGAAGTGGCAAATTATTAAATTAAAGCAAAATTATTTTTATTTCCAACAAATTACGAACTTAGCTAGGCCCCTATGTTGAGACCGTAGCTCCGTCATTGAACTTGGCCCCCCCTATACTCAAATCCTGGCTCCGCCCCTGATTCCAGATGAAAATCATCAAAATTCCCGCTTAGCTCTTGTATTTCATTCAGAGTGGTAGCTATCTCCGAGCGATCAACACTTAGAGAATCCCACTGTTTCACCACTAATTGTGCATCAGTTTCAATGATTACCCTCCTGAACCCCAAATCAGAAGCTAGCCGTACACCATCTCTTACTGCAAATGCTTCCATAGCCATAGCTGACATCCCAGTTTCATACCAGAGTGCTTGTGCGCGGATGAGCCTTCCTTCATGGTTGCGAACCCCCAGGCCAGTTCCTCCCTGGTGTGTATGTTTGTCGAAAGAAGCATCCACATTAATCTTAAGAAAAGGTTCCTCTGGTGGTTTCCAACTCTGTACTTCCTTGGCCGGTTTAGCTGCTTGTTGCTTGCCCGTTTCAGCAAGATCTACAGCAGCGTCCATAGCCCATTTAACAGCCTGCAACACTGAACGAGTACTCTCGCCGTGCGTCCGTGCGTTTCTCTCAGTCCATACTGCCCACGATCCGCATAAAATGATGCAAGCATCCGACTGTTTCACCTTGAAACCTTCAACTATATCCAACGCCCAGGTCTCCGAATGTAGTCAAGGTTTTGGCTACTGAGGGGCACTTTTTTCTCGTGGGTCACCGAGAAACTCGGTTACCACGGTTACCGCGAAATTCCGAGCAAATTTCGGACGATTTTTTTTGAATTCAAACAAAATTCGTCAAAAATCCATTCAAAATTCATTCAAATTCAAAATTTTGGAATTTTTCGCTTGGGAAGTTGATTTCTCGTGGGGTACTGGAAAACGCGGTAACCGCCCGGTAACCGGTTTTCTCGGGCGGTACCCAAAACCATGAATGTAGTGCAGGCAACTTGACGGATGTGGCATGTTTGATCTCTTGCCAGAAAAGCCTTGCCCAAGTGCAATCGAACAAGGCGTGCCTTGTGGATTCCTCCTGTCCGCATGCATCACAGAGACTGATTGGTTCGATATGCCTGCTGCATAAGACCCCCTTTGTCGGAATGAATCCCTTAACAACACGCCACCAAAAATTACGGACTTTGGGGGGCACCTGTAGTCGCCATAGTTTCTTCCAGAACAACTTGTCAGGTCCCTCCGAGGATGCAGACACCTCATTATTCCTTCGCGCTGAAACCAACAACTTGTACACTGATCTCACCGAGAAATTACCCAACCTATCTGGGTGCCACGCCCAGAAATCCTCATAAGCCCTGCCAAGAGGAATCCTCGCAATCATGGACACATCCGGTTCCACAAAGTTTTCAGCCAACTTCTCCATGTCCCATTTCCCTGTGTCCAAGTCCATTAGCTCCTCCACAAGTGTTACTGAAGCGGTTGGAAGTCTGACAATTGGCTGTTTGCTATAGCTTTCCGGTACCCACGGATCGTCCCAAATTCTTATCAAACTTCCATCACCCACTCTTTTTATTATTCCCTTACGAAGTGCCTCCCTGCCATGCAAAATGCTCGCCATGTATGAGAGGAATTACGTTTGCTCCTCGCTTCCATAAAATTGCAGTCATGGAAGTATTTGCCCTTGAGTACTCTTGCACACAAGGAATCTGGATTTGTTAATAACCCCCAACCTTGTTTCGTCAGCATTGCTTGGTTGAAGAGTTGAATGTCTCTAAAGCCCATGCCACCTTCACTCTTCGGCACTGCTATATCAATCCACTTCTTCCAATGCATCTTTCATTTTTTCTCGTCACCTCCCCACCAATAGCGAGCCAAAATATTAGTTATCTTTTTGCACATATTTTTTGATAACCGAAAACAGCTCATAGAAAAGGCTGGAATTGCTTGACAGACTGCTTTCACTTGGACTTCCCTCCCTGCACTATTTAGCAATTGAGGAGTCCAGCCATTACACAATTTCTTGAGTGAAGTAATGATACCTTCGAATTGTGCATCGGTCGATTTACCCAACGCCGTTGGGAGACCTAAATACTTTTCCATCAGGGCTTCAGTTGCTATACCCGAAGCACTATGCACACTTTGTTTCCTGTCAGCGTCACAGTTAGCACTGAAGAAAATAGCTGACTTTGCTCTGTTCACGAGCTGGCCTGAACCCCGGCGGTATCTTTCCAGAATGTTACCAATTCTGTGAGCACCATCCTCCGATGCCTGAGTGAAGATTAAGCAGTCATCTGCAAAAAGGAGATGGGTAATCCAGGGAGCATGGATACCCACTCTAATACCTCTTGCTAAGTGCCCTGTACCAACACACTTGAGCATACTAGTTAGGCCTTCAGAGCATAATAAGAACAAATAAGGGGATATAGAGTCCCCTTCGCGAATACCTCTTGAGGGTTTAAAGGTATCTGAGAAAACACCATTCACCCTAACTGAGAAAGTTACTGACTCCACACATGCCATGATTCTGTCAATCCACAACTCTGCAAACCCCAGTTTATGCATAATTGCTCGCAAATATGTCCATTCGACCCGGTCGTATGCTTTGGACATGTCCAGTTTAATTGCACAGTCTCCACTTTTCCCCTTTTTCTTCTTCAGGTAGTTTATACACTCATAAGCCGTCAAGACATTATCAGAGATTAGCCTACCAGGGACAAAGGCACTTTGTTCTTCAGATATAATTTCCTCCATGAATGGCCTTAACCGAAGTGCTAAAACTTTCGACGCTATTTTATAAAGTACATTACATAAAGATATAGGTCGAAACTGGGCAAGGCTTTGGGGTTTTTTCACCTTCGGTATAAGCACTAGAACCGTAGTATTCACCACGTCCGGCATCACCCCTGTCTCGAAGAATTTCCTTATAGCATTACAGACCGAGCTTTTCATAATATGCCAATGTTTGACGTAAAAACCTGCTGTAAAACCATCGGGTCCGGGAGACTTGTTCGGGTGCATCATAAAAAGAGCCTTCTCCACCTCCATATCTGTTATTGGTGAACAAAGTTGTACATTCATCTCATTTGTCACCTTAGATTCGACATAAGCAACCACCCCTTCTGGACGTGTGTCCACCTGAGCGGTGAACAAAGATTGATAGAAGTCGACAGCCGCTTCTTCAATCTCCTTCTGTGATGTGACTGTAGTGCCATTTTCCAGCTGCAGCGCTTTGATCTTATTGACCCGTGCTCTTTCTCTTGTTTGTGCATGGAAGAACTCCGTATTACGGTCACCTTCCGCCAGATAAGTCACTCTAGATCGCTGTTTTGCCATTGCTTCTTCCCTTGCCAATAGCTCAGAAATTCTCCTCACTAATCTTTTCTCCTCTGCCGAAGGACCCTTGCCCAACGACTCTGCTCTCACCTTCTCAAGCCTTGTACGCATAGCTTTAAGTTGCTTTCTAACAGACCCAAATTCTTCCCTGCTCCAAACTTGCAAATCATCTTTAACTCGCCCTAAGGCCTCGGAAACATCTTGTAAACTGCCATTGATAGGCACCCACGCTTTTTCCACTGTCTGGATATAACTTCCATGCCTGGTCCATGCGTTTTCAAACTTAAAAGGTCTCTGCCTTCTATCTCCACTTGTCCAGTCAGATTTGCTAATACTAATCAGTAATGCACAATGATCGGATTCAGTTGTCTGAATATGTGTGACTGTTGTATTATCAAACAGTTCCATGAAACGGTCGTCACCAAGTCCGCGGTCCAATCTTACTTTGATATTTCGATTACCCTGCTGTCGGTTGTCCCAAGTATATGGGAGTCCCGTGTACCCCAAATCAGTAAACCGGCAGATGTTAACCACATCACGGAATCCTTCCATCATCCACTCCTCTCTGTGTACTCCACCAAACTGCTCATTGTCATCTAGAACTTCATTAAAATCCCCCGCACACAACCAAGGATTGTCATATTCACCTCTAAGGAACGTTAGTAGTTCCCAACTTCTCTTCCGTCTTGATCTCACCGGCTCCCCATAGAAGCCCGTGAAACGCCACTCCCTATCCCCTGTGCTTTCATTCTGAATCAAAGCATCAATGTGTGTCCTGCTATATGATTTCAGGCTTACCACTGAATCGTTGTTCCAAAACAGCACAAGGCCACCACTCAGGCCCTCGCTCTTGACACCAAAAGCATGCCTAAACTCCAACCGGAACCTCAAGTCTTGCGCTCTCGTAGCAGACAGTTTGGTCTCCGAGAGAAAAACCAAACACAGGTGATGCAACTGTACCAACTTGCAGATTTCCTGAACTGTCTCGGGCCGCCCGCAACCCTGACAGTTCATACTTAAAATATTCATTGTGTCCGGCGGTCACCCTTGAGGGATGCCGCCGATCCTGCTAGAGTTTTGTTTTGAACACTACTGTCTACAGCCTCTCCATCTACTCCCTTTAACTTCTTCCTGTTGGCGTTCTTCTGGGGAGTAGAGCTCGGATCCTTCTCATTATTCCCATCAAACAACCCAACCATATTGGACACTTTCCCAGAGGAGTCAACAGGAACTAGAGACAGATTTGAATTCCCTTCTTCAGTACCCGCGACAGAATTAAGGGTCAGCCTTTTCCTTGCACCGGCATCGGACATGGATATGTCTGTACTGGCTGGTGGTACAGCTTGTCCCGGCGTAGTTACTCCCTTGTTGGCTGTAGGCTCTTCATGTGTTCCAAACATTGCATTCCAGCGCCAACTTCCTGGTATATCATTGCCCGTGTCCTTCCCTCTCTTCTGAAACCAGTCATGATCTGGATCATCTCGACGTCCAAAACCCCTGCCGAAAGTCGCTCTAGCTCTTCCTCTTCCATTCCCTCTCCCAGTACCGCGGCCACCACCATGATTACTCCATCCATCAGCCATCATAAAATCTCCCCACTCAAATTTTGTCACATCATGTTCTCCAGAACCGCATTCCTCATACCAATGCCCAAGTAACCCACAATGATTACAGAAAATTGGCATTTTCTCGTACTTCACCTGGTACCACTCCTTCTTCCCCGCTTTGGTAATTGACACAAACCTCTCTAGCTTTTTATTCACATCCAGGTTTGCTCTCACTCTTACAAACACACCGACATACCCTGCCGGTAATTGAGTCTATACTTCAAGAATTGTACCCATCTTCCTACACATCCCTTTGATCACAACTTCATGCAAGTAATTGTCCGGTAATTTCAGAATCCTAGCCCACACAGCCACCTTATCTAGTACCGTTGATCTGGGGTTCGTGAAACCGTCATATTCGACCAATATCACCGCTTGGTTTCTAAACAGCCATGGTCCCTTGAGCATTGCGGTATTCCAATCTCCAAAGCAATTGAACTGAACAGTGAACAAATTGTTTTCAATCAGACACCAGCGAACATCCTTCGCTGGATTCTAGGCAGACCGCATGTCCGCATACAGAGCTGACGGACTGAAACCCTTACTAGTATGAACCTTTGCCATAGCTAGCCACTTTGCCTGGACTTTGGGGACATCTGGTTCATCTTCCCACACGAAATCGTCTCCCTCATCTTCATGAAAATCAAGCCTCCTAATCAGCTCTTCCACATCCTCGCCGTTCCTCTCCTTCCTGCCGTTTCCTCCTTCCGCCGCCATAGTCACTGCTAAAATTGGAACCCTCCAACACCGTCACACGTTCCCTCGTAGACCAAGGCCGGGCAGGAGCGCAGGGCTCCCCCTGGATCAGCCCGAGTCGTCGGAGGGGCAGGGAGGAGTGGAGGGGAGATCGATCAACCGAGGTAAAAAACTCTCGACGACACCGCCGCCAGAGGAGTCCGAAACCCTAGCCTCAAGCGCTAGGGGAAAAAGAACACTGTTATGTGCCAAAATTGACAGAAGTGTCGTGTAGGGAACAAAATAAAAATTGTGTGTCAAAAAGGGAAAAAGATATTTTTTAGGGCCAAAAAAGGAAGCAAAATTTAAGAAAGAGCCAAATAAGGAATTTTCTCATATGCTCTCATGGTGCACCTCCTAAGTTACATTGACAATACTAAGATAATAGTGTCTTTTTGGCTCTATGCATAGGCCCGTGCTAGGCGTCATCCGACTGATTTCTGCCCAGAAATCAGCCGGGTAACGAGCCGTTCGATCCTTCCGCATAACCGTGCGATTTGTCAACACTCTGACGAGTCTGACGAGGGTCCTCTCTTTGCTTCCTTTTCTCCGTCTCTCTTTGTTCGCTTTTCTCCGTCGCTGCTCCCGGTCCCGCTAGCGCATCGCCGCTCAGCTCTCATAGCGACCCTCTCGTCGAAGGGATGTTGAGCTCGCAAAAACAACAGGTAATTCCGATGCCCCAACACAAACACCCGGCGACGCCTCCATCGTAGCGCCGTCGAGCTCGCAATAGCAGGTCACGCCGTGACGCCTCGAGAAACACCGGCGATGCTCCAGTTGGAGTGCCGTCGACCTCGCAATAGGAGGTCACGCCGTGACGCCTCGAGAAACACCGGCGACGCTCCAGTTGGAGCGCCGTCGACCTCGCAAAAGCAGGTCACGCAGTGACGCCTCGAGAAACACCGGCGACACTCCAGTCGCAGCGCCGTCGACCTCACAACAGCAGGTCACGCTGTAACTCCTCGACAAAACACCGGCGACGCTCCCGTCGCAGCGCCGTCGAGCTCACAACAGCAGTTCACGTTGTGTCGACTAGACAAACACCGGCGACACAGTGCCATCGAGCTCGCAGCAGAAGGTGGTATAACACCGGCGACGACCCCATCCCAACACTGAAGATGCTCTTTCTCTTATCACATCATCGCCGCAGTTGCATAGCAGCATATGCCGCCGGTGAGACATGCAATTTGCAGCATACGTACGGGTGACGTATGGGACATCCACCGGCGAGAAGACATGCGGTTGCACCATGAGTGTTGCATGGCAGCATCTCCTGCCGGCCAGATCGTATGGTTGCAGCACCGGCCACCGACAGCACCACGAGCATTGCAATGCAACTTTCGCCGCGACAGATTGACCTTGTGGTTGCAGCGCCGGCCACCGACAACGCCACGAGCATTGCAATGCAACTTTCTCCGCCGCTGATTGACCTTGTGGTTGCAGCGCCACGAGCGTTACATTGCAGGTTCCACTGGCAAAATCCAACGGTTGCAGCGCCAGCCACCAGAAGCGGCACGAGCATTGCAATGCAACTTCCACTCCGACGATAGACCTTGTGGTTGCAGCGCCACGAGCGTTACATTGCAGCTTCCGCCGACGTGGGACACTGCGGTTGTAGCGTCAGCTGTCCGTTGCAGCACCACAAGCGCGTGTTGGGATGTCGAGAAGCGAGGGGAAGAGCGAAGGCACTTGCAGCAGTAGCCGTGGCGGTGGTGGCGTCCTTGCAGAAGATGGTGGTCCGGTGCAGCAGTGCTGCGGCGAGTGCTGCCGTCATGGCTACATCGGTGGAGGACTACAAAGAGAGAGAAGAGGGATGGTCCACACGCCTCGCAGGACCCCTTGACCCTCAGAACTACTGGTGGCAGCCGTCGCACCCAATAGCACTAGCAGGTAGTGCAACGCCGCCCTTATTGTGCCAGTTTTCACTTTGCAACATCTCGCCATCGCAGCACAGACATCCAGCGATGCTTCATTACAGCTCCATGGTAGCACCAGCGCCACCCTCGACGACACTCCATTGGAGCTCCATCACGGCACCTTGATGCTCTGTCGCAGCACCGACGATCCCAAAGCTGCTCCATTGCAGCTCGCATCGCTGCACTGCACCCCCCGGCGATGCTCCTTTGCAGCACCTAAGGACGCGGGTAGTGCTACGACGCCGGACGATGGTCTCTGCTTCATCCTACTGATACAACAACCACGGCGATGCTACGAGGCATGTTGCAATGGCCGCGGTGATGATGCGACCACATGCTTCGAACGACTATGGTGTACTTCGATGACCGTGGTGATGCTGTGACGGCATACCGACTGCTTCAACAATGCTGGGGCTGGCGCGGTGTGGGCACGACGACATGCTCGAACACCACGTGGTGTGCTTCGACGACCACGACAATGCTTCAATGGCATGCTTCGACGGCCGTGGTGATGCTACGAGGCGTGCCACGACGATGGCGCGACGGCATCCCTACTGCTTCGATGATGCTGCGACGGTCGCGGCGTTGGCACGACGGCATCTCGACTGCTTCGATGATGCTGTGATGGTTGCGGCGTTGGCACGACGACATGCTTCGAACACCCGTGGTGTGCTTCAACTGCATGCTTCGATGGTCGCGGTGATGCTGCGAGGCATGCTTCGACGACTGTGGCGATGGCGCGACGACATGCTTCTAATGCCCGTGTTGCTTCGACGGTCGCGGTGATGTTGTGACGACATGGTTCGACAGCCGCGACGATGCTGCAACGGCGTGCTTCGAACAATCGTGGCGAGGCTGCAAAGTTGTGCTTCGACAACCGTGACAATGCTACGCCCGATTGCTACGACGATGCCGCAACGAAGTGTTTCACGGCCGCTGCAGTGTTGCGATGACACGAGGCTGCTCCGATGATGCAGCAACGGTCGCAGTGGGACGACAATGGCGGCCGGCTACTCCGATGATGTTGCGATGGCATGCTAGTTTGGTTGGGTCTGTGGTCATTGGTAAGGCTGCCCAAGTACTGAACTTAGCCGTGCATGTAGTTAGTTAGCTGCATGTTGAGATGGTTAGCTGCATGAGCGTCACAGGTCTAGTTGTGTGTAAGTGCGTGTGTTAGTGGCACAACACCAAGGCAGTTTGTTAGCTCCGGTTGTGCGCGTGTTTACTGCTCAAGTGTGGGTAGACATATCTGCTTTGAGAAAGAGAAATTAGAGAGAGAGAGAGATACAGAGGCGAGGACCGAGGAGCAGCACGCAGGAGGGCGGAGCCTTGGCGAGGGCGGAGAGCGCGCGTGTAGCGAGCGAGGCGAGAGGACGCAGATACAGGGTGAAGAGAGATAAAGATTACTGGATAAGGACAACGGTAGCCGCACGATCCTGTGATATCGGACGGCGTCGGACGCGGTTGACGCTGAGCCAAAATCAGCCGGTTGGATACAAGTGTTTTCCCTATGCATATGATGCTACATTAAAATGTTTCTTAATTTGTACTCCCTCCTTCCTATTATGTAAAGCGTATTAGCTTTCATAAGAGATTTCAATATTTAAGGCGTGTTAGCTATCCGCCATCCTATTTTCTCTATTGTCCGGTTAGCCCATGATTTTCGCCCATACGGTTAGCGTTGCAAACTAATTAACCAACTGCTTGGGGACCCGCAACGCAATGGGTAATTTTCACTTGATCTGAAAACTAAATCGGTCAACTAGGTTGTTAGAGGAGATAGTGGAGCAGTCCCTGCCTCCTGTAACCGTAGGACTAACAAACCACCACCATGAGCTAATGCCTAATATAATGGGAAGGAGGGAGTAATGTTTTTTAGTGCAACCAATTTTTTTTGTGTGTATATTAATTCTCATATATATTTGTAATATTAGGTGAGACGTGCATGCTTACTAGTTATCCCTAGGTCACAACTCTCTCTCTCTCTCTACCTTCGCAATACACAACTGAAAATGCTTCTCACCGATGCCGCCATGTTGGTTTCGGCACATGAATGTCTCGTATGCAAGCATGCAAAAGGGAAGTATCCGAGCCAGAGAAAATCACGGAGCGTCATGGTGGCGTGGAGGGAAACACGACATGCAAATGGACGAAGACGAACCGGATATCATACACGACACACCTCAAAAGTCACACGCAGAGGCGGAGAAGGGTGGGGCTATGGGGCTGAGGCAAAAAAAGAGTTGTGTGAGGGCCATATAGCACGATGCTCAGTTGTACCAATATCCCCTCGAAAAAAAAAAAGTTGTACCAATATGGGGTTGCGAGAACCGCCCGGCCTCACGCCCATCATGAGGTCCGCATATCGTGTCGACGTCCGACGTTCTTCAAGAAATCGACCATTGAAGGAGCAAAGTGTGTGCCTCTCTCCAGTTGAGAAATTTGTCTCGTGAAGCAATGGACGTGCGTGATGGTGTTCCGCTGGCTTCCAATGTTGAACATGTGTACATGTATGTAGGTCTGGGTCTTATATGCAGTACCTGTTGTGTCGGTTTCTTTCTGTATGTACGTGTATCTTAGGAGACACGATACCGGTCGCACCCCTTGTACCTATATATATGCGCCTAGTGCACGATCAATGAGATATCGATGCACCAAATCATTCTCTACATGGTATCTATCGCAAGTCGATCCTCTCCCACTTCCGCCTAACCCTAGCCGCCGCCGCCTCGGGCCGCCGCCGCCCCACGCCGCCGCCGCCTCCCCGCGCCGCGCCTCTCCTCCCGCGCCGCGCCCCCCTCCCCAGCCGCGCCGCATCACCGCCGAGCCGCCATGTCTTCCTCCGCCTCCTCCTACTCCAACCCCTTCTCCGGGCCGGACCCCGCTGACATCCGCGACATCAACATCCACGACCGCGTCCCCGTCATCCTCGACGCCACCGACGCCACGTACTTCGCGTGGAAGACGTACTTCTTGCTGCTCTTCCGCGAGAACAATCTCGTGGATCACGTTGACGGCACCGTCGACTCCCGCGCCATGGTGGGCGACTCCGAGTGGACCGCCATCGACGCCACGCTCATCCGGTGGTTCTTCACCACCATCTCGAAGGACCTGTTTCACACGGTCGTGAGCGATGGTGATGACGCCCGCGCCGTGTGGGTCAAGCTCAACGGCCTCTTCACCGACAACCAGCTTCAGCGCCGCGTTTTTTTGCAGCAGGAATTTTTTGACTACCATCAGGATGATCAGTCTATCGATGACTACTGCCGCCGCCTGAAGACGTTGGCGGATGAGCTCCGTGACATCGGTGCCAAGGTTGATGACGACCTCCTCCTCAGCACGCTCACCGTCGGCCTCAACGAGGAGTTTGGTAACGCCGCCTCCAACCTCTCCCTCATACCGGACCTCTCCTTCCCCAAATTTGTGGCATACTTGAGGTTGGAGGAGCGCCGGATGAAGGGGGTCAAGAAGCGCGTGCAGCACCATGCCCTCGCCGCCGGCACCTCGCGTGGCGCTCCACCACCGGCCGCCCCGCCCGCGCCTCGCCACCAGCCGCCGCCCCCCGAGCCTCCGGGGTTCTTCCCCCTCCCGCCCGTGCCCCCCGCGCCTCCCGCTGCCCCCCAGCAGCCGCAGCAGGGTGGCGGGCGCCGCGGCAACCGCCGCGGGGGCGGCCGCAAGCAGGTGCCAGGGGACCCCTCCTCAGCAGCAGCAGCAGGCCACCCCACCCTGGACGTATGGCACCAACCCGTGGACGGGCGTCGTCCATGCGTACTCGATGCCCGTCCCTCGGGCTCCCGCTCCGGGCATCCTTGGGCCTCGTCCGGCGAGCCACCAGGCGCTCTTCACCACGCAGAACGCCGCTCCCTACAGTGGCTACGGCGCCTCGCCCGCGCCCGCGCCTACCTACGGCGCCGCGCCAGCCTACGGTGCCTACGGCGCCGCTCCCGCGCCGGCCTACGGAGGGTTTTTCCCTCCCCAGGTGCCGCCGCCGTGGGACTCGGCCCTCCTTGCTGCTCTGCACTCGGCTCCGTCACCAAGTACCTACGGTGGCGGAGGTGACTGGTACATGGACTCGGGCGCCACCGCTCACATGACTGCTCATCCCGGTAACCTCATGTCTTCCACCCCCGTTCATACTCCCACTCGCATCACCGTTGGTAACGGTTCCTCTCTACCCATTACACATGTCGGTCATATGTCGTTTCCTTCTACTTCTACTCCCATTAACATGTCTAATGTTCTTGTTTCCCCTAACCTAGTTACCAACCTTGTCTCTGTTCGTCGCCTTGCTCGTGAGAATCCTATCACTGTTGAATTTGACGACCTTGGCTTTTCTGTGAAGGACGCCCGTACACGGATGGTACTCCACCGATGTGACAGCCCGGACGAGCTTTACCCAGTGCATCCTTCCGGCGCCACCACCACCACCCGTCCTGCCGCCCTCGCCGCTAGTGTCGATCTTTGGCACGCCCGCCTCGGTCACCCCAACTCCTCCGTTTTGCGTCAGATTCTTCAGAGTTTTTCATTCTCATGTAATAAGGTTGACGACCACTCCTGTAAGGCCTGCCGTCTTGGCAAGCACGTGTAGGAGATATGCCCTAGAGGCAATAATAAATGTTATTATTTATCTTCATGTTCATAATTATGTTTATGTTCCATGCTATAACTACAATGATTCTCGAGTCTACAAATAAAACGAGGCTTGGAGGAAAACTCATGTGCACGTGTGGGATAATAAACGGTAAAATGTATTCCTAGTCTAGCCTCTAAGACTAGCTCAAGTGTTGCATGATGGTTCTGTTTTCCTGATCATGGGCATGTCTATGCCAGCAACTTTGAGGGCACAATGTTAGAGGAACATTTGTGTTGAATCGACCCGAATTGATGTTATGCTATGAGATACGTTCGTCACAAGTTTATGGTTAATAACACAGAGATGGTTAATGTTTGCATGATTCCTCAGACCATGAGAGTATCGAGTTTCTTTATGCTTGATTCATGAACTTTGGGGTTTGTTAAACGTCATCCGTAACTGGATGGCTATTACGGCGACTTACGGGTTCATGGGAAAGTATGTCAAGTAACTTGATAGCTCAAGATTGGGATTTGCTCCTCCGACGATGGAGAGATATCTCTGGGACCTCTCGGTGTTACGGTATCCATCATCGTCTGGCCAGACACAGGGTGATTTGATCACAGGGATGCCGGAACACGGGAACGAGAAAAGAGAACAATACCGATAACGAGGTAACTGGCATAGTGGACAAAGTTGTTGATCCACGGGGATGCCAATACATCTCACCTCGGGTATTTGTAACATATCGCGAAGCAACAGGAATAGCACATGGCAACTGGAGGTTCACTCGAATATTCATTCGTATGGGTATAAGGGTCAATATGGGTGTCCACGGCTCCGATGTTGATCATTGATCGGAAGGAGTTCCATGTCATGTCTATACTTCACCAAACCTATAGGGTCACACGCTTAAGGGTCATCTATCTGCTGAATACTAGACAGGGAGTCTGAGAGAAAGTTTCCGAAAAAAAATTCGGAGACAGCGGAAAAGTTCCGAAAAGAGAGGTCACCGGATGAGTTCTGGTAAAACTGAAAAGTTGTTTCAGGGGATACCATTAAGTCAAATTGGTTGTGGCACATGCCTGATAATTCTTGGAGGGTGCCAGAATCATTCTGGAAACTTCTGAAAATTTTCTGGAAGAAAAACCGGAAATGTTCCGGAGCTGCCGGAACCACTTCATATGCTTTTCGCAGATGAAAATCACTAAACCGGAATTGTTCTGGAACGCGTTGAAAATTATTTTAGTGGGTACTGGAAATATTCTAAGCCCACATAAATATTTTCAGTTCGAACGGACGCTGAAAAATGTCGTCGTGAATAGTGAAAGTGCCTTTTGGGTTACTTTTTGGAAAGCCACCTTTTTGGGCTTTTGCTCCAAAATATCTTGGAGATGACATGGATGGATGTGGCTGAAATTTCAGCCCCTCCACCCCTCCTTCTCCTATAAATAGAGGTGGAGGGGGCTGCCCAAAACCCACTCCTTCTCACATACAAGTGCCATTGCAATTGTGACGCCCCCGGCCTAATCGTGCACTAATCATACACGCAAATGCACACGATCAAGCCTAAGGACTCACGGAAAGATATCACAACACAACTCTAAAACATAAATAAAGTCATACAAGCTTTATATTACAAGCCAGGGGCCTCGAGGGCTCGAATACATAAGCTTGCGTACAAGCGTCAGCGGAAGCATCAGATATCTGAGTACAGACATAAAAGAAAGCACAGAAAGGCCCTTTAGAAGGCGGGGCAAATGAAAACACTACGATCGAAAGGCACAAGGCCTCCTGCCTGGGAACCTCCGATCCTACTCCTGGTCGGCTGGCTCGATCCAGTAGTACGTGCCGTCTGGACCCTCCTGGTAGTAAGCTCCGGCTGGGACATCTGGCTCCTGGTCTCCATCGTCTGATGTATCATCAAGGTGGGGGTATGGGGAAAAAGAGAAAGTAAAGCAACCGTGAGTACTCATCCGAAGTACTCAGCAAGCAAGGATCTACACTACATATGCAACATTATCAAGGGGAGGCTGTATATGTGGACTGGGCTGCAGAAATGCCAGAATAGAGAGAAAGCCTAGTCCTATCGAAGACTAGCATCTTCAGCGGTCTTGCAGCAATCGAAGAGAGTAGAACAGTACGATATAATGTAGTAGTAACATTAAGTCTCAACCTCACCCAGAGATCCTTTCTCGGCTCCCTGCGAGAAAGCAATCCCAGAGCCATACAGTCATCAACCTCGTCCTGAGATCCCTTCTCGACTCCCTACGAGAAGCAATCCCAGAGCCATAGTATCCAATTCTAATTGTATCAATCGGGATACAACTCCGAGTGTCCGTTACCGAGGATCCGGCTATGCATAGTTTAGTTCTTCCCTGCAGGGGTGCACCAACTTACCCACCACGCTCGCTTAACTCCGGCCGGGCACACTTTTCCGGGTCATGCCCGACCTCGGCCAAACGACACACCGCAGCCCTACCTAAAGCTCAGCAGAGAGGTCCCCGCCGGTCTACATCCTAAGCACTCAGGGGTCTTGGGCCATCGCCCTGTGCACTCCGGGTCGTTGCGAGCAGGGTGGATACCAGCGCCAACGGCATGATCCGACCAGGCCACAATGCTGAACTGGACGTCTGACAGAACTGTCGGCTGATGCTACGATGCAGAACGCCCATACTATGCCCACGTGGTGGTTAGTGCTATCGGGCCAGAGGCCCACTCAGATCACATATCCAAATCGTTAGTACCTTGGGGGTGCGGTTACGAGCAGAGACTCACGAAAGATGTGACCCCGTCGCCCCGTCTCGAGGACTTGCGGCAAGGGCCAAGAATGCCCGGCCACGCCTCGTATCCATCACTCGGGCACCATACAGGCAACCCGTCTTCACAACACACGCCTCTCAGGCGCACGCGGGTACCCCTCAGGGTCGACCCGCCTTCCCAGTAACAGTGTAAAGTTATCCGTGTGTCCATAACATCAGGGGAATCCGAGGTATCACCCTCGTTGGATTCTTACTCGATGTATCTGTCAAGGTGAACTCGGAGGAATCACCCTCGCTGGGTTCACACTTGAGGTGTTGTTCGACGGTGTCATTATCGGAAGCGGTGAAGGAGGAATCACCCTCGATGACCACGACCAATTTGCTACTCTACAGAGTTAACATCAGAAGTGCTACAAGAGGTTTCACCCTCGGCACTCGATAGTAACGCTGCAGTGTCGTTACAACTAAGGGGGGGTGATGTGCGGTGCCGGGGCCTGGTCTTCAATCCCGTTGATCGGGTCTTCGGATAATCCAGCGGGGCAGTCGGGATAAGTGGGGTCACTGATAGGTCTCTACCCAGCCTATACTAAGCAGTTTAGGATATGCAGGTAATTATCAACAACATGTTACAATAAATAGGCTATGCATCAGAATAGGTAAAGCAGTAGCAGCAGCAATTCTAATGCAAGCATGAGAAATTAGAATGGGCGATATCGGGATGATCAAAGGGGGGGCTTGCCTGGTTGCTCGGTGGCAAGGGCAAGGTCGTCAATGGTGACTTCGGTCTCCGGAGCTGCGTCGGCCTCGGGGACGATGTCGGTGTCTAACGAGAGAGAAGAGGGGGAGGAAACAGTATAAATATAGAGCAAACCTAAGCAACACGGAGCAGTCTATGCTAACGTGCAGTGCAGGGTTGCCTGAAGACATATCTAAGTCATTTAGTTATTTTAGGAATTTGTTTGGAAATATTTTACTAAAGTCATGCACTATTCATTTATCTGAAACAGGCAAAAAGTTGCATGTTCAGATAGTTAGAGGCATCTAACAGGTATGTGGGTAGCGTATTCGGATTCGTGGGATTTTTCTGACCATTTTGCATATATAATTTATTTTCATCGGAGTTACGGTTCAAAAGATATGATTTTCTAAAGTTTTATTAATTTCTGGAATTTAAATATTTATTTAAATTCGAATTATCCAGAACAGTATGGGGGTGACATCATCGTGACGTATTGCTGACATCAGCAGTCAACAGGGGGTTGACCAAAGTCAAACCTGACAGGTGGGGCCCACATGTCATACACTGTGACATAATCAGAGGGGTTAATTTGATTAATTGAGTTAATTAACCGGTAGGGCCCAGCAGTCAGTGACTGATTAGTATTTTAACTAATTTTATTAACCTAATTAGTTAATTAGGCACCTGACAGGGTGGGGCCCATATGTCATAGACACAGGGGGAGTGGCCCCACCAGTCAGTGACTGGGCAGCGCCCAGTCAGCCAGTTGACCAAGTCAACTGGTCAACTGGGGCCGGCCTGGCCCACTAGCAGTGGCACTGGGGGTGGGACCCACCGGTGCCACGTCGGACCGGTCGCCGGAGGGCGCTCTGGCGAGCCCGAGCGCGGCGCCGAGCTCCGGCGAGCTCGGGATTCTCCTGTGGTGCTCGGTTTTGAGCGCGGCCGGTCGCGTTCGAAAGCAGACGATGGGCTGCATCTAGTGGGGGCGGTGGCGTCGCCGGAGATGCACCGGAGCGACGGCGGTGAGCATGTCGGCGGCGGCCGTTTCGGACATGCGGCGAGTTCGGCGTTGCGGTGCGCTAGCGAGCGAACAAAGCAGCTAGGGGTGGCCTATGCGACGCGGTGATGCTAGCGTGCACGAGCCCGAGACCATTTGGTCGTCGGAGTCACGCCGGCGACGTGCTCCGCGGCGGTGGGTTCGGCCGAGCGCGGAGCGGGCGTTACAGGCGATTAGAGGAGGCAGGGGAGGGCGCGTCACGCGCAGAAGCTCACCGGGCGAGTGTGGGGGCTGGGCAGTGGGCTCGGGGTGGTCCGGTGGCGTAGATCGACGGCGGTGTCGATGCGGTGGCCGAGGCAGAGGCGAGGAAGAATGCGGCGAGGTGAGGGGCTCCGGGGCTCGACCCGGCAGCATAGACGAAGCAGAGGAGCGAGGCGGAGCTGCTGGACCTGTCGGGGCGGCGAACGGGCGACGGTGGCCGCGCAGCTCAGTCGCGGGCGTCCATGGCGGCGTCGGGTGCGGTGGGGAGGCGACGAAGAGGGAGAGGGAGGCAGCTAGGGCGTGTCCGCGGGGTCGGGGAGGGGTTCTTGTAGGCGCGGGTGGGCGCGGTCGAGGCCGTTGTCGACCGGGGAGAGGGGGGGCCTGGCGCGGGGGTGCGCGTGCGGCGACAGCGGCTCGGCGGTGAACAACGCGAGGTGGAAGGAGGCGCCAGGCGGGCTGGGCCGGCCACTGTGCTGACTTAGGCCCAGCACAGTGGGCTTCTTTCTTTTTCTTCTCTTCTCTTTTTCTGATCCTTTGTTTTCTGTTTTGTTAATTACTTGGGCCCCAAATGGTTTTTGTAAAAAGTGTGACATATCCCATAATTGGCAGTACACTATACCCTAACACCAAAAACTAGTTTGGACAAAACATCATTTCATATTTGTTTTAAATAATTTAAAAGGTTACTAAATATTATTTTCAGCCACTGTTTGAGGGGGTTTGAGTCACTTACCCAATTTAGTAAATGTTGGTTTCAATTTTAAAATAGCCTTTGCAATATTTGCTATTTATCGAACATATTTGTATTCTGGGTTTGGACAACTTTTATTTTCCCTTTGATTTTAAATTTGGAGTTTGAACTAGGAGTTTGAAATGCACTATGATGCTAATGATGATAATGCACTGTTAATCATGCTGACATGACATGATCAAAAGGGTGATTACTGTAGATAACCAGTGGGGGTGTTACAGCAATGATCTGGCTTCTCTCTCCCTCCCCGCGAAATAGTTTCGTAGAGCCGAAAGGCTGTCTGGGTTCCGGTGGAAACTAGTTCTGGACGGCGAAGCCCTGCCGGATAGATGACACCGTATGTGTGCAACTCTATAGAGAGGTCGTAGTTTCGATCTTTGTGCCCGAGGGGCTGTTTTGAGAGTGCCTTCCGAAGGGCTGTCCAAGTGACGGTCCGAGTTCTGTGAGTCCTCCCGAAGGGCTGTCCGAGTGACCGTCCGAGTTTCAAAGGTCCTCCCGAAGGGCTGTCCGCGACACCGTCCAGGGGACTGTCCGACTGCCTCCCGGAGGGCTGTCCGAGGGGCGGATGAGGGTATACATCCTCGCGGTTGGGAGGTTGTAAATCCTAGCTGCGGGGATCTGCACCGCCGATCGTCATCGACTCTACTTCCGCTGCGCTACGAATCGGTAACAAAATGATCAAACCTTGTATGCAGTCTCCATAGTGGTCCTGGGCTGGTGCGTAGGTCGAAATTTTTTTGTTTTCTGCTGCGTTCCCCTACAGCACGTTCGTCTCCCCTTTAGCGAGTCTACACACATTTCTACCTTTCCGTTTCAGTTATTGCATAGTGATGTTTGGACGTCCCTGGTTGCAAGCAACACGGGTTATTTATACTATTTGGTGATATTGGATGACTTTTCCCATTATGTGTGGACGTTCCCTCTCCGTCGCAAGTCCGACGCTCTCGCCACACTCACCGCTTTTTATTCATATGTCATCACACAATTTGGTCGTCCTATTCTTGCCTTGCAAACTGACAACGGAAAAGAGTTCGATAACGTTGCCGTCCGCAATCTCCTTGCGTCGCACGGCACTATCTTCCGGCTCACTTGCCCCTACACGTCACAGCAGAATGGCCGCGCTGAGGGCGTCCTCCGCACTCTTAATGACTGTGTCCACACGTTGCTCTTCCACTCCAACGTGCCTCCTCGGTTCTGGCCGGATGCCCTCGCGACCGCCAGCCTTCTTATTAACATTTGCCCATGTCGTCCCCGCTAGAACTACTCCCCCACCAGCTCCTCTTCGGTACGGCTCCATCTTATGATGGTCTTCGCATTTTCGGGTGTCTCTGTTATCCTAGCGCCGCGTCCACCACTCCTCATAAACTCGCTCCCCGGTCGCTTCCTTGCATCTTCCTTGGTTATCCTCCCAACACCAAAGGTTACCGGTGCTATGATCCAGTGTCCCACCGCGTTATCACTTCGCGGCATGTGTACTTTGATGAGCTGGTGTTCCCGTTTCAGCAGGTACCATCGGCGTCTCCCGCGGCGCGACTCGCCCCTACTCCCACCCCTGGCGAGTCGCCCTCTACGTTGCGCCGAGCGCTGGGCTCGGCCCTGCCCGCTCTTCCAGCGCCGGCTGCGCCCTCCCGCGGCGCCTCGGGTGTGGCTGCCCCCTCGGGCGCCCCCGCCGCCGCCGCGGCTCCCGCAGCCGCGACCCCCGCCGCCGCCGCGGCCCCTGGCGCCCCCTCGGCCGCCCCCGGCGCCGCGGCCCCGCTGGCCGCCCCCGACGCCGCGGCCCCTTCGGCCGTTCCGGAGACCGGCTCGAGCTCATCCTCGCCAGTCCCCCTCTCGGCTCCGCCGGCGGCCGCCGCACCTCTCACCGGTGTGGTCACTCGGGCTCGGACTGGGACATTTCGTCCCAGCACGCGCTACACCTCCGACGAGTACGCGTGCGCCGCGTCCACCTCGGACCCGTCCGCGCAGCCCTTCGGGATCCGAACTGGCTTGCTGCGATGCGTGAGGAGTTCGACGCCCTGCAGCGCAACCGTACGTGGCAGCTTGTCCCGCGGCCTCCTCGTGCCAACATCATCACTGGCAAGTGGGTCTTCCGCCACAAGACTCGCCCCGACGGTTCCCTTGAGCGCTACAAGGCACGTTGGGTCGTGCGCGGCTTTCGCCAGCGCGCCGGTGTGGACTTCACCGACACCTTCACCCCGGTTGTCAAACCGGGCACGATTCGCGCTGTTCTCCAGCTCGCTGTTTCTCGCGCCTGGCCCGTTCACCAGCTCGACGTGTCTAATGCTTTTCTGCATGGCCATCTCGACGAGCAGGTGTTCTGTCAGCAGCCTACTGGTTTCGTCGACACAGACTATCCGGACCACGTGTGCTTGCTCTCCCGTTCTCTCTACGGGTTGAAGCAGGCGCCTCGGGCCAAGTACCAGCGGATCGCGGCCTTCCTTTAGCAGCAGGGGTTCCGGTCCACACGGTCCGATGCCTCCCTGTTTGTTTATCACCAGGGCACCGCCACCGCGTACCTTCTTCTCTACGTCGACGACATCATCCTGACTGCGTCCTCGCCAGCGCTACTTCAGCAGATCACAGCTCGCCTCGGCACTGAGTTCGCCCTCAAGGACTTGGGGGCTCTCCACTACTTCCTCGGCATCGAGGTTGTTCGCCAGGTCACTGGCTTCTTCTTGCATCAGCAGAAGTATGCCTACGAGCTTCTGGAGCGAGCCAGCATGCTTAACTGCAAGCCTGCTCCTACGCCTGTCGACACGAAGGCTAAGGTGTCCGCCGTCGAGGGTTCTCTGGCGTCTGACGCTCCCTTCTACCGCTCCATCGTCGGTGCTCTTCAGTACCTCACGCTGACGCGTCCGGACATTCAGTACGCTGTCCAGCACGTGTGCCTTCACATGCATGCTCCTCGTGATACTCATTGGGCTTTGGTGAAACGTATTCTCCGGTACATACGTGGCACCACGGCTATGGGTCTCACCCTGACGGCATCACCTGACACCAGCCTTGTCGCCTACTCCGACGCCGACTGGGCTGGGTGTCCCGACACTCGACGCTCCACTTCCGGCTACTGCGTCTACCTCGGGCCCTCTCTGATTTCGTGGTCGTCTAAACGACAACCCACGGTCCCACGATCGAGTGCTGAGGCTGAGTACAGGGCTGTGGCCAACACCGTCGCGGAGTGCTCTTGGCTACGACAGCTACTTCAGGAGTTGCTATGTGAGGTTACCAAGGCGACGCTTGTCTACTGTGACAATGTCTCCGCGGTGTACCTCGCTGCCAACCCTGTCCATCACCGACGGACGAAGCATATTGAGCTCGACATTCACTTCGTCAGGGAGCACGTCGCACTTGGTCGTGTTCGAGTTCTACATGTGCCCACCGATCAGCAGTTTGCTGATGTTATGACAAAGGGACTACCCACCTCGACGTTCGAGGGTTTTCGGTCCAGTCTCTGCGTCACCGGCGACGCTTCGACTGCGGGGGGTGTTGAACATGTGTACATGTACGTAGGTCTGGATCTTGTATGCAGTACCTGTTGTGTCGGTCTCCCTCTGTATGTAAATCATTCTCTACATCCAAGATGGGCTTGGGCCCCATTGTTGTACCGAGCCACGCCGCCAAAGTGGGTGGCCGTGGAACCTGATAGTCACGAGCGCTCGAAAATTCCATGTATCCTTTCTGGATTGAAGCGCGGGAATTTCGTAGAATGTTTCTCTTGGTCATGTGGGGGCGGGAAGCTAATGAGGCGGCCCACATATGTGCAAAATAAGCTCCCGAGAGGGAGAAAATGTCTTTGGCTTGACTAGCAAAAGAGCCCGTGCGTTGTAACGGGAGAAAAAACATAACACACGCTCTTAACCCAACAACCATCACTCAAGACCACAATAGGTCCATCTCCTTTATTTTAGCGAGACATCATATTTGTGTTGCCACTTATCCTCCTTCTCATCCTCGCTGGCGGTGGTCTCAGTGTTCACACGAACCAAAACATGTTTGAATGTGGTTAATCCTAAGGCGTCTCTCTCTCCCTCTCTCCACCCTCTCCCTCTCTCTCTCTCTCTCGCTTTCTCTCACTCTTGCGATGAGAAATTTGTTGTTTTCCCCTGCAACATTTTTCAGAGGTATGCATGTGTAGTTATCAATGTTTTCTTTTCCATATATGGTTATAGTGGGTGTTTATTTGCAATCCGGATCGCCATCGTTACGAAAGAAAAATGGATCGTGCGCTATAGATTATAAGTTTGCTTCCAAAACAATATTTAACAGGTAAAATTAACATTATATTCAGATTTCACACATTTTTCTATTCAAATTTCATATATAACATGTTAAAATCGGAGTTACGGTTTAAAAGATACGAATAATTTAAAAAATCATTTGTTTGACTTAAATTAAATATCTTCTAAAATAATATTTAAAAATACTTAATAGGTAAAAATAATCTCATATTCATATTCTACATATTTTTCTAATCAAATTTCATATATAACACGTTCAAATCGGAGTTATGGCTAAAAAGATATGGATGATTTAGAAAAGCATTTGTTTGACTTAAATACGATCCGCGGATGAATTATCTAAAAGGTCAGGGGTTCTCGTAAAAATGTAAAATAACGGTTCGGGTGTGACTTAAGTCCAGACGGCGGGTTGATTTCAAGAAAACACAGAGGATTTTTTGCAAAAAGATATGACGGACGGACGGGCAGAAGCACTCTATGCTTTATTATTAGGCAGAGATTTTGTTCCGGGCAGACTGTCATCGTGTTCGTGATTCGAGAAAAACGGCTGAGCAGCAAGTACACACGAAATTAAAGGCCAAGCGGGGCGTCGTTTTCACGTAAAAGCAAAATGAATTCGGATGGGCCACGCGTCAGCGCCCGGGGTGGCCCACCTGTCGTAGTACCATCAAAGCACTTTACCGTCCCAACCCATCAGGGTTCAAGTACTGGTGCTCGCATTATTTCTGGATTTATTTCAGGATTTCCGGCGATGCGCTTTCAGTGGGAGGAGACGTTCCCGTCGATGATGAGGCGTCTACGGTGATTTCGTAAATTTCAAGATGACATGCCGGCTCAGTCTCTCGGAGGTGCTCATAGGGGTAGGGTGTGCGTGTGTACGTTCATAGAGGTGAGTGTATGTGCGTATGTATGAGCGCTTGCGTTTGTAACGATGTTAAAAAAAAAAGCACTGCACCGCGTCTACCGACCAGCTGGTGAACCAGGTCCACGCAAGAGATAGAAACAACAAACAAAACCCGATCCATCTCGCCGGTCTCCGGCTTGGCCTTGACGACGCCCGCTGCCGCTGACGCTTTCTCCCCCCTTTATTCTTCCCTCCCCCCAAAACCCCCCACCGCGCATGGAGGCGCGCGCTCCGGAGACGCGGGCCGGCTAGGGCTCTCCTCCCCCCAACCCCCACCCCACGCGCTCCCTCCCCGGCCATGGCCATGCCCACGCCGGCCGCGGCGCTGCTCCACCCCTCCTCCGCCGTCGCCGCACCGTCCCCCTCCTCCTCTTCGGCGCGCCGCAGCGCCCCTTCCTCCTCCTCGGCGCGGCGCAGCGGCAATGCCTCCTCCGGGCGCGGGGCCGCGGTGCGCGCGAGGGTCGCCGGGGCCGCCGCGCCGGTGACCGCGGCGGCGGCCGAGGGCTGCGGCAGGCAGGAGGCCCCCGCCGCGCCCGCCGTCGAGATCCCCGTCACGTGCTACCAGGTGAGCCCGTCTGGCCCGAGTTCGAATTCCCCGGAAATGCGGGCCCCGCCGTTGCCGCCGCGCCGCGCCGCGTCGGCCGCTCGATCCGCCGATGCCGTTACGGGTGAGCTGGCTGTGGGTTTCGTCGCCAAAATTCAATGCCCCCGCATCGCATCCGTTGGAAACTGAATTTCGCTTTGGTTTGGACTGTACTGCGGCGGACGGGTTCCGAGATTTCGTAGTTTTCTCCAGGCCAGAAGCGGCTGGATCATGTCGTCTTCCAGTTTATGACGCATCCGTCCAAATGACCGTGCAGATCCTGGGCGTCACGGAGAAGGCCGAGAAGGACGAGATCGTCAAGTCGGCCATCGAGCTGAGGAAGTCGGAGATCGAAGACGGGTACACGGAGGAGGTCTCCACCTGCAGACAGGTTGCTCATTCAGTTCAGCAATTGCGTGGATACAGTTTCTCTGGGAATCATATGCAGCAGGCACCTCGGTGTTTAACGTTGTGCTGCTTGTTGGTTTTCTGTCAGGCTCTGCTGCTGGACGTGCGAGACAAGCTTCTCTTTGAACAGGAGTACGCAGGAAGCACCAGGGCCAAGGTTCCGCCCAGATCCTCTCTTCATATACCCTGGAGCTGGTTGCCTGCTGCCTTGTGTGTCTTGCAGGAGGTACTGTGTGGCATAAACACCCTCTGGTCAAAATATTCATGTGTACAAATGAAGGACAGTAATCAAGTTTGGTCCGTTTAAACTTGGTTTAGGCCTTTCACATCTGTATCACATGGGAATGGGATAGTCAATATCATGGGTGTGCCCTGTTCTCTGAAGTCCACCAAAACAGCAAATATTTTGTTGAACATTGACAGTGTTTCTTGTTTTTTCTATCAAGGCGGTTTGGAAAGTTACAGGGTGTTTTAAGATTTATCAGTGCTTTCTTTAAAGACTAGTAAAATAAAACAGTATTATGCCAACTCCATGGTCAATATCTATACTATTATTGTAAGGAGCATGTAGAAATTGAACTATGCCCATCTTTGGACTAGGTTACTGAAATGTTGGTCAATATCTGTAGTATTATTATAAGGAGCATGTAGATACTGAATAATCCCCATCTTTTGGACTAGGTAGGTGTAAAATGCTGAAATATGATTGATGATCACTTTGATGTTTGAGAGATTTAAGGGCTCAATCATGGAGAATCCTAGTAGCCTCTGTTCAATACAGTTGAATGTGCTTGTCTTATAACCATGTACTGAAATGTTTCACATCTGTATCCCATGGGATAGTCAATATAGTGGGCATGCACTGTTCTCTGAAGTTTAGCAAAACAGGAAATATTTGGTTGAACATCAACTGTGTTTCTTGTTTTTCTCATCGAGGCAGTTTGAAAAGTTACAGGCTGTTTAAGATTTATCTATGCTTTCTTCAACAAAATTATGAAATCTCCATGCTGAATATCTGTAGTATTATTGCAAGGAGCATATAGAAATTCAATTATACCCATCTTTCAGACTAGGTAGGTGTAAAATACTTAAATGTGATTGATGATCAGTTTGATGTTTATTAGATTTAAAGGCTCAAGCATGGAGAGTCCTTAGTAGCCTCCGTTCATTAGAGTTGAATGTGCTTGTCTTATCATCTTGTACTGGCTTGTTTGTTTATTGCCAGTGTAAGATACCACATGCCAGTATTGTTTGCAGGTTGGGGAAGAGAAGCTGGTTTTGGACATTGGTCACGCAGCTCTACGACGTCCTGATTCTAAGCCATATGCTCACGATGTACTTCTTGCAATGGCACTAGCTGAAGTAAGTACTATGCATGATTAAAGTGAAAAATGCTGCTTGGTACAGTGTTTATTATGCACATCTTTGGCAATTTGGAATAATTCCATGCATTTTCCTGTAGTGCTCCATTGCAAAAGCTAGCTTTGAAAAAAGTAAAGTATCTCTTGGCTTTGAGGCTCTAGCACGTGCTCAATATCTTTTGAGGAAAAAACCATCTTTAGAGAAGATGCCCCTTCTTGAGCAGGTAACATGTTATTGCTTTCACCTTACAGATTTGTCCATGTATGAAATCATGTCGTAACTTCTCTTGTTGGGTGAACTAGATCGAAGAATCACTTGAAGAGCTTGCACCAGCTTGCACTCTAGAGGTTTTAAGCCTGCCCCGTACACCTGAAAATTCCGAACGCAGGCGAGGTGCTATTGCAGCTCTCTGTGAATTGCTTGGACAGGGACTTGATGTTGAGTCATCATGTAGAGTTCATGATTGGCCTTATTTCTTGGGCCAGGCAATGGACAAGTTATTAGCCACTGAAATTGTGGAACTACTTTCTTGGGACTCTTTGGCTACAACTCGTAAAAACAAAAAATCACTGGAGTCCCAGAGCCAGCGGGTGGTAGTTGACTTCAACTGCTTCTACAGGGCAATGCTTGCACACCTTGCATCCGGATTTTCAACCCGGCAGACTGAGTTGGTACCTTTCTTCTTCTTCTTCTACTTGTAGCCTATAGGAACCAAACTATCCTGTTTGCTGCTTTTCCATTCTTTAATTTACATTACCTCTGTGCAGATAAGTAAAGCTAAAACCATCTGCGAGTGCCTAGTTGCATCTGAGAACACTGACCTGAAATTTGAGGAATCTTTTTGCTCTTTTCTTCTTGGAGAGGTGATAAGCTAATCTCAATTTCTATAAATTTAGTAACGCACAATTGCACATACTAGGACTAAAGGCTTGCTCTCAGGAATCTGGCACCACAGTTTTCGAAAAGCTTCAGCAGCTTCAAAGTAATGGAAGTTCCAATTCAAGGAATTATGGGTTAGCTAAGAAGAAAGACAGCAGTGACAAGGTTACTGTCAACCAATCACTGGTATGTTACATCTTGGATGAGAGCAAATAAGTTGTACTATGCTAGATTAGTAGGTGGCATATCTGTCTGAAGTTTTTAGTGTGCCTATGGTCTGTTCAAATTTTCTCATGCTGGTCAACTTGTGTTTACCAGGAACTGTGGCTGAAGGAAGTGGCACTTTCTCGTTTTGCAGATACAAGAGATTGTCTGCCATCCTTGGTTCGTGCCATGCTATTTTTTAGTAATTAAATCCCTCATAACATTCTCTGTGGATTAAGTTAACTATCAATGCCATCTTATGACAGGCCAACTTCTTTGCTGCTCCTAAGCGCCTGATTAGCACTTCCAAGCAGAAACTAGGAGCCACGAGAAGGGTCCTTTTGAGCTCTCAGACGTCTCCTAGTGCCTCCACATGCAACAGAACTTCAGGACAGCAGAATCCAAGATTAAATTCTACCAGCCATCTCGGGGAAGCTGTAAAGCAGCTTGCACCAACCACCCTGGGGGGCCAGGGCCATTCACCAACGGATAGGCCAGTAAATGGTTTAAGTACAACATCTGTTCCTCTGAACCGCAATCCCGGATCCCATCCTGTAAGAACCTTGGAATCGTGGGGCCTGACTGGGGATGTTATAGGAAAAATCGCTTACACTGCTGTCCTGGGGTTTGCCCTATTTGGTACATTAAAACTGCTCAGGTTTCAGTTTGGGAACACAAAACCTGCCCCCTCAACTAGAGAATCTGCAGCCACATCTTCTCTGAATGAAGCATCTACATCAGACGGTTCTTTCATCAGTGTCAGAGTTAGGGAACAGTTTGAGAAGCTGTCTAAAATGCTTTGGTTGAACAAGAGGCTCCATTCGAGAAGTGAAGGAAGTGATCTGTCTCCTGGTTCTGGTGATGTGGCTGCTATAGCTCGCAAGGAAAGGATGTCTCTCCAAGAAGCAGAAGCGCTTGTGAAGCAGTGGCAAGATATCAAGTCCGAAGCTCTTGGCCCTGACTATGAAATCGATATGCTCTCCGAGGTCCTCGACGGTTCTATGCTGTCAAAGGTAAGTCCCTTTTATTAAGCATGTAATGGCATATGGAGTTCATGCACAATTGTGTATGCCATGCATAATCGAATCAAATGCCCTCTTGTTGAACAGTGGCAAGACTTGGCTTTATCAGCAAAGGATCAGTCCTGTTACTGGAGATTTGTTTTGCTGAATCTTTCTGTTGTCCGAGCCGAGATCCTGCTGGATGAGGCTGGTGACGGTGAAGTGGCCGAAATCGATGCTGTGCTCGAGGAAGCTGCTGAGCTTGTTGATGACTCTCAGCCCAAGAAGCCGAGTTATTACAGGTAATTCAGAACATACCATTTCATTTTTCTTTTGAAAGACAGAACATGCCATTTCTGTCTGCGATTCTGCTCTGGAATGACTGACGATTTGTTACTGTTATACTTGCAGTACGTATGAAGTTCAGTACACACTGAGGAGGCAGGACGACGGATCGTGGAAAATCTGCGAGGCTGCTGTCCGGGACCTGTCGTGATTTCTGCCAGAAGGACGCGGGGCCATGTTTAAACAAAGTTCCAACATATTAGAAATCTGTAGGTCACTAGTATTAGATCACCATTGAACCAATTCGAATGCACGAAACCGTTCGATGATCTGCGTTGGGATGCTCTAGCTGCTCGTGGTGACTTTGCATCAGGATTTGACACAATACCCGCTGATTTGCTACGTTAGTACAGAATGCTAACCTACCTCTGCTGATTTCACATACCCTTCATTTCTTTGTTGTCGGGCCTTGGGTGCCCCGCGCGGTGTAACTGAATTGTGTCAGCCATTGTTCATTGTTGAAAGATCAATGCAGTTTGCTTCATTTCGCCCCCTTTGTTTTGAGTTTTGACCATGAGCTTCATCATGATGATTCCCTTGTCCACCACCCCCTTTGTTTTTGAAGTTTCCCTTTGTTCAGGCTCCAGACTTGTACTTTCAAATGTGGTCCCTGTTGGATACGGTAGGAACATTATCATTGACCTTTGAGTTTCGGAATGGCTAAAAATCAGACGTCAGATTTCTAGACATGGCAAACCGGACGTTTTTCATGGCAATTTATACTGGCACCAGGGTGACACGGCAATTTTCTGGCAAAAAATGAACTGAGACGGATTTGCCATGCTCGACAACTAAACTTGCCATCCTCGGCGAGCACAACTTGTCATAAAAATCTGACATTTGTTGGATATCCGGGTCCTTTGAGTTTTATATATGGTTATTTTGAAATAAAGATGGGGCGACGTTTTCGAGCCTATTTGAGAGATTTTTCTTCTTAAATCTACTGGAACATAATCCTTTCTCCACAGCAAACACATTGACATCATGTTACTGTCAGAGTAATTTTTTTTAACATTGGTGCCAAAATTAAACTGTGAATGGATAAAATAAATCGTCTTAATCGGGAACAGAACTAGTATTACTGAACTAGCTGAAGCCTGTGCAGTGGCATTGAGGCATCACCGCTTGGATCTCACCGTCAGTCCCAGCCAGCCCATGCGGTCCGCGGCTTCATCAGATCGCCATCGCCGCCGCTTCACATCTACAAGCCGCCGCCGTCCAAGTCCGCCTTCCCTCGAGCGCTTTGGCACCGCCGCCGCCGCCGATTCTCAATGGCTGCTGGCGCGTGGCCGGCGGCCGCGGCGGCGGCGCGCGCGGCGGTGCGCACGCTCGGGCGCCTCGTCCCCCGCACCCACACCCACTCCACCGCCACCACCTCCTCCCCCTCCTCCCCGGCGCACACCCTCGACGACTACAACCGCCTCCTGGCGGCCCTGGCGCGGGACGGGGACGGCGAGTCGGCGCTGCGCGTGCTCCGCCGCATGCGCCACGGCTCGCCCGCGGCCTGCGCGCCCACGGCCGCCTCCTACGTCTCCGCCATGTCGGCACTCGCCAAGGCCGGCCGCGCCGCCGACGCCACGGCGCTCTTCGACGACATGCTCGCGCACGGCGTGGCGCCCGACCGCCGCGCCTACTCGCTCCTCCTCCACGTCTACTCCACCCACCTCGGCCTCCCCGCCGCCGGGCGCTCCGTGCTGCAATGGATGTCCGGCCTCGGCGTCCGCCCCAGCGCCGTCGACTACGCCGACCTCATCTTCTCCTTCTGCCGCGCGGGGCAGCTCCCGGACGCGCTCCAGCTGCTCGACGAAATGCGCGAGCTCGGGTACCCGCTCCCCCCGCACGTCTACTCGCCGATACTCCAGGCCCACTGCGACGCCGCCGACATCCCGGCCGCCGAGGCGCTCATCGCCTTCATGCGCGCCTCCGGGGGCCGCTCCGGGTGCAACCCCGACGTCGTCATCTACAACATCTACATCCACGGGCTGTGCAGGGTCGGGGATTTCCACGCCGTGCAGAGGGTTATCAACGACAGCGTCTGGAACTGGTGGGTGCCGAACGCGGTGACCTACAGCACCTACGTTGCCGGGCTCTGCCGGGCTGGATATATCGAGGACGCGTTCCGGCAGCTGGACATCATGGTCGCCAAGGGGCTACAGCTGACCGTGGTCGGCCTCAACATACTGCTGGATTACGCCGCCAAGGATGTAGATATGTGGGTGGCCAAGGAGGTGCTGGAGCGCTGCGAAGAGCTGGGCTTCGAGGTTGACGTCGTGACGTACAACACAGTCATGGACCATTTCTCCAAGAAGATGCAGTGGCTGATTGTCCTCAGGCTGTTCACCGATCTGCTCAAGAAGCCCATAACACCCGATATGCAGACGTACAACATCTTGATCTCATCCCTGTGCCGAGCCGGCAAGTTTGAGCTCGCCAAGTTCGTCTTCAGTTGCAACGGGTTTGTGGCGGACACCGTGACCTGTAACATTCTGATCCATCAGTTCTACGGTGCTGGAAAGGAGGGCGAGCTCGGGTTCTTGTTCTCTGATGTTGATGCAGGGAAGATTAACCCAGATACAATCACATACAACACACTGGTCGATTGCCTCTTTAGGTCTGGGAGGAGGACCGAGGCTGCCAATCTGGTCAGGCACATCGACGGCGGCTACCCTGCGGAGCCCGTAGCGCATCTGGCTTTCTGGTTGGTTAGGAGCGGAAATGTTCGAGAGGCTTTGAGTCTGTTTGATGACATGCTAGTGAAAGGAGTCGCTTTAGATGCTATGGTTTTCACCAATGTGATCAAGGCATTCTGCAGAAAGGGTCCAGGGGAGTGCACAGATATAACACAGCTGTGCTCTGTGCTGGATAGGATGCTTGGGATTGGATGATCCTTATCTTGCTCTCTTGCTGATATTGGTTGGTCTCATTTTTGAACTTGTCCTGTTGTATCACTAGGAGATAGCAACTGCAAGTAAAACACCTGGTATACTGAAATCTGTTATGTTACTTTGTTCAAAATTTTGCTTTGGTAGCAAATGATGTTCTAACTTGGTATCTTGTGTCATAGGAAGTTCCAACAAGGATGTCCGAATTTCCATCACCATCCAAATCAACCACAGTTGGAGATGAATATGCATGGGCACAGAAGTTCCTGTCTTCGATACTCAAATCGAGGTCTGCTGTCCATTTAACTTGTTTTGTGTCAAGGTTAAAAACAACTATAATGCTTGCAATATATTTCCCTATGTCAATCCTTCCTAGCTCTTTTAAATGCTATGCTTTATCATAGCTTCTAGACTGCAAAAGGTACGCCACCACGGTAACACAGGCAAGATATAATGAAGTGCTCATGTTGTGGCTGAAAGTTTTGCATTAAGAAAAAAACATTTCAATCATATCCAAAGGATAGCACAGCAAGATGAACAAACACCTAGCTTCTGCTTTAGCACCTTCGGTTCATTACTGGAACAAGCATGAAGCAGAACAAAAACAATCAAAGCAAAGCATAAAATTAGTCAGGTAAGCAAATGCACAGTCTAACTGAGACTAGCTACGAAGCACCATCATCAACCAACCAGTCCATGGTAAGAGAGAACAAAGGGGTCCTACTTTTGGAAAATTAATCTCGGAGAGCATTAGTGACGCACATGCATGCAACATAGGACATCACAGATAAGCTGACGTTCAGAGATTCTTATTTATAAGTCATCATCCTGATGTCATGAGCTGATGAGCAACACATACGAAATGCATTAGTAGCAGAGAAAGCAGCCGCACTCGTGGTCAAAGAAGTAAGATACAGCAACAACCATTTCTTGTACACCATCGTTGTCAATGTCTGCAATTTCCAGTAGAAAGAATGTCAAACCAAGTAACCAACTCAAGAACATTAATAGAACAAACATCAAATATATGTAGAAAAAGGTTTACTTACTGGGGCCGACAATATGTGAGCATATATGTGCACATAATCTTCCGCTTTCTCATGCTCTTGTTTCTGTACAATCCTCATCTCCCCACGTGGTATCATCAACATAATCATCATAATCATAACTGTACTCTTCAGGGAGGTCTTCTGCATCCCGAAACAAATCGAATGATGCATTAGCTTCCTCTTCTAAGGCTCGTCATTTTCAACAGTTGCTTCTCCTGTTGTCCCCGCATCATTTCCATGAGTTTCTTCTGCATTTCCGTTTGATCATCACTTTTATCTGCTGTTTGAAGCAACCTTCTTTGTCGTGATGTTCAGATTATTCGGCAACTCCATATTCTCTTTTCCAGTGGTAGAATTAGGCTTTATTTCGGCCGACAGTAGCTCAGATGAATGTTTCAAGGGATCAGCTCCCTGCACCGTGTTGATCAGGAAACGTCATAATGCATCCTTCCTGCATCTACACGCCCACAGCACAGCCGTATGGATAATCCACTATCCACATCAGAGTAATGCAATGATTATTGGGTGCGTGTAACATCAAATTTCTTTAAAGCATCATCAATCCTCATACTGGTTAGTGGTGACAACAGACTAATTGTAGAATTGTTTATACTAACTCAAATATGTGAAGAAGTGAACTGTACAATCAAATTTCTTCGTCGTCTTCTTTTCCAACCTCCACTCATAGCTACTCCCTCCGTTCCATAATATAAGAGTGTTTTTCACACTACATTAGTATAAAAAACGCTCTTATATTATGGGACGGAGGGAGTACCATGGAGCTAAAACCCGATCTTTCTTGTGTGTGAAAAGCTACAATTATTTTGGGAGTATTGAAGCTAACATTGCCTAACAGCAAAAAGCGTGTAAATTACACATGGCCCTCCTATTTGTTTGTGCCTTTTCTGGCTTTTGTTGAAAAACCCAAAATACAAAGCAACAACCCAAACAAATAACGGGTATTGTGCCGAGAGGTTCCGTAAAAAAAAAAAAAAAAACCATATTCCACTTCTTTTTCGTGGGACACACGTAACAGAAAAATAAAGAATAACACATATTAGTTACACCCTCTGTTCCTATGCGTAAATCGTAAACTTCCGAGTACCCACAAATAGGGCCATTATGCACAGTGAACTGCCTGCATTCACATATTTTGCATTGCTAGTCTTCCTACTAATACAGAACTGTACTAATTTTAGAAAAAAGTGACGAAGAAACTGTACTGCATATTGGGGAATCAGTTGGCCAAAAGTTAGATTTTATGATGATGATGTTCTGTAAAGCCAGAAAGCCAGATATCATTGTCAATGACAAGGACACTATGCACAATTAACCAGGCTTAGTGGGCTTATTTCTCCTCTTTTACAATCTTTCATACCATCATAAAAAACCCTCAAGTTAGAAGATGGTATCCTCCATTTTGTACATCTTCACGACCGCACCGAGCAATTTTCTCCATGCATGGAACATGAACATGAACATCAGCATGCATTGATTTATGAAAGAGACAGCCTAGCATGGGCAGCAAGAGTCACTCAGGCTAGCCAAGGAGACTGCCCATGAAACCACACCCCAAGGCCAATAGCCTTGAGGGAGGAACAAGACACAGGCAAGTCATCCTTGGCTATCAGAGATAAGGCCCTTGCAGCCATGTAAGGCTTGCTCTCTGCTAATGCGTTACCACTGCTGAACTTCGGTCTCTTCAGTTCTTGGTTTGCAGTGTTTCTTCCGTCCAGCATCTATTTATATGTGCATGTCCTAGAGAACAAGATCTAATGGTCGTGTTTGGTGCTTGTAGGCCTCTACCAGAGTATCTTATCATGACCACCTTTTGGGCTAGTAGAATATATTCTAGATGCCAACGTATATGGAATGTCAAATATCATGATATACAACTACTTTATGTTGCATTTTGATTATAGAGATGAGAGCATTTTGACTCCTCTGAAAGCGATTCCGGATATGATGCTCAAATCTGCTTAAAGCTATCTAGCATGATCAATCCCATATCTTTGCTAAAAGGACACGAAAAGTTGAATTGCTCACCTAATTTACCACATTATCACTATAGTGATCAAACAGAGGGAACGCAATACTCTTTACACAGCATGGAGCGATAATTTCGTCTTTAGATAAGCAAAAAAGGATGGAAACATGATCAAATGGAGCAATAATTATGTGCATCATATGTGCAGGCCAAATGGAGCTCAGGTTCACACTAAAGCAACCATACCAACTTTAGATGAGTTCACTACATTTTATACATTTTTCTGCTTATCAAACACCAGATTCTTCTGCTAAAGGATGGAAACATGACCAAATGTATCAGGATTGGGAATCACATTCTTCTGCTTATCGAACACCAGATTCAAATACGACGAGTTCACTACATTTTATAGATCAACAAGCAGAGGGTCCAGTGGAGTGCACAAATATGATTCAACTGTGTTCTTTGCTGGATAGGGTGCTTTGGATTGGATGATCCTTCTCTTGCTCTCCTGCATGTGGCTCTGATGGTTCTCTTTTGCCACTTTAGAAGGCAGTGGCCTCAATTCTGAACTTGTACTGTTGTATCAGCAGGAGACGGAAATCGATAGTAAAACACCATTTTGGTCTTCTTTATGCAGTACATATATCAGCATAATATAATCTGTCACACAGAAATCTGTTATCTTCCTTTCTTCAAATTTCTCTTTAATGGCAAAGCATGCTCTAACTTGGGATCAATATGTCAAAAGTTCTGGCCATCTGATTTGGTATCATTGTCAAAGCTCTAACTTGTTACTCTTGGCAGTCTTCAGAGTTGTTGGACCCGATCAACTGTATGTCATAGGATTTGCTTATGGTTCTGGCTAGTCACATTTTCACTAGATATTCTTCTTTCATGATTAACATGGCAGTGAATATGTCGTTGTCTAACGAAATAATCACGCTGCAAGGAAAGAAATGGGCTTAAAAGTTCCAGCAGGAGTGGAATCTATATTCCTGTTGTAATTCGTAGCCATTTGTGTGCTCTAGTTATAATAAATCATTGAACATATATCTTTTTGATGCCACTTAAACTTTACATTGGTTAATTTTCTTACTACAAATGCTCAGTCCACAGGCTTACAGCTGCTAGCGACAGGAGCCATTTGTGGGGTTGCAACAACCAACAAGGTATGCTGCACTGAACTGCACAGGAAAGCTGCAGCTTCAGCTCCAGCGTTTCTGTTGGTCTTCTCACCTGAATTCACCCCATTCCTACAGGCCTAAATAACTTTCTGCTGATATTTCGCGCGACAGTGACACTTATGTACAAATGCCTGAGCTTGTTAAACCCTTTTTGTTTCCTGGGTGATACAGAAGACTGCCAAAACAACGGGCACATATTATGGATAACATAGAGCATGATACTTACAACGTACACAAGTTTACACATACATCTGAGAAAATACATACTAACAATGGAGGGTACCATAATATCTCTTCACCCACATAACACGATGATCACACAGAAACAGCTCAACAGCCTAGGGATATTGCTACGCAAATAATGGCTAAAAGGACAGAGCTGGACAGCTTTGAAGTATTGAGACAACTGTTACTCTTGACAGTTTCAGGGTTGTGCGACCAACTGTACGCTTACACCCTCATCCATTCATATTTGCAGTATATATATGTTGTTTCTTCATGATTACCACGATAGCGAGTATGCCGTTGTGTTCAGTGAAATAGTCACGCTGTAAGGAAAGCAACTGATTTCAAAATTCAAACTCGAACACACGTATTCCTGATAGATGTGCCTGAAATTTACAGACCCCCTTCAACTTTTTTTTGGTTCCATTAAACCACCAGAACTGACGAGAAGCAACAACAACATTCCTGGGAAACTTTGAGGCACAATGCAAATAAGAACTTGAAAACAAAATGTACTGAGCTTGATACGAACTGCTGTGATTTTTCTGTTGATCTCACCTGCATTCACCCAAATCCTCCTACAAGCTTAAATAATGCAATGCTTAATCCTTTTTGGCTTCCTGGGTGATACAGAAGACTGGCACACAGTGTGGATCAACATAGAACATGATATACTTACAACAGGCACAAGTTTACATCTGAGCAAATAAACACTTACAAAGGTGAGTACCATAATATTAGCTGAGTGTCACAACATGATCATACACAAACAGTTCAACTTACTGCAATAATAAAGAACCGTACTAATTTTAGAAAAAAAAAAAGCGATGAAGAAACTGTAGTCCATATTGGGGAATCAGCTGGCCAAAAGTTAGATTTTAAGATGATGTTTTGTAAAGCCAGAAAGCCACATGTCATTGTCAATGACAAGGACACTATGCACAACTAACCAGGCTTAGTGGGCTTATTTCTCCTCTTCTATAATTTTTTTATACCATCACAAAACCCCCTCGAGTTAGAAGATGGTATCCTCCAT
This sequence comes from Thinopyrum elongatum, assembly GCA_011799875.1. Taxonomy (NCBI): domain Eukaryota; kingdom Viridiplantae; phylum Streptophyta; class Magnoliopsida; order Poales; family Poaceae; genus Thinopyrum; species Thinopyrum elongatum. The sequence goes on along the minus strand of CM022298.1, from coordinate 690,112,061 downwards.
TTTGTACATCTTCGCAACCGCACCGAGCTAATTTTCTCCATGCATGGAACATGAACATGACCATGAACATCAGCATGCATTGATTTATGAAAGAGACAGCCTAGCATGGGCGGCAAGAGCCACTCAGGCTAGCCAAGGAGACTGCCCATGAAACCACACCCCAAGGACAATTAAGCCTTAAGGGAGGAACAAGACACAGGCAAGTCATCCTTGGCTATCAGAGATAAGGCCCTTGCAGCCATGTAAGGCTTGCTCTCCGCTGATGCATTAGCACTACTGAACTTCGGTCTCTTCAGTTCTTGGCTTGCAGTATTTCTTCCATCTAGCATCTATTTATATACACACATCCAAGAGAACAAGACCTAATCGTGTTCGGTGCATGTATGCATCTGCCAGAGTATCTTATCATTACCCCCTTTTGGGCTAGCAGAATATATTCTACAGTAGATGTCAACTTATATGGAATGTCAAATATCATGATATACAACTTTATGTTGCATTTTGAATTATATGATTTTTCCTTGGGATTTGTGAGACGAGAGCATCTTGACTCCTCTGAAAGCGATTCCTGATATGATGCTCAAATCTGCTTAAAGCTAGCCAGCATGATCAATACCATATCTTTGCCAAAAGGACACGAAAAGTTGAATTGCTTATCTGATTTACCACATTATCACTATAGTGATCAGACAGAGGGAAGGCACTACTCTTTACACCGCATGGAGTGATAATTTCATCTTCAGATAAGCAAAAAAGGATGGAAACATGGAATGACCAAGTATATATGACATAGATCAGTGTGATACTAAAGACAGAAGAGGCTAAATAATTTCTCAAGCATATACCTGTTGATATCAGCAATCAGTGGACTTGCATAAATGATGGAGCTAGCTTAAGGTGTGCACATAAATCAGGGCATGGATAAAAGCAGTTCACTTAAGTTGGAGTCTTCTTTAGCGAAAAAAAAATACTAAACATCAATAATTTGAAGAAAACTTATTTAATCTAACAAACCAAGCTACTCCGTTGACAGATATAAAATATAGTAAACATTTCTATTAAATAACATTGCAGTTTTAAGAATTAACATGCGGTGAAATTCAGGGTAAAAACAAAAGTATTAGCATCACTGATATCTAATGCCACATGATATCTATGTGGACAAGTTCGAAGCTATTTCCAGTTGTATCAGAGATGAACAGATGTTCCAAACGACAATTTTGCAGAAGCCATACATGGATCCCATGATTGTTCTGTGAATTTCAGGCGATACTCGTGTTTTGTCGCAACTTTGACTGTAAGGAGCTATCATAAAACTACGCTTCTAAGAGGTGTCGGTGAAGTTCTTGCTGGGTATTTTTTTCTTCATGATGATCGCAGCAACGAGTATGTCGTTGTTCAATGAAATAGTCATGCTGCAAGGAAAGCAACACAGGACATGCTTATAGTTCTGGCGAGTCACATTTTCACTAGATATATATCTGTGATAGATGCTGCAACATACCTTTGGTCCAGCCATTTGCTCTAGTTACATCACATCATTATTAAGCCGTTGTTGATGTCACTTAAAATTTACATTCATAGATCTTCTCAGTACAAATGCTTAATCCACAGGCTTACATTGCAGTGCAACAAGGTATGCTTGAAATTCTCTTTGGTCTAGGACTTGTACAACTCCATCCATCCACAACATCACAGACCCAGGTTCTAGCTCTGCGCCTGAAGATTACTTTTCTTTTTGGTTGTATTAAACTACTGGAACTGATGAGAAATAACAACATTCCCGGGAAACTTGCACTACTGGAATCGAGTTATACGCCGAGTGCCAAGGACACTCGGCAAAGGGCCCAAAACCACCGGTAAAGCCTTTGCCGAGTGCTGTACTCGGCAAAGGCCACCCGGCGTACACCTCTCCGGCAAACAGGAATTTGCCGAGAGCCAAAACACGGGCACTCGGCAAAGACTTTACCGAGAGCCAAACAGTACCACCCGGCAATATAAAGTGACTCTCACGTCTGTTGGTTCCGTCATCTCTTTGCCGAGAGTGGCTCTCAGCAAAGATGCCACAGCCAACCGCCAGCGCATGCCAGTTTGCCGAGAGTGGCTCTCGGCAAAGATGCCACAGCCAACTGCCAACGTGCCACTTTGCCGAGAGCTGCTCTCGGCAAAGATCCGTTCCCCGACAACTTTTTACTGCTTTCCCCCGGATCCCTGCCGCAAAAATATATATACAACACACAAACATGCATTTCAAGTCTCAATGTCTAACAACAAACTCACATAACCATTACATAAAATAGTTCACACGAACTTCTTTTGAGATCACATGGTAGCTCTTTAGTACAAATGCCTACTTACTAAACAATAAAGTGGTCAATGCATTTCTACATGCGACCACAAGATAAAAGCAACACCATAATTATCATAAACTGAAGAAGAATTATCAAGTTCTTCCATCCACTGAACCCGATAAGCCGTTTCTGGCTAGCACATCCAGTCAACCCATCCACTGAACCCACTAATTCAGATTTTCTCTTCTGCTTAAGCACATACTGATTGTAATGATACTCTGCCTTCTCTCTGCTATTGAACGAGTCGTGGGAGCTGCCTTCATAGTAAATCACTTGTTCATTGCATTCAGACCATGAATCGTAGACTCCTGGACATCTACCTCTGTACACCGCATACCACTTCATCTACAAAGATAGAGAACAAAAGGCAGAGAAATAATGCAAGGTTAAAAATAGCACATCATACATAATCCACGTAAGCGTTCATCACTCATACAATCAAAAGCATCGCAAGTGGCAATCTAAGAAGTCCATATCAGCACCTACATGACTATATCACTAAATCAACGCCAAACTATCTAGGTGAACTACTCAGAGGTGTAGTCCGTGAAACCGGTGATCGTGGAGTCAGAGCACGTCGGGGCATCCCCCACGGTGGAGGACCAAGCGTCGTCGGGAATGTACGTCGGTGGACTCAATGGCATCGAGTCGTCACACTCCTTACGTGGTGGGGCCTTCTTCTCCTTAGTTGGGGATTCTTCTTGGCCAGATCCTCAAAATACTTTATTAGGATCAGCTGCGGGTGCTTCTCAATGAGCGCTGCCAAGCGGTCCTCGGCGAGCTTCTCCTTGACCGCGGAGTCGACCCTAATGGAAGATGCGTCGTCAAAGGAAGCCATAGCCACGAAATCGATCGGTGCTAACACCTTTCATCACACAATGAAAAATAGCATAAGAATCAAACATCAAAGATTACTTCTAAGCAAATTAATCATGATGGACACTATCTCACGGATATTTCGACTTTCGGTGATGGTCGAGCTGGGCGAGTCCATCGTGCGTGAAAAATGTATATCACAGGACGAACTAGCACAGATCGACCGACATCGGCAAAAGACGGTTTTTTTTTCTCCAAGAACAACTCTCATCTCTCTCACGTATATATGGTGGAACTCTCTCTGGTGGTGGTATATATGGTGGACACTATCTCACGGATATTTCGACTTTCGGTGATGGTCGAGCTGGGCGAGTCCATCGTGCGTGAAAAAGTATATCACAAGAAGAACTCGCCCAGATCGACCGCCATCGTCAAAAGTCGATTTTCTTCCTCCAAGAACAACTCTCATCTCTCTCACGTATATATGGTGGACACTATCTCACGGATATTTCGACTTTCAGTGATGGTCTAGCTGGGCGAGTCCATCATGCGTGACAAATGTATATCACAAGAAGAACTCGCCCAGATAGACCGCCATCGTCAAAAGTCGATTTTCTTCCTCCAAAAACAACTCTCATCGACTGTCGGTGATGGTCGCTATTCCTCTGCTCCTCCTACTATGAAAAGATCACAGAGGAGGAACAGAGGAAGCACGACCCCCTACGACAACAATCAGCACCTGTCAAATATCATCGGGGTGACCTCCATAGCATCCATACAAACAACAAGAACTATTAGATGCACCAACAATTATCTATACAAAAAAATTAACAATTATCTACATTCATCCATACTTCTTTGCATCCATCTATGCATTCATGCATACATACATACATCCATCTATATATTGATACATAACAAAAACTACAAAAAAATTTACTACAAAAAAAATTCCATGCATCAATCCATGCATTAATACATACATATATACATTCATACATCCATGCGTCCATCAATCCTTGCATCCATATAAAAATCCATGCATCCATACATACACTCATGCATAAATACAAGATCGGGGAGGGGGGATGAAGCTCACCAAGAGGGGGAGGAGGTGCCGGCGGGGTTGGGGGGGGGGGGCGCCGGTGGGGGGGTGGGGGGGTGCCGGTGGGGTCGGGGGGGCCGGTGCGGAGGGCGCCGGCCGGGGCGGGGGGGGGGGGGGGGGGGCGCCGGTGGGGTGTGGAGGGCGCCGGTGAGAAAGAGAGAGAAGTGAGAGAGAGAGGATACCGCGCGGGGGGTTTAAGTGTTCACCGACCTTTACCGAGAGTCTGTCGGTGCGGCTCTCGGTAAAGGTACGAGACCTAGATCTAGGTTTTACACCTTTTCCAAGAGTCACGCTCGGTAACCGATAAAACACACTCGGAAATGCCAAACATACCGAGAGCAGCACTCGGAAATGACACTCCTCCCTCACCCGCTCAAGGACTAGGCATGCCACAAGGACATCACAAATGATTCCCCATGCCGCTACCCGGCATGATTTCATGTGCCGCCTTGCTAATCTGCAATTCCCGACGATGATACCCTAGCAGAGCAATAAATTTGTCGAATATTGCACGCGTGCCCGAAAAATGCGAGGCCGTGGCACGTGCCATGCGGTTGCCCCCTCCTAGAGCACGAGAATTTTCGAGGCCAACGGAGAAACAGGACCAGCACTTCCTGCACAAACCGGACACGTTCCCTCTCAATACCCAGATGTTAGCTCAGAGACAGTGCGGTTTACACGCGGCCTCAGGGGAGGCTTACTCGAAACGCGTCCAAACTTTTACCACACCCTACAGAGGCCCTGTGATGACACCGTGCTAGATCCCGAGCAATCCTACCATCGTACGAATTCGAGGATTTCAACGGCTGCATCAGGAATGTCACCGAGGTACTTTCGGTAACCCGGTGGCAGGGCATGCCCCTCCCTCGTCTGTGCAAGGCGTAGGCATGCCACAAGGACATCGCAAATGATTCCCCATGCCGCTACCCGGCATGATTTCATGTGCCGCCTTGCTGATCTGCAATTCCCGGCGATGAAACCCTAGCAGAGCAATAAATTTGTCGAATATTGCACGCGTGCCCGAAAAATGCGAGGCTGTGGCATGTGCCATGCGGTTGCCCCCTCTTAGAGCACGAGAAGTTTCGAGGCCAACAGAGAAACATGACCAACACTTCCTGCACAAACCGGACACGTTCCCTCTCGATACCCAGATGTTAGCTCGAAGACAGTGCGGTTTACACGCGGCCTCAGGGGAGGCTTACTCGAAACGCGTTCAAACTTTTACCACACCCTACAGAGGCCCTGTGATGACACCGTGCCAGATCCCGAGCAATCCTACCATTGTACGATTTTTCGAGGATTTCAACGGTTGCATCAGGAATGACACCGAGGTACTTTCGGTAACCCGGTGGCAGGGCATGCCCCTCCCTCGTCTGTGCACGGTGTAGGCATGCCACAAGGACATCACAAATGATTCCCCATGCCGCTACCCGGCATGATTTCATGTGCCGCCTTGCTGATCTGCAATTCCCGGCGATGAAACCCTAACAGAGCAATAAATTTGTCGAATAGTGCCCGCGTGCCTGAAAAATGTGAGGCCGTGGCACGTGCCATGCGGTTGCCCCCTCTTAGAGCACGAGAAATTTCGAGGCCAACGGAGAAACAGGACCAGCACTTCCTGCATAAACCGGACACGTTCCCTCTCGATACCCAGATGTTAGCTCGGAGACTTACAGGGCCCTGTGATGACACCATTAATTAAAAAAACGCCGGCATCCACCATTAAGAAGATGGCCTATCACTTTGAATGTTCTCTGCTCGAGACAGGAGAACATTCAAAGTGATAGTCCATCTCCTTAACAAGAGTGTAATGAATACCGAAGCTTACTGCATCTGGACTATCCCACTATATAAACAGGTTTTGTTGCTTGTCTCTAGGCGAGGTGGGACTAAACTTTGATGGTGGCCTTAATATTACCGAGAGCCACTCTCGGTAACTTCTCCCTTACCGATAGCCCCTCTCGGTAATGGTGTGGATCATAAATTTGAAACGACGCCGGCATCCATTTTTAGAATACGACAGGCGGTTGGACTATTGAACTATTTAAACAGGTATTTTTGCTAGTCGGTAGGCGAGGTGGGACTAAATCTTTGCCGAGAGCCACTCTCGGCAAAGAGTTACAACCGTCACCGTGCCGTTAGTCGCCGCTGAATACGCCACGTGGCAATACTTTGTCGAGTGACACCAGATGGCCCTCGGCAAATAGTGCCTTTGCCAAGTGTACCCTGTTTGCCGAGCAATACTGTCAGCAGCATCATGTGTTTGCCGATTTACTTCCTTTGCCGAGTGGGGCTCTCGGCGTTCTTTACTTTGCCGAGTGCCCGTGTTTTGGCTCTCGGTGAGTACGCCGACACCCGGCGTATATGAAAATTCCAGTAGTGTTGGATGCAGAATCTACCAAAATGGACAACCCTGGGCTTGAAAAGAACACTTCAAAAGAAAATGGACCAAGACTGCCCGAGCTTCAGCATTTCAGTCTGCTTCACAGGAAACTGCAGCTGCAGCTTCAGCTCCAGCGTTTCTGTTCATCTTCTCACCTGCATTCACCCCATTCCTACACCCCTAAATAACTTTCTGCTAATATTTCGCGCTGTCTGTGCGTCGGCAATGGTGCTTTTGTACATATGCCTGCACTTGTTTAACCCTTTTTTGTTTCCTGAGTGATACAGAAGACTACCAAAATAACGGCACTTGCAACATACACAAGCTTAAATGTACATCTGAAAAAAATACATATACTACTAACAAAGGAGAGTACCATAACATCTCTTCACCCAGATAACATGATGATCACACAGAAACAGTTCAACAGCCTAGGGTTACTAACACCCAAAAATGGCTAAAAGGACAGAGCTTCGAAATATTCAGACAACTGTGACTCTTGGCAGTCTTCAGGGTTGTGCGACCAGTGCCATGATTATTTGCACTTTATAATTTTCTTTTCATGATCATGGCAGCGAGTATGTCGTTGTTCAATGAAATAGTCAGTCTGCAAGGTAAGAATCTGGCATCAAAATACTAACTGGAATCCATTTATTCTTGATAGATGTGGCTGAAAATTACAGATCACCTTTATAACCTTTTTTGGTTCCATTAAACCACCAGAAGTGATGAGAAGTAACAGCAACATTCCTGGGAAACTTTGATGCACATTGGACAACCCTGGGACTTTGTGATTACGAACTTGAAAACAAAATGTACAGAGCTTGATTCAAACTGCTGCAGCTTCAGCGTTTTCTTTTCTGTTGATCTCACCTGCATTTCACCAAATTCCTACGAGACCAAATAGTGTAATGTTTAATCCTTTTCTTGCTTCCTGAGTGATACAGAAGACTGACAAACAATGGCACAGTGTGGATCAACATAGAACATGGTACTTGCAACAGGCACAAGTTTACATCTCAGAAAATAAACATGGTCATGCAGAGACAGTTCAACAGCTTAGGGATACTACCACTGGCTAAACTGGTCAGCTTGGTAACATTTCAACTACGCTAGCTCTAGCAACCACCAAACACTACCCACACAATCTACGTGCTCGTGCACACAAAAATAACGAAGAGGGGCCAAGCAACGGCGACTTGAATCTGGCAGGAACCGAGGTCGCATACGCCGTGGCTCATGCCGTAGTTCTCCGTCTTGAACACAGCTGTACCCCGCACGAGAAAACTGGACAGAGGCGTCCACAGCAACCAGCAGTTTATATCCTAAGTCCACGGAAACAACCCGCCTCGAGAGCTCGATTGCGCCATCCGGTCCGACAGGCGGTTCTCCGTCTCGACAATGAAGCAGGACGATCTTCTCGTCTACGCTGGATGTGAGGGTGATGACTATTGACTATTCCTCAGTGGTTCTCCGGCCACGACCCCTCGATGACCTTAAAGCTGATTGTGGCCTCGACAACTAATTTTAGAAAAAGTGACGAAGAAATTGTACTGCATATTGGGGAATCAGCTGGCCAAACGTTAGATTTTATGATGATGATGTTTTGTAAAGCCAGAAAGCCAGGTGCCATTGTCAATGACAGGGGCACTATGCACAACTAACCAGGCTTAGTGGGCTTATTTATCCTCTTTTATAATCTTTCATACCATCACAAAAAAACTCGAGTTAGAAGATGGTACCTCTTCGCGACCACACCGAACTAATGTTCCCCATGCACGGAACATGAAGATCAGCATGCATTGATTTATGAAAGAGACAGCCTAGCATGGGCGGCAGGAGCCACTCAGACTAGCCAAGAAGACTGCCCATGAAACCACACCCCAAGGCCAATTAAGCCGCCTTGAGGGAGGAACAAGACACAGGCAAGTCATTCTTGGCTATCAGAGATAAGGTCCTTGCAGCCATGTAAGGCTTGCTCTCTGCTAATGCATTACCACTACTCAACTTCGGTCTCTTCAGTTATTGGTTTGTAGTATTTCTTCCATCCAGCGTCTATTTATATACGCACGTCCAAGAGAACAAGATCTAATCGTGTTCGGTGCATGTAGGCATCTGCCAGAGTATCTTATCATTACTCCCTTTTGGGCTAGCAGAATATATTCTACAGTAGATGTCAACTTATATGGAATGTCAAATATCATGATATACAACTTTATGTTGCATTTTGAATTATATGATTTTCTTTCCTTGGGATTTGTGAGATGAGAGCATTTTGACTCCTCTGAAAGCAATTCCTGACATGATGCTCAAATCTGCTTAAAGCTAGGTAGCATGATCAATCCCATATCTTCGCTAAAAGGACATGGAAAGTTGAATTGCTTATCTGATTTACCACATTATAACTATAGTGATCAAATAGAGGGAGCACGCTACTCTTTACAGAGCATGGAGTGATAGTTTCGTCTTTATAGATAAGCAAAAAAGGATGGAAACATGGAATGATCAAGTACGTATGACACAGATCAGTGTGATACTAAAGACAGAAGAGGCTAAGCAATTCAGGTTAAAAGATAAAGTACTAAATATGCGAGTTAAATTTAGGTTAAAATCAAAAGATGGTATCCATGTGGACAAGTTCGAAGCTATTTCTAGTTCTATCGGAGATGAGCAGATGTTCTAGATGAAATTTTGCAAAAGCCATGCATGGATCCCATGATTGTTCTGTGAATTTCAGGCGATACTCGTGTTCTATAACAACTTTCACTGGAAGTTCTTACTAGGTTTTGGTTGTAGGCCTCCTAATAGGAGCAAGAGTTTTCACCTTTTCAGCTCACTAATTTGTTGTCTTTTCATTCTTTCTGAGTGTGGATTTTTTTACCCCCATACTAGTGTACCCTCTATCTAGACCATTCAGTTTGCATCAAGATTTGTGCTATCTTTATATAGAAATTTCGCTGTTTCTTCCAAACAAGAGAACATTTGACCTTGAAACTTTGCAGATCAACTATACACACGTGTCACTGATTGTATAAAATGTATCATGCTACCATGCAATGTAATATATAGTGCTAAGTATGCGCATTGTACCTAAGTATCTATTTCCTTATGCTTCAAGGATTTTATTATCAATCTCTAAACACACTTACTTGCATGGTTTGAATCTTTCGTTCGCTCTCGTTTTCTGCGCTAAGAGCGCAATGGGTCATCTAATTATTGTTAGCAATGGCTTCATATCAATTGTTCCTGCAAACTCTTGTATTATAGATTGCAATGTAAGTTAGTGAACTACTACTCTATCTAAGGATCGAAAAGTTACATATTTATTTGACTCACCATTTAAGTCCACATGAAAAAACTCATATTAAGGGTGGTCTCATGTTAGTATCATCTTATTCTCTTCCACAACTTTGGAGCATGTCAAGAGATCATTCATCAATAGAAAATCATATTATCCCTAAAAGAACAGAAAATCATATTATCCCTAAAATAACAGAAAACATATCATTCCTAAGCAGAAACCATAGTATTTCTCTGAATCTTAGTATTCTTTACTCTAAAATAATTGGCAGTAGGAAGCAAAATATAGCATATAACATGGTAAATGCCTTTGGTAATAAGAATAGGCCAACTGCTATTTGAGAACAAAAAGGCCAAACAGTGATGTATAGATGTCGATGCATATAGAAAACTCAGATTCAACTTGGTCACTGTGCAAAGCAAAATAACCAAAACAAACATTTGAGAACAGATTGAAATGATCATGGAAAGTAAAAAAAAAACATCTAAAACTTGCATTATAGTAACTATGTGGCTTAAATAGGCCAAATGTTGAAGTACCAAAGTAAAATATTGGCATTTAAAAATACAAGATATGCCACTGTATATAAAAACTGGTGTGCAAGTAAAAGTTAAGTTTTTTAGCACTTGAGTACAAACAAAGGCAAGCCGACCTGACCATCGACATCCGACGTGCATACCAAAAAATACGACTAAGATATGAAAGTTATGGAGATAGAAAAGAAAGTTTAAATAACAAACAATCAGAGAGAATCATACATTGAAAGAAACTCTCTCTCGGAGATCATTCATCTAATCATGACCAATGTAAAATTAATAGATCAGAGATCATATATGTCTATAGATTATGCAACAAATAAGTTATATGAATCCATAAATAAAACATGTATAAATCGTTATAAAATGACAACTTAACACACCGCAACAATCACATTATAAAATTGGGTTTGTCTAGGACACATTTAGATGTGCCTTAGTTATTACACGTCTAAGTGACACAAGTAATAAGTGTAGAAAGGAAAAGAAAAAGGAAAACGAAAATATCCACACGAATCTTCGCGTAGATCAATGGTATAGGACTTAAATGTGCAATACTTATGGCATATCTAGATGTGCTTTATCAAAACTAATAAAAATTACATCACGTCAATCACAATCTTGCAGGGCTTTGCGTCTTCCTTGATTATTTGCTCCCCCCAGAGGGACACGCGGAGAACACAGGCTCGCCGCACATGCCAGGGGCGTTACCCGCGAAGCTATCGCCGCGGAAGTGTCCGGTGCTCTTGGGGATAGGCCCGGTAAGGTTGTTGTTGGACACATTGAAGCTCTCGAACTTGGCGAGGTCGAAATCAGGAATGGTGCCTTGGAAGTGGTTGTCGTTGGCGTTGAACCTTACGAGGCCGAGGGACGGCTGAGTCCGGCGGGGATCTCGCCGGAGAAGTCGTTCCTGGAGACGTCGAGCATGTGGAGCTTCCTGAGGTTGCCGAGGGAGCTCGGCAGGGCACCGGAGAGACGGTTGCGGTCGAGGTAGAGGTGGGTGAGTTCCGAGCAGGCCGAGACGCCCGCGGGGAGGCCGCCGCTCAGCGTGTTGTTCTGCAGGCTCACCACGCGGAGCGCCGGCGCGGCGCAGAGCAGCTCCGCGTCGATGGTGCCGTTGAGGCCGAGGGACTGGAGATCGATAAGCTTGATCAGGCCGGCGTCAATCGCGCCGTTTTCGAAGCACCGGACGGTCTCTCCCCACTTCGAGGCGCTGCCGTCGCACGGGTCGGTCGACGCGTCCCAGCCGAGCTCCCGCGCCTTCGCGTGGCCGCTCACGCCGCCACCGGCGAGCGTGGCAAGGAACTCGACGAGGGACTCCAGCGCATCCTCATCCTCCTTACCTCGAACCCCACACGAGCAGCACACCAGTAAGGCCACTGTGCCGGCAGCGGCCACGGCGAGAAATCTCCCCATGACGTGATGATCTTGCACAGCTCACTGAACCCCGGTGTGCTGAACTGAGAGCTCTGATTTTCTGACGTGAATTAAGGAGCCCGGGATATAGCACTCACGGGTCCTTGCAATTGCAAGTGGACAAGAACGGCGAAGTTTACAAAGGCCGGTGTACGTTTGGCGCGTGCTGTGGCCATGGCAACAAGGTGGAGGCGCCAGATGCCGGCCGGGAGGAAGGAGGGGCGTCTCTACATCCGCGTCTTCCGGCCGGCCGGGGCGACGGCACGAAATGGTAGATTCGAACACGAATCACGAGGCGCGCCTCGATCATGGATCCAGTCATCCAGCCACCGGGGAATCTCTTCGTTTGATAAACTGAACAGGGATCTCATTTGACATAGTACTAATTTCATAATTTGGAAGGCATATTGGTTGCGTCCGTGTTGTTTGATTGATTGACCGATTTGTTGGTGATTATGTGGAATCAACCAAACGATTACTCGCGGTTGTCGCTCGCTTCTTCATGCCCTACAGTTTAACATATTTTTTTATGACAAACTTTCAATCTATTTATGATCATTACTGGCAATACAGAGAACACGAGAGGTAATAAAAATTACAACCATGTCCATGGACCACCTAGCGACGACCGGAGCTTAATAGATTTGTGCAACAGTGTTTGTTCACTCTATGTACGACTTATGAGGCTGGTGCTAGGCGCCAACTGTAGCCATCCAGAAAACAGCCGCCTCGTCAGCCCTTGGATGTGCTCAATCAGAGCCATCAGATCGTACTCCAGCAGCCCACCCATGACTCACTCATCGCCTCGCTGTGAGCGTCTTCACGCAGAGGACAACACCGGTGCGCCCCCTCGGCGATCACAACACCATCGGTCGTCATAGAACCTCCCTCACAACCTACATCACTGTATCACCACACCGTCTGAGTGTCACAACACAGTTTACAGCATGGGGCCGTCCCTAAGCAACATCGGCTCCTAGCACACGCAACATCCATAGCAGCACTGCTCCAGTGTCGCAGCATGGTTTGCAGCATGGGGTCATCCCTAAGCAAGATCGGCTCGCAGCATACGCAACATCCATAGTAGCACCGCCGGCATATCGCAAGACGGCTGCAGCAGGGCTCGCAGCACTGCCGCCCTCGGTAGCGCCGGCGGCACCTTCACAACACTGCCTGTTGGGGAGTTAGAGCAACTCCAACGCGCCGACCCATTTCGTCCGCGCGCGTCCGTTTGGCTCGGCGCGCACAGAAAAGTCGGCCCAATGCGCCGACCCAAACGGACGCGCGTCCGCTTTTCGTTCGCCTGCTGACACATCCCGACCCAATTAGTTTTGAGCCTCATTTGCGTCGGCGCGGACAAGAAGCGGACGCGCGCGGCGCACGCCTACTCCTCCCCCTGGCCCGCTAGTCGATGGCACATTGGCCATCCTCTCCCACCTCATATCGACAGCAAACCCTCGCCCGCCTCCTCCCCGTCACCGCCGCCGCCCATTTTCGATAGCCGCCGGTGCCGACAGACCTCCCCCCAACGCCGTCACCTCCCACGTCGCCGCCACCACCGCCGGGGCACCGAAGCTTCCCACCCCTCCCTACGCCGCCGCGAGCAGGAAGCCGCCTCCCCGCCCCGGCCAGCTCCTTCGTCTGATAATGCCCGCTGTCCTGACGCCGACACACTCATCGGACGCCACCAGGCCAACCACCTGGTCCAAGGGAGGCACGCATCTCTTCGCCGGCCAGCTTCTTCGTCAACACCCACAAGTTGTTCGACAGTTTGCCAAGGTACAAAATGGACTCCACCGGCGAGTTCTTTTTTCCACAATTTCCTTTGCGACTCCGACGATTCCTCGTCCGATGATGAGGAGGAGATCTTGTATGCCGTCCATCACCACCTTAATAGGCAACGGCCGTTGTTCCGTGGCTCAATCCCGGGGCACCTTCTGGCGTTGAACCGCAACCAAGAGAGCGGCCATTTCCTTCTTTGGAAGGACTACTTTGACACAACCAACCCGCTGTTCAAACATCAGAAATTCTGGCGGTGTTTCCGTATGGGTAGGCATCTTTTCATCCGTATTAGAGAGGGGGTTGTCGGATACGATAATTTTTTCGAGTGCAAAGAGGATGCCCTTGGAAAGATTGGCTTCTCATCTTATAAAAAATGCACTGCAGCCATCCGGATGCTTGCAAACGGAGTGCCCGGTGATCTCATTGATGGAAATATGCCCTAGAGGCAATAGTAAAATGGTTATTATTATATTTCCTTAATCATGATAAAGGTTTATTATTCATGCTAGAACTGTATTGACCCGAAACTTAAATACATGTGTGGATACATAAACAAATACCGTGTCCCTAGTGAGCCTCTACTAGACTAGCTCGTTGATCAAAGATGGTTATGGTTTCCTAACCATAGACATGTGTTGTCACTTGATAACGGGATCACATCATTAGGAGAATGATGTGATGGACAAGACCCATCTGTTAGCTTAGCATATGATCGTTCAGTTTATTGCTATTGCTTTCTTAATGTCAAATACATATTCCTTCGACTATGAGATTATGCAACTCCCGGATACCGGAGGAATACCTTGTGTGCTATCAAACGTCACAACGTAACTGGGTGATCATAAAGATTCTCTACAGGTATCTCCGAAGATGTTTGTTGAGTTGGCATAGATCGAGATTAGGATTTGTCACTCCGTGTATCGGAGAGGTATCTCTGGGCCCTCTCGGTAATACACATCATAAGAAGCCTTGCAAGCAAAGTGACTAAGGAGTTAGTTGCAAGATGATGTATTATGAAACGAGTAAAGAGACTTGCCGGTAACGAGATTGAACTAGGTATGAAGATAGCGACGATCGAATCTCGGGCAAGTAACATACCGACAGACAAAGGGAATTACGTATGTTGTCATAAAGGTTCGACCGATAAAGATCTTCGTAGAATATGTAGCAACCAATATGGGCATCCAGGTCCCGCTATTGGTTATTGACCGGAGAGGCGTCTCGGTCATGTCTACATCATTCTCGAACCCGTAGGGTCTGCACGCTTAACGTTCTCTGACGATATAGTATTATATGAGTTATGTATACTGGTGACCGAATGTTGTTCGGAGTCCCGGATGAGATCACGGACATGACGAGGAGCTCCGAAGGTAAAGATTGATATATGGGATAATAGTGTTTGGTCTTCGGAAGGGTTCCGGAATTCACCGGAAGGGGTTTCGGATGTTTCCCGAAATGTTCTGGTGCGAGAACACTTTATTTGGGCCAAGGGGTAAAGCCCACGAGGTTTTTGGTAAGTGCAAAATGAAGTTTTGCGGAGGCCAGGGGCCAGACGCCAGGGACCCTGGCGTCTGGGTCCAGACGCCGGGAACCCTGGCGTGTGGTCCTGGAGTCCGAGAAGGACTCTTGCCTTTCGGGCAAAACCGACTTTGAGGAGGCTTTTACTCCAAGTTTCGACCCCAGGGCTCAACATATAAATAAAGGGGCAGGGCTAGCACCCAAGACACATCAAGATTCACCAAGCCGTGTGCCGGCAACCCCGTCCCCTCTAGTTTATCCTCCGTCATAGTTTCCGTTGTGCTTGGCGAAGCCCTGCGGAGATTGTTCTTCACCAACACCGTCACCACGCCGTCGTGTTGCCGGAACTCATCTACTACTTCGCCTCTCTTGCTGGATCGAGAAGGCGAGGACGTCATCGAGCTGAACGTGTGCTGAACGCGGAGGTGCCGTACGTTCGGTACTTGATCGGGACGGATCGTGAAGGTGTACGACTACATCAACCGCGTTGATAAACGCTTCCGCTTTGTGATCTTCAAGGGTATGAAGATGCTCTCCCCTCTCGTAGCTATGCATCTCCATGGATAGTTCTTGCGTGTGCGTAGAATTTTTTTTGTTTTCCATGCAACGTTCCCCAACAGTGGCATCCGAGCCAGGTCTATGCGTAGATGATATGTGATGCGGCTTGAACTACGTCGGTATTTCCCCAAAGAGGAAGGGATGATGCAGCACATCTACGGTAGGTATTTTCCTCAGTGATGAGACCAAGGTTATCGAACCAGTAGGAGAACCACGCAACACTACGTAAACGGTACCTGCACACAAAGAACAAATACTTGCAACCTGACGTGTTAAAGGGGTTGTCAATCCCTTTCGGGTAACGGCGCCAGAAATTGGCACGTGGACGGGAGAAAGTTGTAATAGATTGATAGATGCAAATAAAAACAAATAAAATTCAGCAAGGTATTTTTGGGTTTTGATAATATAGATCTGAAAATAAAAGTGGAAAATAAAAAAAACAAATAGCAAAATAGATCTGAAAATATATGATGAGAAAATAGACCCGGGGCCCGTAGATTTCTCTAGTGCCTTCTCTTGAGAAAAATAGCATACGGTGGGTAAACAAATTACTGTTGGGCAATTGATAGAACTTCAAATAATTATGACGATATCCCGGCAATGATCATTATATAGGCATCATGTCCAAGATTAGTTGACCGACTCCTGCCTGCATCTACTACTATTACTCCACACATCGACCGCTATCCAACATGCATCTAGTGTATTAAGTTCATGGAGAAACGGAGTAATGCAGTAAGAACGATGACATGATGTAGACAAGATCTATTCATGTAGGAATAGACCCCATCTTGTTATCCTTAATAGCAACGATACATACGTGTCATTTCCCCTTCTGTCACTGGGATTGAGCACCATAAGATCGAACCCATCACAAAGCACCTCTTCCCATGGCAAGAAAAATCGATCTAGTTGGCCTAACTAAACCAAAGATTCGAAGAAGAAATACGAGGCTATAAGTAATCATGCATATAAGACATCAAAAGACTCAAATAACTTTCATGGATAAAAACATAGATCTGATCATAAACTCAAAATTCATCGGATCCCAACAAACACACCGCAAAAAGAGTTACATCAAATAGATCTCCAAGAGACCATTGTATTGAGAATCAAAAGAGAGAGAGAAAGCCATCTAGCTACTAACTACGGACCCGTATGTCTACAATGAACTACTCACGCATCATCGGAGAGGCACCAATGGGGATGATGAACCCCTCCGTGATAGTGTCTAGATTGGATATGTGGTTTCTGGAACTTGTGGCGGCTGGAATTGTTTTTCATCGACTCCCCTAGGGTTTCTGGAATATTGGGGTATTTATAGAGCAAAGAGGCGGTGCGGGAGGCAGCCGAGGTGGGCACAACCTACCAGGGCGCGCCTGGGCCCCCAGGCGCGCCCAGGTGGGTTGTGCTCCCCTCGGAGCCCCCCTCTGGTACTTATTTGGCCCAACAGGTGTCTTCTGGTCTAGAAAAAATCACCAAAAAATTTCGCTGCGTTTGGACTCCGTTTGGTATTGATTTTCTGCGAAGTAAAAAACAAGCAAAAAACAACAACTGGCACTGGGCACTATGTCAATAGGTTAGTCCCAAAAAATGATATAAAGTTGCTATAAAATGATTGTAAAACATCCAAGAATGATAATATAACAACATGGAACAATAAAAAATTATAGATACATTGGAGACGTATCAGCATCCCCAAGCTTAATTCCTGCTCGTCCTCGAGTAGGTAAATGATGAAAACAGAATTTTTGATGTGGAATGCTACCTAACATGTTCATCACATATTCTTTTCTTTGTAGCAAGGACATTTGGACTTTTATATGATTCAAAGCAATAGTCTAGTTTTGACATGAAGATTTCAATACTCAAGCATATCAACAAGCAACCATGTCTTTCAAAATATCAATACTAAAGCAAGTTATCCCTAGCCCATTATGCTCAATCATTGATCCATTCATGAAACACACTCGCATATTAGCTACACCCAATGCTCAAGTACGATCATAGTGCCCCTTAGTTGGTGCTTTATAAGAGAAGATGGAGACTCAAATAAAAATAAAATTGCATAAAGTAAATAGAAAGGCCCTTCGCAGAGGGCAGTAGGGATTTGTAGAGGTGCCAGAGCTCAAAGCGAAAAAATAGAGATAAAACATTTTGGGTGGCATGCTTTTCCTGTCAACGAAAACGATCGAGTAGTTCCCAATACTTTCCATGCTAGATATATCGTAGGCGGTTCCCAAACAGAAAATAAAGTTTATTTCTTTTTCCACCATACTTTCACATTCCACGGCTAACCGAATCCACGGGTGCCGTCCATACCAACACTTTCCAAGGAATTTATTATTTGACAACATAAAGTAAATTCATTTTTTTATTTCGGGACTGGGCATCCCTAATACCTTTGCCGTACTCTCGTGCAATGACAAGTGAATAAACACTCATCTTGAGAATAACACATCTAGCATGGAAAAATATTAGCCACCCCCTACCGTTTCATGAGCGGTACGAGCACACAAAAAGAAAATTTATTTTGAAAATTAGAGATGGCACATACAAATTTGCTTAGAACGGCACGAAAATACCGCATATAGGTAGGTATAGTGGACTCATATGGCAAAACTGGGTTTAAGGATTTTGGATGCACAAGTAGTGATCATACTTAGTGCAAGTGAAGACTAGCAAAAAGATTGAGAAGCATCCAACCAAGAAACGAAAAATCTCATAAGCGAGCATTAAGCATAACTAACACTGAATAATGCACCACAAGTAGGATGTAACTTCATTGCATAACTATTGACTTTTGTGCTTGCATAGGGAATCACAAACCTTAACACCAATATTCTTACTAAAACATAATTACTCATTAACATGACTCGCATATCACTATCATCATATCGCAAAACTATTACAAAGAATCAAGTTTATTTTGTCCAATGATCTTCATGAAAGTTTTTATTATATCCCTCTTGAATATCTATCACTTTGGGACTAATTTCATATGTTGCTATTGATAGCTCAAACAAATCTAAGTGAATAACATGAGCATAAAAAAAATTTCTTCTCTCAAAATAATTTAAGTGAAGCAAGAGAGAATTTCTTAAATTTTTTACTAACTCTCAAATAAATCTAAGTGAAGCATGAGAGCATTTCTTCAAAAATACTAAAGCACACCGTGCTCAAAAAGATATAAGTGAAGCACTAGTGCAATTCCATAGCTCATAAAGATTTAAGTGAAGCATAGAGAGCAATTCTAATAAGTCATAGCATAATTTTGGCTCCCTCAAATAGGTGTGTCCAGCAAGGATAAATGACACAAAATAAAAAGCAAAACAAGCAAAGACTCATATAATACAAGACGCTCCAAGCAAAACTCTTGATATGTGACGAATAAAAATATAGTTCCAAGTAAAATACCGATGGTCGTTAGAAGAAAGAGGGGATGCCACTCGGGCATCCCCAAGCTTAGTTGCTTGCTTATCTTTTAGATAATAGCTTGGGATGCCATGGGGCATACCCAAGCTTAGGCTCTTCTTACTCCTTATTCCTTCATCCATCGTAATCTCACCCAAAACTTAAAAACTTCAATCACACAAAACTCAACAAAACCTTCGTGAGATCCGTTAGTATAAGAAAACCAATCTTTACTTTAAGTACTGTAGAAAACCCATTCAAATTTTGTTATTGCATTATATCTACTGTATTCTAACTTTACCATGGCTCATACCCTCCAATACAAACCACAGATTCATCAAAATAAGCACACAATGCAAAGAAAACAGAATCTGTCAAAAACAGAACAGTCTGTAAAGATGCAAATTGTTCTCATACTTCTGTAACTCCAAAACTTCTGAAACATTAGGACAACAGAGGCAATTTGTATATCAATCTTGTGTAAAATATTCAGAATTTTTCGTCTCTTCTGTGATTTTAAACAATTATTTTACTGGACGCAAAAGTTTCTGTTTTCCAACAAGATCAAATCAACTATCACCAAAGCTATCCCAAAGGCTTTACTTGGCACAAACACTAATTAAAACATAAAAAAACACAATCATAACAGTAGCATAATTTTTCAAATACTCAAGAACAGAAAGAAAAAGACAAAAATAAATTTTATTCATTGGGTTGCCTCCCAACAAGCGCTATCGTTTTATGCCCCTAGCTAGGCATAAAGCATAGATCTAAGTGTTGTCATCTTTGTTTCTAGATCCATAAGATGCCCTCGTAATTGATTCATGTGGTGGCTTAATTCTTGTTCTAGGTAAGTGTTCCATACCCTTCCTTAGTGGAAATTGAAATTTAATATTGCCTTCTTTCATATCAATCACGACACCGATAGTACGTAAAAACGGTCTACCAAGTATAATTGGACAAGACGGATTGCAATCAATATCAAGAACAATAAAATCTATGGGCACATAATTCCTATTTGCAAGAATAATAACATAATTAATTCTTCCCATAGGCTTTTTAATAGTAGAATCCGCCAAGTGCAAATTTAAAGAACATTCTTCAATATTGGTAAGACCAAGCACATCACATAAAGATTTCGGAATTGTAGAAACACTAGCACCCAAGTCACATAAAGCAAAACACTCATAATTTTTAATCTTGACTTCGATAGTAGGTTCCCGTTCATCATGTAATTTTCTAGGAATTGAGATCTCTAATTCCAACTTTTCTTCTAAAGCTTTCATCATAGCATCAACAATATGTTTAGTAAAAGCTTTATTTTGTTCATAAGCATGGGGTGAATTTATCATGGATTGCAACAAAGAAATACAATCAATCAAAGAGCAACTATCATAATTAGAGTCCTTGTAATCCAAAAGAGTGGGCACATCACTAGTTAAAGTTTTGACCTCTCCAAACCCACTTTTATCAATTTTCTCAACAAGATTTTCACCCTCCAAATTATCGGGACGCCTTCTAGCTAAAGTTGACTCTTCTTCAGTCCCTTTATCATCAATCTTAATTTTACTAAACAAATAATCAATAGAAGAAACACCAATCATTTTAATATCTTCATCATTTTTATGAAAGCAATCGCTAGAAAACGCTTTTCCTAAAAATTCTCTTTTAGCTCTAAGCATAGCGGTTCTTTTCTACTTTCATCCATAGAAACATATAAAGCTTGAATTGATTCCTCAACCTTGGGCACAAAAATTTTCATCTTGAGATTTTCTACATCATGAGAAATTCTATCAATGCTTCTAGACATATCATCAATCTTATTCAACTTTTCTTCTATTGTAGCATTGAAAACTTTTTGAGTATTGATAAATTATTTAATATTATTCTCAAGATCAGAGGTGTTCCTATTATTATTATAAGAAGAATTACCATAGGGACCACCATAATTATTAGAGGAATTACTAGGAAAAGACCTAGGATTAAAATTACCTCTATAAGCATTGTTATTAAAATTGTTTCGCGATATAAAATTCACATCTACGGCATCACTATTTTGCTCAATCAAAGTAGACAAAGGCACATCACTAAGATCAATAGGAGCAGTTTTATTAGCAACCAATTTCATAAGAGCATCAACTTTTTCACTCAAAGAAGAAATTTCTTCAACCGAATTAATTTTTTTACTAGTAGGAGCTCTTTTGGTATGCCATTGTGAATAATTTGCCATAATATTGTCTAGCAATTTAGTAGCTTCACCCAAAGTAATTTCAATAAAAGTACCACCCGCGGCGGAATCTAAAAGATTTCTAGAAACAAAATTCAATCCCGCATAAAATTTTTGTATGACCATCCAAAGATTCAAACCATGAGTAGGGAAATTTCTGAACATCAATTTCATTCTTTCCCAAGATTGCACAACATGTTCATGCTCAAGTTGCTTAAAATTCATGATTTGTGTCCTAAGGGAAATAATATTCGCGGGCGGAAAATACTTAGTAATAAAAGCATCCTTGCACTAATCCCAAGAATCTATACTATTGCGAGGCAAAGAAGAAAACCAAATTTTTGCACGATCTCGCAAAGAAAACGGGAATAATTTCAACTTCACATTATCATTGTCCACATCTTTTTTCTTTTGCATATCGCATAATTCCATGAATGTGTTAAGATGGGACGCGGCATCCTCACCAGGAGTACCGGAAAATTGATCTTTCATAACAAGATTCAACAAAGCGGCATTAATATCATAAGATTCCGCACTAGTGGCGGGAGGAGAAATCAGAGTGCTAATAAAATCATTGTTGTTGGTATTGGAGAAATCACACAACTTTGTGTTCTCTTGAGTCATCGTGACTACGCAACAATATTGCACTCATAAACAGATCTGATGAGAAAACAGCAAACAAAAAAGAGGGCAAATAAAACGGAAATTTTTTGTGAAGTGGGGGAGAGGAAAACGAGAGGCAAATGGAAAATAATGTAAATTGCAAGGAGATGAGATTTGTGATTAGGAACCTGGTAGATGTTGATGATGTCTCCCCGGCAACGGCGCCAGAAATTTCTTTTGATGCGGCTTGAACTACGTCTGTATTTCCCCAAAGAGGAAGGGATGATGCAGCACAGCTACGGTAGGTATTTCCCTCAGTGATGAGACCAAGGTTATCGAACCAGTAGGAGAACCACACAACACTACGTAAATGGTACCTGCACACAAAGAACAAATACTTGCAACCCGACGTGTTAAAGGGGTTGTCAATCCCTTTCGGGTAACGGCGCCAGAAATTGGCACGTGGACGGGAGAATGTTGTAATAGATTGATAAATGCAAATAAAATTCAGCGAGGTATTTTTGGGGTTTGATAATATAGATCTGAAAATAAAGGTGGCAAATAAATAAAAAAAGCAAATAGCAAAATAGATCTGAAAATATATGATGAGAAAATAGACCCGGGGGCCGTAGATTTCACTAGTGGCTTCTCTTGAGAAAAATAGCATACGGTGGGTAAACAAATTACTGTTGGGCAATTGATAGAACTTCAAATAATTATGACGATATCCAGGCAATGATCATTATATAGGCATCACGTCCAAGATTAGTAGACCGACTCCTGCCTGCATCTACTACTATTACTCCACACATCGACCCTATCCAGCATGCATCTAGTGTATTAAGTTCATGGAGAAACGGAGTAATGCAATAAGAACGATGCCATGATGTAGACAATACTTATTCATGTAGGAATAGACTCCATCTTGTTATCCTTAATAGCAACGATACATACGTGTCATTTCCCCTTTTGTCACTGGGATATTGAGCACCGTAAGATCGAACCCATCACAAAGCACCTCTTCCCATGGCAAGAAAAATCGATCTAGTTGGCCTAACGAAACCAAAGATTCGAAGAAGAAATACGAGGCTATAAGTAATCATGCATATAAGACATCAAAAGACTCAAATAACTTTCATGGATAAAAACATAGATCTGATCATAAACTCAAAGTTCATCGGATCCCAACAAACATACCGCAAAAAGAGTTATATCAAATAGATCTCCAAGAGACCATTGTATTGAGAATCAAAAGAGAGAGAGAGAGAAAGCCATCTAGCTACTAACTACGGACCCGTAGGTCTACAATGAACTACTCACGCATCATCGGAGAGGCACCAATGAGGATGATGAATCCCTCCGTGATGGTGTCTAGATTGGATCTGTGGTTTTTGGAACTTGCGGCAGCTAGAATTGTTTTTCGTGACTCCCCTAGGGTTTCTGGAATATTGGGGTATTTATAGAGCAAAGAGGCGGTGCGGGAGGCGACCGAGGTGGGCACAACCCACCAGGGCGCGCCTCGGCCCCCAGGCGCGCCCAGGTGGGTTGTGCTCCCCTCGGAGCCCCCCTCTGGTACTTCTTTTGCCCAACATGTGTCTTCTGGTCCAGAAAAAATCACCAAAAAGTTTCACTGCATTTGGACTCCGTTTGGTATTGATTTTCTGCGAAGTAAAAAACAAGCAAAAAATAGCAACTGGCACTAGGCACTATGTCAATAGGTTAGTCCCAAAAAATGATATAAAGTTGCTATAAAATGATTGTAAAACATCCAAGAATGATAATATCACAGCATGGAACAATAAAAAATTATAGATACATTGGAGACGTATCAATATGCATGAGTAGAACACAAAGAGTTGTGGGCGGTGATAGTCATAGTCCTTACCACCAACGTCTTATTTTGATTCGGCGGTATTGTGGGATGAAGCGGCCCGGACCAACCTTACATGTCCACGCACATGAGACCGGTTCCACCGACTGACGTGCAACTTGTTTTGCATAAAGGTGGCTGGCGGGTGTCTGTTTCTCCTACTTTAGTTGAATCGAATTTGACTACGGCCGGTCCTTGAAGAAGGTTAAAACAGCAAACTTGATAAATCACCGTTGTGGTTTTTGCATAGTTAAGAACGGTTCTTGCTAGAAACCCGTAGCAGCCATGTAAAACTTGCAACAACAAAATAGAGGACGTCTAACTTGTTTTTGCAGGGCATGTTGTGATGTGATATGGTTAAGACATGATGTGATATACGTTGTTGTATGAGATGATCATGTTTTATAATATCGACAACCGGTAGGAGCCTTAGGGTTGTCTCTTAATTATTGTATGAAATGCAAGCGCCATGTAATTGCTTTACTTTATCGCTATGCGTGTAGCAATAGTTGTAGAAGCAATAGTTGGCGAGACGACCCCGACGCAATGATGGAGATCAAGGTGTCGAGCCGGTGATGATGGAGATCATGACGATGCTTTGGAGATGGAGATCAAAAGCACAAGATGATGATGGCCATATCATGTCACATATTTTGATTGCATGTGAAGTTTATTCTTTATGCATCTTATTTTGCTTAGAACGGCGGTAACATTATAAGATGACCCCTTCACTAAATTTCAAGATAAAAGTGATCTCCCCGAGTATGCACCATTGCCAAAGTTCATCGTTTCGAAGCACCTCGTGATGATCGGGTGTGATAGACTCTACGTTCACATACAACGGGTGTAACATAGTTTTGCACATGCAGAATACTTGGGTTAAACTTGACGAGCCTAGCATGTACATACATGGTCTCGGAACACTGGAGACCGAAAGGTCGAACGTGAGTCATATAGTAGATATGATCAACATAGAGATGTTCACCATTGATGACTACCCCATCTCACGTGATGATCGGACATGGGTTAGTTGATTTGGACCATGTATCACATACATAACTTGAGGGATGTTAATTTAAGTGGGAGTTCATTAGTAATTTGATTAATTGAACTAAAATTTATCATGAACATAGTCAAAATGTCTTTGCAATTTATGTCATAGATCAATAGCTCACGATGTAGCTCCCCGATTTTTGATATGTTCCTAGAGAAAACTAAGTTGAAAGATGATAGTAGCAATGATGCGGACTGGGTCCGTGATCTGAGGATTATCCTCATTGCTACACAGAAGAATTATGTCCTTGATGCACCGCTAGGTGATAGATCTATTGCAAGAGCAGATGCAGATGTTATGAACGTTTGGCAAGCTCGATATGAAATCTACTTAATAGTTTAGTGCGCCATGCTTTACGGCTTAGAACCGGGACTTCAAAAATGTTTTGAACGCCACAGAGCATATGAGATGTTCCAAGAGCTGAAAATGGTATTTCAGACTCATGCCCGTGTTGAGAGGTATGAGACCTCTACTTTGCCTACAAGATGGAGGAGAATAGCTCAGCCAGTGAGCATGTGCTCAGAATGTCTGGGTACTACAATCTCTTGAATCAGTGGGAGTTAATCTTCCAGATAAGATAGTGATTGACAGAGTTCTCTAGTCACTATCACCAAGCTACTAGAACTTTGTGATGAACTATAATATGCAAGGGATGACGAAAATGATTCCCGAGCTCTTCGCGATGCTGAAATCGGCGAAGGTTGAAATCAAGAAAGAGCATCAAGTGTTGATGGTTAAACAAGACCACTAGTTTCTGGACCTAATCCTGAAACTAAGTGCTTGTACTTCAAAGGGAATGGTCACTAGAAGCGGAACTGCCCTAAATACTTGGCGGATAAGAAGGATGGCAATGTGAACAAAGGTATATTTGATATACATGTTATTGATGTGTGCCTTACTAGTATTCGTAGTAGCCCCTGGGTATTTGATACCGGTTCAGTTGCTAAGATTAGTAACTCAAAACATGAGTTGCAGAATAAACGGGGACTATTAAAGGGCATGGTGACGATGTGTGTTGGAAGTGTTTCCAAGATTGATATGATCACCATCGCACACTCCCTCTACCTTTGGGATTAGTGTTAAGCCTAAGTAAATGTTATTTGGTGTTTGCGTTGAGCATGAACATGATTAGATCGTGTTTATTGCAATACGGTTATTCATTTAATTCAGAGAATAATTGGTGTTATGTTTACATGAACAAAACCTTCTATGGTCATACACCCAATGTGAATGGTTTATTGAATCTCGATCGTAGTGATACACATATTCATAATATTGATGCCAAAAGATGCAAAGTTGATAATGATAGTGCAACATACTTGTGGCACCGCCGTTTAGGTCATATTGGTGTAAAGCGCATGAAGAAACTCCATGTGGATGGACTTTTGGAATCACTTGATTATGAATCATTTGATACTTGTGAACCATGCCTCATTGGGAAGATGACTAAAACTCCGTTCTCCGGAACAATGGAGCGAGCTAATGACTTACTGGAAATAATACATACCGATGTATACGGTCCAATGAGTGTTGAAGCACGCGGCGGGTATCGTTATTTTCTGACCTTCACAGATGATTTGAGTAGGTATGGGTATATCTACTTGATGAAACACAAGTCTGAAACATTTGAAAAGTTCAAAGAATTTCAGAGTGAAGTGGAGGACCATCGTAACAAGAAAATAAAGTTTCTACGATCTGATCACGGAGGCGAATATTTGAGTTACGAGTTTGGCCTTCATTTAAAACAATGTGGAATTGCTTCACAACTCATGCCACCTGGAACACCACAGCGTAATGATGTGTCCGAACGTCGTAACCGTACTTTATTAGATATGGTGCGTTCTATGATGTCTCTTACCGATTTACCACTATCGCTTTGGGGTTATGCATTAGAGACGGCCGCATTCACGTTAAATAGGGCACCATCAAAATCCATTGAGATGACACCGTATGAACTATGGTTTGGCAAGAAACATAAGCTGTCGTTTCTTAAAGTTTGGGGATGCGACACTTATGTCAAAAGGCTTCAGCCTAATAAGCTCGAACCCAAATCGGAGAAGTGCGTCTTCATAGGATACCCTAAGGAAACCATTGGGTACACCTTCTACCACAGATCCGAAGGCTATATCTTTGTTGCAAAGAATGGGTCCTTTCTAGAGAAGGAGTTTCTCTCGAAAGAAGTGAGTGGGAGGAAAGTAGAACTTGATGAGGTAATTGTTCCTTCTCTCGAATTGGAAAGTAGCACATGATACGTCCATTTTGCATCATGATTACCTACTGTTATTTATAATGTTTTTATGCATAATAATGCTTTTTGGAGTAATTCTAATGCCTTTTCTCTCATAATATGCAAGGTTCACACAAAGAGGGAGAATACCGGCAGCTGGAATTCTGGACCTACAAAAGCTACGCTAGGCCACCTATTCTGCACAACTCCAAATGAGATGAAACTTCATGGAGATTTTTTATGGAATATATAAGAATTATTGGAGCAAATAACTACCAGAGGGGGCCCACCAGGTGGGCACAACCCACCTGGGCGCGCCAGGGCCCCCAGGCGCGCCCTGGTGGGTTGTGCCCTCCTTGGCCCACCTCCGGTGCCCCTCTTCTGGTGTATAAGTCATTTTGACCTAGAAAAAAGAAGGGGAGGACTTTCGGGATGAAGCGTCGCCGTCTCGAGGCGGAACTTTGGCAGGATCACTTTTGCCCTCCGGCGGAGCGATTCCGCCGGGGGAACTTCCCTCCCGGAGGGGGAAATCATCGCCATCATCATCACCAACAACTCTCCCATCTTGGGGAGGGCAATCTCCATCAACATCTTCAATAGCACCATCTCCTCTCAAACCCTAGTTCATCTCTTGTGTTCAATCTTTGTACCGGAACCTTAGATTGGTGCTTGTGGGTGACTAGTAGTGTTGATTACATCTTGTAGTTGATTACTATATGGTTTATTTGGTGGAAGATTATATGCTCAGATCCATTATGCTATTTAATACCCCTCTGATCTTGAGCATGATTATCATTTGTGAGTAGTTACTTTTGTTCTTGAGGTCACGGGAGAAATCTTGTTGCAAGTAATCATGTGAATTTGATATGTGTTAGATATTTTGATGGTATGTATGTTGTGATTCCCTTAGTGGTGTCATGTGAATGTCGACTACATGACACTTCACCTTATTAGGGCCTAAGGGAATGCATTGTGGAGTAGTTATTAGATGATGGGTTGCGAGAGTGACAGAAGCTTAAACCCTAGTTTATGCGCTACTTCGTAAGGGATTGATTTGGATCCAAAAGTTTAATACTATGGTTAGATTTTATCTTAATACTTTTATCGTAGTTGCGGATGCTTGCGAGGGGGTTAATCATAAGTAGGAGGTTTGTTCAAGTAAGAACAACACCTAAGCACCAGTCCACCCACATATCAAATTATCAAAGTAGCGAACACGAATCAAACCAACATGATGAAAGTGACTAGATGAAATTCCTGTGTACCCTCAAGAACGTTTTGCTTATCATAAGAGACCGTTTTGGCCTGTCCTTTGCCTCAAAAGGATTGGGCTACCTTGCTGCACTTTTGTTACCGTTACCATTACTTGCTCGTTACAAATTATCTTGCTATCAAACTACTCGTTACTTATAATTTCAGTGCTTGCAGAGAATACCTTACTGAAAACTGCTTGTCATTTCCTTCTGCTCCTCGTTGGGTTCGACACTCTTACTTATTGAAAGGACTATGATTGATCCCCTATACTTGTGGGTCATCAAGGCTGTTTTCTGGCGCCGTTGCCGGGGAGTGAAGCGCTCTTGGTAAGGAATTTTTTTACTACGTGCTGAAATTTATTGCCACTTGTTACTATGGAGAACAATCCTTTGAGGGGTTTGTTCGGGGTATCTTCACCTCGATCGGAACCACAATTAGTTGCCCCTCAACCTACTAAACCTACTGAAAATATTGGTTATGAAATTCCTTCGGGTATGATAGAACAACTGCTAGCTAATCCATATGTAGGAGACGGAACCAAACATCCTGATATGCACTTGATATATGTGATTGAAATTTGTGGATTATTTAAGCTTGCAGGTTTACCCGGAGATGAAGCTAAGAAGAAGGTTTTCCCTTTATCTTTGAGGGAAAAGCATTGGCATGGTATAGGCTATGCGATGATATTGGATCTTGAAATTGGAATCGTTTGAAATTGGAATTTCACCAATTTTTTTATCCTATGCATCTAGTTCATCGTGATCGGAATTATATATAATTTTTGGCCTCGTGAAGGAGAAAGTATCGCTCTAGCTTGGGGGAGGCTTAAGTCAATGTTATATTCATGCCCCAATCATGAGCTCTCAAGAGAAATTATCATTCAGAACTTTTATGCTCGGCTTTCTCGCGATGATCAATCCATGCTCGATACTTCTTGTACTGGTTCTTTTATGAAGAAGACTATTGAACTCAGGTGGGATCTTTTAGAGAGAATTAAACGCAATTCTGAAGATTGGGAACTCGACGAAGGTAAAGTGTCAGGTATTAAGCTTAAGTATGATTGTGTTAAATCTTTTATGAATACCGATGCTTTTCAAAAGTTTAGCACTAAATATGGACTTGACTCTGAGATAGTAGCCTCTTTTTGTGAATCATTTGCTACTCATGTTGATCTCCCTAAGGAGAAGTGGTTTAAATATCACCCACCTATTAAAGAAGAAATTAAAGAACCGGTAATAGCTAAAGATGAAACTATCATTTATAATGTTGATCCAGTTGTTCCTACTGCTTATATTGAAAAACCACCTTTCCCTGTTAGGATAAAGGAACATGCTAAGGTCTCAACCGTGGTCAATAAAAGCTATATTAGAGCACCTAAACCTGCTGAACAAATCAATGTAGAACCTAGTGTTGCTATGGTTAAAGATCTCTTCGTAGAAAATATAGATGGGCATGTTATTTACTTCTGTGATGAAGCTGCTAGAATTGCTACACCTGATGAAAAAGATAAACATAGACCGGTTGTTGGCATGCCTGTTGTCTCGGTTAAAATAGGAGATCACTGTTATCATGGTTTATGTGACTTACGTGCTAGCGTGAGTGCTATTCCCTTCACCTTATATCAAGAAATTATGAATGACATAGCACCCGCTGAAATAGAAGACATATATGTTACTATTAAACTTGCTAATAGAGACACCATCACACCACTTGGGATTGTTAGAGATGTTGAAGTCTTGTGTGGGAAAATAAAATATCCTACTGATTTTCTTGTTCTTGATTCCCCACAAGATGACTTTTGTCCCATTATCTTTGGTATACCTTTCTTGAACACCGTTAATGCTAAAATAGATTGTGAGAAACAAACCGTCGGTGTTAGTTTTGGTGATGTGTCTCATGAGTTTAATTTTTCCAAGTTCAATAGAAAACATTATAAGAAAGAATTGTCTAGTAAGGATGAAATAATTGGTCTGGCTTCTATTGCCGTGCCTCCTATTGATCCACTAGAACAATATTTGCTAGACCATGAAAATGATATGCATATGCATGAAAGAAATGAGATAGATAAAAATTTCTTTGAACAACGACCTCTGCTTAAACACAATTTGCCTATTGAAACTCTAGGAGGTCCTCCTCCACCTAAAGGTGATCCTGTGTTTGAATTAAAACAATTGCCAGACACTTTGAAATATGCTTATCTTGATGAGAAAAAGATATACCCTGTTATTATTAGTGCTAACCTTTCAGAACATGAAGAAGAAAGATTATTGAAAATTCTGAAGAAGCACCGAGCTGCTATTGGATATACTCTTGATGATCTTAAGGGCATTAGTCCCACTCTCTGTCAGCACAAAATTAATATGGAACCTGATGCTAAACCCGTTGTTGATCACCAACGACGCTTAAATCCTAAAATGAAAGAAGTGGTAAGAACTAAAATACTGAAGCTTCTGGAAGCAGGTATAATTTATCCCATAGCTGATAGTAGATGGGTAAGTCCTGTTCATTGTGTCCCAAAAAAGGGAGGTATTACTGTTGTTCCCAATGATAAAAATGAACTTATTCCACAAAGAATTGTCACTGGTTATAGAATAGTAATTGATTTTAGAAAATTAAATAAAGCAACTAGAAAAGATCATTACCCTCTGCCTTTTATTGATCAAATGTTAGAAAGATTATCTAAGTACACACACTTTTGTTTTCTCGATGGATATTCTGGTTTTTCTCAAATACCTGTTTCACATCCTGATCAAGAGAAAACCACCTTTACTTGTCCTTTTGGAACTTATTCTTATAGACGTATGCCTTTTGGTTTATGCAATGCACCTGCTACTTTTCAAAGATGTATGACTGCTATATTCTCTGATTTTTGTGAAAAGATTGTTGAGGTTTTCATGGATGATTTTTCCGTTTACGGAACTTCTTTTGATGATTGCTTAAGCAACCTTGATCGAGTTTTGCAGAGATGCGAGCAAACTAATCTTGTCTTGAATTGGGAGAAGTGCCACTTTATGGTTAATGAAGGTATTGTCTTGGGACATAAAATTTCTGAACGAGGTATTGAGGTGGATAAAGCTAAAGTTGATGCAATTGAGAAAATGCCATGTCCTAAAGATATCAAAGGTATTCGTAGTTTTCTCGGTCATGCTGGTTTCTATAGGAGATTTATTAAAGAATTCTCTAAAATTTCTAGGCCTCTTACAAATCTTTTACAAAAGGATGTTCCATTTGTTTTTGATGATGATTGTGTAGAAGCCTTTGAAACACTTAAGAAAGCCTTAAATTCTGCACCTATTGTTCAACCACCTGATTGGAACTTGCCTTTTGAAATTATGTGTGATGCTAGTGATTATGCTGTTGGTGCTGTTCTAGGACAAAGAGTTGATAAGAAATTAAAAGTCATTCATTATGCTAGTAAAACTCTAGAAAGTGCCCAACGCAATTATGCTACTACTGAAAAAGAATTCTTAGCAGTTGTGTTTGCTTGTGATAAATTCAGATCTTACATTATTGATTCTAAAGTGACTGTTCACACTGATCATGCTGCTATTAAATATCTTATGGAAAAGAAAGATGCTAAACCTAGACTCATTAGGTGGGTTCTCTTGCTACAAGAATTTGACTTGCATATCACTGATAGAAAAGGAGCTGAGAACCCCGTAGCTGATAACTTGTCTAGGTTAGAAAGTATTCTTGATGACCCACAACCTATTAGTGATAGTTTTCCTGATGAGCAATTAGCTGCAATAAATTTCTCTCATAACACTCCTTGGTATGCTGACTATGCTAATTATATTGTTGCTCAATATATACCACCTAGCTTCACTTACCAACAAAAGAAAAAATTCTTCTATGATTTAAGACATTACTTTTGGGATGACCCACATCTTTATAAAGAAGGAGTAGATGGTATTATTAGACGTTGTGTACCTGAGCATGAACAGGGACAAATCCTACGAAAATGTCACTCCGAAGCTTACGGAGGGCATCATGCGGGAGACAGAACTGCTCACAAGGTATTGCAATCTGGGTTTCATTGGTCTACTCTCTTCAAGGATGCCCATAAGTTTGTTTTATCTTGTGATGAATGTCAAAGAATTGGTAATATTGGTAAGCGTCAGGAAATGCCTATGAATTATTCTCTTGCTGTTGAACAATTTGATGTCTGGGGTTTCGATTACATGGGACCTTTTCCTTCCTCTAATGGGTATACACATATTTTGGTTGCTGTTGATTACGTTACTAAGTGGGTAGAAGCTATTCCAACTAGTAGTGCCGATCACAACACCTCTATTAAAATGCTTAAGGAAGTTATTTTCCCAAGGTTTGGAGTCCCTAGATATTTAATGACTGATGGTGGTTCACATTTTATTCATGGTGCTTTCCATAAAATGCTTGCTAAGTATGATGTTAACCATAGAATTGCATCCCCCTATCATCCTCAGTCTAGTGGTCAAGTTGAACTTAGCAATACAGAAATAAAATTAATTTTACAAAAAACTGTCAATAGGTCCCGAAAGAATTGGTCTAAGAAATTAGATGATGCACTTTGGGCTTACCGAACAGCATATAAAAATCCCATGGGTATGTCTCCTTACAAAATGGTTTATGGAAAAGCTTGTCATTTGCCTCTTGAGTTAGAACATAAAGCATATTGGGCAATTAAAGAACTCAACTATGATTTCAAACTTGCCGGTGAAAAAAGGTTATTTGATATTAGCTCACTAGATGAATGGAGAACCCAAGCTTATGAAAATGCCAAGTTATTTAAAGAAAAAGTCAAAAGATGGCATGATAAAAGAATCCAAAAGCGTGAGTTCAAAGTTGGAGAATATGTTCTTTTGTACATCTCTCGTTTCAGATTTTTTGCAGGAAAGCTTCTCTCCAAATGAGAAGGACCTTATGTTATTGAGGAGGTTTATCGATCTGGAGCTATCAAAATAAATAATGTCGAAGGTATTAACCCGAAGGTTGTCAACGGGCAAAGAATAAAACATTATATCTCAGGTACGCCCATTAATGTTGAAAGCAATATTATCCAAACTATGACACCGGAAGAACACATAAAAGAAACCTTCCGAAACACTCCAGAATCGTGAAAAAGAGGAGGTACGTGATACGGTAAGTAAACGCACTCCGAAAAATCTGCAAAAATATTTTCTGTCAGTTTTGGAATATATTAAAAATTAGGAAAATAAGAAACAGCCAGGAAGGTAACTGTCGGTGTAAAAACCAGTGGATCTCGGGTAGGGGGTCCCGAACTGTGCGTCTAAGGTTGATGGTAACAGGAGACGGGGGACACGATGTTTACCCAGGTTCGGGCCCTCTCTATGGAGGTAATACCCTACTTCCTGCTTGATTGATCTTGATGAATATGAGTATTACAAGAGTTGATCTACCACGAGATCGTAATGGCTAAAACCCTAGAAGTCTAGCCTGTCTGATTATGATTGCCTCTACAGACTAAACCCTCCGGTTTATATAGACGCCGGAGGGGGCTAGGGTTGTACAAAGTCGGTGACAGAGAAAGGAATCTTCATATCCGAATGCCAAGCTTGCCGTCCACGCCAAGGAGAGTCCCATCCGGACACGGGAGAGAGTCTTCTGTCTTGTATCTTCATGGCCCATCAGTCCGGCCCACATTACGTAGCCTGGACGCCCGAGGACCCCTTAATCCAGGACTCCCTTAGTAGCCCCTGAACCAGGCTTCAATGATGATGTGTCCGGCGCGCAGATTGTCTTCGGCATTGCAAGGCGGGTTCCTCCTCCGAATACTCCCAAAACAGACTTCGAGCACAGAAAATGTGTCCGGCTCTGCAAAACAAGTACCACACACAACCGCAGAGAGTATAATATTTCACGAGTCCAATCCGCTGACAACTTTTTGTAACGTGACACCACGTTCCTGCACGGTCATTATTTCGAACCATTCTTTAGCCTCCCACTCCACGCTTTAAGATGCGGTTTCCAGTGGCACGTCTTGTCACAGCAGAGATCGTGTCCCTTTATTACGGGATTCTCATCAATACGGGCGTGGGTAATCCAACCGTGCCGTCTGCACGGCCCTTGGGAATAGGCGAGTTTTAAGGCGAGTGGGGAGGCGCTTGATATTCACTGCCTTTATAAGGAGATAAGGATTCACCCCTTTCACCCACGCCTTCTCTTTCTCTGCCTCTCCATTCTCGAGCTCCAGCGCCCAAGTTCTCCTCTTTTCCGCCTCAAAGAAGCACTCCGACCATGTCCGGATCCGGAGCGCAAGGCAAGTGGATGGCCTCCTTTGTCAAGGAGAAGGACATCACGAAGCTCCGGGAGGCGGGGTATTTGGCCAAGGAAATCGCCCACCGGCTTCCGGCCAAGGGACAGATCATCCCCACCCCCAAGCCTCATGAGAGAGTGGTGTTCATCCCCCTTCGTCCGCGGGTTAGGGTTTCCTCTCCACCCTTTCGTCCGCGGACTCATGTTCTACTACGGGCTAGATTTCCATGATCTAGCCCCAAATTCTTTCCTCAACATCTTGTCATTTATTGTCGTGTGCGAGGCCTTCCTCCGCATCCCACCCCACTTCGGACTGTGGCTCAAGATTTTCAATGTGAAGCCGAAGGTGGTGGATGGCCAACACGCAGAGTGCGGAGGCGCCATGGTGAGCAAGATGCCCAATGTCACATGGCCCAAAGGTACCTTTGTGGAGACCGTCAAAGGGTGGCAGCAACTATGGTTCTATATCAGAGAGCCCCGCGACACCACCTGGGCCGCGGCTCCTGAATTCAAGTATGGAGCCCCAATGCGGCTCACCTCCTGGCTAGAGAAGGGCCTGAATTGGGCGTCGTCGGACGAGCTGACAGCGCTGCAGGCGCGTATCCAGAGCATGGTGGACAAGAACATCAAGCTTGTCAATGTGATCCAGGTGATGCTAGTTCGCCGGATCCTTCCATGCCAAAGCCGGACTTGCCATCTGTGGGAGTTCGATCCGGTCGAGCACCAGACCTTGCAACAGTTCTTCGGAACTACGCACGAAGACATCTGGAAGGTCCTTTTTAAGGCCAACGAGAAATGGCCGGAGACGACCGAGGACTGTGGGCACGAACTGGCCCATCCCGCCAGTCCGGTAAGTCTTTTGCGCTTCAAGGCGTATCCTTTACTTGCTTACTCAGGGAAAATGCCTAAGCCTCCCTATTTATTTTTTCAGGGCTGGACGAAGAAGGCAGAGCGGATTAAGTGTTCGGCTCCGCTGCCCGAGGAACCAGCCATCCCACTTCTGACGAAGATGCTGGTCCCGGCGCCCTACCAGGCGCCGGAGAAGAAGGCCAAGGAGACCAGAAGTGGCCTCCGTCGCAAGGGAACTTCGGCCGCGACGTCCGAAGATGCCGAGACTCACTCCTCCGCCGCAGAGGACGACGAGGAGGAGGAGGAAAGCAACTCTCCCCCTGAGGGGGGAAGGAAGAAAAGGGCGGCCTCCATAAATTTGGAGGCAGAGGCGTCCAAGAAGGGGAAGGTCTCCCTCGCGGATAACTCCGCGTGGGATGTCGATAGCAGCCCAGAGCGGCGCCCCCGAGATAAGCCCCTGGCCTGATCGTGAGTACTCAAAGACCCTGATGCATTCATATATCCAGCCTCTTTTCTCCATAGTTTTAACATGTTGAATCATGTACTTGCAGTCCGGCTCGTTCCGATCTCGAGCGATCCTCATCTTTGGGGAATTCGGTGGACCAGAAGGTGATGGACAGCGGGTCCCTTCCGGCGGCCTCTTCTCCCAAGGCCATGGATGACACCGAGGCGTTGTCCCGAAGGATCCCAGGCCAGGGAGAGACGCAGGAGGCCGTCAGCGCGGCGCCAGAGGGTGAAACCTCGGCCGCCGGACACATGGGGGAGCAAATCCCCATGGAGACTGGCAATGGGGGCTAGGTCCAATTCGGCCCCCAGCCGAATACGGTCCCGGAGACCTATACGGCTCCGGAATCCGGCAAGCAGCCTCCTTCGAAAGAAGGGGGTGTGCCTATTTCGCCGGTGACCTCTGTCCAACCAGAGGCACCGGACACCCTACTGGAAGCGCTGCGAAATGCTTCCATTGTAGAGGAACACCGTGCCCTCATGGGTACGGTGATTGAGAAGATTCAGTCCGCGAAGAGTGGACTGACCGAAGCCTGCACAAGCCTTCTAACAGGTTTTGAGGTATGAAACGCAATTATGTAAAAAGAATGTCACAGTATAGACAGTAGCCCCTGAGACACTGTCCGGTGGTCGAAAAGAAAAGCCGGACAGAGGATCAAACAATTTTCGCAGGAGATTAACCATACATGTCTATGTGAAAAAGCAGGCGTCGCTGCTGGCTGCGACCTCCCATGCTGCCAAAGTCTCCAGACTGAAGCAGAGTCTGGAGCGGGCCGAGGAAGAACTCGGCCGTGTGAAAAAGCAGCTGGAGGACAAGCAAGGTATGCCATGACCTTCTGTATATCAGAAAGGATAGATGATTTGTATTGACCATAGTGCCATGATATTTGTAGGAGCGGCGACCGAGGTGGAGGCCCTTAAAAAGGCGCTGGCCGAGGCCCAGAGGAGAGCGGCGGAGGAACAATCCGTCCGCGAAAAGCACGAGGCCAGGGTCGGTGAGGTCCAACAAGAGCTCCAGGACGCTGTAAAGAAATGCGAGTCCTTGGAGCGCAAGATTACGGATCAAGAGTCCGAGCTTGCTAAGGCCCACCAAAGCACACAAGAGGCCCAGGTTGAAGCCCAGGGCGCCCTCCAGGAAATCCAAGAGGCCAGGAAAATCACGGCGGGTAAGGCCTTTATAATGCAAAGCAAATTTGCGAAGAAAAGGTACCTCTTACTGACCCGGATTTGGAGTTCTCCAGGAGCGTTTGCTGATCTGCCGTGCAGCATTGCTGATGCTGCGGATTTCTTCTGAGCCGAAGAGAGGAGCTCAACGGAGAAGCTGTTCTGGTCGCAATACCTTGCGCCAGAGCATCCGGTGCCCTTCAGCGATCAGCTGAAACAGCTGACCGAACTGCATAGGGCGGCCGAATTGGCCATGAAGCATTTGATAATCCGTCTATGGCCTGCCGAAGCCATACCCAACAGCTACTTCGGGCTCGTGAAGCGGCTGGTTGCTGCCTGCCCTCGGCTTGATGCCATCAAGTGGTCGGTCTGCATCGAAGGTGCGCGGATGGCCTTCGCCCGTGTCAAGATACAGTGGGCGAAGATGAACGCCATCAAGCTCGCGACCGAGGGACCGCCTGCGGGCAAGGAGCACCGCACGCCCGAGCGATATTTTGACGATGTCCTGGAGGGATCCCGCATTGTAGCGGAGCAGTGTGCAAAAGACATTATCTTTGGATGAATATGTTCATGGTATCCTGTCATGTATAATGAAACAAAACTGATATGTAATATAATGTTAGTTGTTTATATCAAGATTTTTCCTCCTGTGCGGCCGTTTTATTAAACCTGAGAGTTGGCCAGTCGTCGGCTTCAGCCCCCACGTAGGTAGTACGGGGGTGTTCGGGATAGAATCTAAACACTCTTGATCCAAAGTTTGGTCCTTGAAGGAGGTGTTTAGCGCAACGAACCAGGCAATCGGACTATGTGGCTTTATCACCCTCACTTAGCCATAGGAGTTTTATAATAGAAATTTAGGCGCAGCCCCTAGTATTCGTGAGTCCGAACTAGGGTGCTGTAAACACCTGATCGGGTAGAGACCGATTCGTCGCATAATGCGGAAAAAATCGCAAAAGATTTGTAACCTCCGAAGAGCTGACCGGCTCACGCCGCATCATGACAGTAAGTTTTCGGCTTTCTCTACTGAGGTGCTCATCCGGATAAACCAGGGCACAATCGTAGTAGTTCTCCCTTTACTACCCTAGCCGATATAGCGGAACGTAATGTAGTAAGCACAGGAGCCGGGCAACCCAACTATTGACCAAAGACATGATTCGGAGCCAATGCATATAATGCTAAATTCGGGGTGCCGAACTATACTGTAAAAAGTGTTCGGACTTTGTTGCCGTAATATGGGGCGCAATAAAGCCCCTGGCAAATTTAAGCCGTACCAAAGTGTACGGGTGCAATTGATAAGATTATCAAGAAAAAATGAAGTAGTAAGCTAGTGCCGCAGAAGTTGGGCCGCGAACTGTTTCCATGATAATTTTATTGATACGTCAAAGCATATAATTAGTGCGATAAGCAACAGGGCTATTTAACATGCCATGACCAAGGGAGAGCTGCGTGCGGGTCCTGAGAACAGGTGGAGTGATCGTCAAAAAGACCTCCTAGAGATTCCCGTATACCTCAATGCTTCTTGCTGTCTTGGTGTATCTATCCTTCGAAAGGACCGATGATCAGGCCGTCTTGAGGGGCCTGTGGAAAAGAAACTTGAAAAGGATGAAAAAGAAAAAGTGAAAGTATGTGTGTCCAGGGGACGTCGAGCCGTATTATGGACCACAATCTAGTTATGCCTCCGTCTATGCCCATGGTATTTTAAGTGCGTAATTATGTACACGTGGTACGTATGCCGCCATTTGGCCGGGATGGAGATGGAGGCCGGATTGCTAGTCTAACTCCTGACGAGCCGGACTGTTATGCTGCGGAGTAGTCCGGATCCGCTTGACAGTGTCCGGGAGCTTGGCCGCTGAATTAAGATTCTGCTTGGCAAGGCCACTCTGTACTTCCGCTGCCAAGGCCGCGGTGTGCTCCTCGGTACGGAGGGAGTGCTCCGTGTTTCCATTAACTGTTATGACACCGGGTGGTCCCGACATCTTGAGCTTGAGATAAGCATAGTGTGGCACCGCATTGAATCGAGCAAATGCGGTTCGTCCGAGCAGTGCGTGATAGTCGCTGCGGAAGGGGACGATATCGAAGATCAACTCTTCACTTCTGAAGTTGTCCGGGGACCCGAAGACAACCTCCAGTGTGATTGAGCCCGTACAGCGGGCCTCTACACCTGGTATGACTCCTTTAAAGGTAGTTTTTGTGGGTTTGATCCTTGAGGGATCGATGCCTATTTTGCGCACTGTATCCTGATAGAGCAGGTTCAGGCTGCTGCCGCCGTCCATGCGGACGCGCGTGAGATGAAATCCATCAACAATTGGATCGAGGACCAGTGCGGCTGAACCGCCATGACGGATACTGGTCGGATGGTCCCTGCGATCGAAGGTGATCGGGCAGGACGACCATGGGTTGAACTTTGGGGCGACTGGCTCCATCGCGTAGATGTCCCTGAGCGCTCGTTTGCGCTCCCTTTTGGGGATATGAGTGGCGTATATCATGTTCACCGTTTTAACCTGGGGAGGGAACTTCTTCTATCCTCCTGTGTTCGGCGGACGGGACTCCTCGTCGTCGTCCTCGCTTTGCGACCCCTTCTCCTTGTTTTCGGCATTTAACTTGCCGGCCTGTTTAAAAACCCAACAGTCTCTGTTGGTATGATTGGCTGGTTTATCAGGGGTGCCGTGGATCTGACATGGACGATCGAGTATGCGGTCCAAGCTGGATGAGCCCGGATTGTTTCTTTTGTATGGCTTCTTCCGCTGGCCGGACTTGGAGCCGCTGAAACCGGCGTTGACCGCCGTGTCATCGGTAGTGCCACCATTGCTTCGACGCTTGTGCCTGTTGCGTCGGGGCTTGCCATTGCTATTCTTGGCTTCAGAGGTACCGGCATCGCTTGCAGTGTTATTGCTACGGGCTAGCCAACTATCCTCGCCCGCACAAAAGCGGGTCATGAGTGCCGTGAGGGCTGCCATGGACTTCGGCTTTTCTTGGCCGAGGTGACGAGCGAGCCATTCGTCGTGGATGCTATTCTTAAAGGCCACTAGGGCTTCGGCATCCGGGCAGTCGACGATCTGGTTCTTTTTAGTTAGGAACCTAGTCCAGAATTTCCTGGCCGACTCTCCAGGCTGTTGAACTATGTGACTTAAGTCATCGGCATCCGAAGGTCGTACATATGTGCCTTGGAAGTTGTCGCGGAAGGCGTCTTCCAAGTCCTCCCAGCTGCCAATAGAGTTTTCAGGCAGACTGTTTAACCAGTGCCGAGCTGGCCCCTTGAGTTTTAGTGGGAGGTATTTGATGGCGTGAAGGTCATCGCCGCGGGCCATATGAATATGGAGAAGAAAATCCTCAATCCATACCGCGGGATCTGTTGTTCCATCATATGATTCGATATTTACGGGTTTAAACCCTTCTGGGAATTCGTGCTCCATTACTTCATCAGTGAAGCAGAGGGGATGTGCGGCGCCTCTATATCGGGCCAAGTCACGACATAGTGCGGATGTAGTCCGTCTGCGGTTTTCGGCCCGGACGTGGTTATGCTCGTTACGTCTGGCTTGATAGCCGTCGTCGCGCGCCAGGGCATGCCCCCGCGATCCGTAGATCGATCTGGACTGACCTGCTCTGTTCTCCAGGTCTTGCCATAGGTCATATGTGTATTCCCGAGCTGTGGTGTCTTTGCCTTTACGGCGAGGTAGTATGGGCAGGTGTTCGGCTTGGGTTGCCGCTTTGTCCCGGCCACGTGGTGGTTGGTTAGCCGCATTACGTGTTGATGGCATGGGCTCAAGTGCCTCGTCGTCGAATTGGGGTAGCAGTTTACGCTTCAGGTAACTTTTAATGGCGCTCGAGTCCGTATTCCTAGGCTGCCAGGACATCAGTCCATCTGTCGTTGAGTAGATCTTGATCAGCTTGAAGCTGCTGCTGTTTCTTTTTCAGGCTCCTCGCAGTGGATATTAGCCGGCGCTTAAAGCGCTCCTGCTCGACGGGTTCCTCAGGCACGATAAAGTCTTCGTCGCCGAGGCTCACCTCATCTTCGGAGAGTGGAAGATAGTTACTGTCCTCCGAGTCTTCATTTATGGCCTGTTCGTCGGGGCTGACTTGCCCATCTTCCCTATCGTCCTGTTCGGAAGTCGGCTCGACGGGATCTTCTTTGTCTTCGGCATCGTCCGGAGTATTGTTTTCTCTCGTGCTGGTATTGCTGTCTTTTCCACGGCGTGATTTAGAGCGGTGCCGCTGACGTCGGCGCTTTGGCTGTGTCTCAGGAGGTTTATCGTCGACTGGATCTTTCTCGTTATCGCCGTTATTCTCTTTGGGAGTATCCACCATGTACACGTCATATGAGGAGGTGGCTGTCCAGCGCCCAGTAAACGGCGGGTTTTGGGCCTGCTCCTCTCCGGCATCGTCGTCCATATCGTCGATATCTTTGGAGTCGTAATCGAGCATGTCGGTTAAGTCTTCGACAGTGGCAATGAAGTGGGCGGTGGGTGGGAAGCGAAATTCTCCGTCATCAGCCTCCAGTTCAAACCGGATATAATTCGGCTGTGAGCCCCCCGCTAAGGAGAGGGTTTTTAATGAGTTTAGCACATCACCCAAAGGTGAGTGCCGGAAGATGTCCGCGGAGCTGAACTCGACGATCGCGCCCGATCGAGCTCGATGGGCGCGGACGCACGCGGTTCGGAACCAGTGGCCGGAGACGAATCCGAGGTTCCGGTGACACAGATCTCGTTCGATGTTGGGTCTGTGTGCGGCTCCAACGCCGCTGAGTCTACGGCTTCCATGGCGGGGTTGAGCTTCCCGTCCTCGGATGGCGCAATCTGCTCCGGATCTAGGGCCAGAGCAGTTACAGGCGCTATCTCCCGGGTATGGTCCGATGACAGATTTAGGTCATGTATATCGCGGTGGCAGGGAGCGGCTGCCATGGGCTCGAATCCGTCGAAGATCAAGTCTCCGCGGATATCAGCAACGTAGTTCAAGCTTCCAAACCTGACCTGATGGCCAGGGGCGTAACTGTCGATCTACTCTAGATGGCCAAGCGAGTTGGCCCGCAGTATGAAGCCGCCGAATACGAAGATCTGGCCGGGGAGAAAGACCTTCCTCAAGGCAGCATCGTTGTGGATGATTGATGGAGCCATCGAATCTTCTAGCGATGACACAGCGAAACTCTCAATGAAAGCACCAATGTCGGTGTCAAAACCGGCGGATCTCGGGTAGGGGGTCCCGAACTGTGCGTCTAAGGTCGATGGTAATAGGAGACGGGGGACACGATGTTTACCCAGGTCCGGGCCCTCTCTATGGAGGTAATACCCTACTTCCTGCTTGATTGATCTTGATGAATATAAGTATTACAAGAGTTGATCTACCACGAGATCGTAATGGCTAAAACCCTAGAAGTCTAGCCTGTCTGATTATGATTGCCTCTACGGACTAAACCCTCCGGTTTATATAGACACCGGAGGGGACTAGGGTTGTACAAAGTCGGTTACAGAGAAAGGAATCTTCATATCCGAACGCCAAGCTTGCCGTCCACGCCAAGGAGAGTCCCATCCGGACACGGGAGAGAGTCTTCTGTCTTGTATCTTCATGGCCCATCAGTCCGGCCCACATTACGTAGCCTGGACGCCCGAGGACCCCTTAATCCAGGACTCCCTCAGTAACTCTGGTGGGCACAAGACACCAGGGCGCGCCTGGCAGCCAGGCGCGCCCAGGTGGGTTGTGCCCACCTCGGGTACCTTCCGGACTCCGTTTTTCTCCCGTTTTCTTGTTTCCCAAGATAAAAAATATTTATATACCCCCGAACCTATTGACCACCGTATCACAGAGAAATCTTCTATTTTCTTTTCTTGCTGTTTTTCTAACATATCTGAAAATATGTCATCCCAAGACTCGGAGGGTGAGAGCTATGTTGCTGATTATATCTCAAACCCCAAGGTTTATGGTAATGAGGAGCACTATAGCTGGACTTCGGAGGAGGAAGAATACTATGATCCTAAAGGGGAGGAGGAGACAAGCTCAGATGAAGATGAAGTTCCATTGCCTCAACCTGGGGACATGCACGTGGAATTCAAGAAGTCAAGTCTCCCCAACAAAGCAAAGAAATCTAAGATCCAGTTTATCCCCTTTCATCTCTTGCAGGAAAACAAGCAAGAATTATGCAAAAAGATATTAGAGCTCGAGCAGGAGATCGGTGACTTAAAGGAGGAAAATTTCATCCTCAAGCGTAAGCTAAGGAAGAAAGACAAACCCGCCACATCATCACCACCACTTTCTTCATCACCAAAGGAGACTTGAGTATCGGGTATGGGCACTCTCCTTGGCTTGTGCCAAGCTTGGGGAGGTGCCCCGGTATCGTATCACCTCCATTATCTTTTGCCTTTACTTATCTTAGTTCGATTCTTAGTTATCTTTCGATTTAGTTGAATAAAAGTTTAGTTCGATCCTTTCTTTTCAAGTGCTTGCTTAGTGATCTATCCCTGTAATCGTGTGCGAGATATATAATAAAGTTTAGTCTGAGTTTTGTTTTCTTTACTTTCATGTTCAATAAAAAGAAAGGAAATAAATGAAAAAGATCATATGCTAATCTTATGGTAAGTAATGACATCACATAAGGAAGAGTATAAGTAGAAAATTTTATTGGAGATTTACAAACATAGCATTGGTCAATGATGCAATTCATGAAAGAATTAATAAGGGAAGAGAAGATTCACATGCAAATACACTATCTTGGACGTCTTTTATGATTGTGAGCCCCCATCAAAATATTATATGCCAAAATTATTGATGTTGGGCAAGGAAGACAACGTAATGATTTTTGTTTGTTCATATTCACATAGAAGTTATATTGTCATAGATCCTTTAACATGTGGTGCTTGCCCCATCTTTTCTAGCCAAAAATTCCACACTAAGTAGAGATACTACTTGTGCATCCAAAACCCTTAAACCAAATCTTGTTTTGAGAGTCCACTATACCTACCTATGGATTGAGTAAGATCCTTCAAGTAAGTTGTTATCGGTACAATAAGGCAATAAAAATTGCTTCTAAATGTGTTAGATCATTTAGTGTAAGAGAAAATTGAGCATTGTACAAACTTGTGATGGCAAAGAATAAAGGCGACAGACTGCATAATAAAGGTTGCTATCATAAGGGGCAATATAACGTGACGTTCTTTTGCACTAAGAGATTGAGCATACAACCAAAAAGCGCATGGCAAACTCTGCTTCCCTCTGCGAAGGGCCTATCTTTTACTTTTATGTATTTACTTGTATGCAAGAGTCAAAGTATCTCTCTATTCCTTTTTATTTTCTCTTTTGGCAAGCACCATGTGGTGAGGAAAGATCTAGGCACATATATCCAGTTGGATATGGGTGGGCATGAGTTATTATTGTTGACATCACCCTTGAGGTGAATATGTTGGGAGGCGAAACTATAAGCCCCTATCTTTCTATGTGTCAGGTTGAAACTTTTTGCCCATGTGTATGCGGTGAGTGTTAGCAATCATAGAAGACTATATGATGGTTGAGTATGTGGACTTGCCAAAAAGGCTTCGATACATGAC
Organism: Thinopyrum elongatum; assembly: GCA_011799875.1. Lineage (NCBI taxonomy): Eukaryota > Viridiplantae > Streptophyta > Magnoliopsida > Poales > Poaceae > Thinopyrum > Thinopyrum elongatum. The sequence continues at coordinate 690,067,342 of CM022298.1, read as the reverse complement.
CCTTCATGAAAAGATGATGAATTGTAGTTGCAAAGTTGACTGAGAACATAGTTTGTTGATTTTTAATAGAGTTTATGCTTTATACTTCGATGTTGTGATGAATTGTTACTTGTTCATGAGAAGTTTATGATAAACATTATGTGATAAAAGTTCTATAATAAAGTTTGTTGCTGTTATAATAATATACATGATGCTTCTATGTCCGTATTTTGTTTTTATCGACACCTCTCTCTCTAAGCATGTGGACATGTTTTTCGATATCGGTTTTCGCTTGAGGACAAGCGAGGTCTAAGCTTGGGGGAGTTGATACGTCCATTTTGCATCATGATTACCTACTATTATTTATAATGTTTTTATGCATAATAATGCTTTTTGGAGTAATTCTAATTCCTTTTCTCTCATAATATGCAAGGTTCACACAAAGAGGGAGAATACCGGCAGCTGGAATTCTGGACCTGGAAAAGCTACACCAGGCCACATATTCTGCACAACTCCAAATGAGCTGAAACTTCACGGAGATTTTTTATGGAATATATAAGAATTATTGAAGCAAATAACTACCATAGGGGGCCCACCAGGTGGGCACAACCCACCTGGGCGCGCCAGGGCCCCCAGGCGCGCCCTGGTGGGTTGTGCCCTCCTCGGCCCACCTCTGGTGCCCCTCTTCTGGTATATAAGTTATTTCGACATAGAAAAAAGAAGGGGAGGACATTCGGGACGAAGCGCCGCCGTCTCAAGGCGGAACTTGGGCAGGAGCACTTTTGCCCTCCGGCGGAGCGATTCCGTCGGGGGAACTTCCCTCCCGGAGGGGGAAATCATCGTCATCATCATCACCAACAACTCTCCCATCTTGGGGAGGGCAATCTCCATCAACATCTTCAACAGCACCATCTCCTCTCAAACCCTAGTTCATCTCTTGTGTTCAATCTTTGTACCGGAACCTTAGATTGGTGCTTGTGGGTGACTAGTAGTGTTGATTACATCTTGTAGTTGATTACTATATGGTTTATTTGGTGGAAGATTATATGCTCAAATCCATTATGCTATTTAATACCCCTCTGATCTTGAGCATGATTATCATTTGTGAGTAGTTACTTTTGTTCTTGAGGTCACGGGAGAAATCTTGTTGCAAGTAATCATGTGAATTTGATATGTGTTCGATATTTTGATGGTATGTATGTTGTGATTCCCTTAGTGGTGTCATGTGAACATCGACTACATGGCACTTCACCTTATTAGGGCCTAAGGGAATGCATTGTGGAGTAGTTATTAGATGATGGGTTGCGAGAGTGACAGAAGCTTAAACCCTAGTTTATGCGCTACTTCGTAAGGGATTGATTTGGATCCAAAAGTTTAATGCTATGGTTAGATTTTATCTTAATACTTTTCTCGTAGTTGCGGATGCTTGCGAGGGGGTTAATCATAAGTAGGAGGTTTGTTCAAGTAAGAACAACACCTAAGCACCGGTCCACCCACATATCAAATTATCAAAGTAGCGAACACGAACCAAATCAACATGATGAAAGTGACTAGATGAAATTCCCGTGTACCCTCAAGAACGTTTTGCTTATCATAAGAGACCGTTTTGGCATGTCCTTTGCCTCAAAAGGATTGGGCTACCTTGCTGCACTTTTGTTACCGTTACCGTTACTTGCTCGTTACAAATTATCTTGCTATCAAACTACTCGTTACTTATAATTTCAGTGCTTGCAGAGAATACCTTGCTGAAAACTACTTGTCATTTCCTTCTGCTCCTCGTTGGGTTCGACACTCTTACTTATCAAAAGGACTAAGATTGGTCTCCTATACTTGTGGGTCATCAGCACATCACAGAAAACCGTTCCCGTGATGCCTACACCAACTAGAGAGGAAGCTAATGATGATGATCATGAAACTTCAGATCAAGTTACTACTGAATCTCGTAGGTCGACCAGAGCACGATCCGCACCAGAGTGGTACGGTGATCCTATCCTGGAAGTTATGTTATTAGACCATGGCGAGCCTACGAACTATGAAGAAGCTATGATGAGCCCAGATTCCGATAAATGGCTCGAGGCCATGAAATCTGAGATAGGATCCATGTATGAGTACAAAGTATGGACTTTGGTGGACTTGCCTGATGATTGGCAAGCCATTGAGAATAAATGGATCTTCAAGAAGAAGACTGACGCTGATGGTAATGTTACTATCTATAAAGCTCGACTTGTCGCAAAAGGTTTTCGACAAGTTCAAGGGGTTGACTACTGATACATCTCCAGCGTATCTATAATTTTTTATTGTTCCATGTTGTTATATTATCATTCTTGGATGTTTTACAATCATTTTATATCATTTTTTGGTACTAACCTATTGACATAGTGCCCAGTGCCAGTTGCTGTTTTCTGCATGTTTTTTACATCGCAGGAAATCAGTACCAAACGGAGTCCAAACGCAGCAAAACTTTTTGTGGATTTTTTTGGACCAGAAGACATCCAGTGAGTCGGAGAAGCACCTAGGGGGTGCTCTGAGGGGAGCACAACCCACCAGGGCGCGCTTGGAGGCCCAGGCGCGCCCAGGTGGGTTCTGCCCACCTCATCCGCCTCCCGCACCGCCTCTTTGCTCTATAAATACCCCAATATTCCAGAAACACTAGGGGAGTCGACGAAAATCAATTCCAGCCACCGCAAGTTCCAGAACCATCGTATCCAATCTAGACACCATCACGGAGGGGTTCATCATCCTCATTGGTGCCTCTCCGATGATGCGTGAGTAGTTCATTGTAGACCTTCGGGTCCGTAGTTAGTAGCTAGATGGCTTTCTCTCTCTTGTTTGATTCTCAATACAATGGTCTCTTGGAGATCCATATGATGTAACTCTTTTTTGCGGTGTGTTTGTTGGGATCCGATGAACTTTGAGTTTATGATCAGATCTATCTTTTTATCCATGAAAGTTATTTGAGTCTTCTTTGATCTCTTATATGCATGATTGCTTATAGCCTCGTATTTCTTCTCCGATATTTGGGTTTTGTTTGGCCAACTTGATCTATTTATCTTGCAATGGGAAGAGGTGCTTTGTGATGGGTTCGATCTTACGGTGCTTGATCCCATTGACAGAAAGGGAAACGACACGTATGTATCGTTGCCATTAAGGATAACAAGATGGGGTCTATTTCTACATAAATAGATCTTGTCTACATCATGTCATCGTTCTTATTGCATTACTCCGTTTCTCCATGAACTTAATACACTAGATGCATGCTGGATAGCGGTCGATGTGTGGAGTAATAGTAGTAGATGCAGGCAGGAGTTGGTCTACTAATCTTGGACGTGATGCCTATATAATGATCATTGCCTGGATATCGTCATGATTATTTGAAGTTCTATCAATTGGCCAACAGTAATTTGTTTCCACCGTTTGCTATTTTTCTCGAGAGAAGCCACTAGTGAAAACTACGGCCCCCGGGTCTCTTCTTTAATATATTTGCCTTCAAGATCTATTTTGCTATTCGCTCTTTTATTTATTTGCAACTTTTATTTTCAGATCTATTTATCCAAAGACCCAAAAATACCTCGCTGAATTTTATTTACTTTTATTTGCATCTTTCAATCTACTACAATTTTATCTATCTCGTTACCCGAAAGGGATTGACAACCCCTTTAACACGTCGGGTTGCAAGTATTTGTTCTTTGTGTGCAGGAGCTGTTTACGTGGTGTTGCTTGGTTCTCCTACTGGTTCGATAACCTTGGTCTCATCACTGAGGGAAATACCTACCGTCGCTGTGCTGCATCATCCCTCCCTCTCTAGGGAAAAACCGACGTAGTTCTAGCAGACATCAACTACGATGAGACTTTCTCACCCATAGCGATGCTTAAGTCTGTCCGAATCATGTTAGCAATTGTCGTATTTTATGATTATGAAATCTGGCAAATGGATGTAAAAAAAACCTTGCATTCCTTAATGGGTTTCTTGAGGAAGAGTTGTATATGATGCAACCGGAAGTTTTTGTCAATCCTAAAGGTGCTAACAAAGTGTGCAAGCTCCAGCGATCCATCTATGGACTGGTGCAAGCATCTCGGAGTTGGAATATACGCTTTGAGGAAGTGATCAAAGCATATGGTTTTATACAGACTTATGGTGAAGCCTGTATTTACAAGAAAGTGAGTGGGACCTCTGTCGCATTTCTGATATTATATGTGGATGACATATTGCTAATTGAAAATGATATACAATTTCTGGATAGCATAAAAGGATACTTGAATAAGAAATTTTCAATGAAATACCTCGGTGAAGTTGCTTACATATTAGGCATCAAGATCTATAGAGATAGATCAAGACGCTTGATAAGATTTTCAATGAGTATATACCTTGACAAGATTTTGAAGGAGTTCAAAATGGATCAGTCAAAGGAGTTCTAGCCTGTATTGTAAGGTGTGAAGTTGAGTAAGACTCAAAGCCCGACCACGGCAGAAGATAGAGAGAGAATGAAAGTCATTCCCTATGCCTCAGCCATAGGTTCTATAAAGTATGCCATACTTTGTACCAGACCTATTGTGTACCTTGCCATGAGTTTGGCAAGGGGGTACAATAGTGATCTAGGTGTAGATCACTGGACATCGGTCAAAATTATCCTTAGTTACCTAAGAGGACTAAGGAAATATTTCTCGGTTATGGAGGTGATAAAGAGTTCGTCATAAAGGGTTAAGTCGATGCAAGCTTTGACACTGATTCGGATGACTCTGAGTCTCAATCTGGATACGTATTGAAAGCGGGAGCAATTAGCTAGAGTAGCTCCATGCAGAGCATTGTAGACATAGAAATTTGCAAAATACATACGGATCTGAATGTGACAGACCCGTTGACTAAACTTCTCTCACAAGCAAAACACGATCACACCTTAGTACTCTTTGGGTGTTAATCACATGGCGATGTGAACTAGATTATTGACTCTAGTAAACTCTTTGGGTGTTGGTCACATGGCGATGTGTACTATGGGTGTTAATCACATGGCGATGTGAACTAGATTATTGACTGTAGTGCAAATGGGAGACTGATGGAAATATGCCCTATAGGCAATAATAAAATGGTTATTATTATATTTCCTTAATCATGATAAAGGTTTATTATTCATGCTAGAATTGTATTGACCGGAAACTTAAATACATGTGTGGATACATAAACAAATACCGTGTCCCTAGTGAGCCTCTACTAGACTAGCTCGTTGATCAATGATGGTTAAGGTTTCCTAATCATAGACATGTGTTGTCACTTGATAACGGGATCACATCATTAGGAGAATGATGTGATGGACAAGACCCATCCGTTAGCTTAGCATATGATCGTTCAGTTTATTGCTATTGCTTTCTTAATGTCAAATACATATTCCTTCGACTATGAGATTATGCAACTCCCGGATACCGGAGGAATACCTTGTGTGCTATCAAACGTCACAACGTAACTGGGTGATCATAAAGATTCTCTACAGGTATCTTCGAAGGTGTTTGTTAAGTTGGCATAGATCGAGATTAGGATTTGTCACTCCGTGTATCGGAGAGGTATCTCTGGCCCCTCTCGGTAATACACATCATAAGAAGCTTTGCAAGCAAAGTGACTAAGGAGTTAGTTGCAAGATGATGTATTACGGAACGAGTAAAGAGACTTGCCGGTAACGAGATTGAACTAGGTATGAAGATACCGATGATCAAATCTCGGGCAAGTAACATACCGACAGACAAAGGGAATTACGTATGTTGTCATAAAGGTTCGACCGATAAAGATCTTCGTAGAATATGTAGGAACCAATATGGGCATGTAGGTCCCGCTATTGGTTATTGACCAGAGAGGCGTCTCGGTCATGTCTACATCATTCTCGAACCCGTAGGGTCCGCACGCTTAACGTTCGTTGACGATATAGTATTATATGAGTTATGTATGTTGGTGACCGAATGTTGTTCGGAGTCCCGGATGAGATCACGGACATGAAGAGGAGCTCCGGAATGGTCTAGAGGTAAAGATTGATATATGGGATAATAGTGTTTGGTCTTCAGAAGGGTTCCAGAATTCACCGGAAGGGGTTTCGGATGTTTCCCGAAATGTTCTGGTGCGAGAACACTTTATTTGGGCCAAGGGGTAAAGCCCACTTTATTTGAGAACACTTTATTTTGAAAAGTGCAAAAGGAAGTTTTGCGGAGGCCCCTGGCGTCTGGGTCCAGACGTCGGGAACCCTGGCGTCTGGTCCTGGAGTTCGAGAAGGACTCTTGCCTTTCGGGCAAAACCGACTTTGAGGAGGCTTTTACTCCAAGTTTCGACCCCAGGGCTTAACATATAAATAAAGAGGCAGGGCTAGCACCCAAGACACATCAAGATTCACCAAGCCGTGTGCCGGCAACCCCGTCCCCTCTAGTTTATCCTCCGTCATAGTTTCTGTTGTGCTTGGCGAAGCCCTGCGGAGATTGTTCTTCACCAACACCGTCACCACGCCGTCGTGCTGCCGGAACTCATCTACTACTTCGCCTCTCTTTTTGGATCGAGAAGGTGAGGACGTCATCGAGCTGAACGTGTGCTGAACGCGGAGGTGCCGTACGTTCGGTACTTGATCGGGATGGATCGTGAAGGTGTACGACTACATCAACTGCATTGATAAACGCTTCCGCTTTGCGATCTTCAAGGGTATGAAGATGCTCTTCTCTCTCATAGCTATGCATCTCCATGGATAGATCTTGCATGTGCGTAGATTTTTTTTTGTTTTCCATGCAACGTTCTCCAACAGATATCAACGTGCTTCAACGCTCGCCAGTGTTTGCAAAGCTTGCCGAAGGCAACAGCCCGCCGGTGAATGTTACCATCAACGGCCACAACTACGACAAAGGATACTACCTAGGTGACGGTATCTATCCTCAGTGGACCACTATTGTGAAGACAATCCTCAACCCTGTCGGAGAGAAGAGGAAAGGATTTGCCCAAGATCAAGAGAGTGCTAGGAAGGACGTCGAGCGTGCCTTTGGTGTTCTGCAATCTCGATGGGGCATCGTTCGGTTTCCTGCTAGGGCTTGGAGCACCAAAAGGTTGTGGGAGGTGATTATTGCTTGTGTGATCATGCACAATATGATCGTAGAGGATGAGCGCCAGGAACATATCTACGATCAAGAGTTTCAGTTTCAGGGTGAGAATGTTGTGCCTGAGCATGAAGGAGCGGCAACGTTTGCACAGTTCATCCAATTTCATCATGAAATGCGTGATTGGAAAACTCACATGCAGCTGCAAAATGATTTGGTTGAGTATATGTGGGCTCATGTTGGCAACCAATAGATGTATCTTTTTTTCAAATGTATTTGAGACAATTTAATTTTTATTCGGCTTGTAAAACTATGCTAAATTTATTTGGTTGTGAGAAACTATGCTATTTTTGTTTGCTTGTGAAACTATGCAAAATGTGTGCATATTTGTTGAAAAACGGCGGCCAGCCGGCCACGCCGGCAAATATGCGTCGGCGTGTTGGACGCACTGCCGACCCAAATCAAAAAGAGGGCAGCCGACCCAAACGGACAAAATCGCCGTCGTTTGGGTCGGCACGTTGGAGTTGCTCTTACACACAAAAAATATGCTACATGATCACATCCAGAAAAAATGACTACTTGTGTGCTTTTTTTGCTGTAGGTTTAATAACTACTCCCTCTGTTCCTAAATATTTGTCTTTTTAGAGATTTCAAATGGACTATCACATATGGATGTATAAAGACATATTTTAGAGTGTAGATTCACTCATTTTGCTCCGTATGTAGTCACTTGTTGAAATCTCTAGAAAGACAAATATTTAGGAACGGAGGGAGTAGAAAAAAATGACTACTTGTGTGCTTTTTCTGCTGCTAGTTTAATGACTAGAACAAAACAGTGAAGCGAACCAAACTTAGTAACTAATCCGATGCTAAAATTCCAAAGAACAGCAATGAGATTTGGAAACACTATGCACGATCCATGAGAAGAAGAAATGGAGAATTTGCCTAGTGGAGGGTAGGGGTCATCGCGAGGGACTCTCTGGTAACTCATTGCCTTTTCTTTTCCCTTTCTTTCCTGCCTTCCAACTATCTGTGTGCTGTTCCTTGCGTGTTTATGGATAGCTGCTGAATATCGACACACACAGCTACCTTTTTTCCTCACAGAAAAAAAACTAGTGCTTATTTTCCCTTATCATAAACAGTCAAAAGGAAACTTAATTGGTTTGATAAAACAAATCTGAGTGTGTGTGGATGTGAACAGTCAGCTGGTTTGAGTGTGTGTGGATGTTAACATGTCATTATGCATAGTGAAATGCCACATTCACATATTTTGCACTGCTAGTCTAATACTAATGTATATAGAACCATACTAATTTTAGAAAAAGTGACAAAGAAACTGTACTGCATATTGGGAATCAGCTGGCCAAAAGTTAGATTTTATGATGATGATATTTTGTGAAGTCAGAAAGCCACATGTCATTGTTAATGACAAGGACACTATGCACAACTAACCAGCCTTAGTAGGATTATTTCTCCTCTTTCATAATCTTTCATACCATCACAAAAACACCTTGAGTTAGAAGATGGTATCCTCCATTTTGTACATCTTTGCGACCGCACCGAGCTAATTTTCTCCATGCATGGAACATGACACATGAACATCAGTATGCATTGTATGAAAGAGACAGCCTAGCATGGGCGACAAGAGCCACTCAGGCTAGCCAAGGAGACTGCCCATGAAACCACACCCCAAGGCCAATTAAGCCTTGAGGGAGGAAGAAGACACAGGCAAGTCATCCTTGGCTATCAGAGATAAGGCTTCTGCAGCCATGTAAGGCTTGCTCTCTGCTAATGCATCACCCCTACTGAACTTCGGTCTCTTCTATTCTTGGTTTGCAGTATTTCTTCCATCCAACATCTATTTATATATGCACGTCCTAGAGAACAAGATCTAATCATCGTGTTTGCGGCATGTAGGCCTCTACCAGAGTATCTTATCATTGCCGCCTTTTGGCTAGCAGAATATATTCTAGATGTCAACTTATATGGAATGTCAAATATCATGATATACAACTTTATGTTGCATTTTGAATTATATGATTTTTCCTTGGAATCTTCTTAAAGCTAGCTAGCATGATCAATCCCATATCATTACTCACCCGCAAAAAAAAAAGTCCCATATCATTAATAAAGGACACGGAAAGTTGAATTGCGTATCTGATTTACAGCCTTATAACTATAGTGACCAAACAGAGGGAACGCACTACTGTTTACACCGCAGAACATGCAGCGATAATTTCGTCTTTAGATAATTTGAACGTATTTTAATCCAACAAACCAAGTTACTCTGTTGACAGATATAAAATGTAGTAACCATTCTAGTCCCTCCGTTTCTAAATATTTGTCTTTTTAGAGATTTCAAATGGACTACTACAAACGGATGTATATAGACATATTTTAGAGTGTAGATTCACTCATTTTGCTTCATATGTAGTCACTTAGTGAAATCTCTAGAAAGACAAATATTTAGGAACGGAGGGAGTATTAAATAAATATGCATTATGCTCCCTTTATGTTGTTTTCCAGCAGTTTTAAGAATTAATATGCCTGTGAAATTCAGGTTAAAAGCAAAAACATTAGCATCGTGAGGGCAGCAGCCATCATGTACTCCCTCCGTTTCAAAATTCTTGTCTTAAATTTGTCTAAATATGGATGTATTTAGTCATGTTTTAGTGTTAGATACATACGTATCTAGACAAATGTTAGACAAGAATTTTGGGACGGAGGTAGTAGTATTTATATTCACCAAGGAAAGAGTGTGGTCTCAAGTCACCAGATTGACCGAAAAAATTGGATCGCCCCGGTGTCACCCACCGCGCGGGCGACACAGGTGCCCCACTCTCGGCCCCACTCTTCCTCTTCTCTCCCACTCCGTTTGCCAGCCGGATCCACATGGGGCAAAGTCCTTGCGGTGGTCGGTGGCGGCGGGTCCTCGCGCTGTCGGGTCAGCTCCGGCGGCGCTCTTCGGCAGGCTGGCTCGACACCGACGGCGCAGAACATGTAGGCAGATCAACGTGGCTCTGGTGGCGTGGATCGACACCAGGCTGATAGGCGCGGCTTCGACGGTGCGAATCGATGCAAGGCAGATCAACGTGTCCTGCGGCATGGGTCAGCCTTCAAGCATTCCGGCGGTGGGGATCTTTGCGCTGCTGCTAGCCCTATCCAGACGGTGATTCACCCCCCCTGGTGCTCGTTTTGGTGGTGCCGACTGCCGCGGGCGCGATGGCCGTAGGCTCCGGTGATCCGGTTTGGGTCAGCGTGCGTCTGATGGATCTGGCCTCGCTTTGGCCGTAGTCGAGATCTCTAAAGGTGGCGTTCCGGTGCACACAATACTGGATGGAGGTTCGTCGAGCAAATCCGGGTGAAAACCCTGCTCTCGGCTAGTTGCCAAGGGCGACGATGGCGACGTTCTTCTGCCTCTACAGCATGCGCATGCGGTGACCACTGAGGGTGCCTTGGACCGGTGTGTGCCCTAGACCCGGCAATGCGGCTGGTTGGGGCCTCCGACTTCAGATGTTGGGCTTTGGTGTGAGATCTGTGTATGCGGCTCAGACAATCTGCACCCTTTCATCAAGTTGATAGGAGCAGCGACAGATGTTGTTGAGATGGTGCCTTCAGACTTATTGATGTATTACTTTGTAAGGTCTTGGTGAATAATTAATAAAATAACTGCATGCATCGCCATGATGTAGAGGCTGAGGGTCATTCTCCTTTTCGAAAAAAATTAATATGGACCAGCTCGAAACTATTTCCAGTTCTATCAGAGATGAACAAATGCTCCAGACGATAATATTTTAGAAGCCATACATGGATCCCATGTTTGTTAAGTGAATTTCAGGCGATACTCGTGTTTTATCGCAACTTTCACTGTAAAGATCTATCATAAAACTAAGCTTCTAAGGCCTTGTACAATGGTGGGTGCTTATGCACAGGTGCTTGAGGAAAAAGAGCAGCGTCGCACGTCGTCCTACAATGCAGAGGTGCTAGGCAGAGGTGCTTCGGTTGCTCAGCTGGAGAAGTTGGGCCTTTTGTTCTTTTCTTTTTTCTGTCGATGGAGGCTGGAAGGGAGCAGTTATTCTTCTAAGCACCGGCTGGCACCCGGAGCAAACATTTGCTTCTGCCTAGCTTCCCAAGCACCCGTGCAATCCGATATGAAGAAAAAAACCGGGTTTTTTTCTATGGCACCTGGCTAAGCATCTGCCATTGTACATGGCCTAAGAGGCGTGTGTGAAGTTCTTACTAGGTTTTGGTTGTATGCCTCCTCACAAAAGCAAGAGTTTTCACCTTTTCAGCTCACAAAAGCCGGCGGTTTTGGTTGCTAGCTAGCTTTGTTACGTTGCTATACGTGGGTGCTACCTCCGGTGAAGTAACCATCAAGCTTTGTGCACTTTTTGTTTCTTTTTTTGCGGGGAAAGCTTCGTGCACTCGTGTCTCGCTGAAATCAATTGTCTAGCTTGGCCGCTACGTACGTGATCGTCTGATGGAAAGTACTCGTCGAGCCGACGTACAAGTCGGGCCTGTGGCCAACACTCTCTTGCATGTGGGTCTGATCATCTGATGGTTCTCTTTAGCCACTTTACATGGCAGTGTCGTCAATTTTGAAATTGTACTATTGTATTAGTATGAGACAGAAACCAAGTGTAAAAACACCTTTTTTGTCTTTTTATTTATTTATGCAGTACATATAATCCCTCCGTTCCTAAATATAAGACTTTGTAGAGATTTCGATGCGGACTACATACGAAGCAAAATGAGTGAATCTACACTCTAAAATATGTTTATACACATCCGTATGTAGTCCGTATTGAAATCTCTATAAGATCTTATATTTAGAAACAGGCTATATTAAATCATTATATGATTGCAGGCTCTTTTCGATGCCACTTAACCTTCACATTGATAATCTTTTTACTACAAATGCTTAGTCCACAGGCTTACATCAGGTAGCGAGAGGAGCCTGTTGTGGGGTTGCAACAACCAACAAGGTATGCTGCACTGCACAGGAAAGCCTAGATAACAAGATATGCTGCACTGCATTGCACAGGCTTACTGCATCTATTTATGCACACACGTCCTAGATAACAAGATCTAATCCTGTTTGGTGCATGCATGTAGGCCTCTACCAGAGTATCTTATCATTATCACCTTTTGGGATAGCAGAATATATTCTAAATGTCAACTTATTTGGAATGTCAAATATCATGATATACAACATTATGTTGCATTTTGAATTATATGTTTTTTTCCTTGGGACTTGTGAGATGGGAGCATTTTGACTCCTTTGAAAGCGATTCATGATATGATGCTCAAATCTGTTTAAAGCTAGCTAGCATGCTCAATCCCATATCTTTGCTAAAAGGATACGAGAAGTTGATACAAACTACTACAACTTCAACATTTTTTCTATTGATCTCATAAGCGTTTTACCCAATTCCTATAAGCCTAAATAATGCAATGTTTAATCCTTTGTTTGCTTCCTGGGTGATACAGAATACTGGCAAGCAGTTCGCACATGGCAAGCATATGCAGCTACCTGTGCACCAATGGATCTAGTGGTGGAGCTAGATGAAGATGTCGGGGGTAAAGAGAAAACATGAGTGTTTTGGGGGAGGGGGGCTAATGACTACACTTTCTTGTATTTAAGACCCTACAATATATTTTTCTTTAGTGATTATGGCCCTGTTTGGTTGAAGGCCTGGACAACATGACTGGAGAAAATTCATGCCTAGATTGAGAATCAAATGTTAAGACAATTTTTCCTGGCCAGGCTACTCTAGTGCACATGCGTTTGGTTTGTGGCCTGAGCCTGCTGTTGCTTTACTGTGTAATTAGTACATATTGAAACCCACATCCATCGATTCTATGCAAAAGAAATAATAAAATAATGCTAGGCACAGCAGCAGGCACACTTAGGTGTTGGAAATATGCCCTAGAGGCAATAATAAATTGGTTATTATCACATCATCATAGATGCAGCAAAATTGATGAAGATTGCCTCCCCAATGGTTTCCCCCTCCGGCAGAGTACCGGAAAAGGTCTCTGGATGGAATCATGGAAGAACAGAGGCTTGCCGCCGCGTTAAAATTGTTTCGGGTCTCGCTCTGGGGGTTTCTGAATTTTAGGGAATTTATAGGTCAGGAATTAGGTCAAACGGAGCCACATGGGCCCCACAAGTGTTGATGCCCCCCCCCCCCCCCAGGGGCGTGCCCCTTGAGCTTGTGACTCCCTCGGGAGTCCTTTGGTCCCTCCCCGAAGCTTCTAGTGTCTCTTCTGCTCCAAAAAATCATCATAAAATTTCATGGTGTTTGGACTTTGTTTGGTATAGTTTTTCAGAAAACAAAGAAATAGGCAAAAAAACAGGAACTGGCACTGGGCACTAAGTTAATAGGTTAGTCCACAAAAATAATATAAAATAAGATATAAAGCATACAAGATTGATATTGTAAAAGCATGAAAGAATCAAAAATTATAGATATGTTGGAGACGTATCAAGGACATGACCAAGGACGAGCCGGCACCACCCTCCTCGCCGGTGCATGCCGGCATCACTAGCAGCGAGGCCCGTGCCCACTGTATGAACAGGGTGTGGGAGGAGCGGGAGACCAAGTTCCGGGAGGCACATGCCGACTAGGCCTACATCCTCCGTCTCCTCGATGAGCACTGTCAAGCACAGGAGCAACTCGCTGCCGGCATGGCCATCGCGTCGGACGTGGACGTGGCGGAGCAGGCGGTGATGCTCGACTCCTGCCACTGTGACGCCCCCGGCTTAATCATGCACAAATCATACACGCAAATGCGCACGATCAAGCCTAAGGACTCACTTGAAGATATCACAACACAACTCTAAAACATAAATAAAGTCATACAAGCTTAATATTACAAGCCAGGGCCTCGAGGGCTCGAATACATAGCTCGATGGCATACAAGCGTCAGCGGAAGCATTAGATATCTGGGTACAGATATATTACAAAGAGAAAGACATGCCTTCACAGAGGCGGGGTAAAATAAAAGCTACGATCGAAAGGCGTAGGCCTCCTGCCCTGGACCCTCCGATCCTACTCCTGGTCGTCAGTCGCCTCCTCGTAGTAGTAGTACTCGCCAGGTGGGTAGTAGTACTGGTCGTCGACTGGGGCATCTGGCTCAGGGGCTCCGTCGTCTGGTGGCATCAAGTGGATATGGGGGAAAAAGAAAGTAAAGCAAATGTGAGTACTCATCCGAAGTACTCAGCAAGCAAGGATCTACACTACATATGCAACATTTTCAAAAGGGGGCTGTATATATAGACTGGGCTGCAGAAATGCCAGAATAGAGGGAAAAAAACCTAGTCCTATCGAAGACTAGCATCTTCAACAGTCTTCAGCAGTCTTGCAGCACTAGAAGAGAGCAGAGGAACATAATGTAAAGTAGTAGTAGTAACATCAACCTCAGCCTGAGATCCTTTCTCGACTACCTGCGAGAAAGCAATCCCAGAGCCGTACTATCCAGTTCTCATCACAGTTTCTAGTTGTACCGATCGGGATACAACTCCGAGTGTCCGTTACCGTAGGACAGACTATCGATAGAAGTTTCTTCCCTGCAGGGGTGCACCAAGTTACCCACCACGCTCGCTTAACTCCGGCCGGACACACTTTCTGGGTCATGCCCGGCCTCGGCCAAACAATACGCCGCAACCCAACCAAATACTTAACAGAGAGGTCAGCACGCCGGTCTAAACCTATGCCCCCAGGGGTCTTGGGCCTTCGCCCCGGGAACTCCTGCGCGTTGCGTGGGCGGCTGAAAGCAGACCTAGCAACCCCTTATACAAGCGCAGTTGCTTTACCAGTCCAATTCAGCGCTCGCCGCTCAGTCGCTGACATCTATTAAGCTCCGGCTGAAGTATACGACGCAGAACGCCCATACTATGCCCATGTGATGGTTAGTGCTATCGGGCCAGAGGCCCCTCGGATCAAATATCCAAACCGTTTAATGGTTTAGGATCGCGCGGAAACGAGCAGAGACTCACGATCGATGTGACCCCATTGCCCCGTCTCGAGGACTTGCGGCAAGGGCTAAGAATGCCCGGCCACGCCTCGTATTATCTCGCGGGCACCATCCAGGTCAACCCGACTCCACATCACTTCGCATTAAGCTCGCACGGGTACCCCTCAGGGCCGACCCGTCTTTAGTAACATGGTTCAGTGCAAGTCATAATATCAACAGTAACTGTGTGTCTAACACCAAGGGAATCCTGAGGAATCACCCTCGATGGAATCCCACTTGATGTTATCGTCAAGGTGAACGAAGGAGGAATCACCCTCGAGGTTCACACTTGAGAAGTTGCACGACGACGTCGTTATCGGGGGTGATGTAGGAGGATTCACCCTCGCTTACCATGACCGAGTAACTAATCTACAAGGTTAACATCAAACGTGCTAAAGAGGTGTCACCCTCGGCACGTGATAGTAACCCAGTAGTGTCGAGCAACTTAGGGGGGAAGTGACGTGCGGTGCCTGGGTCTGATCTTCGATCCCGTAGAACGGGTCTTCTGAGTATCTAGCGGGGCAGTCGAGACAAGTGGGTCTCTGATATGGCTCTACCCATCCTAAGCTAAACAGGTTTAGAATATCAGGCATGTATCAACAGTAGGTTACAAATAAGCAGGCTATGCAACAGATATAGGATAGTAACAACAGCAGTAACATCTAATGCAAGCATAAGAGGGAAGAGAGTAGGCGATATCGGAATGCTCAAAATGGGGGTGCTTGCCTGTTTGCTCTGGGGCGAGGGCAAGGTCTTCAGTGGTGTCGTCGGGGACGTAGTCATACTCCTGAGCTGCGTCTGCCTCGGGAGCTACGTCAACGTCGGGGTCTACCGAGAGAAAGAGGGGGAAGAAACAGGTAAACATAATGCAAGCAGATGCAACACAGTGCGTGCGATGCTATGATGCAGTGCAGGGTTGCCTGAATATGCATCTAAGTCATTTTAGTTATTTTCAGAATTATTCTGGGATTTAATTACCGATGTGTGTGCACTATTCATCTGCCGGATACGGTTCCGGAGTTACGGGTTCTTCTACGTAGGGGGTTTCGATAAGGAAACGGACGGCACGATCAGACTCGTCTCGTCGTTCTGAGCAAGTTTCATGTTTTAACTTTTTCGATCTGAGCTACGGTTTAAAAGTTATGAATTTTTTTTAAAGATTATTTGAATTTCTGGAATTAATTTTATTAACAGAAAAATGAATTATGACGTCAGCATTATGTCACAGTGACGTCAGCAGGTCAATTGAGGTTGACCAGGGTCAAATCTGTCATGTGGGTCCAGTGGGGCCCACATGTCAGTCTCTGGTTAGTCTAACAGCGGATTAACCTAATTAACTGGGTTAATTAGGGGTGTGGGCCCCATATGTCAGTGAGACATTTAGTTAACTAATTAATTTTAGTTATTAAAACGTTTTATTTAACCTAATTAGCAGAGGGGTCCATAGGTCAGTGGCTGGCCCGCGCCCGGTCAGCATTGACTTCGGTCAGCGGGGCCAGTGGGGCCCGCTGGGGCCAGGTCATCGCCGTCGCCGGAATGAGCTCCGGCGAGCGCCGGACGCGTCCGAAAGCTCCGGCGAGCTCGGATTTCTCCTGTGGTCCACTATTTCGAGTGCGGTTTGGTCCTACAGATCGGCCTCTTCACGCGGCGTCGAACGGCGGAGGTCTCGCAAGCTACGGTGGTCGGAATCGGGTGGTGTGACGACGCCGGCGGCGAGATCTTTTGGGCGAACTACGGAATGACAGAGCGGTGCGTGTGCGGGCGTTCTAAACAGCTAGTGACGATCTACTGAAGCGCGCGTTCTCAACGGGCCCGAGCCCGAGACCGAATGGTCACCGGTCGGTCGCCGGCGACGAGGTCCGCGGTGAAACGTTCAGGTGCGACGGCAGCAGTGGCTTAGAGCTCGGAATGGAGCTCAAACAGAGAAGGGAGAGGTGAAGGAGCTTACGTAGGAGCTCACGGAGGCTCGTCGGGAGGTTTAGGAGCAGCCGAACGGCGGCGGGGAGGAAAGAGATCGCCGGCGGCCCGAGGTTGACGAAGGGGCAGTGGCGCTGCAGGGCAGCAGCTCCAGCCGTCCGCGGTTGCGCAGAAGAAGAAGACGACGTCGAGGGAGCCGGTGAACACAACAGAGCGGCTCGGGGAGGCCGTTGGCCACGACCTCAGCGAGACGGCAGCGGCGATCGCGCTCGGTTGCGCGAGCAGAGAAGGGGGAAGAGCGATGCGAGCGCTGGGAGAGAGAGAGGCGAATGGTGGAGGTGGCCAGGGGGAACGGCTCGGCGCGGCCTTATCCCCTCGCGTCCCTGCTCCCCGTAGCGGTGTCGCGCGGTGACCGGCGCGGGCGCGCTCGCCCACGGAGATGATGACACGGAGGGGAAGAAGGACGACGGGCAGGTGGGAGTGGGCTGGGCCAGCGCGGCCCAGTCGCCAGGTAAGTGGCCTCTGGCCTTTTCTTTTAATCCAGTTTTTCTGTTTTCCTTTTTATTAATAATCAGAGAGAGAGAGAATTATTTGGATAACCAAATAGTGTAGGAAAAAGATGGGAATAGGCCCAATATATCCAACACACATTTTGACAGTGCCACAATTATTTTGGGTGTCTTTGAAATCCATTTCGTATTTTTCATAAATGATTTGGCAATTAAAATTGCTGGAATAGCAATGAATTAATTCCCAGGGGCAAGTTGGGATTTCCAAAAATGTTGGTTTCAATTTTATAATTGCCTTGAGAATATTTGAAGCATTATGAACAATTTAATTCTGCCATTTGAAGAAATATTAATTTGACTTGCATTTGGAATTGGAATTTGAAGTTGAATTATTTCCTAATGCCATTTTATGAAGATGATCATGATGACATGGCAGGTTAAGTAGCTTAACCAGAGTGGGGTAACCTAGGGATGTTACAGCCACTCCGCCCGCGACATCCGCCACGACCGCTAGCGGTACCGCCAATATCAGGCAGACTTACAATCCACCTACAAGGAGATGGATGAGGCGGCGGAGGAGGTGTTCGGCAAGAGGGACAACAAGGAGGACATCACCGGCTACGCCAAGGCCATGCCCTGCCGCCACGACCACGAAGCCGGCACGTCCGCGGACGTCGCCGGCAGCGAGGAAGAGTAGTGCATGGTAGGTCGCCATCGCTCGGGTCCCACGAAGGCCACCGCTCTTCCCCTCCATTTGAAGCCAAGCTTGGTGGGATGAAAATCGTCGGCTGATTAGCTGTTCAGGCTACGGAGGCGGAGGTAGAACTAGAGAAGGCGAAGGCAAGAGCCGGAGCTTCAGTTCTCGGGCCTCAGGGCCGGACATGGGAAACGGGCGCTGGCGATCATTTAGATTAGGTTTAGAGTAAGGTTTTGTTAAAAATTATCCAAAAGGTAATGACTTTTGTCCGGCTTATATGAAAACTGTTTGAATTGTAATGAATGTGCTCCGGTTTATATGAAAATTCGGTGTGCTTGCATGAATTTCGTCCGGTTTTGATTGTATGCGCGCAGCGTTGGATGGCCGGCTCCCGCATCCGTGTCCGTGGATTGGTCCCACGGCGAACGGATGCGGGGGAGAATTTGCGGGTCAGTGTTGAAGATGCCCTAACACATCTTTGGTCCAGCAATTTGTGTGCTCTAGCTATATTAATTACATCATTATTAAGCTCCTGATGTCACTTAAAATTTACATTTACATTCATTAATATTCTTAGTGCAAATGCTTAATCCATAGGCTTACAACTGCTAGCGACAGGAGCCACTGTTGAGTACTCCCTCCGTCCCACAAAATGCTTCGAGCTTGATATATACCTCGGCAGCTTCAGCGTTTCAGTCTGCTACTCCGCTTCACAGGAAAGCTGCAGCTTCAGCTAGCTCCAGCGTTTCTGTTGATCTTTTCACCTGTGTTTCTCCTAATTCCTACCTTTTTTGTTTCCTGAGTGTGAGTAAATACATAAGCAAGTTGAGTACAATAATTAACATCAGCTTGCTCAACGAGTATCATGACATGATCATACAGAAACACTTCGACAGCTTTAGGGACACTACCACTGAACACGGCTAAACAGACAGAGTTGGACAGCTTCGAAACACTTCGACAGCAGTTGAGCAACCACCAAACAGTGCCCACACAATCTAGTGTTTCAACAGCGGTCGAGCAACCGCCAAACACTACCCAACATAGTCTATGTTGGGTTTAGTCCCACATCGGTTGTGGGGGGAGACATAACACGATTTATAAGGGCGGACCCGAGATTGCGTAACAATTGGTATCAGAGGTCCGCCCTTATAAATCGTGTTATGTCTCCCCCCACAACCGATGTGGGAATAAACCAAACAGTCTATCTACATTCACACAACAATAACAAAGAGGGACCAAGCAACGGTGACTTGAATCATGCATGAACTGATGTCGCAGACGCCGTGGCTCCTGCCGTAGAACACCGGCTTGAGCTCAGCTGTACCCCGCGGGAGAAAACCAGACAGGGACACGTCCACTGCAACCAACAGTGTCTTCCTCAAGTCCACAGAAACAACCCGCCTCGAGAGCTCGACAACGAAGCAGGATGATCTTCTTGTCTACGCCAGAGGTTAGGGCGACGACTATTCCTCGGTGGTTCTCCGGCCACGACCCATCGACGACCTTCAAGCTGATTTTAGCTCAGCAATTCCATATTCTCTTTTTCAGCAGTAGAATTAGGTTTTATTTCGGCCGACTGTAACTCAGATGGATGTTTCAAGGGATCAGCTCCCTGCGGTGTGTTGGTTCTACTTCGTGCATCCACACACCCACAGCACGACGGCGTGGATAATCCACCATCCACATCAGAGTAGTGCAATGATTACTGTGTGCATGTAACATCAAATTTCTTGGAAGCATTATCAATCCTCATACTGGTTAGTGGTGACAACAGACAAATTGTACATTTGTTTATACTAACTCAATTAGTGAAGAAGTTAACTGTACAATCTACAAGTATAAGTGAGCCCAGTCTACAAATATGTGCACCAAAGGTTTTCAAATAATATCAATTTTGAATATGTTTTGACGAGTTTAAAAATCCATGAAGTTTCAACAACCGAAATTTGGTACGCGTGAACGACAAAATCGCAAATTCAGAAACTAAAACTTAAAACTTGGTGAGCCCTTGTGCGAAATCCAACGACTTTACGGGCCGCGAGCTAAATTGGGTAGTCGAGCAAGTCAACTACTAAAATTTAATAGAAACAATCATAAATTTAGTAAGTTTCAAAACTAAAACCCTAGGCCCTAAGTCCTAAGCCCGGATCCATAAAACCCTAAAAGCATATGAAATTTGGTAAAACTTGATAAAATATAATGTTACGATTACCAAGTTTCAGTATTTGAAACTTAGATTTTTTTTTTGAAAAGTTGTCGAAATATACTTAAAATTGCTCTTGTTTGAAAGTTCTCATCGCGACAAACACAAATATGCAAACGAAAATTAATTTAGATTTTCAGTTCAAAAGATATACTAAATTGAAACTAGAAGATGAATGAAAAAGGCATGAGAGATGGGATGGGTGACACATGTAACTCTCTGACAAAAGCATGCATGCATGGGGCCCTTAATAATTTATTAATGGCTAAGACATACAGACAAAGAAGATAAGCATGCACGCATGCAGATCTCCAACCAAATGAACGGGTGAGACATGCATGCACTAGTAGAAAACAGAGCTTTGGTTGAGGCCAGGATAAGGGCATTAATCCCGGTTCACTCACGAACCGGGACCAAAGGGGGCATGAGTCCCGGGGGCATCAGTCCCGGTTCGTGAGGTCAGGGCGCCGGCCGGGCCTCGGGGGCCATTGGTCCCGGTTCGTCTGACCCCTTTGGTCCCGGTTCCAGACACGAACCGGGACTAATGGGCCTCGCTCCTGGCCCACAACCTTTAGTCCCGGTTGGTGGCTGGAACCGGGACCAAATGTAGTCCTTTAGTCCCGGTTTTAGCCACCAACGGGGACTAAAGAGAGGCCTATATATACCCCCGCCCCTGCCCGCGAGCAGAGCCACTGCTCTATTTTTTTGGCCAGCCGTGGGAGAGCTTTGTGGTGCTCTAGCTCACCTCCTATGCACATGAGGTGTTCGATGAAATGCCCGAGCCACACTTAAGCTTTCTCCTCTCGAAGCTCCTTGTCCAAGCTCCATTTTATTCAAGATTTGTCTAGGTTTGGTGGTCCGTCCTATCCCGTCCCCGTCCTCACCGCCGTCGATCGCCCGCGCCGATCTCGTCGCCGGCACCACCGTGGTGAGCCTCTTGTTCTTATCTTCTTTCTAAAAGAAAAAAAATTCTTACTTGTATGATTTAGATAGATACTTGTATAATTTTCTTAATTTTGTTATTGTTTGTTATTATATAGTGCGATGGTTTTGGTATCCGCCCCCGTCGGCCCTCGTCCTGTCTATGATTCGGATGTGGTATATTATCTTTTACAACTATTTGTTTCATTTAGTGTTTATGACAATTATGCCGACCAACGTGACATAGATGTTTTTATCTAGGAGGTATGTGAACCGGAAATTCCAACCGACCCTCTTGTCGAGAGGTTAAATTTAGTTGAAAAAGAAAATGATTACTTGAAGAAAAAATTGAAAAGAATTGAGGAGGAGAATATGGAATTGGATTTGCATGTTGCGGATGTCGTCGATGATCACAAGATCAAGATGGATGAAATGCGCTTGAAGATTAGTAAGATTAAAAAATATGCCATTCATACTGAGGCTTGGTATCATTATGCCATTGGATCAATTGTTATCTTAGTTGCAATTATGATCGCATTTGTTGTTGCATTGAAATGTTTTACATAGTTTCAATGTATGGTTTAATTAGATGCTCTGGAGAGCTATATGTTGTTCAATGAGAACTATGTATGAACTTTATGTATTTATTTTTTTAGTAATAACATTTGATCACTACTGTACTTTGGTTTTAATTTGATGATGAACTTCTATTAATTTGGTCACTTCTCTATTCATGATGTTCTGTAATGGTTTTTGACACACTTAATTATATATAATGCACGCTGATGAACCGGCAATGGATGTACGGTAACAGACGCACCTCCGAGTACATTAAGGGCGTGCATAATTTTCTCGAAGTGGCTGAGGCAAACAAGCAGAATGGTTTTATGTGTTGTCCATGCCCTAGATGTGAGAATACGAAGTCTTACTCTGACTCGAAAGCCCTTCACATCCACCTGCTTGAGAAGGGTTTCATGCCACACTATAATGTTTGGACCAAGCACGGAGAAAGAGGGGTTATGATGGAAGACAATGAAGAAGAAGAGGATGATGACAACTATGTGCCTCCTGAATACGGTGATGCTGCAATGGGGGAAGCTGAAGATCAAGAGGAACAAGACGATGTGCCCGATGATGATCTTTGTCGGGTCATTGTTGATGCAAAGATACAATGCGAAAGTGAAAAGGAGAAGTTGAAGTTCGATCGCATGTTAGAGGATCACAAAAAAGGGTTGTACCCCAATTGTGAAGATGGCAACACAAAGCTCGATACCACACTGGAATTGCTGCAATGGAAGGCAGACAATGGTGTATCTGACAACGGATTTGAGAAGCTACTGAAAATATTGAAGAAGATGCTTCCAAAGGATAACGAATTGCCTGACAGTACGTACGGAGCAAAGAAGGTTCTATGCCCTCTAGGATTGGAGGTGCAGAAAATACATGCATGCCCTAATGACTACATCCTCTACCGCGGTGCTTACGAGGATTTGAACGCATGCCCGGTATGCGGTGCATTACGGTATAAGATCAGACGAGATGACCCTGGTGATGTTGACGGCGAGCGCCCCAGGAAGAGGGTTCCTGCCAAGGTGATGTGGTATGCTCCTATAATACCATGGTTGAAATGTCTGTTCAGAAACAAAGAGCATGCCAAGTTGATGCGATGGCACAAAGAGGACCGTAAGAAAGACGGGAAGTTGAGAGCACCCGCTGACGGGTCGCAGTGGAGAAAAATCAAGAGAAAGTGGGGGGACTTTGTAGGTGACGCAAGGAACGTATGGTTTGGTTTAAGCGCGGATGGCATTAATCCTTTTGGGGAGCAGAGCAGCAATCATAGCACCTGGCCCGTGACTCTATGTATCTATAATCTTGCTCCTTGGCTGTGCATGAAGCGGAAGTTCATTATGATGCCAGTTCTCATCCAAGGCCCTAAGCAACCCGGCAACGACATTGATGTGTACCTAAGGCCATTAGTTGAAGAACTTTTACAGCTGTGGAATGGAAAAGGTATACATGTGTGGGATGAGCACGACCAGCAGGAATTTGACCTACATGCGTTGCTGTTTGTAACCATCAATGATTGGCCTGCTCTCAGTAACCTTTCAGGACAGACAAACAAGGGATACCACACATGCACGCACTGTTTAGATGACACCGAAAGTATATATTTGGACAAATGCAGGAAGAATGTGTACCTGGGGCATCGTCGATTTCTTCCGACCAACCATCAATGTTGAAAGAAAGGCAAGCATTTCAAAGATGAGGCAGATCACCGGAAGAAGCCCGCCGTCCGTACTGGTGATCACATACTTGCTATGGTCAATGATTTACATGTAATCTTTGGAAAGGGTCCCGGCGGACTATCTGTTCCGAATGACGCTGAGGGACGCGCACCCATGTGGAAGAAGAAATCTATATTTTGGGACCTACCCTATTGGAAAGACCTAGAGGTCTGCTCTGCAATTGACGTGATGCACGTGACAAAGAATCTTTGCGTGAACCTGCTAGGCTTCTTGGGCATGTATGGGAAGACAAAAGATACACCGGAGGCACGGGAGGACCAGCAACGTGTGCACAAAAAAGACGGCATGCCTCCAAAGCAGTATGAAGGTCCTGCCAGCTACGCTCTTACCAAAGAAGAGAAGGAAATCTTCTTTGAATTTCTGCTCAGTATGAAGGTCCCGTCTGGCTTCTCGTCGAATATAAAGGGAATAATTAATATGGCAAAGAAAAAGTTTCAGAACCTAAAGTCTCATGACTGCCACGTGATTATGACGCAACTGCTTCCGGTTGCATTGAGGGAGCTTCTACCGGAAAACGTTCGATTAGCCATTGTGAAGCTATGTGCAGTCCTCAGTGCAATCTCTCAGAAGGTGATCGATCCAGAAATCCTACCAAGGTTAAGGAGTGATTTGGCGCAATGTCTTGTCAGTTTCGAGCTGGTGTTCCCACCATCCTTCTTCAATATCATGACGCACGTCCTAGTTCATCTAGTCGACGAGATTGCCATTCTGGGCCCTGTATTTCTACACAATATGTTCCCCTTTGAGAGGTTCATGGGAGTCTTAACACTAGTAGAAAACAGGGCTTTGGTCCAGGCCAGCCCAGCCCATTAGTTCCGGTTCAGTCACGAACCGGGACCCATGGGGGCATCGGTCCCGGTTCGTGAGGCCAGGGGGCCGGCCTGGCCTCGTGGGCCATTGGTCCCGGTTCGTCTGGACCCTTTGGTCCCGGTTCCAGACACGAACCGGGACCAATGGGCCTCGCTCCTGGCCCACATCCATTGGTCCCGGTTCGTGGCTGGAACCGGGACCAAAGGGTGGCCTTTAGTCCCAGTTCCAACCACGAACCGGGACCAATGTTGTGCCTATATATACCCCTCGCCCGCGAGCAGAGCACTCCACTGCTCTATTTTTTCTGGCCGGCGAGGGGAGGGGTTTGTGGTGCTCTAGCTCACCTCCTATGCACATGAGGTGTTCGATGAAATGCCCGAGCAACACTATTTAAGCTTTCTCCTCTTCAAACTCGACCTTCAAGCTCCATTTTCCTCAAGATTTGTCTAGGTTTAGCGGTCCGTCACGTCCCGTCCCCGTCTTCACCGCCGTCGATCGCCCGCGCCGATCTCATCGCCGGCATAACCGTGGTGAGCCTCTTGTTCTTATCTTCTTTCTAAAAGAAAAAAATTCTTACTTGTATGATTTACATAGATACTTGTATAATTTTCTTACTTTTATTATTGTTTATTATTATATAGTGCGATGTTTTTGGTATCCGCCCCCGTCGGCCCTCGTCCTGTCTATGATTCGGATGTGGTATATATTATATTTTATAACTATTTGGTTCATTTGTTGTTTATGACAATTATGCCGACCAATGTGACATAGATTTTTTTATCTAGGAGGTATGTGAACCGGAAATTCCAACCGACCCTATTGTCGAGAGGTTAAATTTAGTTGAAGGAAAAATTAAAAAAAATTGAGGAGGAGAAGATGATATTGGAGTTGCATGTTGCGGATGTTGTCGATGATCACAAGATCAAGATGGATGCAATGCGCTTCAAGATTAGAAAGTATAGAAAATATGCCATTCATACCGAGGCTTGGTATCATTATGCCGTTGGATCAATTGTTACCTTGGTTGCGATTATGATCGCATTTGTTGTTGCATTGAAATGTTTTACATGGTTTCAATAATGTATGGTTTAATTAGATGCTCTGGAGAGCTATATGTTGTTCAATGAGAACTATGTATGTACTTTGGTTTTAATGTGATGATGAACTTCTATTAATTTGGTCACTTATCTATTCATGATGTTTTGTAATGGTTTTTGACACACTTAATTATATATAATGCACGCAGATGAACCGGCAATGGATGTACGGTGACAGACGCACCTCCGAGTACATTAAGGGCGTGCATAATTTTCTCAAAGTGGCTGAGGCAAACAAGCAGAATGGTTTTATGTGTTGTCCATGCCCTATATGTGGGAATACGAAGTCTTACTCTGACCGGAAATCCTTCACACCCACCTGCTTTATAAGGGTTTCATGCCACACTATAATGTTTGGACCAAGCACGGAGAAATAGGGGTTATGATGGAAGACAGCGAAGAAGAAGAGGACGATGACAACTATGTGCCCCCTGAATACGATGATGCTGCAACGGGGGAAGCTGAAGATCAAGAGGAACCAGACGATGTGCCCGATGATGATCTCCGCCGGGTCATTGTTGATGCAAGGAGACAGTGCGAAAGTGAAAAGGAGAAGCTGAAATTCGATCGCATGTTAGAGGATCACAAAAAAGGGTTGTATCCCAATTGCGAAGATGGCAACACAAAGCTTGGTACCGTACTAGAATTGCTGCAGTGGAAGGCAGAGAATGCTGTGCCTGACAAAGGATTTGAGAAGCTACTGAAAATATTGAAAAAGAAGCTTCCAAAGGATAACGAATTGCCCGACAGTACGTACGCAGCAAAGAAGGTCGTATGCCCTCTAGGATTGGAGGTGCAGAAGATACATGCATGCCCTAATGACTGCATCCTGTACCGCGGTGCGTACGAGGATTTGAATGCATGCCCGATATGCGGTGCATTGCGGTATAAGATCAGACGAGATGACCCTGGTGATGTTGACGGCGAGCCCCCCAGGAAGAGGGTTCCTGCCAAGGTGATGTGGTATGCTCCTATAATACCACGGTTGAAACGTCTGTTCAGAAACAAAGAGCATGCCAAGTTGATGCGATGGCACAGAGAGGACCGTAAGAAAGACGGGAAGTTGAGAGCACCCGCTGACGGGTCGCAGTGGAGAAAAATCGAGAGAAAGTACCGGACTGAGTTTGCAGGTGACCCAAGGAACGTATGGTTTGGTTTAAGCGCGGATGGCATTAATTCTTTCGGGGAGCAGAGCAGCAATCACAGCACCTGGCCTGTGACTCTATGTATCTATAACCTTCCTCCTTGGCTGTGCATGAAGCGGAAGTTCATTATGATGCCAGTACTCATCCAAGGCCCTAAGCAACCCGGCAACGACATTGATGTGTACCTAAGGCCATTAGTTGAAGAACTTTTACAGCTGTGGAATGGAAACGGTGTACGTGTGTGGGATGAGCACAGACAGGAGGAATTTGACCTGCATGCGTTGCTGTTTGTAACCATCAATGATTGGCCTGCTCTCAGTAACCTTTCAGGACAAACAAACAAGGGATACCACGCATGCACGCACTGTTTAGCTGACACCGAAAGTATATACCTGGACAAATGCAGGAAGAATGTGTACCTGGGGCATCGTCAATTTCTTCCGACCAACCATCAATGTCGAAAGAAAGGCAAGCATTTCAAGGGCGAGGCAGATCACCGGAAGAAGCCCGCCATGCGTACCGGTGATCACGTACTTGCTATGGTCAATGATTTACACGTAATCTTTGGAAAGGGTCCCGGCGGACTATCTGTTCCGAATGACGCTGAGGGACGCGCTCCCATGTGGAAGAAGAAATCTATATTTTGGGACCTACCCTACTGGAAAGACCTAGAGGTCCGCTCTTCAATCGACGTGATGCACGTGACAAAGAACCTTTGCGTGAACCTGCTAGGCTTCTTGGGCGTGTATGGAAAGACAAAAGATACACCGGAAGCACGGGAGGACCTGCAACGTTGGCACGAAAAAGACGGCATGCCTCGAAAGCAGTATGAAGGTCCTGCCAGCTACGCTCTTACCAAAGAAGAGAAGGAAATCTTCTTTGAATGCCTGCTCAGTATGAAGGTCCCGTCTAGCTTCTCGTCGAATATAAAGCGAATAATAAATATGGCAGAGAAAAAGTTTCAGAACCTAAAATCTCATGACTTCCACGTTCGACTAGCCATTGTGAAGCTATGTGCATTCCTCAATGCAATCTCTCAGAAGGTGATTGATCCAGAAATCATACCAAGGCTAAGGAGTGATGTGGCGCAATGTCTTGTCAGTTTCGAGCTGGTGTTCCCACCATCCTTCTTCAATATCATGACGCACGTCCTAGTTCATCTAGTCGACGAGATTGTCGTTCTGGGCCCCGTATTTCTACACAATATGTTCCCCTTTGAGAGGTTCATGGGAGTCCTAAAGAAATATGTCCGTAACCGCGCTAGGCCAGAAGGAAGCATCTCCATGGGCCATCATACAGAGGATGTCATTGGGTTTTGTGTTGACTTCATTCCTGACCTTAAGAAGATTGGTCTCCCTCAATCGCGGTATGAGGGGAGACTGACTGGAAAAGGCACGCTAGGAGGGGACTCAATAATATGCAGGGACGGGCATTCTTGGTCTCAAGCACACTACACAGTTCTACAGAACTCTACCTTGGTGACCCCGTATGTCGATGAACACAAGAACATTCTGCGCTCCAAACACCCGGAGCAGTGTGACGACTGGATTACATGTGAACACATCAGGACTTTCGGCAGTTGGTTGGAAACACGTCTCAGAGGTGATAACACTGTTTCTGATGAGCTGTACTCGTTGTCCAGGGGACCATCTTCGACTGTATTGACTTACAAAGGATACGAGATAAATGGGAATACATTTTACACGATCGCCCAAGATCAAAAGAGCACCAACCAAAACAGCGGTGTTCGCTTTGATGCAGCAACCAAGAGGGGAAAGGACACATATTATGGTTACATAGTGGACATATGGGAACTTGACTACGGACATGATTTTAAGGTCCCTTTGTTTAAGTGCAAATGGGTCAATCTGTCAGGAGCCGGGGTACAGGTAGAGCCACATTATGGAATGACAACAGTGGATCTGAACAATCTTGGGTACACAGACGAACCATTCGTCCTAGCCAATGATGTGGCACAGGTTTTCTATGTGAAGGACATGTCTACCAAACCAAAAAAAAGAAAAGATAAGGAAGCGAATACATCATACGATGAGCCAAAGCGCCACATAGTTCTTTCAGGGAAAAGAGACATCGTGGGAGTGGAGGGTAAGACAGACATGTCTGAAGATTACGAAAAGTTTCATGAAATTCCTCCCTTCAAAGTCAAGGCTGACCCAAGCACCCTGTTAAGCGATGAAGAATATCCATGGTTAAGGCGCAATAAGCAAAGGACACAAGCGAAGAAAAAGTGAAGACAGATGAAGTCAGAAAGGGTTGAAAATTGATGATGTGGCTTTGAATGGTTCATTTTGAGCACATAAAAAGTCTGGAGTTCAAATAAGTTCAAAAAAATGAAATCCCTTTGTAACAGATGAGTTTTCGTCCGAAACCCTGATACTTCGAAAGAGATTGTCCATTTTGTACACGAAGTGCATCCAGTTTTTGCCGTAACCCTCTCAACTTTTTAGCACATGCTATGTGGGTGAAAGATGATATCATGCCAATTTTCAACCTCTCAGAGTTCATTTGAAGTGCTTTTCAATTTCAGGGTCATTTAGCTCAAAAAAATCAGTAATGCATGAAAATAACAGATTGAACTCAGAAAAAAGGGTTGAAAATTGATGATGTGGCTTTGAATGGTTCATTTTGAACACACAAAAAGTCTGGAGTTCAAATAAGTTCAAAAAAATGAAATCCCTTTGTAACAGATGAGTTTTCATCCGAAACCCTGATACTTCGAAAGAGATTGTCCATTTTGTACACGAAGTGCATCCAGTTTTTGTCGTAACCCTTTAAACTTTTTAGCACATGCTATGTGGGTGAAATGATGATATCATGCCAATTTTCAACATCTTCAGAGTTCATTTGATGTGCTTTTCAATTTCAGGGTCATTTAGCTCAAAAAAATCAGTAAATGCAGGAAAAATAACAGATGAACTTAGAAAGGGTTGAAAATTGATGATGTGGCTTTGAATGGTTCATTTTGAACACACAAAAAGTCTGGAGTTCAAATAAGTTCAAAAAAATGAAATCCCTTCGTAACAGATGAGTTTTCGTCCGAAACCCTGATACTTCGAAAGAGATTGTCCATTTTGTACACGAAGTGCATCCAGTTTTTGCCGCAACCCTCTCAACTTTTTAGCACATGCTATGTGGGTGAAATGATGATATCATGCCAATTTTCAACTTCTTCAGAGTTCATTTGAAGAACTTTTTTTGTTAGAGACTTTAATAGCAAAAAGAATTATCATAAAGATTTTTTTGTTAGAAACTAAAATAACAAAAACTGTTTTTGAATATAATGATAAAACACAGTAATATTAAATAGCAGTAAAAAGAATCACTCAAAAATCTATTTTTATAGTAAAGTTAATCACAAACTAGTGATTCACACAAATTTCAAAGAATTCAAATTTAAACTATTCGAATTGGAAAACTAATGGCACTAACAGAAAGTTTATAATATTTATTACCTAAAAGCAAAAAGAATTAAAAAATAAAAGAAAATAAATAAAGCAAAAAACAAAACAGAAAAATTGGAAAACAATAGAAAAAATATGCCACCTACTGGGCCACCACGGCCTGAATACGACTAGAAACCCAACCAAGGGCCAGGATTCAGGCCCGCAGAAGGCCCAGTAGGCCCACAGGCAATGGAGAGTCAGGTTAGGCCCGTAAGCCTGCATTTGAGAGGAGCTCGAGAGGGCAGCGGCAGTGGGGTTTATAAACCACTCCGCGCCCCTCTCAACTAGCGAGGTGGGACTAAACTTTTGGCCGCGGGCAGCACAAGGCCTTTGGTCCCGGTTGGTGACACCAAACCGGGACTAAAGGGGTGCATTAGTACCGGTTCGTGGCACAAACCGGGACCAATGCCACCCTTTGGTCCCGGTTCGTGCCACCAACCGGGACCAAAGGGTTGTGCTTCCCGCCCTTTCGCGTAGCCAAAACAGACCTTTGGTCCCGGTTGGTGGCACGAACCGGGACTAAAGGAGGCATTGGTCCCGGTTGATTCCACGAACCGGGACCAAAGGTGTGGCTATATAAGCCAACACTTGGGAAAATTTCCCCAAGTGCTCCCATTCTCCCCCGACGCCGCCGCACAGCGCCCCGACGCCGACGCCCTGCTTCTCGTAGCTATCGCCGTCGCCACGCCCTGCCCCGTCACCGCCCGCTCCTCGTCGCCGTCGCCGGCCCTACCTCCTCGTCGCCTTCGCCGTGCCCTGCATCGACACCGTCGCTGCGCCCTGCCCCGTCGCCGCGCCGCCCGAGCCCGTCCTTGTCATCGCCGCCACCGAGCCCGCTCCTCGTCGACGACGCGTCCTCGCCGTGAGCGCCGCCCCGATCCCCTCCTCCTCCTCCTATTCCTCCCTGTACTGGCCGCCGTCGCCGCGCCCTGCCGCCGACCCCGACGCCCTGCCGCCGTCCCCGATGCCATCGGCGGCGAGCCACTGACCAAGGGGGTCCAGTGTGGCGACACCGTGTGGGATAGAGGAAGATGAGGAGTGCATGGCATCGATTCCCCCCTCTGTCCAAATTTTTCTGAATTTACTGAATTTTTTGACAGTGCTAAACAGTGCACATCAAGTGTATGATGAAATGCAAAAGGGCTCTAGGAATTTTAAGAATTTTTGAGAATTTTTGTGGTGAGGTGTTGATGCACAAAAGAGAGTCTGGCAAAGTTTGAGAATTTTTTGTGCAATTTAAATTGCGCTTTGACCATGGAGTTTGAATCTGGTCCAAATTTGAACTGAATGATATTTGAAAATTTTGAACTATAGAACCAAATGTTTTTGGCGGAATGGGTTGTGGGTACTGTCAAATAGATGGAGTAATTTTTGTGTGTGCAAAAGAATTGGGGAGAATATAGCTCCTTTGCAAATCAAAGGAAATATGAATAATTGAAATTCCAACTTTGGAATTTATTAAATATAAGAAAAATATTTACATAGTTAGAGATATTTGCACAGTTAGAGATATTCATGATCAAAGTCAGTTTTTTAGAGAAATTTGCATAGAGATTTTTTTTAGAGAAATGGTGGAGTTCACATATAATGTATATATGTATAGATGTTGATATTTTATATGATGAAAATTGTTTTGTTCATATATAATGTGTTATATATATATATATATATATATTATGTATGTGGCTATGTATGTATGGATGTTCATAAATTGTTTTGTTCATATATGATTAATTATTTTGTTCATAGCATTTTCTTAATATGATGAATTTTTTTTCATACATTTTTCATAGCCATATATATGTATGTGGCTATATGTATGTATGGATGTTCATAGAATTTTTTATAGTGATGTGGCTATAGTATATGTTCATGTCGATATAGCCCCTCCCCGATAACTTCGACAGAGGGGGGGGGGTCGATATACCCCCTCCCCGATAACATTTTTTTTATATGAGAATTTTTTTAGCCATATATATATGTTAGTGGCTATATGACGTATGTTGGATGTTCATAGAATTTTTTTATATGTATGTGGCTATATGTATGTCGTTGTCGATATAGCCCCTCCCCGATAACTTCGACATGAGGGGGGGGTCGATATACCCCCTCCCCGATAACATTTTTTTTCTAAGTTACTAAGGTAAAATGTTCACCCCCCTCTCGATATACCGGGCGACCAACTCTCGAGGCCACCCATACCCTGGAAAAAAAGCGTTGTCGATCTCCTACCCCCTCCCGCCCCTACCCGACAAACTCTCGAGGCCACCCAAACCGCTAGAAGATAACTCCGGTAACTTCGACATGAGGGGGGACGTTGATCAACCCCCTCTCGCCCGAAGCGTCGAGCTAGCTAGGTCTACGTTTGCACTAATATATCCATCTGTCATGTTTGTATATTAATTGCCATGTTGTAGTATTTGCAGAAACTATGGAGCACCGAGACATCGAAGCAGAACAGTTGTTGGGGGACATAATCCTCGGCGGAGGTGATATCTTATCGTTTCTCAACGACACCGATGGTCTGGAAGGAGAGGGTGAAGCAGGCTCCGGTGATCGAACAATGGAGGTGGAAGGACATGATTATGATGGCTCCGGTGAGCGAACGGAGGAAGGAGATGTTGCAAAGTCCGGCGAGGTATATATATTAATTAAGCCTGTGCTGACTAGCTAATTGATGCATTAATTGTTTTGGTATGTACACATATTAACTCTCTTCTTTCTTCTTTTCCAGCCCTCCGGATCGAGCCAAACTTCGGTAACGAGACGAGGCCCGAAGAAAAGGTTGCGCCAGGATGAAAGGTTCACGATCACAGCAATCAAGGGCGATGGCCAACCGATTGAACCCAGCCGGACCAAGGAAGCATTTTCTGCTCAGTGCGGGGTTCTTGTTAGGGACATGATCCCGATCAGCATCCACCAATGGAATAAGCCTAAGAGCGAAGACCCTCAAGTGTCTTTTGTCAACGATAGACAGAAAGATGATCTTTGGACCGCGCTGAAGGCAAATTTCACCCTACCACCAGAGGAGGATCCGGATAAGCCAGTTATAGAGCCATTGGTCAAGGCTCATGCTCTTAAGAAGATGGCAGATCTATTTAGGAGGTGGAAGAATGAGTTGAAATCAACGTTTGCCGACAAAGGGAAGACTCAAGAATTCACCGGCCGATTTGAGAAGATAAGAGATCACTGGCCCGCATTTGTGGCCCACAAGACATCGGAGAAGACTAAGAAGATGTCAGCGACAAACAAGAAAAATGCTGCAAAGAAGGAGTATCACCATCGCACGGGGTCAGGTGGCTACCTCAAAGCCCGGCCGTTGTGGGACAAGGCTGAGAAGGACCTACTTGATAAAGGGGTCGAACCAGAGACATTGAACTGGCCAGACCGTTCAAGGACTTGGTTCTTTGGGGTTGGGGGAACCTTGGACCCTGAAACAGGGAAGTGCCGTTGGACGAAGGAGCAACTTGAAATACCCGTCAAGAAGCTTCAGAAGTATATCGCCGCAGCGCAGGAAGGGACGTTCGTTCCCGACAGAGAGAACGACGAGCTCACACAGGCCCTCGGGAATCCTGAGCACCCAGGACGAACACGAGGCACGGCAGGCTCCGTTGCGTGGAAGGTTGGGTTTCCCAGCGCAGGCGGTTACAAAACCCGGGAGAGGAGGAGGAAAGTGGAGCAGACCGAACTGCAGTCGCTGACTGCAAGGGTACGAGCGCTAGAGGAACAAGCACTACTACTTCAGAGCCAGCGACCTGCCGGAGCTACCCCAGAAGCTACCCCTCCATCTCAGTGGAGAAGCAGCGTGGCTTCCACCAAGGTCCTTCAGCAGCCTGACTTCACGGCTCCCAGCTACCCCGTGGATGCTATCACGGAGGCTCAAGATTGCCACCTTATGACGCAATGGCAGCACCTCAAAGTCAAGGCGGCTGTCGGCTCTGTTGCACCTCCTCAACCCGGCGCAACTTTTCACTGCCTTCCGATTCCACAAGGCTATGCTGTTGTGATGGTCGATGAAATAACGGAGGGATTTGAGGAGCTCCAGCTTGACTACCCTACCGGTGAAGGGGAGACTCAGCTGGGTCTTGCTCTGAAGACTCCATGTCTATGGCGGAAGGAGCTCATCAACCTTCCGAACTGGACGCCTCCGCCTCCTCCTCCGGCGAGTCAGGGCACTCCGCCTCCTCCTCCGCCTCCTCCTCTGGCGAGTGATCAGGGAACTCCGCCTCCTTCTCCGCCTGCTCCGGCGCGTGGCAACACTCCGCCTCCTTCTCCAGCTGCTCCGGCGCGTGGCGGCACTCCGCCTCCTTCTCCGCCTGCGCCAGCGCGTCCGAGCAGCCCGCCTCCTCCTCCGCCTCGTCAGCAACAACGGAAGACAGCGGCCGCCGCTCCGGCTGCTCCGGCGCGTCGTAGCACTCCGCCTCCTTCTCCGCCTCGTAAGCAACGAAGGAAGACAGCCGCAGCCGCTCCGGCTGCTCCGACGTCTAGCAGTACAGCCAGAGGCGGGAGGCAATACATATTCGGTCCATCTCTCAAGCCTCTAGAGAAGTTACCATACGAGATGACCGAGGAGGAAAACGTGCAGATCTGTCAAGCCGAAGTGAAGGACTTTTTTGCAAAGAAAAATCCACCTCCGCCGGATGACAACCATGTCCGCGCTCTTAAAAAGGCAGTGGGAGGAGTGCGCCGGTCGGGAACTACTTCAAGTGACAAAAGGTTACAAGAACGAAGAAGTGGGAACAAAATTCCCCAGCTCGGTGAACAGGCAAACCAATCGTGCCCCCTGCTCAAGGTGTCTAGCGATATCGTCGTAAATCTGCCGGGGATGTTGCCCGGTACCAATCCTGGTGATTACCTGCCCGACGATGCACATTTTGATACAATGGAGGTGGACGAACATAAATACGAGTACGGGAAGCCTCTCGTCAGACCTGGTGATCCTCCTCTAACAACGATGATGCGAAGATTCCATAAGTGGTACATGGACACCTGCAAGTCTGGGAAGGATATTTTGACGCTGAGAATTAAAGAGGAGCACGACCTCGTTGGAATTGATCTGTTGTCTGTTCCATTTGAGGAGTTCTTCCAGTTTTTCAATCAAAAGGACCTTGATAAAATAATCATCACTTGCTACTGTCTGTAAGTACTATACTTCTGTAATTAAGTCTCTATATATAGCTCAGCTCTTTCATTGCATGTATATATAATTATCCTCACTATATTATGCAGATTGAAGATCGTTGAATGCAGAAATGCACAAATCTATGATATTGGGTTCATTAACACAAATCTCATAGATGAATGGACGGTTAAATATAATGCGAAAGAAACCGAGGCCAACTTGCTACAATCGTTGCTTAAAAGTCAAAACAAAGATAAAATACTCTTTCCTTACAACTTCAAGTGAGTGTTACTGTCTTCTGCATATTCGGTTTCCCTTATTACTCGAGGTTATATAGTCATGTAATTGATGAGTTATGCATGCGTGCGCAGCTTCCACTTTATTCTCCTAGAGATTAAGCTTGAGCAGGGACTAGTAACCGTCTTAGACTCAAGACGAAAAGATCCCAAGGAGTATGCGGCCATGACTGAAATGCTCCAGAAGTAAGTTCAATCGATCATTATCGCACCATATCGGCAACTTTGTTCATTTCCTGATATCAAGTAATTATTTTCTTTGTCTCGCAGGGTTTGGAAAGTGTTCACCGCAGAAGCTCCGGGACTGCCGGGGGAGCTGCGATTTACACACCCGAAAGTAAGTACTACTAGCTAGTTCCGCGCATCTCCCATTGATTCTAGCTGGTTTCATCAATACCATTTATAATGCTTGATTATTAGTTTGATTGACCTTTATTTCTCGTAAAGTGGTTGTGGCAGGAAGGCGGGAATAATTTTTGTGGATACTACATTTGCGAGTACATCTACAACGCGACGACCTCTAAGCGGGGCTACTCTGAAAAACAATATGAAGTGCGTAAGCAATAATATTCACAATTTTATTTTATTACCATCATTTGTGTTGAGTTTCATTCATATATATGTATTGACCCCCTTCTTCAAATTAGATTTGGCAGCTGCGGGATGAACTCCTACCACAAGATCGCATAAAAGCAATTCAAGAGGAATTGGCGGGATTCTTTCTTGACCACGTCATCAATCCAGCCGGAGAATACCATGTGAAACTTGACATCAGATGTTAGGGATTGTAAGAGATCTTATATTGTATATTTGTAGCTAGTAGCGTCGGATAGATATACGAAAACTTGTTGTTTGACCAATCTCTCGGAGAAGGAGGAGGTCGATCACTTCTCTCTGTATATGTTCATGACGATCTTGTGTACTTAATGGTTTCCTTCATTTGCTTACTAGCTAGCGTGTCGAGTCCTCTCTATACGTATAGTACGTAGCGTCGACCAAGCACGGAGATAAGAGAGGACACTTCTCTCTATTAGCTAGCTAACACAATATATGAAACCCCTAAATTAACCCTACAAAACCCCTAAACCCCCCCCCCCTTTCAAAAACAAAAACAAAAACCCCAGCTCCTGAGCTGCTGACGCGTGGATGCTCTTTGGTCCTGGTTGGTGTTACCAACCGGGACTAAAGGCCCTCCTGCCAGGGCTCGCCGCAGCGGCCACGTGGAGCCCTATCTGTCTCGGTTCGTAGGCGAACCGGGACTAAAGGTACTGGGCTTGAGTCCCGACCCTTTAGTCCCGGTTCGAGAACCGGGACAAATGGGCCTTATGAACCGGGACAAATGGGCCTTTTTCTACTAGTGTAAAGAAATATGTCCGTAACCGTGCTAGGCCAGAAGGAAGCATCTCCATGGGCCATCAAACAGAGGAGGTCATTGGGTTTTGTGTTGACTTCATTCCTGACCTTAAGAAGATTGGTCTCCCTCAATCGCGGTATGAGGGGAGACTGACTGGAAAAGGCATGCTAGGAGCAGACTCAATAATATGTAGGGACGGGCATTCTTGGTCTCAAGCACACTACATAGTTCTACAGAATTCTACCTTGGTGACCCCGTATGTCAATGAACACAAGAATATTCTGCGCTCCAAACACACCCGAAGCAGTGTGATGATTGGATTACATGTGAACACATCAGGACTTTCGGCAGTTGGTTGCAAACACGTCTCATGGGTGACAACACTGTTTCTGATGAGCTGTACTCGTTGGCCAGGGGACCATCTTCGACTGTATTGACTTACAAAGGGTGCGAGATAAATGGGAATACATTTTACACGATCGCCCAAGATCAAAAGAGCACCAACCAAAACAGTGGTGTCCGCTTTGATGCAGCAACCAAGAGGGAAAAGGACACATATTATGGTTACATAGTGGACATATGGGAACTTGACTATGGACATGATTTTAAGGTCCCTTTGTTTCAGTGCAAATGGGTCAATCTGTCAGGAGGCGGGGTACAGGTAGACCCACAGTACGGAATGACAACAGTAGATCTAAACAATCTTGGGTACACAAACGAACCATTCGTCCTAGCCAATGATGTGGCGCAGGTTTTCTATGTGAAGGACATGTCTACCAAACCGAGAAGAAGAAAAGATAAGGAAGCGAATACATCATACGATGAGCCAAAGCGCCACATAGTTATTTCAGGAAAAAGAGACATCATGGGAGTGGAGGGCAAGACAGACATGTCTGAAGATTATGAAAAGTTTCATGAAATTCCTCCCTTCAAAGTCAAGGCTGACCAAGCACCCTGTTAAACGACGAAGATTATCCATGGTTACGGCGCAATAAGCAAAGGACACAAGCGAAGAAAAAGTGAAGACTTTCTCTCCACAACTATTATGATGATGCCTTTGATCTAAAATATCACTGCAGTTACATGTGAAGAAATCAAATGCCTTTTGTAACATATGAGTTTTTGTATGAAACCCTGATACTTCGAATGAGATTGTCCATTTTGTACATGAAGTGCATCCAGCTTTTGCCGTAACCCTCTCAACTTTTTAGCACATGCTATGTGGGTGAAATGATGATACCATGCCAACTTTCAACCTTTTCAGAGTTCATTTGTAGTGCTTTTCAATTTCAGGGTCATTTAGTTAAAAAAATCAGTAATACATGAAAAATACCAAATGAAGTCAGAAAGGGTTGAAAATTGATGATGTGGCTTTGAATGGTGCATTTTTAACACACAAAAACTCTGGAGTTCAAATAAGTTCAAAAAAATGAAATCCCTTTGTAACAGATGTGTTTTCGTCTGAAACCCTGATACTTCGAAAGAGATTGTCCATTTTGTACACGAAGTGCATCCAGCTTTTGCCGTAACCCTCTCAACTTTTTAGAACATGCTATGTGGGTGAAATGATGATACCATGCCAACTTTCAACCTTTTCAGAGTTTATTTGAAGTGCTTTTCAATTTCAGGGTCATTTAGCTCAAAGAATGAACTAATAGCAAAAAGAATGAACTAAAAAGCTTTTACAAAACTATAATATTCTTCAATAGCAAAAACAATCAACTAAAAAGCTTTTACAAAACTCTAATAGCAAAAGGAATAAACTAAAAAGATTTTATAAACCTCTAGTATTTTTTAAACTAAAATTATATAAAATTTATGCAACTAAAATTATCAAAGTATTTTTTGTTCAAAACATTAATAGCAAAAAGAATTTTCATAAAGAATTTTTTTGTTAGAAACTTTAATAGGAAACTAAAATAACAAAATCTGTTTTTGATTAAAACAGACATTTAAAATAACCTAAAAATTACCAAATTGAATATAATGATAAAACACAGTAATATTAAATAGCAGGAAAAAGAATCACTCAAAAATCTATTTTTATAGTAAAGTTATTCACAAACTAGTGATTCACACAAATTTCAAAGAATTCAAATTTAAACTATTCAAATTTGAAAACTAATGGCACTAACAGAAAGTTTATAATTTTTCTGACCTAAAAGCAAAAAGAATCACTGAAAAACTGTAAGTATTTAGCTGTAAGTAGAAACAAAAGAAAATAAATAAAGCAAAAAACAAAACAAAAAAACTGAATTTTTTTAAAAAAAAATGCCGCCTACTGGGCCACCACGACCTGAATACGACTAGAAACCCAACCAGCTAGTTGGGTCAGGATTCAGGCCCGCAGAAGGCCCAGTAGGCCCACGGGAAAATTCAGAGTGTTTAGGCCCGTAAGCCTGCATTAGAGAGGAGCTCGAAAGGTCAGGCGCAGCGCGCCTTACAAACCGGTGCGGCTCTCTCTCAACTAGCGAGGTGGGACTAAACTCCCACCACGCCGCTGTGCAAGGCAATTGGTCCCGGTTGGTGGCATGAACCGGGACCAATGCCCCCCTTTGGTCCCGGTTCGTGCCACCAAACGGGACCAATGCCCCCCTTTCGTCCCGGTTCGTGCCACCAACCGGGACCAAAGGTCTCTGCTTCCCGCCCTTTGGGCTGACGAAAACAGACCTTTGGTCCGGGTTTGTGGCACGAACCGAGACCAAAGGGTGGCATTGGTCCCGGTTGGTGCCACCAACCGGGACTAAAGGTGTGGGTATATAAGCCCACACTTAGAGATTTTCACAGTTTCATCCACCAGTTCCTCCGACGATGCCGAGCTCATCGACGCCGCTAGGCTGCCCCGACGCCGTTCGCCGCCCCCGTCGCGCCCCTGCCCCGTCGTCGTCCCCGAACCAACGGCCCTACCCCGCCGTCGCCGTCGCCGTCGTCGTCCCCGAGCCCGCGGCCCTGCCCCGCCCTCGAGCCCGCGCCCCTGCCCCGCCCTCGAGCGCGCCCGGCCATGCCCCTGCCCCGGCCCGCCCCCGCCGTCGCCGTCACCGGCGCCCTCGCCGCCCCTGCCGTCACCGTCGCCGGCCGCCCCCGCTGTGAGCCGCCGCCGCCCCGGCTCGCTGCATATGTTGATTTTTTTTATATGATGAATTTTTTTGTTCATATATAATGTACGTATGGATGGATAGCATTTTTTTGTTCATAGAATATTTTTTTTGTTCATAGAAATTAGGTAAAATGTTCATATATTCAAAATGACGGGTGAGCGTCGTTGTCGATCGACCCCCTCCCCGATAACTTCGACATGAGGGGGGACGTTGGACATGCATGAGAGAGAGGCGGTCCGCTCGTCGGACATGTCATTTGGAATTTTTTTTGTTCATATAGAAAACTCCGGTAACTTCGACATGAGGGGGGACGTCGATCAACCCACTCTCGCCCGACCAACTCTCGAGTCCACCCAAATCGGGACTGAAAAAGCGTTGTCGAGGCCACCCCAAACCGGAACAAGTCTAGATATATCGGACGATATGTAGATATGTCGGATATCGGGTTTGCTTTCTAATAAAGAATTGTTGTCATCTATGTATCATTTTATATCGCGGTGGACATATCGGGCGACCAACTCTCGAGGCCACCCAAACCCTAGAAAAAAGCGTTGTCGATCTCCTACCCCCTCCCGCCCCTACCCAACAAACTCTCGAGGCCACCCAAACCCCTAGAAGAAAACTCCGGTAACTTCGACATGAGGGGGGACGTCGATCAACCCCCTCTCGCCCGACCAACTCTCGAGTCCACCCAAACCGGGACTGAAAAAGCGTTGTCGAGGCCACCCCAAACCGGAACAAGTCTAGATATATTGAGGCCACCCAAACCCTGAAAGTATAACCCCGGCCCGATAACTTCGACATGAGGGGGGACGTCGGACATGCATGAGAGAGGCAGTCCGCAAGTAATCCATTGCTCATATATGCATATGATTCCTTGTTGTGATATTAGCTAGGTCTATGTTTGCCACTAATATATCCATCTCTCATGTTTGTATATTGTCATGTTGTAATATTTGCAGAAACTATGGACAGAGACTTACAACAAGAAGAGTTGTTGGGGGATATAATCCGCGACGGAGGTGATCCCTTCTCATTTCTCAACGACGCCGATGGTCAGGAAGGAGAGGATGACGGCTCCGGTAATCCAACAATGGAGGAGGAAGGAGATCATGACGGCTCCGGTGGCCGAATGGTGGAGGAAGAAGACCATGATGACGGCTCCGGTGACCGAACGAAGGAAGGAGCTATTGCAAAGTCCGACGAGGTATATATATTAATTAAGCCTGTGCTGACTTGATGCATTAATTGTTTTGGTATGTACATATATTAACGCTTCTTTCTTCTTTTATAGCCCTCCGGATCGAGCCAAACTTCCGTAAGGAGACGAGGCCCGAAGAAATTGTTGCGCCAGGATGAAAGGTTCATGATCACAGAAATCACGGACGATGGCCAACCGATTGAACCCAAGCGGACCAAGGACACATTTGTTAGTCATTGTGGAGCTATTGTTAGGGACAGCGTCCCGATCAGCGTCCAGCAATGGAATAAGAGTAAGGACAACCCTGAAGTTTCTTATTTCCAGGATAGACAGAAAGATGATCTTTGGACCTCACTGATGGCAAATTTCAGCCTACAGCCAGAGGAGGATCCGAATAAGCCAATTATAGAGCCAAAGGTCAAGGCGTTTGCTCTTAAGAAGATGGCAGATCTATTCAGGAACTGGAAGAAAGAGTTGGACACAAAGTTTGTCGACAAAGGGAAGACTCCAGAATTTACCGGCCGATATGAGAAGATAAGAGATCACTGGCCCGCATTTGTGGCCTACAAGAAATCGGATAAGGGTAAGAAAAGGTCAGAGACAAATAAGAAAAATGCTGCAAAGAAGAAGTATCACCATCACACGGGGTCCGGTGGCTACTACAAAGCCCGGCCGTTGTGGGACAAAGCTGAGCAAGACCTGCTTGCTAAAGGGGTCCAACCAGCGACAATGAACTGGCCAGATCGGTGTAGGACCTGGTTCTTCGGGGTTGGGGGAACTTTGGACCCAGAAACAGGGGAGTGTCGTTGGACAGATGAGCAACTTGTAATACCCTTCAAGAAGCTTCGGCAATATATCAGTGCAGCGCAGGAAGGGACGTTCATTCCCGACAGAGAGAAGGACGAGCTGACTGAGGCCCTCAGGAATCCTGAGCACCCTGGACGAACACGAGGCACACCAGGCTCTGTTCCGTGGGTGGTTGGGTTTCCCGGCAGCGGTGGTTACAGAAGCCGAGAAAGAAAGAGGAAAGAGGAAGTGAGCGAAATGCAGAAGCTCAATGCAAGAATAGCAAAGCTAGAGGAACTTGCAGCTGCCGGCCAACCATCTCAGCGGCACGAAGATCCTTGCTTCGACGCTGCCCCAGAAGCTACCCCACCATCTCATCGAAGAAGCAGCGTGGCTTCCACGGAGCTCGTTCAGCCTGATTTCATGGCTCCTCGCCATCCCGTGGATACTACCACGGAGGCTCAACATTGCGAGCTAATGACGAAATGCCAGAACCTCACTTTGAAGGCGGCTGTCGGCTCTGTTGCACCTCCTCAAGCTGACGGAACTTTTCACTGCGGTCCAATTCCACATGGCTATGCTGTTGTGACGGTGGATGAAATAATGGAGGGATTTGAGGAGCTGGAGCTTGACCACCCTACAGGTGAAGGGGAGAATCATCTGGTTTATGCTTTGAGGAGTACCTGTCTATGGAGGAAGGAGTACATCAAGCTTCCAAACTGGACGCCTCCTCCTCCTCCTCCTCCGGCGAGTCAGGGCACTCCACCTCCTCCTCCGCCTCCTCCTCCGGCGAGTGATCGGGGCACTCCGCCTCCTCCTTCGCCTCCTCCTCCGGCGAGTGATCAGGGCACTCCACCTCCTCCGGAGCATGAGGGCACTCCGCCTCCTCCGGCGCGTCGGAGCACTCCGCCTCCTCCTTCGCCTCCTCCAGCGTGTCAGCGGACTCCGCCGCGTCAGCAACGGCGGAAGAGAGACGGCGCCGCTCCAGCGGCTAGCAGTACAAGAGGCGGGAAGAATTTCAAATACGGTCCAAGCCTCAAGCCTCTGGAAAAGTTACCATATGAGAGGACCGACGAGGAAAACGCGGAAATCAGTGCTACCGAAGTGGAGGCCCATTTTGCACGGAAACCTCCACCTCCGAAGGAAACAATAGATCAGGTGAAAGTGAAGCGCACTCTGCGTGCCCTTAAGCGACCACCACCGTCTCCACCGCAATCCAACTATGAACGCATTATTGAAAGGACATATAAGGAAGCGCAGCGGTCGGGAAGTACTTGCAGTGCTGTAAGAGAAGCAAAACGAAGAAGTGGGAAAACAATTCCCCAGCTCGGCGAACAGGCGAAGCAATCGTGCCCCCCGCTCAAGGTGTATAGCGATATCGTTGCTAATCATCCGGAGCTACTGCCCGGTACCAATCCTGCTGATTGCCTGGCCGATGATGTACAGTTTGAAATATTAGAGGTAGTAGATATCTTCAGATACGAGTATGGGAAGTCTCTCATCAAACCTGATCATTCTCCTCTAACAACGATGATGCGAAGATTGCATGAATGGTACATGGATACCTGCAGGAAGTCTGGGAAGGATAGTTTGATGCTGGCAATTAAAGAGGAGCACGACCTCGTTGGAACTGAGGTGATGCCTGTTGAATTTGTGAAGTTATTCCAGTTATTCAATCAAGACGCCCTCGACAAACAACTCATGACTTGCTACTGTCTGTAAGTATTACTTCTGTAATTAAGTCTCTATAGCTTAGCTCTTTCATTGCATGTATATATAATTATCCTCGCTATATTATACAGACTGAAGATCGTCGAATGCAAAAAAGCACAAATCTATGACATTGAGTTCATTAACCCAAATACCATAAATGAATGGTCGGTTAAAAATAGAGTCGAAGATACCGAGGACAACGTGCTACAATCGTTACTTTGAAATCAAAACAAAGGGAAAATACTCTTTCCTTACAATTTTAAGTGAGTGTTACTGTCTTGTGCATATTCGGTTTCGCTTACTCGAGGTTATATTAATGTAATTGATGAGTTATGCATGCGTGCGCAACTTCCACTTTATTCTACTAGAGATTAAGCTTGACCGGGGAGTAGTAACTGTCTTAGACTCGAGATGAAAAGATCCCAATAAGTATGCGGACATGACTGTAATGCTCCAGAAGTAAGTTCAATCGATCATTGTCGCTTATTGATGCGCACCATATCATATCGGCAACTTTGTTCATTTCCGGATATCAAGTAATTATTTTCTTTGTCTGGCAGGGTTTGGAAAGAATTCACCGGAATCGTTCCGGGACTGCCGAGAAAGCTGCGATTTATACACCCGAAAGTAAGTGGTACTAGCTAGTTCCGCGCATCTCCCATTGATTCTAGTTTCATCAATATTATTTATCATGCTTGATTATCAGTTTGATTGAACTCTATTCTCGTAAAATGCTTGTGGCAGGAAGGCGGGAATAATTTATGTGGATACTACGTTTGCGAGTTCATCCACAGCGCGACCTCTCAGCGGGGCTACTCTGACAAACAATATGAAGTATGTAAACAATAATATTCACAATTTTATTTTATTACCATCAATTGTGTTGAGTTTCATTCATATATATATATATATATATATATATATATATATATTGACCCCCTTCTTTAAATTAGATGTGGCAGAAGCGGGATGAACTCCTACCACATGATCGCATACGAGCAATTCAAGAGGAATTGGCGGGATTCTTTCTTGACCACGTCATAAATGAGAAGGGAGAATACCATGTGGAAATTGAAATGGATTTTAGATGTTAGGGATTGTAAGAGATGTTATATTGTATATATGTAGCAGTAGCGTCGGATAGATATACAAAAACTTGTTGTTCGACCAATCTCTCGGAGAAAGAGAGGTCACTTATCTCTGTATATGTTCTTGACGATCTTG
The DNA here is from genome assembly GCA_011799875.1 of Thinopyrum elongatum. NCBI lineage: Eukaryota > Viridiplantae > Streptophyta > Magnoliopsida > Poales > Poaceae > Thinopyrum > Thinopyrum elongatum. The sequence goes on along the minus strand of CM022298.1, from coordinate 690,022,425 downwards.
TGTAATTAATATGGTTCCTTCATTTGCTTACTAGCTAGCGTGTCGAGTTCTCTCTATATGTATAGTAGCTAGCGTCGACCAAGCACGGAGAAAGAGAGGTCACTTCTCTCTGTTAGCTAGCTAACACAATATGAAACCCCTAAATTAACTCTCCAAAACCCCTACCCCCCCCCCCCCCGCCTTAAAAAAACAAAAACAAAAACCCCAGCGCCTGCGAGCTGCTGACGCGTGGCAGCCTTTTGGTCCCGGTTGGTGTTATTGTAACACCCCTGTGTAATAGCCACTGTGATCAGCTGCTAATAATGCCAAGTCATATCATTTGCAGTGCTCAAACATAGTGGTTAACCAAAGCAAATCAACTCCATTTTGAAAATCAACTCAAATTCATAAGTGAAAAATGAAGTTGATCAAACACTGTTGGAAAAATGTTCATTAATTGGCAAATAATCTAGGAACAATTATAAAACCATCATCAAAATAGTTGGAGTTAGATAAGTGACTCAAACAACCTAAAACAGCACCAAAACAGAATATTTAAATCCATTTAAAATCATACTAAATTCAAATATAATCCAAATCTGTCCAAACAAGTTTTTGGTGAAGGGTAATATTGTATTGCATTATTTGGACCAACTCCCACATTTTATAAAAATGCATAAGTGCCCTAACTATTTCTAAACAGAAAATAAATAAAAGAGAAATAGAAAAAATTAAGACGAGGCACTGTGCACTGGGCCTTAGTGCACAGTGCCCCGACAGTCGGCCCATCTGGCCCAATCTCTCTCTCCCTCTCGCGCTGTCGTCCTCCCCCTGGTCGAGCGCGCGCGCGCCGGCGAGCGACCGACACGTCGACGCCCACCGACGAAACAGGAGCGCGGCGAGGATAAGGGCGACACCCGAGCCATTCCCCCTGGCCTCCGCCTCATTCTCCTCCTCTCTCCCTCGCTCGCGCCGTTCCTTTCCCCTTCAGATCCCCCTCGACCGAATGTCGCCGTCGCCGTCGCTCGCCATTGCCGCGGCCACGGCCATCAAGACACCCTGCCGACGTGTCCGCTAACACCGTCTTCGTCTTCCTCGTCATCGGGTGGAAGCAGCTGGAGCCCGAAGCCACTGCAACACCGGAATCGCCCCGTCCCCTTCCGCTTCGGTCGCCGGCGATCCCCGTCGACCCTGAGCCCCTGCTGCTACTAAGCTGACCGCGGGCTTTCCGTAGCCGCACGGTGAGCTCCGCGTCCCTTCCCTCTTCCCTGTTGCTCCGTTTCGAGCTGGCTAGCCGCCGCTGCTGCTGCCGAGCTCCGGCTGCCGCCATTGCCGGCAAACTCCTCACTCCCGTGCCATTTAGCTCGGACGCGTGGCCCCGACGAGTTCCTGGGGTTCTGTAGAGCTCGCCTGCGTAGCTAGTTAGCCCGAACGCGCCGCGTAGCCACGTTCCTGAGGAGGCCCAAACTCCGGCCGCCGCATCGGGCTCATTTTCGGCGAGCACCGGCCACCCCAGCCGCTGCCACCGCCCCCGCTGTGGCACCCCGGCTCAGAGGGAACCGGAACGCCCCGTATTCCGGTCCCAGGGACAAGTCCACTGGAATACGGCACTGTTGGCATAGAGCAAATCAGCTCTTTATTGCTATAAATACGATTACAAGGGTACAAGGATTACATCGATACGACTACGTCTGCTCAAAATAGCTCTATGCTAACAGCGGATCGACCTGAGGGGGCGGAGTATCTCTCGGCAGCGGAACAACGTCGGCGGTGATGGACTCCACTCCGCAGGGACTCTGGTTGGAACGCGTATCCTAGCTCGCGCACGCAACATGTCCAACAAACAATCAAACATGGCATGACCTGCAAACTGGCATGACACGCCAGGTGAGTACTTTGAATGTACTCGCAAGCTCACAACAAACATCAGCATTAAGGCAAGACAACATCACAGCAATCAAGATTAAGTTAAGATTTATTGTTACCGAAGGAATGGTTGAAATGAGCAATAACAGGCTACTCTTCCTGCATTCTGGTGACCAACTCATGATCACTCCAAGAACATCCAACGATCATCCTCGAGATTGTTACCAAGACTTGCCCATGGCATACTGTCCAACTGTTACCAAACTCAGATGAGTTCTTTCCTTACCACTGTCATTATTGTGGTTGATCTCCTATAGAGGTCTGGACGGGCTGTCCAATACCGTGGACACGGCTATTCGAATAGATTTTACACTCTACAGAGGTTGTACACTTTACCCACACCACGGAACTCATGGCCTCGTGCTCCCATTCGGGTGGACCAACGACGTTCCGACGAAACCTGCCTGACCCGTGACTCTTCCATCGTACGACCGGCAATCATACTCCCTCTTGGAGTCAAGCCCTGGGTGGCCCCGTGTCCTCAAGACACCTGCCAGCGTCCTGGCCAAACAAACTGTCCCAAACGGGGACCTGGATCCAATAACTCAACTGGGCTCACAGGGTTATCGCCGCCTACCGGGCCAGGGTAGCGCACGCGCATAACCCTCCCTCTTTGGAGGTACCGGTGGAAGAGCACGCGATCAGACCAAGTCAAGGCCGTCCCATACCGGCAAATGTGGCTGCACGAATAAGCCCGGACAGGTGACTCTCGATCAACCAACTAAGTTCACTTATTACCAGGTTGTTTCATCAAGTTAACTTAGTTGGTCAAATTAGGCATCTTATCCCCGAACAATCTTTCTGTCACAGCTGATACTCCGATATCATAGTAATCCAATAACCGGCATGCTTAGGCTACTGCTACTAGTTCATATACACAAATGCTGGATGAAATCCAAAATAATCATAGACGGTAATCTCAACATCATAACCTCAACGAGTGGGTAAACTACTACTCATTAACAATCCGGTATTCAACATCTACTCCTGCATGTCATAATCCAATCCATGCTACAGATAACATTCTTGCTATTAAAGTAAATAATTAAACTATGATATTGCATTGCAATTATGCAGATGAGGGTTGTGGCTTGCCTGGAGATGAAGGAACCATCGGAATGAAGTGTGGAAAGTCCGCGGAAGGAGTTGCCGGAAATAGTTCTCTCTCGGAGGGGGCTGTTTTTGGCAAGGGCAGAATGGTCATTTTCACAATGGGACCATCTAGTGAAAATGACACTAACACGACGGGCTTGACGAGACGAAGACGTGGGCGTTGGATTCACCTCGATTGGAGTTATGAGTAAAAAGATACAATAGTTCTTCTGCCAGGGACCTGTTTGTAAAATAATCTTCACAACCAAGCCCTCGGCCGGAAAAACAGAACGCGCACTCCAGAAAATGCGCTTTCAGATAAGTGAAAGCGTATTGCTCGCCGAAGAGCAGTTGAGTGCGCTTTCACCAGTGGAAAACGCATTTCGCGATACGCGTGTCCACTTATCCGAGCTGGCGGGTGGGCTACCCTCTTCGGTCGCCGACCGGTGGGGTCCACGGGCAGGGAGGCGCTGCCGCTCGTCTCCTTCCTCCTCCCGCTGCTCCTTCCCGACGAAGCAGAGGAAACAGGGGAGAGGCGACGTCGGTGAGGAGCCCGGGCGGCTCCGGCTGTCTCCCGCCCGCCCTAGGCCATTGGCGGGTGCGGGGAGGAACGGCGCCTCCACCTGGACGGTCTGCGGGCACCGGGGAGGGTCATGGCCGCGGCACCATGCGGAAGCAGAGATCGCGGGCGGCGGCGGCCGGTTGAGGGAAGCGGTGGCTCTGGTTGGTCTGGCGACGAACGGAGAGCAGGGGAAGATGCTATGGGGTCCGGGTGATCCCCTGGTGAGGTCAGGAAGGAGGGGAAGGGCTCGGTTCTCGCCAATTTAGGTGGCGGCCGGCGATAGACATGGCGGCCATAGGCGGGGCAGAGAGTTTCTTGAGCTCGGTTTGGTGGTCGGGGCGGCTAGAGGAAGAGTGGGGAGGAGCTTGGAGTGCTCGGAGGGGCTCGGGAATGCCTATAAATAGGCGAGCGACGGGGGTGGCCGAGCTCGGCCGTGGCGACACGTACACCGGCGTCTCAGAGCTTCGGGAACTCGCGGAGAAGCGGGGAGAGGCGTCCACTAGCTTCACGGAGGATCGGAGAGGACTCAGGCGAGCTCGGGAAGACTCGGGAGCTCGCGGGCGACTGGACAGAAGAGGAGCAGAGAAGACAGGGCAAGGGCGTGGCGGCTACACCGCGATAGAGGGGACGGGAGAGGGGGAGATTTATCCAGGGAGGAAGGCGACGACAAGAGGGAGCTGTAGGACATGACTCCTCGCGCGGAACCGACGAGGAGAAGAGGGGCCCGAGCTGACCAGTACGCAGCTCGCGTCCATGTCATGCCAGGGCGGCGGTCACCGCGTGGACACGGCGATTCCACGTGTACTAGTTGACCAAACTATGTCAGGTTGATCAGTCATTCACCGAATAGGGTCAAGGAGGAAAGAAACAATCACAGTGGCGCCTGAGTTGACCTCAGCTGGCAGTGCTTATCTGGAACAGCAAACTGCTTGATGTGAACTGAGAGAGCTTGAGCAGGAGAGAAACTCTGATGTTTCGCACCGGGTGATCAAACACTAAGATGACCATCTCTGCCAATTGTCAGCTCATTTGGATGAGTAGAAATAGCACTTGCTGTACAAATGCCTCTACTGACCAGATTGACAAGTCTTGAAGTGGCACTCACATGAAGTGGCTACTTGAGCTGAAAATGGGCATAGGTGGATGATTTGGTCATATGAGGTTGCCATAAAAATTTCATGCCATTTGGACAAGCCAAAGTGGCACTTCCTTCATAATGGTCCTCTCTGACCAGAATCTAAGAAAAGAAACTGAGGAAAAATGGCTAGATAGATTGAGCCCAAACTTTGTGGAGATGGATAATATGGATAGGAGGATGTCCTGGTAAATTTTCAGATTAAATGAAGCAATATAAAATATAGTTGCTTCACAACTGAAAAATATGACCAGAATCTAAGATTTGATGTTCTGCTCACATAGATGACTAGATAGGGTTGAAACTTGGTGGAGAGTCATGATTTGAGCATATGAATATGCTTGTAAAATTTCAACTCATTTGGATACTCCTAACTAGTACTTCCTTCATTAAGCCCCCAGTTGACCAGGAACTTAGGAAATTAGCCATGGGAGTTTTATGAACCAAATGAAGTTGAATTTTGGCATGAGGCAATGATATGGATAGGAAATAATGCTCAAAAAGTTTTAGAGCAAGTAGGCTAATATAAAGGGTACTTGCTTCACAAACTGACAACTAGGGCAGAATCAGAAAAGGAATTTTGGTGGATTATTTTTGAACATGGCAAGGAATATTTTGACATATCTGGATAAGATATGTCCCAAAGGATTTATGAGAATTATTTGGGAATTTTAGGAATGATAGAAATATGAGTTGCTTCACAACTCAGAGCTGACAGGGTTATTCCTTTAATAGAAAAAGGAATATTCCCAAGAAAACAATATTGGGATTGGTCCAAGATGGAAATGACAAGGTCTTGGGATGATTTTGAGGTTGGCAAGCCACTTGGGAGAGGAATCAAGGGTGATCTCTCCAGGTTTCAGGACTACTAAGCCACAGAAAAGCAAATCCAGACCAAAATAAAAAGGAAAAAGAAATGGGCAAAATCCAGGGTGTCACACCCGCTGGACGCGCGAGCTCACTAGCTTTCGAACGCAAGTGGTTGCGGGCGATTTGGCGCATCGTAGCGGTTTTCCGGGCAACTCCGGCGAACTTCCGCCGCTGGAGAGGTCGCCGGCGCGTCTCCGGCCGCCGCGCTGACCTGGCTTCAGTGGGTCCCGCCCCTGGGTCGCCGACCAGTGGGTCCAGGGGGCCCCGTTGACTGGGCAACCCGAGTCGCTGACATGTGGGACCCCCTCTGTTAATTAACTAATAAACGGTTAATTAAAATAAAACAAATTAGTTATACTAACCACTCACAGACATGTTGGCCACACCCCTAATTAACCCTGTTAATTAATTTAACTCACTGTTAGGATAACAGAGGCTGACATGTGGGTCCCACCGGACCCACATGTCAGGTTTGACCCTGGTCAGCGGCAGTTGACCTGCTGACGTCATCCATGAGTCATGCTGACGTCATAATGTAATTCTGTTAATAATAAATAAATTCCAGAAAATCAAATAAACTTTAAAAATTAATAACTTTTAAACCGTAACTCAGATCGAAAAAGTTAAAACATGAAAGTTGCTCAGAACGACGAGACGAGTCTGATCATGCCGTCTGTTTCCTTGTCGGAACCCCCTACGTAGAAGAACTCGTAACTCCGAGCCCGATTCCGGTAGATGAATAGTGCCTAATCACCGATAAATAAATACCACTTTAACCTTATAATAACTAAAATGACTTAGGCATACTTCAGGCAACCCTGCACTGCATCGTAGACATAGCATGCCCAGAATTGCATCGTTGCTATGTATTTACTTGTTTCCTCCCCCTCTCTTCTCTCTCGGTAGACCCCGACGCCGACGTAGCTCCCGAGGTCGACGCTGCTCAGGAGCCCGACGACGCAGTCGACGACCCTGCCCTTGCCGTCGAGTAGACAGGCAAGCACCCCCATTTTGAGCATGCCTATATCGCCTATTCTCTTCTCTCTTATGCTTGCATTAGAACTGCTACTGCTACTGTTTCCTATATCTGCTGCATAGCGTGTTTATTGTAACCTGCCTTGCTACCTTGCTGGTTATCCTAGACTGTTTAGAATAGGCTGGGTAGAGACCCGAAAGAGACCCCACTTGATCCCGACTGCCTCGCTGGATATCAGAAGACCCGATCGACGGGATTGAAGACCAGACCCTGACACCGCACATCACTTCCCCCTTAGTTGCTGACACTACTGGGTTACCGTCGAGTGCCGAGGGTGATACCTCGTCAGCACTTCTGATGATAACCTTGTAGGTTAGTTAACCGGTCGTGGTAAGCGAGGGTGATTCCTCCTACACCACCCCCGATAACAACATCGTCGCGCAACGCTTCAAGTGTGGACCTCGAGGGTGATTCCTCCTTCGTTCACCTTGATGATAACATCGAGTGGGATTCCGTCGAGGGTGATTCCTCAGGGTTCCCCCTTGGTGTCAGACACACAGATACTTTGGATACTATGACTTGACACTGAAACATGATACTAAAGACGGGTCGGCCCTGAGGGGTACCCGCGCGAGCATATTGCGAAGTGATGTGGAGTCGGGTGTACCTGAAGGGTACCCGAGAGTTGAACATGAGGCGTGGCCGGGCATTCCTAGCCCTTGGCGCAAGTCCTCGAGACGGGGCGACGGGGTCACATCGATCGTGAGTCTCTGCTCGTTACCGCGCGCTCCTAATCCACTAACGGTTTGGATATTTGATCTGAGGGGCCTCTGGCCTGATAGCACTAACCATCACGTGGGCATAGTGTGGGCGTTCTGCGTCGTATACTTCAGCCGAAGCTTAATAGACGTCAGCGACTGAGCGGCGCGCGCTGGATTGGACTGGTTACGCAACTGCGCTTGTATTAAGGGGTTGCTAGGTCTGCTTCCGGCCGCCCACGCAATGCGCAAGAGTTCCCGGGGCGAAGGCCCAAGACCCCTGGGGGCATAGGTTAGTCCGGCGTGCTGACCTCTCTATTAGGTATTCGGTCGGGTTGCGGCGTGTTGCTTAGCCGAGGCCGGGCATGACCCAGAAAAGTGTGTCCGGCCGGAGTTAAGCGAGCGTGGTGGGTAAGTTGGTGCACCCCTGCAGGGAAGAACTAATCTATCGATAGCCTGTCCTACGGTAACGGACACTCGGAGTTGTATCCCGATCGGTACAACTAGAACATGACATGAGATGAACTGGATAGTATGGCTCTGGGATTGCTTTCTCGCAGGGAGTCGAGGAAGAATCTCTGGGCGAGGTTGATAACACTGCTATACTTTACATTATGTTATTCTGCTCTCTTCTAATGCTGCAAGAAGGATGAAGCTGCTGAAGATGCTAGCCTTCGATAGGACTAGGCTTTCCCCTCTAATCTGGCATTTCTGCAGCCCAGTCCACATATTCAGCCTCCTTTGAAAATGTTGCATATGTAGTGTAGATCCTTGCTTGCTGAGTACTTCGGATGAGTACTCACGTTTGCTTTACTTTCTTTTTCTCCCCATATCCATATGATGCCGCCAGACGGCGGAGCCCCTGAGGTAGATGTCCCCATCGACGACTACGGCTACTACTACTACTACTACCCTCCCGGCGAGTACTACTACGATGAGCCGACCGACGATCAGGAGTAGGATTCGGAGGGTCCTAGGCAGGAGGCCTACGCCTTTCGATCGTAGTACTTTACTTTGTCCTGCCTTCCTAAAGGCTTATCTTCAATTCTGTAATATATCTGTACCCAGATATCTGATGCTTCCGCTAACACTTGTATGTCATCGAGCTATGTATTCGAGCCCTCGAGGCCCTGGCTTGTAATATAAAGCTTGTATGACTTTATTTATGTTTTAGAGTTATGTTGTGATATCTTCAAGTGAGTCCTTAGGCTTGATCGTGTGCATTTGCGTGTATGGTTAGTGCACGATTAAGCCGGGGTCGTCACAGTTATCAACCGGGACTAAAGGTCCTCCTGCCTGGGCGCCCCGCAGCGGCCACGTGGAGCCCCTTCTGTCTCGGTTCGTAAGCGAACTGGGACTAAAAGTTTTGGGGTTTAGTCCCAACCCTTTAGTCCCGGTCCCAGAACCGGGTCTAAAGGCCCTCTGGAACCGGGACTAGTTCCCTGTTTTCTACTAGTGATGGGACCTCCGGTGCGCGGGAGTCTCTTTTCTGCAAGGCAATAGCCAAACAAACATTTGAGAATAGATTGAAATTATGAAAAGGAAAACAACCATCTAAAACTTGCATTATTGTAACTATGTGGCTTAAATAGGCCAAAGGTTGAAGAACCAAAGTAAAATATTGGCCTTTTAAAAATACAAGATATGACACTGTATACAAAAACTGGTGTGCAAGTAAAAGTTGAGTTTCTTAGCACTCGAGTACAAACAAAGGCAAGCCAACCTACCATCGACATCGGACGTGCATACCAAAAAATACGACTAAGATATGAACGTGAAGGAGATAGAAAAGAAAGTTCAGATAACAAACAATCAGAGAGAACCATACATCGAAAGAAACTCTCTCTTGGAGATCATTCATCTAATCATGGCTAATGTAAAATTAGTAGATCGGAGATCATATATGTCTATAAATTCTGCAACAAATAAGTCATATGAATTCTTAAATAAAACATATATAAATTTGATTATCAAATGAAAATTCATCACACCGCAATGAACACATCATAAAAATTACTACATCAGATGGATCACAATCATGCAGGCGTCTTCCTTGATTTGCTTTCCTCAAAGGGACACGGAGAGAACACAGGCTCGCCGCACATGCCGGGGGGCGTTGCCCGCGAAGCTATCGCCGCGGAAGTGTCCGGTGCTCTTGGGGATAGGTCCGGTAAGGTTGTTGTTGGACACATTGAAGCTCTCGAACCTGGCGAGGTCGAAATCAGGAATGGTGCCTTGGAAGTGGTTGTGGTTCGCGTTGAACCTTATGAGGCCGTGAAGGTGGCTGAGTCCGGCGGCGATCTCGCCGGAGAAGTCGTTCCTGGAGACGTCGAGCGTGTGGAGCTTCATGAGGTTGCCGAGGGAGCTCGGTAGGGCGCCGGAGAGCCAGTTGCGGTCGAGAGGTAGAGGTGGGTGAGTTCCGAGCAGGCCGAGACGCCCGCGGGGAGGCCGCCACGCAGCGTGTTGTTCTGCAAGCTCACCACGCGGAGCGCCGGCGCGGCGCAGAGCAGCTCCGCGTCGATGGTGCCGTTGAGGCCGAGGGACTGGTGATCGATAAGCTTGATCAGGCCGGCGTCACTCGCGCCGTTTTCGAAGCACCTGACGGTCTCTCCCCACTTCGAGGCGCTGCCGTCGTGGCCGCCACTGCCGTCGCACGGGTCGGTCGACGCGTCCCAGCCGAGCTCCCGCGCCTTCGCGTGGCCGCTCACGCCGCCACCGGCGAGCGTGGCAAGGAACTCGACGAGGGACTCCAGCGCATCCTCATCCTCCTTACCTCGAACCCCACACGAGCAGCACACCAGTATGGCCACTGTGCCGGCAGCAGCCACGGCGAGAATTCTCCCCATGATGTGATGATCGAGCACAACTCACTGAACGCCGGTGTGCTGAACTGGGAGCTCTGATTTCCCGGCGTGAATTAGGAGCCCAGGCCCCAGGGTATGGCTGCATGCATGGCGCTGGCTGGCACTCGCGGGGCCTTGCAATTGCAAGTGGACAAAGACGGCGAAGTTTACAAAGGCCGGTGTGCGTTTGGCGCGTGTGCTGTGGCCTGGCAACAAGGTGGAGGCGCCAGATGCCGGCCCTCTTCCGGCCGGCCGGGCCGACGGCACGAAATGGTAGATTCGAACACGCCTCACGAGTCGCGCCTCGATCATGGATCCAGTCATCCAGCCACCGGAGAATCTCTTCGTTTGATAAACTGAACAGCGATCTCATTTGACGTAGTATTAATTTCATAATTTGGAAGACATATTGGTTGCGTCCGTGTTGTTTCATTGATCGGCCGATTAGTTGGTGATCATGTGGAATCAACCAAACGATTACTGGCGTTGTCGCTCGCTTCTTCATGCACTACAGCTTAACAATTTTTTTCAAGACAAACTTCCAATCTATTCATGATCATTAATGGCAATACAGAGAACAGAGAGGTAATAAAAATTACAACCTGTCTATGAACCACCTAATGACGACTGGAGCTTAATAGATTTGTGCAATGGTGTTTCTTCACTCTATGTACGACTTATGAGGCTGGTGCGCCAACCGACTGTAGCCAGCCAGAAAACAGCCACCTTGTCAGCCCTTGGATGCGTTCAATCAGAGCCATCAGATCGTACTCCCGCAGCCCGCCCATGACTCACTCATCGCCTCGCCGTGAGCGTCTTCTCGCAGAGACAACACTGATGCGTCCCCTCGGCCGTCACAACACCATCGGTCGTCATAGCACCTCCCTCACAACCTACATCACTGTATCACCACACCGTCTGAGCGTCACAACACAGTTTACAGCATGGGGTCACCCCTAAGCAACATCGGCTCGTAGCACACGCAACATCCATAGCAGCACTGCTCCAGCATCGCAGCACGGTTTGCAGCATGGGGTCATCCATAAGCAACATCGGCTCGCAGCATACGCGACATCCATAGTAGCACCGCCGGCATATCGCAAGACGGCTGCAGCACCGCCGCCACCTTCACAACACCGCCTGTAGGGGAACGTGTTACACACAAAAAAATTATGCTAAACGATCACATCCAAAAAAAATGACTACTTGTGTGCTTTTTTTGCTGTTGGTTTAATAACTAGAAAAAATGACTACTTGTGTGCTTTTTCTGCTGCTAGTTTAATGACTAGAACAAAACAGTGAAGCGAACCAAACTTAGTAACTAATCCGATGCTAAAATTCCAAAGAACAGCAATGAGATTTGGAAACACTATGCACGATCCATGAGAAGAAGAATGGTTTTGCTAAAACTCAGCTAGCTGAGAAATAGATTGGTCTCATTCACATCCATGGCCGTTCGATCTACAGGCGTGGAGATTCGTATAGTTTTTTTTTTTTTACGTAAACGGGTCAAACAGCGACGCGCGCAGCCTGTTGTTTCGTTCGTCAGCCCGTTTGTCCAAGCTCGCAGCGACTATCGCATCCACTAGCATCTACCACAGTCCACGCTCATGTCTTTTTTTTTTTCAACTTTTTTTAATGTTTGCACGGGGCTTCTATACATTACTGTATAGGGAAAGCGACCCTTCAATTCTTCATTCCCATCACTCGTCTTTTCTTCCTTTTTCGCTGCGTTTTTTTGTTGTTCTTATAATTTGGTTTCCTTTTCCCTTTTCACCTATCTTTTTTTACTTTTTGTTTTTTTCATTCTTATATGTAAACACTTCGTGACTAATTCTATTTTGGTGAGATTTAGTTAATTTTAAATGTACAACTAGATTAATCTTTTTTTCATCATTTTTATTTTTCATTTTAAGGGGATCACAATTGCAAGTTTCAAATGAAGTCGTGACTGCATTTTTTTTAAAATCCGGTCGCAATTGCGTTTTTTCAAGAGGGTCATAAATTGCAAGTTATTTGTGGGGTCGCAGCTGCATGTACACCTAATAGACATGCAACTACAACCATTGTAACTCGGCCGCAACTGCATGTGCGACAATGCGACTGCAACTGGGTATGAGAGGGTGGTTGTACATGCAACTGCAAGTGTTGTAACCCAACCGCAATTGCATGTGCCATAATGCGACTGCAATTGGGTTCGAGAGGAGAGTTGTCGATGGGAGTTTGTCGGGGAGTGGAGGGAGTTGCATGTCAACCAATAGACATGCAACTGCAACCATTGTAACACGACCGCAACCGCATGCGCCACAATGCGGCTGCAACTGGGTACGAGAGGGCGGTTGTACATGCAACTTCAAGTGTTGTAACCCTGCCGCAATTGCACGTGCCACAATGTGACTGCAACTGGGTTCGAGAGGATAGTTTTGAGGGGAGTTTGTCGGTGGGTGGAGGGAGTTGCATGTCAACCAATAGACATGCAACCGCAACCATTCTAATCCGACCACAACTGCATGCGCCACAATGCGACTGCAACTGGGTTAAATAGTGGAGTTTGTCGGGGTTGTCCGGGGTGGGGGGAGTTGCATGTGTCAACCACTAGACATGCAACTGCAGCCGTTGTAACTCGACCACAACTGCATGCTCCACAATGCGACTGCAACTGGGTACAAGAGGGAGATTGTACATGCAACTGCAAGTGTTGTAACCCAACCACAATTTGCACGTGCCACAATGTGTCTGCAACTGGGTTCGAGAGGGGTGTTGCCGGGGGTGGGGGTGTTGTATGTCAACCACTAGACATGCAACTGCAACCGTTGTAACTTGACCGCAACTGCATGCGCCACAACGCAACTGTAACTGGGTTCGGTAGGGGGGTTTAGAGGGGAGGGGGAGCTTGCATGTCAACCACTTAATTGGATTTGAAATGTGATGACCTATGAGAATAAATCTACATCTACGTCATGGCTCCACACTTATATCTTTGCCTTTTTGTAATGCGATATGTCAATATTAAATCATTCATGTGGGAGATATTATACTTCTTTGTGCTAAAGTTGTACACTTTTATAAAGTGCATTTTAACTTCAAAATGCACTTGTGTTCAAAAAAACTTCAGAATACACCTTACAAAAATTTAGTCAACTGACAATTAGCAAAATGATTTTTTTAGTAGTATTATGTAGCGGCAGAAAAGTGCACGGACAGTCCATCTGTCCACTAGTTTTCGGAAATGTCACATTTTTTCCTAGTGCTTTCTCTTTTTCCTAGTGCTTTCTCAGGAGTCAGGGCCATTGCATCCTCTCCCAGAAAGAAAGGTACACCGAGATGTGCCTAAAGCCTGGAGGTGTTATAAACAGGAAAAGTAAAAAAAAAAGTTTCTTAGTCACAGACCTACCCTCCGCCTAACATGACACTGTGGTGTAAGTGTAACACCTTGTGCTCCCATGAACCAAGTCTGAGAGCATCCGTTGACAGCTAGGTCAAAAAGAAAAAAAGAAAAAAAGAGTTGCACCCAACATTGTTCGGCTGCGCGGTGCTGCTAGGTCAAAAAAGAAAAAGAAAAAAAGAGTTGCACCCAACATTGTTCGGCGGCGCGGTGCTGCACTGCCGGACATGGAGACAATGTTCAGAACAACAGAAACCACTAAAACAGGCATAAAGGCCATACACAGCTTAAAAGTAAACAACGAACAACAGCTCATAGGAACCCTATAGCATAAAAGCCCATACAGAACTACTCACTCCATCCCAAAAAACTTGTCCCAAGCTTGTTCCTGAAATGGATGTATGTAGCACTAACTTGGTGCTAGATACATCCATTTAAGGGACAAGATTTTTCGAGCGGAGGGAGTATGAAGCAAAAACAAGAGACAACTAACCTGAATGGGCCCATTCGGAACAAAAACAATTCTGATTTGGCCTACAGCCGAAACGGGCTGGGATAACAAACAAATAATGTCATCTTATGTCAGGTGAATGAGACCATTTTATATCTCATCTAAATGAGTTCCAGGCACTCCCGAAGAAGAAATGGAGAATTTGCCTAGTGGAGGATAGGGGTCATCGCGAGGGACTCTCTGGTAACTCATTGCCTTTTCTTTTCCCTTTCTTTCCTGCCTTCCAACTATCGGCTGGTTCTATAGTTGAAGGTAATCTGTGCGCTGTTCCTTGCGTGTTTATGGATAGCTACTGAATATCGACACACACAGCTACCTTTTTTCCTCACAGAAAAAAGCTAGTACTTATTTTCCCTTATCACATAAACAGTCAAAAGGAAACTTAATTGGTTTGATAAAACAAATCTGAGTGTGTGTGGATGTGAACAGTCAGCTGGTTTGAGTGTGTGTGGATGTTAACATGTCATCATGCACAGTGAAATGCCACATTCACATATTTTGCACTGCTAGTCTGATACTAATGTATATAGAACCATACTAATTTTAGAAAAAAGTGACAAAGAAAATGTCCTGCATATTGGGAATCAGCTGGCCAAAAGTTAGATTTTACGATGATGATGTTTTGTAAAGCCAGAAAGCTACATGTCAATGTAATGACAAGGACACTATGCACAACTAACCAGGCTTAGTGGGATTATTTCTCCTCTTTTATAATCTTTCATACCATCAGAAAAAACCTCTTGAGTTAGAAGATGGTATCCTCCATTTTGTACATCTTTGCGATGGAGCTAATTTTCTCCATGCATGAAACATGACATATGAACATCAGTATGCATTGATTTATAAAAGCGACAGCCTAGCATGGGTGGCAAGAGCCACTCAGGCTAGCCAAGGAGACTGCCCATGAAACCACACCCCAAGGCCAATTAAGCCTTGAGGGAGGAAGAAGACACAGGCAAGTCATCCTTGGCTATCAGAGATAAGGCTTCTGCAGCCATGTAAGGCTTGCTCTCTGCTAATGCATCACCCCTACTGAACTTCGGTCTCTTCTATTCTTGGTTTGCAGTATTTCTTCCATCCAACATCTATTTATATATGCACGTCCTAGAGAACAAGATCTAATCATCGTGTTTGCGGCATGTAGGCCTCTACCAGAGTATCTTATCATTGCCGCCTTTTGGCTAGCAGAATATATTCTAGATGTCAACTTATATGGAATGTCAAATATCATGATATACAACTTTATGTTGCATTTTGAATTATATGATTTTTCCTTGGGATTTGTGAGATGTAAGCATTTTGACTCCTCTGAAAGCGATTCTTGATATGATGCTCAAATGTTCTTAAAGCTAGCTAGCATGATCAATCCCATATCATTACTCACCCGCAAAAAAAAAAATCCCATATCATTAATAAAGGATACGGAAAGTTGAATTGCTTATCTAATTGACGGCATTATCACTATAGTGACCAAACAGAGGGAACGCACTACTGTTTACACAGCACAACATGGAGCGATAATTTCGTCTTTAGATAATTTGAACGTATTTTAATCTAACAAACCAAGCTACTCCGTTGACAGATATAAAATGTAGTAACCATTCTATTAAATAAATATGCATTGTGCTCCCTGTATGTTGTTTTCCTGCAGTTTTAAGAATTAATATGCCTGTGAAATTCAGGTTAAAAGCAAAAGCATTAGCATCGTGAGGGCAGCAGCCACCATGTAGTATTTATATTCATCAAGGAAAGAGTGTTGTCTCAAGTCACCAGATTGACCAAAAAAGTTGGATCGCCCCGCGTCGCGCACCGCGCGGCGACACGGCCGCCGCCACCGCCGTTGCACTCTTGGCCCCCCTCCACCTCTTCTCTCCCACGTCGTCGCCGGCCGGAACCGCATGGGTAAAGTCCTCGCAGTGGTCAGTGGCGGCGGGTCCTCGCGTTGTCGGGTTGGCTCCGGCGGCACTCTTCGGCAGGCTGGCGCGGAACATGGAGGCAGATCAGTGTGAGCGGCATGGATCGATACCAGGCTGATCGGCACGGCTTTGATGGCACAGATTGATGCAAGGCAGATCAACGTGTCCTGCGGCATGGGTCAACCTTCAAGCGTTCTGGCGGTGGGGATCTTTACGCTCCTCCTAGCCCTATCCAGACGGTGGTCCCCCCCCCCCCCCCCCCCCCCCCCCCCCCCCCCCCCCCCCACGTGGTGCTCGTTTTGGTGGTGCCGTCTGCCGCGGGCGCCATGGTCGTTGGCTCCGGTGATCCGGTTCGGGTCAGCGTGTGTATGGCCTCGCTTTGGGCGTAGTCGAGATCTCTGAAGGTGGCGATCCGGTGCACACAATGCTAGATGGAGGTTTGTCGAGCAGATCCGGGTGAAAACCCTGCTCTCGGCTAGTTGCCAAGGCCGGCGATGGCGGCGTTCTTCTGCCTCTACAGCGTGCTCATGCGGTGACCACTGAGGGTGCCCTGGACCAGTGTGTGCCCTAGACCAGGCAATGCGGCTTGGTTGGGGCCTCTGGCTTCAGATGTTGGGTTTTGGTTGTGAGATCTGTGTATGTGGCTCAGACAATCTGCACCCTTTCATCAAGTTGATAGGAGCAACGACAGATGTTGCCAAGATGATGCCTTCAGACTTATTGATGTATTACTTTGTAAGGTCTTGGTGAATAATTAATAAAATGACTGCATGCATCGCCCTCATGCAGAGGCCGGGGATCATCCTCCTTTTCGAAGAAAAAAATGTGGACGAGCTCTAAGCTATTTCCAGTTCTATCAGAGATGAACAGATGCTTCAGACGATAATTTTTTAGAAGCCATACATGGATCCCATGATTGTTGAGTGAATTTCAGACGATACACCACCTGTAAAGATCTATCATAAAACTAAGCTTCTAAGAGGCGTGTGTGAAGTTCTTACTAGGTTTTGGTTGTATGCCTCCTCACAAAAGCAAGAGTTTTCGCACCTTTTCAGCTCACAAAAGCCGGCGGTTTTGGTTGCTAGCTAGCTTTGTTACGTTGCTACGTGGGTGCTACGGTGAAGTAACCATCAAGCTTCGTGCACTTTTTGTTTCTTTTTTTGCGGGGAAAGCTTCGTGCACTCGTGTCTCGCTGAAATCAATTGTCTAGCTTGGCCGCTACGTACGTGTCTCATGGAAAGTACTCGTCGAGCCGACATACAAGTCGGGCTTGTGGCCAACACTCTCTTGCATGTGGCTCGGGCATGGCCAATGCATAGCTCCAGGGTGATGCCTCACATGCCATGTAGGATCGAATGTCAGAAAAAGTAGCTTCGGATAGGGAAGCGGGATCCTCTGCAGGAGGCGGGTGTTTGGAAAGAAAAAGTGTAGTCCGGTGCATAAAGTTGAAAAAGTTGAAGTGGAGAGTAGAGATGCATGTGTGGTGAGAGTCTACTTTATATTCTTTGATGATGCCCACTAATAGTAGGTTGCATTGGGGAGAAAAAAATCAATATAGATGCCTGAAACTACTTTTTGTCATGCCATCATTGTACATGCCCTAATGGTTCTCTTTAGCCACTTTACATGGCAGTGTCCTCAATTTTGAACGTACTATTGTATTAGTATGAGACAGAACCCAGGAGTAAAAACACCTTTTTGTCTTTTTATTTATTTATGCAGTACATATAATCCCTCCGTTCCTAAATATAAGACTTTGTAGAGATTTTGATGCGGACTACATACGAAGCAAAATGAGTGAATCTACATTCTAAAATATGTTTATACACATCCGTATGTAGTCCGTATTGAAATCTCTATAAGATCTTATATTTAGAAACAGGCTATATTAAATTATATTAAATCATTATATTTGATTGCAGGCTCTTTTTGATGCCACCTAACCTTCACATTGATAATCTTTTTACTACAAATGCTTAGTCCACAGGCTTACAGCAGGTAGCGACAGGAGCCTTTTGTGGGGTTGCAACAACCAACAAGGTATGCTGCACTGCACAGGAAAGCCTAGATAACAAGATATGCTGCACTGCATTGCACAGGCTTACTGCATCTATTTATACACGCACGTCCTAGATAACAAGATCTAATCCTGTTTGGTGCATGCATGTAGGCCTCTAGCAGAGTATCTTATCATTATCACCTTTTGGGCTAGCAGAATATATTCTAAATGTCAACCTATTTGGAATGTCAAATATCATGATATACAACTTTATGTTGCATTTTGAATTATATGTTTTTTTTCCTTGGGACTTGTGAGATGGGAGCATTTTGACTCCTCTGAAAGCGATTCATGATATGATGCTCAAATCTGCTTGAAGCTAGCTAGCATGCTCAAGCCCATATATCTTTGCTAAAAGGATACGAGAAGTTGATACAAACTAGTACAGCTTCAGCATTTTTTTTCTGTTGATCTCATAAGCGGTTCACCCAATTCCTACAAGCCTAAATAATGCAATGTTTAATCCTTTTTTTGTTTGCTTCCTGGATGATACAGAAGACTGGCAAGCAGTTCGCACATAGCAAGCATATGCAGCTCCCGGTGCACCGATGGATCTAGTCGTGGAGTTAGATGAAGATGTCAGGGGTTAAAGAGAAACATTAGTGTTTGGGGGAGGGGGGCTAATGACTACCCTTTCTTGTATTTAAGACCATACAATATTTTCTTCTTCAGTGATTATGGCCCTGTTTGGTTGAAGGCCTGGAAAACATGCCTGGAGAAAATTCACGCCTAGATTGAGCCTCAAATGTTAGACAATTTTTCCTGGCCAGGCTAGTCTAGTGTACATGCGTTTGGTTTGTGGCCTGAGCCTGCTGTTGCTTTGCTATGTAATTAGTACATATTGAAACCCACATCCATTGATTCTGTGCGAAAGAAATAATAAAATAATGATAGGGACAACAGCAGGCACACCTAGGCGTAGGAAAACAGGACGCCTGGCTCGGGCTAACCACACTGTCGGGTAACTTTGTCAGGTTTTGCAGGCAGGCTAGATTCTCATGGCCCAGGACACCAACCAAACAAGGTCCAGGCAGGTCTCAGGAATGTTTTGGGTGAGAAAAACTTTCGTCAGGGTAGCAACCAAACACACCCTACCTCAAGGCTTGGGGTTGGCAGTGCCCCCCTGATAGAAATATGCCCTAGAGGCAATAATAAATTTATTATTATTTTATATTATTTTGTTATGATAAAGATTTATTATTCATACTAGAATTATATTGACCGAAAACTTAAATACATGTGTGAATACTTAAACAAATACCGTGTCCCTAGTGAGCCTCTACTAGACTAACTCGTTGATCAAAGATGGTTAATGTTTCCTAACCATAGACATGAGTTGTCATTTGATAACGGGATCACATCATTAGGTGAATGATGTGATGGACAAGACCCATCCATTAGCTTAGCATATGATTGTTCTGTTTATTGCTACTGCTTTCTTAAATGTCAAATACACGTTCCTTTGACCATGAGATCATGCAACTCCCGGATACCGGAGGAATACCTTGTGTGCTATCAAACGTCACAACGTAACTGGGTGATCATAAAGATGCTCTACAGGTATCTCCGAATGTGTCTGTTGAGTTGGCATGGATCGAGACTGGGATGTGTCACTCCGTGTTTCGGAGAGGTATCTCTGGGCCCTCTCGGTAATGCACATTACAGAAGCTTGCAAGGAAAATAACTAAGGAGTTAGTTACGAGATGATGTATTACGGAATGAGTAAAGAGACTTGCCGGTAACGAGATTGAACTAGGTATGGAGAGACCGACGATCGAATTTCGGGCAAGTAACATACTGACAGACAAAGGGAATTGCATATGTTGTCATAACGGTTCGACCGATAAAGATCTTCGTGGAATATGTAGGAACCAATATGGGCATCCAGGTTCCGCTATTGGTTATTGACCGGAGAGTCATCTCGGTCATGTCTACATCACTCCCGAACCCGTAGGGTCCGCACGCTTAACGTTCGTTGACGATATAGTGTTATATGAGTTATGTGAATTGGTGACCGAATGTTGTTCGGAGTCCCGGATGAGATCACGGACATGACGAGAAGCTCCGAAATGGTCCGGAGGTAAAGATTGATATATAGGACGATACTATTTGGTCACCGGAAAAGTTTCGGAGCATACCGGGTAGCCATCGGTTCACCAGAATGAGTTCCGAGGAGTACTGGGAGGGTGTTGGGCCTAATGGGCCATTAGAGGGGAGCACACCAGCCCACAAGGGGCTGGCGCACCCCCCTATGGCAGCCGGCCTTGGGGAGAAAAGGAAAGGGGGGGATTCGGCCTCCCCTTCCTTCCCTCTCCCCCCCTTCCCTTTCCCTCCCGGCAATATAAGGAAAGGGGGGCGCGCCAAGGGCAGGAGCCCAAGTAGGATTCGGCCCTACGTGGGGCGCCTCCTGGCCGCCTCCTCTCTCCCCCCACCTATATATATGTGAGGGGGAGAAGCGCCATACAACCCACGACAATATCTTAGCCGTGTGCGGCACCCCCCTCCACCGTTTACTCCCTCGGTCATATTTCCGCAGTGCCTGGTGAAGCCCTGCGGACATAGTTACACCACCACCGTCACCACACTGTCGTGCTGCCAGAACTCATCCACTACTTCGCCCGTCTTGCTGGATCAAGAAGGCGAGGACATCATCGAGCTGAACGTGTGCTGAACGCGGAGGTGCCGTACGTTCGTTACTCGGTCGGTTGAATCGCGAAGCTATTCGACTACATCAATCGCGTTGTCTAAACGCTACCGCTAACTGTCTACGAGGGTACATAGACACACTCTCCCCTCTCGTAGCTATGCATCTCCATGGATAGATCTTGCGTGTGCGTAGAATTTTTTTTATTTTCCATGCAACATTCCCCAACAGTGGCATCATGAGCCAGGTCTATGCGTAGATGATATGCATGAGTAGAACACAAAGAGTTTTGGGCGGTGATGTTCATACTGCTTACCACCAATGTCTTATTTTGATTCGACGGCATTGTGGGATGAAGCGGCCCAGACCAACCTTACATGTCCACGTACATGAGACCGGTTCCACCGACTGACGTGCAACTTGTTTTGCATAAAGGTGACTGGCGGGTGTCTGTTTCTCCTACTTTAGTTGAATTGAATTTGACTACGGCCGGTCCTTGAAGAAGGTTAAAACAACAAACTTGATAATTCACTGTTGTGGTTGTTTTTGCGTAGGTAAGAACGGTTCTTACTAGAAACCCGTAGCAGCCACATAAAACTTGCAAACAACAAAGTAGAGGACGTCTAACTTGTTTTTGTAGGGTATGCTGTGATGTGATATGGTCAAGGCATGATATGATATGCGTTATTGTATGAGATGATCATGTTTTATAATTTATCGACAACCGGCAGGAGCCTTATGGTTGTCTCTTTATTGTATGAAATGCAAGCGCCATGTAATTGCTTTACTTTATCGCTATGCGTTAGCAATAGTTGTAAAAGCAATAGTTGGTGAGACGACCACGTGACGACACGTTGATGGAGATCATGGTGTCATATGCCGGTGACGATGGAGATCATGATGATGCTTTAGAGATGGAGATCAAAAGCACAAGATGATGATGGCCATATCATGTCACATATTTTGATTGCATGTGATGTTTATCCTTTATGCATCTTATTTTGCTTAGAACGACGGTAGCATTATAAGATGATCCCTTCACTAAATTTCAAGATAAAAGTGTTCTCCCTGAGTATGCACCGTTGCTAAAGTTTGTCGTTTCGAAGCACCACGTGATGATCGGGTGTGATAGATTCTACGTTCACATACAACGGGTGTAAGCCAGTTTTACACAAGCAGAATACTTGGGTTAAACTTGACGAGCCTAGCATGTACAGACATGGTCTCGGAACACTGGAGACCGAAAGGTCAAACATGAGTCATATAGTAGATATGATCAACATGGAGATGTTCACCATTGATGACTATCCCATCTCACGTTATGATCGGACATAGGCTAGTTGATTTGGATCATGTATCACTTAGTTAACTTGAGGGATGTTAATTTAAGTGGGAGTTCATTAGTAATTTGATTAATTGAACTTAATTTATCATGAACTTAGTCTTGATAGTTTCTTTGCATATCTATGTTGTAGATAAATGGCCCGTGCTATTGTTCCGTTGAATTTTAATTCGTTCCTAGAGAAAGCTAAGTTGAAAGATGATGGTAGCAACTACACGGACTGGGTCCATAACTTGAGGATTATCCTCATTGCTGCACAGAAGAATTACGTCCTTGATGCAATGGTAGGTGATGGACCTGCTGTAGGAGCTGCTGCAGACATTGTGAACGCCTGACAGGCTCAATCTGATGACTACTCGATAGTTCAGTGTGTCATGCTCTACGGCTTAGAACCGGGACTGCAAAAGCGTTTTGAACGCCACGGAGCATATGAGATGTTCCAAGAGCTGAAATTGATATTTCAACCTAATGCCCGGGTTGAGAGATATGAAGTCTCCAACAAGTTCTTCAGCTGTAAGATGGAGGAGAACAGTTCTGTCAGTGAACACATACTCAGAATGTCTGAGTACCACAACCACTTGACTCAACTGGGAATTAATCTTCCGGTTGAGAGTGTTATTGACAGAGTTCTTCAGTCACTGCCACCAAGCTATAAAGGCTTCGTGATGAACTATAATATGCAAGGGATGGAAAAGACAATTCCCGAGCTCTTCGCGATGCTGAAATCGGCGGAGGTAGAAATCAAGAAGGAGCATCAAGTGTTGATGGTTAACAAGACCACTAGTTTCAAGAAAAAGGGCAAGGGAAAGAAGGAGAACTTCAAGAAGAACAGCAAGCAAGTTTCCGCTCCCGCGAAGAAACCCAAAGCTGGACCCAAGCCTGAAACTGAGTGCTTCTACTGCAAAGGGACTAGTCACTACAAGCGGAACTGCCCCAAATATTTGGCGGATAAGAAGGATGGCAAAGTGAGCAAAGGTATATTTGATATACATGTTATTGATGTGTTCCTTACTAATGCTCGCAGTAGCGCCTGGGTATTTGATACTGGTTCGGTTGTGTTGGAAATATGCCCTAGAGGCAATAATAAAATGGTTATTATTATATTTCCTTGTTCATGATAATTGTCTGTTATTCATGCTATAATTGTGTTATCCGGAAATCGTAATACATGTGTGAATACATAGACCACAACGTGTCCCTAGTAGGCCTCTAGTTGACTAGCTCGTTGATCAATAGATGGTTACGGTTTCCTGACCATGGACATTGGATGTCATTGATAACGGGATCACATCATTAGGAGAATGATGTGATGGACAAGACCCAATCCTAAGCCTAGCACTAGATCGTGTAGTTCGTTTGCTAAAGCTTTTCCAATGTCAAGTAACTTTTCCTTAGACCATGAGATTGTGCAACTCCCGGATACCGCAGGAGTGCTTTGGGTGTACCAAACGTCACAACGTAACTGGGTGGCTATAAAGGTGCACTACGGGTATCTCCGAAAGTGTCTGTTGGGTTGGCACGAATCGAGACTGGGATTTGTCACTCCGTGTGACGGGGAGGTACCTCTGGGCCCACTCGGTAGGACATCATCATAATGAGCTCAATGTGATCAAGGAGTTGTTCACAGGATGATGTGTTACGGAAATGAGTAAAGAGACTTGCCGGTAACGAGATTGAACAAGGTATCGGTATACCGACGATCGAATCTCGGGCAAGTATCGTACCGATAGACAAAGGGAATTGCGTACGGGATTGATTGAATCCTCGACATCGTGGTTCATCCGATGAGATCATCGAGGAGCATGTGGGAGCCAACATGGGTATCCAGATCCCGCTGTTGGTTATTGACCGGAGAGTCGTCTCGGTCATGTCTGCGTGTCTCCCGAACCCGTAGGGTCTACACACTTAAGGTTCGGTGACGCTAGGGTTGTAGAGATATTAGTATGCGGTAACCCGAAAGTTGTTCGGAGTCCCGGATGAGATCCCGGACGTCACGAGGAGTTCCGGAATGGTCCGGAGGTAAAGAATTGTATATAGGAAGTCCAGTTTCGGCCACCGGGAAGGTTTCGGGGGTAATCGGTATTGTACCGGGACCACCGGAAGGGTCCCGGGGGTCCACCGGGTGGGGCCACCTATCCCGGAGGGCCCCATGGGCTGAAGTGGGAAGGGAACCAGCCCCTGGTGGGCTGGTGCGCCCCCTATGGGCCTCCCCTGCGCCTAGGGTTGGGAACCCTAGGGGTGGGGGGTGTTGGAAATATGCCCTAGAGGCAATAATAAAATGGTTATTATTATATTTCCTTGTTCATGATAATTGTCTGTTATTCATGCTATAATTGTGTTATCCGGAAATCGTAATACATGTGTGAATACATAGACCACAACATGTCCCTAGTAAGCCTCTAGTTGACTAGCTCGTTGATCAATAGATGGTTACGGTTTCCTGACCATGGACATTGGATGTCATTGATAACGGGATCACATCATTAGGAGAATGATGTGATGGACAAGACCCAATCCTAAGCCTAGCACTAGATCGTGTAGTTCGTTTGCTAAAGCTTTTCCAATGTCAAGTAACTTTTCCTTAGACCATGAGATTGTGCAACTCCCGGATACCGTAGGAGTGCTTTGGGTGCACCAAACGTCAAAACGTAACTGGGTGGCTATAAAGGTGCACTACGGGTATCTCCGAAAGTATCTGTTGGGTTGGCACGAATCGAGACTGGGATTTGTCACTCCATGTAACGGAGAGGTACCTCTGGGCCCACTCGGTAGGACATCATCATAATGAGCTCAATGTGATCAAGGAGTTGTTCACGGGATGATGTGTTACGGAAACGAGTAAAGAGACTTGCCGGTAACGAGATTGAACAAGGTATCGAGATACCGACGATCGAATCTCGGGCAAGTATCGTACCGATAGACAAAGGGAATTGCGTACGGGATTGATTGAATCCTCGACATCGTGGTTCATCCGATGAGATCATCGAGGAGCATGTGGGAGCCAACATGGGTATCCAGATCCCGCTGTTGGTTATTGACCGGAGAGTCGTCTCGGTCATGTCTGCGTGTCTCCCGAACCCGTAGGGTCTACACACTTAAGGTTCGGTGATGCTAGGGTTGTAGAGATATTAGTATGCGGTAACCCGAAAGTTGTTCGGAGTCCCGGATGAGATCCCGGACGTCACGAGGAGTTCCGGAATGGTCCGGAGGTAAAGAATTGTATATAGGAAGTCCAGTTTCGGCCACCGGGAAGGTTTCGGGGGTAATCGGTATTGTACCGGGACCACCGGAAGGGTCCCGGGGGTCCACCGGGTGGGGCCACCTATCCCGGAGGGCCCCATGGGCTGAAGTGGGAAGGGAACCAGCCCCTGGTGGGCTGGTGCGCCCCCCTATGGGCCTCCCCTGCGCCTAGGGTTGGGAACCCTAGGGGTGGGGGGCGCCTCCACCTGGCTTGGGGGGCAAGCCACCCCCTTGGCCGCCGCCCCTCCCCTTAGATTGGATCTGAGGGGGCCGGCCCCCTCTCCCCTTCCCCCTATAAATAGTGGAGGGGTGGGAGGGAGGAAACACCCCAGCCCCTGGCGCCTCCCTCTCCTCCCGTGACACCTCTCCCTCTCGTTGGTGCTTGGTGAAGCCCTGCCGAGATCCCGCTGCTTCCACCACCACGCCGTCGTGCTGCTGGATCCTCATCAACCTCTCCTTCCCCCTTGCTGGATCAAGAAGGAGGAGACATCTCTCCCAACCGTACGTGTGTTGAACACGGAGGTGCCGTCCGTTCGGCGCTCGGTCATCGGTGATTTGGATCACGACGAGTACGACTCCATCAACCCCGTTCTCTTGAACGCTTCCGCTCGCGATCTACAAGGGTATGTAGATGCACTCCCCTCTCTCGTTGCCAGATGACTCCATAGATTGATCTTGGTGATGCGTAGAAAATTTTAAAATTCTGCTACGATCCCCAACAGTGGTATCAGAGCTAGGTCTATGCGTAGTATCTTGCACGAGTAGAACACAAAGTAGTTGTGGGCGTCGATTTGTCAATCTTCTTGCCGTTACTAGTCTTATCTTGATTCGGCGGCACTGTGGGATGAAGCGGCCCGGACCGACCTTACACGTACGCTTACGTGAGACAGGTTCCACCGACTGACATGCACTAGTTGCATAAGGTGGCTAGCGGGTGTCTGTCTCTCCCACTTTAGTCGGATCGGATTCGATGAACAGGGTCCTTATGAAGGGTAAATAGAAATTGGCATATCACGTTGTGGTTTTGGCGTAGGAAAGAAACGTTCTTGCTAGAAACCTATAGCAGCCACATAAAAAACTTGCAACAACAATTAGAGGACGTCTAACTTGTTTTTGCAGCAAGTGCTTTGTGATGTGATATGGCCAAAGGATGTGATGAATGATATATGTGATGTATGAGATGATCATGTTCTTGTAATAGGAATCACGACTTGCATGTCGATGAGTATGACAACCGGCAGGAGCCATAGGAGTTGTCTTAATTTATTATATGACCTGCGTGTCATTGAAATTCGCCATGTAATTACTTTACTTTATTGCTAACCGTTAGCCGTAGTAGTAGAAGTAATAGTTGGCGAGACAACTTCATGAAGACACGATGATGGAGATCATGATGATGGAGATCATGGTGTCATGCCGATGACGATGATGATCATGGAGCCCCGAAGATGGAGATCAAAAGGAGCGAAGTGATAATGGCCATATCATATCACTATTTTGATTGCATGAGATGTTTATCATGTTTTTGCATCTTATTTGCTTAGAACGACGGTAGCATATAAGATGATCCCTTACTAAAATTTCAAGAAAGTGTTCCCCCTAACTGTGCACCGTTGCGAAGGTTCGTTGTTTCGAAGCACTACGTGTTGATCGGGTGTGATAGATTCTAACGTTCGAATACAACGGGTGTAAGCCAGATTTACACAGCAATACACTTAGGTTGACTTGACGAGCCTAGCATGTACAGACATGGCCTCGGAACACAAGAGACCGAAAGGTCGAACATGAGTCGTATAGAAGATACGATCAACATGGAGATGTTCACCGTTGATGACTAGTCCGTCTCACGTGATGATCGGACACGGCCTGGTCGATTCGGATCATGTATCACTTAGATGACGAGAGGGATGTCTATCTGAGTGGGAGTTCATTACATAATTTGATTAGATGAACTTAATTGTCATGAACTTAGTCTAAATGTTACATATCTATCTTGTAGATCAAATGGCCAACGCTAATGTTACCCTCAACTTCAACGCGTTCCTAGAGAAAAACAAGCTGAAAGACGATGGTAGCAACTATGCGGACTGGGTCCGTAACCTGAGGATTATCCTCATAGCTGCCAAGAAATCATATGTCCTTGAAGCACCGTTAGGTGACCCACCTGCTCTCCGAGCACTGCCAGACGATTTGAACGTTTGGCAGACACGCACCGATGATTACTCCTTCGTTCAGTGCGGCATGCTCTTCAGCTTAGAACCGGGGCTCCAAAAGCGTTTTGAGCATCACGGAGCATATGAGATGTTCGAAGAGCTGAAAATGGTTTTCCAAGCTCATGCCCGGATCGAGAGATATGAAGTCTCCGATAAGTTCTACAGCTGTAAGATGGAGGAAAATAGTTCTGTCAGCGAGCACATACTCAAAATGTCTGGGTTGCACAGCCGCTTGTCTCAGCTGGGGATTAATCTCCCGGATGACGCGGTCATTGACAGAATCCTCCAGTCGCTTCCACCTAGCTACAAGAGCTTTGTGATGAACTTCAACATGCAGGGGATGGAAAAGACCATTCCTGAGGTATATGCGATGCTGAAGTCAGCGGAGGCAGAGATCAGAAAGGAACATCAAGTGTTGATGGTGAATAAAACCACCAAGTTCAAGAAGGGCAAGGGTAAGAAGAACTTCAAGAAGGACGGCAAGGGAGTTGCCGCGCCCGGTAAGCCAGCTGCCGGGAAGAAGTCAAAGAATGGACCCAAGCCTGAGACTGAGTGCTTTTATTGCAAGGGAACCGGTCACTGGAAGCGGAATTGCCCCAAGTACTTAGCAGATAAGAAGGCCGGCAATACCAAAGGTATATGTGATATACATGTAATTGATGTGTACCTTACCAGCACTCGTAGTAGTTCCTGGGTATTTGATACCGGTGCGGTTGCTCATATTTGTAACTCAAAGCAGGAACTGCGGAATCAGCGTAGACTGGCAAAGGACGAGGTGACGATGCGCGTCGGGAATGGCTCCAAGGTCGATGTGATCGCCGTCGGCACGCTACCTCTGCATCTACCTACGGGATTAGTTTTAAACCTCAATAATTGTTATTTAGTGCCAGCTTTGAGCATGAACATTGTATCTGGATCTCGCTTAATGCAAGATGGCTACTCATTTAAATCTGAGAATAATGGTTGTTCTATTTATATGAGAGATATGTTTTATGGTCATGCCCCGCTGGTGAATGGTTTATTTTTATTGAATCTCGAACGTGATGTTACACATGTTTATAATGTGAATGCCAAGAAATGTAAGGTTGATAACGATAGTCCCACATACTTGTGGCACTGCCGCCTTGGTCATATCGGTGTTAAACGCATGAAGAAACTCCATGCAGATGGACTTTTGGAGTCTCTTGATTATGAATCATTTGACAGATGCGAACCATGCCTCTTGGGCAAGATGACCAAGACTCCGTTCTCCGGAACAATGGAGCGAGCAACCAACTTATTGGAGATCATACATACTGATGTGTGTGGTCCAATGAGTGTTGAGGCTCGCAGTGGTTATCGTTATGTTCTCACCCTCACCGATGATTTGAGTAGATATGGGTATGTCTACTTGATGAAGCACAAGTCTGAGACCTTTGAAAAGTTCAAGGAATTTCAGAATGAGGTTGAGAATCAACGTGACAAGAAAATAAAGTTCTTACGATTAGATCGTGGAGGAGAATATTTGAGTCATGAATTTGGCACGCACTTAAGGAAATGTGGAATTGTTTCACAACTCACGCCGCCTGGAACACCTCAGCGTAACGGTGTGTCCGAACGTCGTAATCGCACTCTATTGGATATGGTGCGATCTATGATGTCTCTTACTGATCTACCGCTATTCTTTTGGGGTTATGCTTTAGAGACTGCCGCATTCACTTTAAATAGGGCACCGTCAAAATCCGTTGAGACGACACCGTATGAATTATGGTTTGGGAAGAAACCTAAGCTGTCGTTTCTGAAAGTTTGGGGATGCGATGCTTATGTGAAGAAACTTCAACCAGAGAAGCTCGAACCCAAGTCGGAAAAATGCGTATTCATAGGATACCCTAAGGAAACTATTGGGTATACCTTCTACCTAAGATCCGAGGGCAAGATCTTTGTTGCCAGGAATGGATCCTTTCTAGAGAAAGAGTTTCTCTCGAAAGAAGTAAGTGGGAGGAAAGTGGAGCTTGATGAGATGACCCTCGAACCGGAGAGTAGCGCAGCGCAGGAAAATGTTTCTGTGGAGCCTACACCGGCTAGAGAGGAAGTTATTGATAATGATCATGATCAAGCTACCACTGAACTTCGAAGGTCCACAAGGACACGTTTCGCACCTGAGTTGTACGGCAATCCTGTCCTGGAAATCATGTTGTTAGACAACAGTGAACCTTCGAACTATGAAGAAGCAATGGCGGGCCCGGATTCCGACAAATGGCTTGAAGCCATGAAATCCGAGATAGGATCCATGTATGAAAACGAAGTATGGACTTTGACTGACTTGCCCGTTGATCGGCAAGCCATAGAAAATAAATGGATCTTTAAGAAGAAGACTGACGCGGATGGTAATGTGACCATCTATAAGGCTCGGCTTGTCGCTAAGGGTTATCGACAAGTTCAAGGGGTTGACTACGATGAGACTTTCTCACCCGTAGCGAAGCTGAAATCCGTCAGAATCATGTTAGCAATTGCCGCATACTATGATTATGAGATATGGCAAATGGACGTCAAAACGGCATTCCTTAATGGTTTTCTTAAGGAAGAGTTGTATATGATGCAAACGGAAGGTTTTGTCGACCCTGAGAATGCTGACAAGGTATGCAAGCTCCAGCGCTCAATCTATGGGCTGGTGCAAGCATCTCGGAGTTGGAACATTCGCTTTGATGAGATGATCAAAGCGTTTGGGTTCACACAGACTTATGGAGAAGCCTGTGTTTACAAGAAAGTGAGTGGGAGCTCTGTAGCATTTCTCATATTATATGTGGATGACATACTGCTGATGGGAAATGATATAGAATTCTTGGAAAGTATAAAGGCCTACTTGAATAAGTGTTTTTCAATGAAGGACCTTGGAGAAGCTGCTTATATATTAGGCATCAAGATCTATAGGGATAGATCGAGACGCCTCATAGGTCTTTCGCAAAGCACATACCTTGATAAGATATTGAAGAAGTTCAATATGGATCAGTCCAAGAAGGGGTTCTTGCCTGTATTGCAAGGTGTGAGATTGAGCACGGCTCAATGCCCGACCACGGCAGAAGATATAGAAGAGATGAGTGTCATCCCCTATGCCTCAGCCATAGGGTCTATTATGTATGCCATGCTGTGTACCAGACCTGCTGTAAACCTTGCAGTAAGTTTGGTAGGTAGGTACCAAAGTAATCCTGGCAAGGAACACTGGACAGCGGTCAAGAACATCCTGAAGTACCTGAAAAGGACTAAGGATATGTTTCTCGTATATGGAGGTGACGAAGAGCTCGTCGTAAAGGGTTACGTCGACGCTAGCTTCGACACAGATCTGGATGACTCCAAGTCACAAACCGGATACGTGTATATTTTGAATGGTGGAGCGGTAAGCTGGTGCAGTTGCAAGCAAAGCGTCGTGGCGGGATCTACATGCGAAGCGGAGTACATAGCAGCCTCGGAGGCAGCACACGAAGCAGTATGGATGAAGGAGTTCATCACCGACCTAGGAGTCATTCCAAATGCGTCGGGTCCAATGGCTCTCTTCTGTGATAACACTGGAGCTATTGCCCTTGCCAAGGAGCCCAGGTTTCACAAGAAGACCAGGCATATCAAGCGTCGCTTCAACTCCATACGTGAACATGTTCAAGATGGAGACATAGATATTTGTAAAGTGCACACGGGTTTGAATGTAGCAGATCCGTTGACTAAACCTCTTTCACGAGCAAAACATGATCAACACCAGAACTCTATGGGTGTTCGATTCATCACAATGTAACTAGATTATTGACTCTAGTGCAAGTGGGAGACTGTTGGAAATATGCCCTAGAGGCAATAATAAAATGGTTATTATTATATTTCCTTGTTCATGATAATTGTCTGTTATTCATGCTATAATTGTGTTATCCGGAAATCGTAATACATGTGTGAATACATAGACCACAACGTGTCCCTAGTAGGCCTCTAGTTGACTAGCTCGTTGATCAATAGATGGTTACGGTTTCCTGACCATGGACATTGGATGTCATTGATAACGGGATCACATCATTAGGAGAATGATGTGATGGACAAGACCCAATCCTAAGCCTAGCACTAGATCGTGTAGTTCGTTTGCTAAAGCTTTTCCAATGTCAAGTAACTTTTCCTTAGACCATGAGATTGTGCAACTCCCGGATACCGTAGGAGTGCTTTGGGTGTACCAAACATCACAACGTAACTGGGTGGCTATAAAGGTGCACTACGGGTATCTCCGAAAGTGTCTGTTGGGTTGGCACGAATCGAGACTGGGATTTGTCACTCCGTGTGACGGGGAGGTACCTCTGGGCCCACTCGGTAGGACATCATCATAATGAGCTCAATGTGATCAAGGAGTTGTTCACAGGATGATGTGTTACGGAAACGAGTAAAGAGACTTGCCGGTAACGAGATTGAACAAGGTATCGGTATACCGACGATCGAATCTCGGGCAAGTATCGTACCGATAGACAAAGGGAATTGCGTACGGGATTGATTGAATCCTCGACATCGTGGTTCATCCGATGAGATCATCGAGGAGCATGTGGGAGCCAACTTGGGTATCCATATCCCGCTGTTGGTTATTGACCGGAGAGTCGTCTCGGTCATGTCTGCGTGTCTCCCGAACCCGTAGGGTCTACACACTTAAGGTTCGGTGACGCTAGGGTTGTAGAGATATTAGTATGCGGTAACCCGAAAGTTGTTCGGAGTCCCGGATGAGATTCCGGACGTCACGAGGAGTTCCGGAATGGTCCGGAGGTAAAGAATTGTATATAGGAAGTCCAGTTTCGGCCACCGGGAAGGTTTCGGGGGTAATCGGTATTGTACCGGGACCACCGGAAGGGTCCCGGGGGTCCACCGGGTGGGGCCACCTATCCCGGAGGACCCCATGGGCTGAAGTGGGAAGGAAACCAGCCCCTGGTGGGCTGGTGCGCCCCCCTATGGGCCTCCCCTGCGCCTAGGGTTGGGAACCCTAGGGGTGGGGGGCGCCTCCACCTGGCTTGGGGGGCAAGCCACCCCCTTGGCCGCCGCCCCTCCCCTCAGATTGGATCTGAGGGGGCCGGCCCCCTCTCCCCTTCCCCCTATAAATAGTGGAGGGGTGGGAGGGAGGAAACACCCCAGCCCCTGGCGCCTCCCTCTCCTCCCGTGACACCTCTCCCTCTCGTTGGTGCTTGGTGAAGCCCTGCCGAGATCCCGCTGCTTCCACCACCACGCCGTCGTGCTGCTGGATCCTCATCAACCTCTCCTTCCCCCTTGCTGGATCAAGAAGGAGGAGACGTCTCTCCCAACCGTACGTGTGTTGAACACGGAGGTGCCGTCCGTTCGGCGCTCGGTCATCGGTGATTTGGATCACGACGAGTACGACTCCATCAACCCCGTTCTCTTGAACGCTTCCGCTCGCGATCTACAAGGGTATGTAGATGCACTCCCCTCTCTCGTTGCTAGATGACTCCATAGATTGATCTTGGTGATGCGTAGAAAATTTTAAAATTCTGCTACGATCCCAAAGCGGAGAAAATTTTAAAATTTGGGGATGCGACGCTTATGTGAAAAATCTTCAGCCTGATAAGCTCGAACCCAAAGCGGAGAAGTGTGTCTTCATAGGATACCCTAAAGAAACAATTGGGTACACCTTCTACCACAGATCCGAAGGCAAGGTCTTTGTTGCCAAGAATGAGTCCTTTCTAGAGAAGGAGTTTCTCTCGGAAGAAGTGAGTGGGAGGAAAGTAGAACTTGATGAGGTAATTGTACCTTCTCTCGAATTGGAAAGTAGCTCATCAGAGAAAACCGTTCCCGTGATGCCTACACCAATAAGAGAGGAAGATAATGATAAAGATCATGAAGCTTCAGATCAAGTTACTACTGAACCTCGTAGGTCGACCAGAGTACGTTCCGCACCAGAGTGGTACGGTAATCCTGTTCTGGAAGTCATGTTGTTAGACAACGGCAAACCTACGAGCTATGAAGAAGCTATGATGAGCCCGGATTCCAACAAATGGCTTGAGGCCATGAAATCTGAGATAGGATCCATGTATGAGAACAAAGTGTGGACTTTGGTGGACTTACCCGATGATCGGCAAGCCATTGAGAATAAATGGATTTTTAAGAGGAAGACAGATGCTGATGGCAATATCATTGTCTACAAAGCTCGACTTGTCGCGAAAGGTTTACGACAAGTTCAAGGGGTTGACTACGATGAGACTTCCTCACCCGTAGCGATGCTTAAGTCTGTCCGAATCATGTTAGCAATTGCCACATTTTATGACTATGAAATCTGGCAAATGGATGTCAAAACTGCATTCCTTAATGGATTTCTCAAAGAAGAGTTGTATATGATGCAACCAAAAGGTTTTGTCGATCCTAAGGGTGCTAACAAAGTGTGCAAGCTCCAGCGATCCGTCTATGGACTGGTGCAAGCATCTCGGAGTTGGAATATACGCTTTGATGAGGTGATCAAAGCATATGGTTTTATGCAGACTTACGGTGAAGCCTGTATTTACAAGAAAGTGAGTGGGAGCTCTGTAGCATTTCTGATATTATATGTGGATGACATATTGTTGATTGGAAATGATGTCGAATTTCTGGATGGCATAAAAGGATACTTGAATAAGAGTTTTTCAATGAAAGACCTCGGTGAAGCTGCTTATATATTGGGCATCAAGATCTATAGAGATAGATCAAGACGCTTGATAGGACTTTCACAAAGCACATACCATGATAAAGTTTTAAAGAAGAAGTTCAAAATGGATCAGTCAAAGAAAGGGTTCTTGTCTGTGTTACGAGGTGTGAAGTTGAGTCAGACTCAATGCCCGACCACGGCAGAAGATATAGAGAAAATGAAAGTCATTCCCTATGCCTCAGCCATAGGTTCTATTATGTATGCCATGCTGTGTACCAGACCTGATGTGTGCCTTGCCATAAGTTTGGCAGGGAGGTACCAGAGTAATCTAGGAGTGGATCACTGGACAGCGGTCAAGAATATCCTGAAGTACCTGAAAAGGACCAAGGAGATGTTTCTCGTTTATGGAGGTGACGAAGAGCACGTCGTAAAGGGTTACGTCGATGCAAGCTTCGACACTGATCCGGATGACTCTAAGTCACAAACCGGATACGTATTTATATTGAATGGTGGAGCTGTCAGTTGGTGCAGTTCCAAGTAGAGCGTCGTGGCGGGATCTACGTGTGAAGCGGAGTACATAGCTGCTTCGGAAGCAGCGCATGAAGGAGTCTGGATGAAGGAGTTCATATCCGATCTAGGTGTAATACCTAGTGCATCGGGTCCAATGACAATCTTTTATGACAACACTGGAGCAATTGCCATAGCAAAGGAGCCTAGGTTTCACAAGAAGACTAAACACATCAAGAGACGCTTCAACACTATTCGTGAATATGTCAAGGATGCAGACATAGAAATTTGAAAAGTACACATGGATCTGAATGTGGCAGACCTATTGACTAAACCTCTTCGGCGAGCAAAACATGATCAGCACCAAGACTCCATGGGTGTTAGATTGATTACTATGTAATCTAGATTATTGACTCTAGTGCAAGTGGGAGACTGATGGAAATATGCCCTAGAGGCAATAATAAATTTGTTATTATTTTATATTTCCTTGTTCATGATAAAGGTTTATTATTCATGCTAGAATTGTATTGACCGGAAACTTAAATACATGTATAAATACTTAAACAAATATCGTGTCCCTAGTGAGCCTCTACTAGACTAGCTCGTTGATCAAAGATGGTTAAGGTTTCCTAACCATAGACATGAGTTGTCATTTGATAACGGGATCACATCATTAGGAGAATGATGGGATGGACAAGACCCATACGTTAGCTTAGCATATGATCGTTCTGTTTATTGCTGCTGCTTTCTTAAATGTCAAATACATGTTCCTTTGACCATGAGATCATGCAACTCCCGGATACCGGAGGAATACCTTGTGTGCTATCAAACATCACAACGTAACTGGGTGATCATAAAGATGCTCTACAGGTATCTCCGAAGGTGTCTGTTGAGTTGGCATGGATCGAGACTGGGATTTGTCACTCCGTGTTTCGGAGAGGTATCTCTGGGCCCTCTCGGTAATACACATTACAGAAGTTTGCAAGCAAAATAACTAAGGAGTTAGTTACGAGATGATGTATTACGGAACGAGTAGAGAGACTTGCCGGTAACGAGATTGAACTAGGTATGGAGATACCGACGATCGAATCTCGGGCAAGTAACATACCGACAGACAAAGGGAATTGCGTATGTTGTCATAACGGTTCGACCAATAAAGATCTTCGTGGAATATGTAGGAACCAATATGGGCATCCAGGTTCTGCTATTGGTTATTGACCGGAGAGTCGTCTCGGTCATGTCTACATCACTCCCGAACCCGTAGGGTCCGCACGCTTAACGTTCATTGATGATATAGTGTTATATGAGTTATGTGAATTGGTGACCGAATGTTGTTCGGAGTCCCGGATGAGATCACAGACATGACGAGGAGCTCCGGAATGGTCCGGAGGTAAAGATTGATATATAGGATGATACTATTCGGTCACCGGAAAAGTTTTGGGGCGTACCGGGTAGCCATCGGTTCACCGGAATGGGTTCCGGGGAGTACGGGAGGGTGTTGGGCCTAATGGGCCATTACGGGGGAGCACACCAGCCCACAAGGGGCTGGCGCACCCCCCTATGGCAGCCAGCCTTAGGGAGAAAAGTGAAGGGGGGGATTCGGCCTCCCCTTCCTTCCCTCTCCCCCCTTTCCCTTTCCCTCCTGGCAATATAAGGAAAGAGGGGGCGCGCCAAGGGCAGGAGCCCAAGTAGGATTCGGCCCTACTTGGGGCGCCTCCTGGCCGCCTCCTCTCTTCCCCCACCTACATATATGTGAGAGAGGAGGGGGCGCCACACAACGCACGACAATCTCTTAGCCATGTGCGGCGCCCCCCTCCACCGTTTGCTCCCTAGGTCATATTTCCACCGTGCCCGGCGAAGCCCTGCGGAGATAGTTACACCACCACCATCACCACACCGTCGTACTGCCGGAACTCATCCACTACTTCGCCCGTCTTGCTGGATCAAGAAGGCGAGGACATCATCGAGCTGAACGCGGAGGTGCCGTACGTTCGGTACTCGGTCGGTTGAATCGCGAAGCTGTTCGACTACATCAACCGCGTTGTCTAAACGCTTCCGCTAACGGTCTACGAGGGTACGTAGACAGTCTCTCCCCTCTCGTAGCTATGCATCTCCATGGATAGATCTTGCGTGTGCGTAGAATTTTTTTTGTTTTCCATGCAACGTTCCCCAACACCCCCCCGCCCCCAAAGATACACATAGCTCCGATGTTGCACAGTACCATGACTCGATCTACAGACCACACTGCATCGACTTGATCCGAATTGAACACATAGTATCATGATGACTCAATCTGAAGACAGGTAGATGACATGCAATTGTTTTATTCGTCTTGCAACAGATATTCCTGAAGGAAATATGCCCTAGAGGCAATAATAAAGTTATTATTTATTTCCTTATATCATGATAAATGTTTATTATTCATGCTAGAATTGTATTAACCGGAAACATGATACATGTGTGAATACATAGACAAACAGAGTGTCACTAGTAAGCCTCTACTAGACTAGCTCGTTAATCAAAGATGGTTATGTTTCCTAACCATAGACATGAGTTGTCATTTGATTAACGGGATCACATCATTAGGAGAATGATGTGATTGACTTGACCCATTCCGTTAGCTTAGCACTTGATCGTTTAGTATGTTGCTATTGCTTTCTTCATGACTTATACATGTTCCTATGACTATGAGATTATGCAACTCCCGTTTACCGGAGGAACACTTTGTGTGCTACCAAACGTCACAACGTAACTGGGTGATTATAAAGGTGCTCTACAGGTGTCTCCGAAGGTACTTGTTGAGTTGGCGTATTTCGAGATTAGGATTTGTCACTCCGATTGTCGGAGAGGTATCTCTGGGCCCACTCGGTAATGCACATCACTATAAGCCTTGCAAGCATTGTAACTAATGAGTTAGTTGCGGGATGATGTATTACGGAACGAGTAAAGAGACTTGCCGGTAACGAGATTGAACTAGGTATTGAGATACCGACGATCGAATCTCGGGCAAGTAACAGACCGATGACAAAGGGAACAACGTATGTTGTTATGCGGTTTGACCGATAAAGATCTTCGTAGAATATGTGGGAGCCAATATGAGCATCCAGGTTCCGCTATTGGTTATTGATCGGAGACGTGTCTCGGTCATGTCTACATAGTTCTCGAACCCGTAGGGTCCGCACGCTTAAAGTTCGGTGACGATCGGTATTATGAGTTTTTGTGTTTTGATGAACCGAAATTGTTCGGAGTCCCGGATGAGATCATGGACATGACGAGGAGTCTCGGAATGTCCGAGAGGTAAAGATCGATATATTGGAAGGCTATATTCGGACGTCGGAAAGGTTCCGAGTGATTCGGGTATTTTTCGGAGTACCGGGGAATTACGGGAATTCACCGGGGGAAGTTATGGGCCTTATTGGGCCATACGGGAAAGAGAGGAGCAGGCCGCAGGGGCTGCTGCGCCCCTCCCCTTGCTGGTCCGAATTGGACAAGGGATTGAGGGGGCGCAACACCCCTCTTTCCTTCTCCCTCTTCCCCTCTTCCTTCCCCTCTTGGTGGACTCCTACTAGGAGTAGGATTCCTAGTAGGAGTCCCCTACTTGGTGCGCCACCCATAGGGAGCCGGCCTCCTCCCCTCCCTCCTTTATATACGGGGGCAGGGGGGCACCCCAGAGACACAACAATTGATCATTGATCTCTTAGCCGTGTGCGGTGCCCCCCTCCACCATAATCCACCTCGATCATATCGTAGCGGTGCTTAGGCGAAGCCCTGCGTCGATAGCATCATCATCACCGTCACCACGCCGTCGTGCTGACGAAACTCTCCTGTGAAGCTTTGCTGGATCGGAGCTCGCGGGACGTCATCGAGTTGAACGTGTGCTGAACTCGAAGGTGACGTGCGTTCGGTACTTGGATCGGTCGGATCGTGAAGAGGTACGACTACATCAACCGCGTTGTGCTAACGCTTCCGCTTTCGGTCTACGAGGGTACGTAGACACACTCTCCCCTCTCGTTGCTATGCATCACCATGATCCTGTGTGTGCGTAAGAAATTTTTTGAAATTACTACGTACTCCAATAGTGGCATCCGAGCCTGGTTTTATGCGTAGATGTTATATGCACGAGTAGAACACAAGTGAGTTGTGGGCGATACAAGTCATACTGCTTACCAGCATGTCACACTTTGGTTCGGCGGTATTGTTGGATGAAGCGGCCCGGACCGACATTACGCGTACGCTTACGCGAGACTGGTTTTACCGCCGTGCTTTGCACACAGGTGACTAGCGGGTGTCAGTTTCTCCAACTTTAGTTGAACCGAGTGTGGCTACGCCCGGTCCTTGTGAAGGTTAAAACAGCACTAACTTGACGAACTATCGTTGTGGTTTGGATGCGTAGGTAAGAACGGTTCTTGCTCAGCCCGTAGCAGTCACGTAAAACTTGCAACAACAAAGTAGAGGACGTCTAACTTGTTTTTGCAGGGCATGTTGTGATGTGATATGGTCAAGACATGATGCTATATTTTATTGTATGAGATGATCATGTTTTGTAACTGAGTTATCGGCAACTGGCAGGAGCCATATGGTTGTCGCTTTATTGTATGCAATGCAATCGCCCTGTAATTGCTTTACTTTATCACTAAGCGGTAGCGATAGTCGTAGAAGCAATAGTTGGCGAGATGACAACGATACTACGATGGAGATCAAGGTGTCGCGCCAGTGACGATGGTGTTCATGACGGTGCTTCGGAGATGGAGATCAGAAGCACAAGATGATGATGGCCATATCATATCACTTATATTGATTGCATGTGATGTTTATCCTTTATGCATCTTATTTTGCTTTGTTTGATGGTAGCATTATAAGATGATCTCTCACTAAATTTCAAGGTAAAAGTGTTCTCCCTGAGTATGCACCGTTGCCAAAGTTCATCGTGCCGAGACACCACGTGATGATCGGGTGTGATAAGCTCAACGTTCATCTACAACGGGTGCAAGCCAGTTTTGCACACGCAGAATACTCGGGTTA
The DNA here is from genome assembly GCA_011799875.1 of Thinopyrum elongatum. NCBI lineage: Eukaryota > Viridiplantae > Streptophyta > Magnoliopsida > Poales > Poaceae > Thinopyrum > Thinopyrum elongatum. The sequence continues at coordinate 689,982,826 of CM022298.1, read as the reverse complement.
AACTTGACGAGCCTAGCATATGCAGATATGGCCTCGGAACACTGAGACCGAAAGGTCGAGCGTGAATCATATAGTAGATATGATCAACATAGTGATGTTCACCATTGAAAACTACTCCATTTCACGTGATGATCGGTTATGGTTTACTTGATTTGGATCACGTGATCACTTAGATGATTAGAGAGATGTCTATCTAAGTGGGAGTTCTTGAGTAATATGATTAATTGAACTTAAATTTATCATGAACTTAGTACCTGATAGTTTTTTGCTTGTCTATGTTGTTGTAGATCAATAGCTCGCGTTTAACTCCTCTGTTTTATTTTTGATATGTTCCTAGAGAAAACTAAATTGAAATATGTTAGTAGCAATGATACGGATTGGATCCGTGATCTAAGGATTATCCTCATTGCTGCACAGAAGAATTATGTCCTTGATGCACCGCTAGGTGACGGACCTATTGCAGGAGCATAGGCAGACCTTATGAACGTTTGACAAAGCTCGGTATGATAACTACTTGATAGTTTAGTGCACCATGCTTTACGGCTTAGAACCGGGACTTCAAAATTGTTTTGAAGGCCACGGAGCATATAAGATGTTCCAAGAGTTGAAATTGGTATTTCATACTCATGCCCGTGTCGAAAGGTATGAGACCTTTGACAACTACTTTGCCTACAAAATGGAGGAGAATAGCTCAGCTAGTGAGCATGTGCTCAGAATGTCTGAGTACTACAATCACTTGAATCAAGTGGGAGTTAATCTTCCAGATAAGATAGTGATTGACAGAGTTCTCTAGTCACTATCACCAAGTTACTTGAACTTCGTGATGAACTATAATATGCAAGGGATAACGGAAACGATTCCCAAGCTCTTCGTGATGCTAAAATCGACGAAGGTAGAAATCAAGAAAAGCATCAGGTGTTGATGGTTGACAAGACCACTAGTTTCAAGAAAAGGGCAAAGGGAAGAAGGGGAACTTCAAGAAGAACGGCAAGCAAGTTGCTGCTCAAGTGAAGAAGCCCAAGTCTGGACCTAAGCCTGAGACTAAAGTGCTTCTACTGCAAAGGGACTGGTCACTGGAAGTGGAACTGCCCCTAGATACTTGGCGGATAAGAAGGATGGCAAAGTGAACAAAGGTATATTGGATATACATGTTATTGATGTGTACTTTACTAGTGTTTATAGCAACCCCTCGGCATTTGATACTAGTTCAGTTGCTAAGAGTAGTAACTCAAAACGGGAGTTGCAGAATGAACAGAAACTAGTTAAGGGCGGGGTGACGATGTGTGTTGGAAATAGTTCCAAGATTGATATGATCATCATCGCACACTCCCTATACTTTCGGGATTAGTGTTGAACCTAAATAAGTGTTATTTGGTGTTTGCGTTGAGCATGAATATGATTTGATCATGTTTATTGCAATACGGTTATTCATTTAAGTTAGAGAATAATTGTTGTTCTGTTTACATGAATAAAACCTTCTATGGTCATACACCCAATGAAAATGGTTTGTTAGATCTCGATCGTAGTGATACACATATTCATAATATTGAAGCCAAAAGATGCAAAGTTAATAATGATAGTGCACCTTGTTTGTGGCACTGCCGTTTAGGTCATATTGGTGTAAAGCGCATGAAGAAACTCCATGCTGATGGGATTTTGGAATCACTTGATTATGAATCACTTGATACTTGCGAACCATGCCTTATGGGCAAGATGATTAAAACGCCGTTCTCCGAAAGAATGGAGCGAGCAACAGATTTGTTGGAAATCATACATATTGATGTATGTGCTCCAATGAATATTGAGGCTCGCAGCGGGTATCGTTATTTTCTCACCTTCACAGATGATTTGAGCAGATATGGGTATATCTACTTGATGAAACATAAGTCTGAAACAATTGAAAAGTTCAAAGAATTTCAGAGTGAAGTGGAAAATCATCGTAACAAGAAAATAAAGTATCTACGATCTGATCGTGGAGGAGAATATTTGAGTTACGAGTTTGGTCTTCATTTGAAACAATGCGGAATAGTTTCGCAACTCACGCCACCTGGAACACCACAGCGTAATGGTGTGTCCGAACATCGTAACCGTACTTTATTAGATATGGTGCAATCTATGATGTCTCTTACCGATTTACCACTATCGTTTTGGGGTTATGCATTAGAGACAGCTGCATTCACGTTAAATAGGGCACCATCTAAATCCGTTGAGACGACACCGTATGAACTGTGGTTTGGCAAGAAACCAAAGTTGTCCTTTCTTAAAGTTTGGGGTTGCGATACTTATGTGAAAAAGTTTCATCTTGATAAGCTCAAACCCAAATCGGAGAAATGTATCTTCATAGGATACCCAAAGGAGACAGTTGGGTACATCTTCTATCACAGATCCGAAGGCAAGACATTCGTTGCTAAGAATGGATCCTTTCTAGAGAAGGAGTTTCTCTTGAAAGAAGTGAGTGGGAGGAAAGTAGAACTTGATGAGGTAACTGTACCTGCTCCCTTATTGGAAAGTAAGTTCATCACAGAAATCTGTTCCTATGACTCCTACACCAATTAGTGAGGAAGCTAATGATGATGATCATGTAACTTTAGATCAAGTTACTACCGAACCTCGTAGGTCAACCAGAGTAAGATCCGCACCAGAGTGGTACGGTAATCCTGTTCTGGAGGTCATGTTACTTGACCATGACGAACCTACGAACTATGAGGAAGCGATGATGAGCCCAGATTCCGCAAAATGGCTTGAGGCCATGAAATCTGAGATGGGATCCATGTATGAGAACAAAGTATGGACTTTGATTGACTTGCCCGATGATTGGTGAGCCATTGAGATTAAATGGATCTTCAAGAGGAAGACGGACGCTGATAGTAGTGTTACTATCTACAAAGCTAGAATTGTCGCAAAAAGGTTTTCGACAAGTTCAAGGTGTTGACTAAGATGAGAGTGTCTCACTCGTATCTATGCTTAAGTCTGTCTGAATCATGTTAGCAATTGCCGCATTTTATGAAATCTGGCAAATGGATAAACAAAACTGCATTCCTTAATGGATTTATTAAAGAAGAGTTGCATATGATGCAACAAGAAGGTTTTGTCAATCCTAAAGGTGCTAACAAAATATGCAAGCTCCAGCGATCCATCTATGGACTGGTGCAAGCATCTCGGAGTTGAAATATATGCTTTGATAAATTGATCAAAGCATATAGTTTTATACAGACTTGCGGTGAAGCCTGTATTTACAAGAAAGTGAGTGGGAGCACTACAACATTTCTGATAAGTATATGTGAATGACATATTCTTGATCGAAAATAATGTAGAATTATTCTGCAAAGCATAAAGGAGTGTTTGAAAGGAGTTTTTCAAAGAAAGACCTCGGTGAAGCTGCTTACATATTGAGCATCAAGATCTATAGAGATAGATCAAGACGCTTGATAAGTTTTTTCAATGAGTACATACCTTGACAAGATTTTGAAGTAGTTCAAAATGGAACAGTCAAAGAAAGAGTTCTTGCCTGTGTTACAAGGTGTGAAATTGAGTAAGACTCAAAGCCCGACCACGGCAGAAGATAGAAAGAGAATGAAAGTCATTCCCTATGCCTCAGCCATAGGTTCTATAAAGTATGCCATTCTGTGTATCAGATCTATTGTATACCCTACACTGATTTTGGCAAGGGAGTACAATAGTGATCTAGGAGTAGATCACTGAACAGCGGTCAAAATTATCTTTAGTGGAATAAGGATATGTTTCTCGATTATGGAGGTGACAAAAGGTTCGTCGTAAAGGGTTACGTCGATACAAGTTTTGGCACTGATCCAGATGACTCTAAGTCTTAATCTGGATACATATTGAAAGTGGGAGCAATTAGCTAAAGTAGCTCCGTGCAGAGCATTGTAGACATAGAAATTTGCAAAATACATACGGATCTGAATATGGCAGACCCGTTGACTAAACTTCTCTCACAAGCAAAACATGATCACACCTTAATACTCTTTGGGTGTTAATCACATAGCGATGTGAACTAGATTATTGACTCTAGTAAACCTTTTGGGTGTTGGTCACATGACGATGTGAACTATGGGTGTTAATCACATGGTGATGTGAACTATTGATGTTAAATCACATGGCGATGTGATCTAGATTATTGACTCTAGTGCAAGTGGGAGACTGAAGGAAATATGCCCTAGAGGCAATAATAAAGTTATTATTTATTTCCTTATATCATGATAAATGTTTATTATTCATGCTAGAATTGTATTAACCGGAAACATGATACATGTGTGAATACTTAGACAAACAGAGTGTCACTAGTAAGCCTCTACTAGACTAGCTCGTTAATCAACGATGGTTATGTTTCCTAACCATAGACATGAGTTGTCATTTGATTAACGGGATCACGTCATTAGGAGAATGATGTGATTGACTTGACCCATTCCGTTAGCTTAGCACTTGATCGTTTAGTATGTTGCTATTGCTTTCTTCATGACTTATACATGTTCCTATGACTATGAGATTATGCAACTCCCGTTTACCAGAGGAACACTTTGTGTGCTACCAAACGTCACAACGTAACTGGGTGATTATAAAGGTGCTCTACAGGTGTCTCCGAAGGTACTTGTTGAGTTGGCGTATTTCGAGATTAGGATTTGTCACTCCGATTGTCGGAGAGGTATCTCTGGGCCCACTCGGTAATGCACATCACTATAAGCCTTGCAAGCATTGTAACTAATGAGTTAGTTGCGGGATGATGTATTACGGAACGAGTAAAGAGACTTGCCGGTAACGAGATTGAACTAGGTATTGAGATACCGACGGTCGAATCTCGGGCAAGTAACATACCGATGACAAAGGGAACAACGTATGTTGTTATGCAGTTTGACCGATAAAGATCTTCGTAGAATATGTGGGAGCCAATATGAGCATCCAGGTTCCGCTATTGGTTATTGACCGGAGACGTGTCTCGGTCATGTCTACATAGTTCTCGAACCCGTAGGGTCCACACGCTTAAAGTTCGGTGACGATCGGTATTATGAGTTTTTGTGTTTTGATGAACCGAAATTGGTCGGAGTCCCGGATGAGATCATGGACATGACGAGGAGTCTCGGAATGTCCGAGAGGTAAAGATCGATATATTGGAAGGCTATATTCGGACGTCGGAAAGGTTCCGAGTGATTCGGGTATTTTTCGGAGTACCGGGGAATTACGGGAATTCACCGGGGGAAGTTATGGGCCTTATTGGGCCATACGGGAAAGAGAGGAGCAGGCCGCAGGGGCTGCTGCGCCCCTCCCCTTGCTGGTCCGAATTGGACAAGGGATTGAGGGGGCGCAACACCCCTCTTTCCTTCTCCCTCTTCCCCTCTTCCTTCCCCTCTTGGTGGACTCCTACTAGGAGTAGGATTCCTAGTAGGAGTCCCCTACTTGGTGCGCCACCCATAGGGAGCCGGCCTCCTCCCCTCCCTCCTTCATATACGGGGGCAGGGGGGCACCCCAGAGACACAACAATTGATCATTGATCTCTTAGCCGTGTGCGGTGCCCCCCTCCACCATAATCCACCTCGATCATATCGTAGCGGTGCTTAGGCGAAGCCCTGCGTCGGTAGCATCATCATCACCGTCACCACGCCGTCGTGCTGACGAAACTCTCCTGTGAAGCTTTGCTGGATCGGAGCTCGCGGGACGTCATCGAGTTGAACGTGTGCTGAACTCGGAGGTGCCGTGCGTTCGGTACTTGGATCGGTCGGATCGTGAAGACGTACGACTACATCAACCGCGTTGTGCTAACGCTTCCGCTTTCGGTCTACGAGGGTACGTAGACACACTCTCCCCTCTCGTTGCTATGCATCACCATGATCCTGTGTGTGCGTAAGAAATTTTTTGAAATTACTACGTACTCCAACAATTCCGCCTACAGTTGTTCCTGAATTGAAGCCCCTACTAGTCCAACCACATTAGCTGTTGAGGAGAACAAGAAAATGATGACAAGGTACTTCATTTCCCATATAAATGAAAGCATTCTCATTAATAGGTGGGCAGCTGTGATGGTAATCCGTTCACATTTGAAAATAAGAGTCAATATTATGCTCATGCTAAACGAAGGCACTGAAGGACTTTTCCTGTTCATTGACGATATTCTGTCATGTAGATCCTAGGCAATGTCTTCCTCAAATCCTGGTTGTTTAGTACTGTATGTTAAGTACCTCTAAAGTATATGTGGATGTCAAGGTTGTTAAGTATTATTTGTTAAGAATTACGTTAATTAGATGCCTTTCTCTGAAATAGTTTTAACTATCTGCTATGATATGATAAGGACGCAAGTCATGTTTTGTGAACATGATAATACTGCACAACTCTCGCAAATTAAAACAACTAACAATACATGACTTGAAAAATGATGTCAACGTAAAATACTGATGAAAAATACTTAATAAAGGCATATGCTGATACCAAATTAATAAAATACTGATGACAATGTAAAGTACTAACCAATGGTTCCACTAAATTTGATCTATCTGTGAATTAGATGTCCAGAACTTCAACAATGATACCAAATTAGAACATGATTAGCCATTGAAGGGAAATCTGAAAGAAAGGAACATAAAAGTCTGTGTGAATGGTTATATTATCCCGTGACCAAAAGGTTAATATGTTAGTGTGTACTGAAATTACTTAAATTCAGTGAAACTGAAAGAAATTTCACTGAAAAAGTGGAATCCATGATCTGTACTTAGTATTAACCTTTTAAAATTTATGTTCCTTTCTTTCAGATTTCCCTTCAATGGCTAATCATGTTCTAATTTGGTATCATTGTCGAAGTTCTGGACATCTAATTCATCGACAGCACATTATTAGTGCATTTCCCTCCTATCTGTGTACAATGCCTGCTTTGTGTGTGAATACCATGGAACAACATTGTTAGTGCACTTTCCCTCCAATATCTGTAAAATGCTTTGCTTGGCGTGCCGAGCTGCGAAGACCATGGAACTACAATAAGGTGAGCAGGTTTCGCTGTTCTTTTATGTTGTTACTCTTGACAGTCTTCAGACTTCAGAGTCGCTGGGCCCGATCAACTGCATGTCACAGGACACTCTTATAGTTCTGGCTAGTCATTTACGGTAGACATAATCCTGATACATGATGTAAGGGCATCTCAAGAGCGGACCCTCAAACCACCCGCATACGTCCGGACCACGCGGTCCGGACGTGTTTTGCCATACAACGCGGGTCTGTATTGGTCCGCTCGGCGGTCTGGACGCACTCTTTCTATAAATTGGAGACAAACTAGGGGAGGCTTTGCAGCGGTCGGACCACTGTCACGTTCGCTTCTGACTGCACTGGCTCTAATCCCCTCCCTCGCCCGCGCGCATTTCCCATCTGAAACAGTCAGCGCCGCTCCAGAGCGTCAGTGCCGCATTCATGTCCGGCCAGAGCGAACGCGACCTCTCATTGCTGCCGGCATTGAAATGGCACGCCGGCCGAGAGAGCGCCGCTCGCGCCGCTTCCCGGTGCACGCGACTACTCCACGTTCAAATGACACCACGATGGTCCCTCGCCCTACATTAATGATATGCGGTTGCCGAGGAACCTACTCCGACGCCAGCCATTCGTCCACCTGTCGCCCACCATTGCCATCTGCCCGCTATATAAACTCCAGCCCCAGCCATAGCCGCAGTCATACTCCTCTGGTTCCTTTCTCCTCTCCGCACCACGCCCACCATGGCCTCCTCGCGCTCCAAAGCCCTCTGGGACAACCTCTTGTCCGACCAGAAGAAGGAGATGGCCGCCATTGTTGCCGGCAGGCCGGCAGGCGGATGGATGCCGACGACGTCCCAATGGAGGACACGGCCGAGGACGAGCCGACACCACCCTCCTCGCCGGTGCATGCCGGCATCACCATCAGCAAAGCCCGTGCCCACTATATGGACATGGTGCAGGAGGCCAAGTTCCGGAAGGCGTAGGCCAACCTCCGTCTCCTCGATGAGCACCGGCAAGCGGAGGAACAACTCGCCGCCGGCATGGCCATCGCGTCGGACACGGACGTGGCGGAGCAGACGGCGCCGCTCGACTCCTACCACTCCGTCCGTGACATCCGCCGTGACTGCGGCGGTACGGCCAATATCAGGCGGAATTATAAGCCGCCTACAAGGAGATGGACGAAGCGGCGAACGAGGTGTTCGGCAAGAGAGACAACGAGGAGGACATCGCCGGCTATGCCAAGGCCACGTCCTGCCGTCACGATGACAAAGTCGGCACGTCCGCGGGTGCCGCCGGCAGCGAGGAAGAGTAGTGCATGGTAGGTCGCCGCCGCTCGGGTCCCAAGAAGGCCACCGCTCTTCCCCTCCCGTTGAAGCCAAGTTTGGCGGGCTAAAAATCGTCAGTTGATTAGCCACTCAGGCTGCGGAGGTAGAGCTGGAGAGCGCCGGGGAGGAACTGGAGAAGGCGAAGGCAAGAGCCGGGGCTTCAGTTCTCGGGGCTTACGGCGGACATGGGGAACGGGCGTCGGCGACCATTTAGATTAGGTTTAGGGTAGGGTTTAGTTAAAAATTGTCCAGAATGTAATGAATTTCGTCTGGGTCATATGAAAAATGTCCGAATTGTAATGAATATGCTCCGGTTTATATGAAAATCTGCCGTGTTTGCACAAATTTCGTCCGGTCTATTGAAATGCGGCTTCAATTGTATGCGTGCAGCGTTGGATGGCCGGCTCCCGCATCCGTGTCCGTAGACTGGTCCCCCGCCCGTGGACGGATGCGGGAGAGAATTTGCGGGTTAGCGTTGGAGATGCCCTAACACCAGCGGCGGAGCCAGCGTAGAGCTATTGGGTTCAAGTGAACCCAATGGATTTTGCATGGTACGTGTGTATATGCACGTATTTACATGATGTGAACCCAGTAAAACATCTTAGCTGACCCCAACAAATACACCTCACGTGGAACAAAGGGCCCAAAGGCAACAACCCACTAATCCATTCACATGCCTAAACCGTGAGTCCGTGAGTCACGCGAACATGCAGCCCCATGCGGCACGCCTCATCTATCGTCTGCTTTTTTGTCATCGTTCGTCTGATCGTTTCTCCGACTTCCATCTCGCTGTTCGTGTTGCTCGGCGACTCGGCCGCCGCCGCATGCCCGCGGCAAGTCAGGCGGCCACAGATCGACATCGGCAACAATTAAATCCCAAAACTTGAGGTAATTAGATTACATTTCCGCATATTCTCTCTCTTGTCTATGTTCTATCTAGCCTAATAGCCCAGTACAATAGTTTTGCCCTATAGTCTTCTAAAAAAATTTCTCCATGCACTTCGATTGATCTAGTCTATGGAGCGGTATTTTTCAAAGGGAACTCGGTCGTCAAGGTCACCCATTAGACTTAGGCAAAGTGCATCAAAAGTCACTGCAGTTAAGTCTCCCGCAGCCTACTATTCATATAGAACTGAACTTAGATGAGTTGCCTTATGATCCGGATGATCGGAAGAGAATTTCAGAGTACACAAGAAATCCAAAGAAGCAAGATGAGATCAGGAGCAAATATTTAATGAGGGGACCTTGTAGGCCATCATCTAGTTTTGATGTACCCACAGAGGGAGATTGAAGATACTCAACGGAGATTTAATCCAGATTGTTGATGAGTATGGTCCTTGGCTTGAGTATAATGATAAAGTGAATTAGGCCTTCTTCTGCTACCTTTTCAAAGATACAACGAGGGACAAGCTGGGACTGGTGCATTTGCAATTAACGGCTAGAACGGTTGGAACAAGAAAAGCAGACTATATACTCATGAGGGTAAGGATACTATTATTAGCTTTCATAATGTAATAGTAAAAAGATGTGATGCTTTGATGTATCAAGTTCAGTCAATTCAGGTTGCTCTTCATAAGCAAACCGATCTTACAAAAAAGCAAAATCGAATCCGGCTTAATGCTTTCATTGATTCGGTGAGATACTTGTTGCATCAAAGCTTAACTTTTCAAGGCCATGAAGAGTTAGAAGATTAAAAAAATAAGTAATTTTTTCGAGAGTTGGTACATACTTTGATAAACCAAAATAAAGCTATACGGAATGTAGTCATGGAGTGAACCCAATGGCCAAATTTTCTGGCTCCGCCCCTGCCTAACACACCTTTGGTCCAGCAATTTGTGTGCTCTAGCTATATTACATAATTATTAAACTCTTGATGTCACTTAAAATTTACATTCATTAATCTTCTTAGTGCACAGCGATAGGAGCCACTGTGGAGTAATTCTTTTTGGTCTAGGACCCGTAGAAGTTCATCCACAACATTACAGACCCATGTTCTAACTTTTCTTTTTGGTTGCATTAAACTACCAGAACTGATGAGAAATGACAGCATTCCTGCGAAACTTGGATGCAGAGTCTACCGCAATGGACAACCCTTGGCTTTTTAAAGAAGAATTCAAAAACAAAATGTTCCGAGCTTGATATAGACCTCTGCAGCTTCAGCGTTTCAGTTTGCTACTCCGCTTCACAGGAAAGCTGCAGCTTCAGCTAGCTCCAGCGTTTCTGTTGATCTTTTCACCTGCGTTTCACCCAATTCCTACCTTTCTTGCTTCCTGAGTGTGAGTGATACAGGAGACTGCCAACAATGGCACACAGATAGGATAGTATTAGCATACAACATCTGAGCAAAGACAGAAACAAGTTGAGTACAATAATTAACGTCAGCTTGCTTTCAAACGCATGCACAACAAACATTTTTTGAAGTATGCCATAAAAAAATCAGAATTTTTTTAAAAAAATTCTATTTTTTTATTTTACCGTTCATACCAGGAGCATTTGAGCTCGGGTGTAGAAAGGTACTTTCGTTTTCTTTTCCCTTTCTTCCCTGGCTTCCAACTATCTGCTGGTTCTATAGTTACAGGCAATCTGTGTGCTGTTCCTTGCATGTTTATGGATAGCTGCTGAATATATCGACACACACAGCTACCTTTTTTCCTCACAGAAAAAAAGCTGGTACTTATTTTCCCTTATCACATAAACAGCCGAAAGGAAACTTAATTGGTTTGATAAAACAAATCTGAGTGTGTGTGGATGTTAACAGTCAGCTGGATTGAGTGTGTGTGGATGTTAACCAGTCCCGTCAAAAAGAAGTGGTTTTATTTGTTCCCTCAAAAAAAAAAAGTGGTTTTATTTGTCTAGCGGCTTCTTCTTTGACCTCCACTCATAGCTACCGTGGAGCTAAAACCCGATCTTTCCTGTGTGTGAAAAGCTAGAATTATTTTGAGAGTATTGAAAGCTGACAATAACTAATAGCAAAAAACGTGTAAATTACACATGTCCCTCCTATTTGTTTGTGCCTTTTGTGGTTTCGGCTTAAAACCCAAAATAAAAAGCAACAACCCAAACAAAATAGCAGGTATTATGCCGAGAGGTTGCGATTAAGAAAAACTTATTCCAACACTTCATGCCAATGAAATGCTTCTTTTTCGCGGGCACGCGTAACAGATTTTTTTTTTAAGAATAACACATTAGTTACACCCTTCGTTCCTATGCTTACGGCGTAAAGTTCGCAGAGCCCCCTAAGAGCATCTCTAGCAGACCCTTTAGAACGCGCCGACCCGCAAAATAGCCGCCCGTTTACGGTTTTGGGCGGAAAAAGTGGTCCAATCAGACACCGTATCGGCCCGCGACCTGTAAAAATATTTGCGGGGCGCGGAAAAACTTCGCCCTCAACCTTTAGATTCACGGGGTGGGAGGTCGACCCGAGCTTCACCCGTATCGGCTGCGAGATTTGGTGGGAGGGACATTTCTGCGCGCTTCCCCTTCCCTCCACCGCCAACCACCTCCCTCCGCCCGCTCCGGAGCACCTTCCCCGGCTTCCCTCCGCCGCCATGGAAGCCTCCCAGCCACCGCCCGACACCGTGGATGTCATCCACGCGCCAGCCCCTTCGGCAGATCTCGTCGCCGGCCATGTCACGGTTGTTGCCGTTCAAGGCTCCACCGCGCCACCCTGCAAGCGGCAGGGCAACGTCGTCGTCCAAAGCGGCGCTCCCGCAACCCCCCGCCGGGAACGCACGCGGGCCCGCCGCCACCGCTGCCAATCCGGTCCGGCCCGCGTCGGCGATGAAAGGGAAGGTTTCGGGTGTGAAATGCAAGAGGCCCACCGCAAGAGCTATCGTGCCAACACCTCCTCTGATTGCCCCGACAAGAGGTACCCCGAGCATGCCGGTGGGCGACGCTGCTGCCTCTGCCCCCGAGGTGTTCGACGGAATGGGCGCAAGGTATGATGCTTCGATTGCTTGCGTTTCTTTCACTTTTCTCCATCGCGCGTGTTTGTGACTTGTCGAGCGAAATTGTAGACAGTTTGCATGATGCGACTGCCGACTTCGTGCAAATGTTGGACGACAACACCATCGACATCGATCAAGCCCCGATCGGTGATTATGATTACAATGAGATGGATGGTGGCGTGCACGGTCAAGGTGAGGAAGAAGATGATGTGCAGGAGGTTGAGAAGGGGGTGTTCGACGAAGCGCAAGCAAAATCACGCGCAAGATCGAAGAACTACATGCACTTGGAAGATCAAGTCTTGATCAAGGCTTGGGAATTGGTGTCTCTTGATGCGTGCACCGCACCGACCAAACCGCCAAGCGGTATTGGCAAAGGATAGAGGATCAATACCTCCACTTGATGGCAAAGTATCCCAACAGGACGCCACGCACCTTTCGATCTCTCCAAGGTCGTTGGGGCGTGATCAGGCCGATTTGTAGCCGTTGGGCTGCATGCTTGCAACAAGTCCGCAATGCACCTCCAAGTGGTACCGTTGAAGCCGATTATGTGAGTTTGTTTTCATGTCCCAAGTTGATGAAATGCCTTTTAGTCGGCGGAGTGGTTGCATAATTTGACATTGTTTTCACTTTGTAGGACAAAATTGCGCAAGAAAGGTACAAGGACATGGAAGCTTCCGGCAAAAAGGCATTTCATCTAGAGCATTGTTGGGAACTTCTTAAAGAAAGCGAGAAGTGGAAGGTAATGACAAAGAATCCCCACCGAAGAGAGGTGCACTCACCAAGATGGATGATGATGATGAAGATGATGATGGCCCAAGAAACAAGAACAAGCCCGATGAAAACAAGAAGGCCAAGGACAAGATCAAGAGGGAAGCGGAGGCATCAAGCTTGCGGGACAAGCTAGATCACATGGTCAAGTCCAATGAGGAATTGGTGATCAAGACATTGGAAGCAAAGAAGGAGTTGGCCGAGAAGAAGGCTCAAGAGAAGCAAGAGAAGTGGCAATTACTCAAGGAGGAGAACATGCGCAAGGACACCATTGAGGAGAGAAGAGCCATGGCCGAGGAGAACAAAGCCATGGCCAAGCTCCTTCAAGAGGAGAACAAGACCATGATGATGAATAGAAATGATATGGATGAGCTCACCAAAGAATGGCATAACATAGCAATGTGGGAGATCTTGGAGAGGAGGAGGGTAGCCGCAAGAGGCCATGCGGTGCCAAGGTTCGGTGGTGGTTCAACATTTGGTGGTGGCAGTGGTGGTTCGGAATTTGGTGGTGGCAATGGTGGCGGTGATGATTTGATCTTGTGATGTTGATGATGATGGATGCGCCGTCTTTTGGGTTATGGCGCGAAAACTATGTTGAAATGTCGCCAAAACTGTGTTTGAATTCTCGAATTTGTGTTTTATTTGTAAATATCGCGGTCAATTGTATTTTGTGGTTTTACGGTTTGAGGGCCGAAATCGGCATCGGCGGAACAGAGCCCCGATTTCGGCCTTTAAAACGTGTTTTTCTCGGCCCTTATCCGCGGTTTAAGAGTCGCGGTTTTAAGGGGTCTGCTAGAAATGCTCTAATAGGGTCATTATGCACAATGAACTACCACATTCACATATTTTGCACTGCTAGTTTGATACTAATACAGAGCCGTACTAATTTTAGAAAAAGTGACGAAGAAACTGTACTGCATATTGGGGAATCAGCTGGCCAAAAGTTAGATTTTATGATGATGATATTTTGTAAGGCCAGAAAGCCACATGTCATTGTCAATGACAAGGACACTATGCACAACTAACCAGGCTTAGTGGGCTTATTTCTCCTCTTTTACAATCTTTCGTACCATCACAAAAAAACCCTCGAGTTAGAAGATGGTGTCCTTCATTTTGTACATCTTCGCGACCGCACCGAGCTAATTTTCTCCATGCATGGAACATGAACATCAGCATGCATTGATTTATGAAAGATACAGCCTAGCATGGGCGGCAAGAGCCACTCAGGCTAGCCAAGGAGACTGCCCATGAAACCACACCCCAAGGCCAATTAAGCCTTGAGGGAGGAACAAGACACAGGCAAGTCATCCTTGGCTATCAGAGATAAGGCTTTTGCAGCCATGTAAGGCTTGCTCTCCGCTGATGCATTAGCACTACTGAACTTCGGTCTCTTCAGTTCGTGGCTTGCAGTATTTCTTCCATCTAGCGTCTATTTATATACGCACGTCCTAGAGAAGAAGATCTAATCCTGTTTGGTGCATGTAGGCCTCTATCATAGCATCTTATCATTACCGCTTTTTGGGCCAGCAGAATATATTCTAGGTGTCAACTTATACGGAATGTCAAATATCATGATATACAACTTTATGTTGCATTTTTGACTTATATGATTTTTCCTTGTGATTTGTGAGGTCGAAGCATATTGACTCCTCTGAAAGCGATTCCTGATATGATGCTCAAATCTGCTTAAAGCTAGCCAGCATGATCAATCTCATATCTTTGCTAAAAGGACACGAAAAGTTGAATTGCTTATCTGATTTACCACATTATCACTATACTGATCAGACAGAGGGAACACACTACTCTTTACACAGCATGGAGTGATAATTTCGTCTTCAGATAAGCAAAAAAAGGATGGAAAAATGGAATGATCAAGTACATATGACACAGATCAGTGTGATACTAAAGACAGAAGAGGCTAAATAATTTCTCAAGCATATACCTGTTGATATCAGCAATCAGTGGACTTGCATAAATGCTGGAACTAACTTGAGGTGTGCACATAAATCAGGGCATGGATAAAAGCACTTCACATAAGTTGGAGTCTTATTTAGCGAAAGAAAAAAAATACTAAACATCAATAATTCATAAACAACACATTATTAGTGCATTTCCCTCCTATCTGTGTACAATGCCTGCTTGGTGTGCGAATAGAATACCATGGAACTACAACGTGACTAGGTTTAGCTGTTCTTCTATGCTGTTACTCTTGACAGTCTTCATGGTTGTGAGACCAACTGTATGCTTACACTCCCAGCGAGACACATTTGCAGTATATGATTTTGTTTCTTCATGATTATCACAGCAACAAGTATGCCGTTGTTCAATGAAATAGTCATGCTGCAAGGAAAGCAACTGGATTTAAAATAGTACTCCCTCTGTTTAAAAATATAAGATGCTGAAACATAGGACATGCTTCTAGTTCTGGCGAGTCACATTTTCACTAGATATATCCGTGATAGTCTGATAGATGCTGCAACATAACTTTGGTCCAGCCATTTTCTCTAGTTATACTACATCATTATTAATCTCTTGTTGATGGCACTTATAGTAAAATTTACATTCATTAATCTTCTTAGTACAAATGCTTGATCCACAGGCTTACATTGCAGTGCAACAAGGTGCGCTTGAAATTCTCTTTGGTCTAGGACTTGTAGAAGTCCATCCATCCACAACATCACATACCCAGGTTCTAGCCCTTCGCCTGAAGATTACTTTTCTTTTTGGTTGTATTAAACTACCAGAACTGATGAGAAATAACAACATTCCCGGGAAACTTGGATGCAGAATCTACCAAAATGGACAACCCTGGGCCTGTAAAGAACACTTCAAAACAAAATGGACCAAGACCGCTGGAGCTTCAGCGTTTCAGTCTGCTTCACAGGAAAGCTGCAGCTTCAGCTTCAGCTCCAGCGTTTCTGTTCATCTTCTCACCTGCATTCACCCCATTCCTACAGGCCTAAATAACTTTCTGCTGATATTTCGCGTGGTCTGTGCGTCGACAATGGCACTTCTGTACACATATGGCTGCACTTGTTTAAGTTGAATTGTGGAAAGCAATGCGTGATTGTATTCCTTGCCCACGAAGGGTTTATATGCCATGTACAGAGATAACTGCCCGAGCTATACGTAGGGCATGCACATCGTGCGAGTCTCAATAGGAGAGATCGTGAGCCTATCTACGCAGGACTCGGTCCTGACGTTACATGTGTACCGTTGGTCTTCCAACAGCCCCCGGCAGTCACAACGGGGGCGTCCACCACGTTGAGACTGGAACGGAAGTCCAGGAAGACAGTTGACGGGAGCCCCTTGGTGAAGATGTCGGCGAACTGCGACGCAGAGCGAACGTGGAGCACACGGACGTCGCCGAAGGAAACTCGCTCGCGGACGAAGTGTAGGTCGATCTCGATGTGCTTTGTCCGCTGATGTTGTACAGGGTTGGTGGAGAGGTACATCGCGCTCACGTTGTCGTAGTAGACGACCGTCGCCCTGTCCGGCGGGCGCCGGAGCTCATGAAGAAGTTGCCGCAGCCAACACGTCTCGGCCACGGCGTTGGCCACAACCCTGTATTCCGCCTCCGCGCTCGAGCGCCAGACGGTTTGCTGCCGTTTCGACAACCATGACACAAGGTTGTCGCCGATGTAGATGCAGTAGCCCGACGTGGACTTGCGCGTGTCGGGGCAACCGGCCCAATCGGCGTCCGAATACGCGATCAGCCGGTGGTCGGAGGAGCGCCGTAGGTGAAGACCGAGCTGCGGAGTACCTTGAACATAGCGGAGGATCCGCTTGAGGACGGTGTAATGCGGCTCCCGTGGGTCGTGCATGAACAAACAGACCTGTTGGACGGCGTAGGAGATGTCCGGCCGAGTGAGAGTGAGGCACTGGAGTGCACCGGCGAGGCTGCGGTAGAGAGATGGATCGGACACGGGCGAGCCGTCCGTGGCAGAGAGTTTGGCACGGGTGTCGATGGGTGTGGCGACGGGTTTGCAGTTGCTCATGTGGGCGCGCTCCAGGATCTCCAGAGCGTACTGCTATTGTGAAAGAAAGAGGCCATGCGGAGTGCGTTCGACGTTGATCCCCAGAAAGTGATGGAGCTCGCCAAGGTCGGTCATGGCAAACTCATGATGGAGTTGCGAGATGATGCGGCGAAGCAGGGAGGTGGAGCTGGCGGTGAGGATAATATCGTCGACGTACAAGAGGAGGTACGCGGTGGCGGCGTCACGATGCAGGATGAACAGCGAGGTGTCGCTCGTGCAAGCGGCAAAACCAAGGCGAGTAAGGTAGGTGGTGAAGCGCTGGATCCACGCCCGCGGAGCCTGTTTAAGCCCGTAGAGCGAGCGATGTAGTTTGCACACATGTGATGGGCGTGAAGCGTCGACGAAGCCGGACGGCTGCTGACTGTAGACGACGGTGTCGAGGTGGCCGTGGAGGAACGCGTTCTTCACGTCCAACTGGTGTATTGGCCAGTCGGACGAGACGGCGAGGCCGAGGACGACGCGGATCGTCGCCGGCTTGACGACGGGGCTGAAGGTCTCCTCAAAGTCGATGCCGTGCTGTTGTGTGAAGCCGCGCAGGACCCAACGGGCCTTGTACCGCGTGAGAGAGACGTCAGGGTTCATCTTGTGCCGAAAGATCCACTTTCCCGTCACCAAGTTGACACCTGCAGGGGGAGACACCAACGACCAAGTTTCGTTCTGTAACAAAGCAGTATATTCCTCTAACATAGCGTTGTACCAATTAGGATCCTTGAGGGCTTGTTTGTAGGAGGAAGGAATAGGTGAGATTTGATCTGAAGTCACAGAAAGGGTGAACAGACTTTTAGGTTGGAGAAACCCGGCCTTGGCGCGGGTGCGCATGGTGTGCTGGTTTTTGGGGGGTGCGACCGGGACCGCCCTTGGTGGGAGCGAACGTGGAGGTGGGGACGTAGGCATGACGGAAAGCGGGGGCGGTCCTGTGCGACCGGGCGAGACGCTCCCCGATTGGTTGCATGGGGTGGGCACGGGATCCGGGGCAGGGGACCGAACGGCAGAGGCTGGAGGCGCGATTTGTGGGGAGCCGGGCGAGCTGCTAGTGGAGGGGCCCGTGGTGGCACGCGGGGGCGGGGTAGGTCATCTCACCAGCCGCCGCCGGTTCTCCCTGCCTCTGGGCTTCTCACCCCCGTAGCTTCCGCTTCGCTTGCAACCCCTTCCGCCGCCATGACTACGCTGCCTCCTGCGTCACCACCCACCCTTCCCGTCGTGGCTCCTTCATCTTCCTCTGCCATCCCCTCCATCCACAACCTCAACAACATCGGCAGCCTCATCACCTTCAAGCTGGATGTCCAATCCGGCAGCTACTCCAAGTGGCGCGAACTCTGGCGCTGCATCCTCACCATGTACTCCGTCGCCAGCCACGTCGACCACTACTCCAACCCCGCCCAGCAGACACCGGCGTGGCGCCACACCGACCTGACCCTCCTTCTGCTCCTCTACTCCACCATCACCGACGCCCTGTACGAGGTCGTTCGCGGCGAGGACAACACTGTGTATCGCGTCTGGAGCCAACTCCGCGAATTCTTCCTCGCCAACCAGCCCGCCCAAGCCGTGCATCTCAGCGCCGAATTCCGCGCGCTCAACCAAGGCGATCTGCGGGTCGCGGAATATTGCGGGCGGCTCAAGGCGCTGGCGGACGTCGACGAGCCCGTCACGGACAGGACCCTGACGCTGCAGCTCCTGCGCGGACTCTCACGCCGATACCAGGTGATCGCCACCGTCCTTCCGATGCAAACCCCGTTCCCTACCTTCAATCAGGCCCGTTCACGGCTTCTTCTTGAGGAACTCACTCAGGACGCCCGGGACCGCTCCGACGGTTCCTCCGCCCTCTCCATCGGCCTTGGCGATGGCGGCTCCTCCTCCTCCGGCGGCTGCAGGTCCTCCGGCGACCGCGGCTCCTCCAGCACCGACCGCGGCAAGGCCCCCATGGAGCGTGGGAGCAGCAGTGGCTCGGGCGGCGGGTATCCCGATCGTGGACGTGGCGGCGGGCGTGGCCGTGGCCGTGGCCGCGGCCGTGGTCACCCTGGCGGGCGTGGGCACCCCACACCTCTAGCCGGCGCCAGCCAAACTCCCTGGATGGGGTACTTCGCCCCGTGGGGGCACCCTTCCCGCCGCAGGCTCGCGCGTCGTGGGTTCCTCCCAACGCGGCGGGCGTGCTCGGCCCTCGTCCCACAGCTCCGCAGCAGGCGTACCCCCTGATGTACGCTGGGCCGTCCGCGCCTCCGCCGCATCAGCCGTCATGGGATCCAGCCGCGCTCTACTCCGCCCTCAACCAGATGAACCTCCAGCAGCCCGGCGCTAATGACTGGTACCTCGACACCGGGGCCTCCGCGCACGTCACCGGTAACGCATGTATCATCGCCTCGTCTCGTCCTGTTTCACAGCAGCATCCCCCTATTATCGTTGGCAATGGATCACGTCTCCCTGTTGTTGCTACTGGTTCCACCTCTCTTCCTTCTTCTTCTCGTTCTCTCCACCTTAACAATGTCTTAGTCTCACCAGATGTTGTTCCCAATCTTATTTCCGTTAAACAACTAGCTATTGATAATTCTGTCTCTGTTGAATTTAACCCCCATCGGCTTCTCTGTGAAGGACCTGGCAACGCGGGCCCCCCCTAATGAGGGGCAATAGCTATGGCCCGCTCTATCGGTACGGCGGTACAAGTCCTTCGGCGTTCTTCCTCGGCACCGGCGAGATTTGGCATCGCCGTTTGGGGCACCCCGGGCATGCCTCCCTTTCCCGTTTAGCACAACAATTTCTTCCAGATTGTAATAAACTTCCCTCCCCCTCTCATTCCTGTGAGGCATGCCAATTAGGGAAGCAGCCACGGTTGCCTTTTTCAGATTCTAGCACTGTTACAACTTTCCCGTTTCAAATAATTCATTGTGACTTTTGGACCTCGCCGGTACCTAGTTGTTCCGGTTACAAATATTACTTGATCATAATGGATGATTTTTCTCATTATACATGGACCTTCCCCCTCCGTGCAAAATTTGATGCTCCCGGTGTTCTTCACCGTTTCTTCCAATTTGTGCTCACACAATTTCGCGTTTTCGCCCAATGCATGCAGTGCGACAATGGCGGCGAATTCCTCAACTCATCTCTCCTCTCTTCCCTTAGCGCTCACGGCACCTCGTTACGCTTGTCGTGCCCGCACACCTCACCGCAAAAACGGCAAGGCTGAGCGTGCCATCCGCTCCACCAACGACATTGTCCGCACTCTCCTTGTCCAAGCCCACATGCCACCAAAATTTTGGGTAGAAGTGCTCCACACCTCCACCTATCTTCTGAATGTCCGTCCCTCGCACGCCATCCAACACAACACGCCCCACTTTATGCTCTACGGCACGCACCCACCCTATGTCCACTTGCGCACATTTGGGTGTTTATGCTACCCCAACCTCTACGCCATCACACCGCACAAACTCTCCCCTAGATCCACCCCATGCGTTCTTCTCGGTCTCCCGCTCGAGCACAAGGGCTATAGGTGCCTCGATCTCCTTATGCGCAAAGTCATCACGTCCAAGCACATCATCTTTGACGAACTCACTTTTCCCTTTGCTCAGAGCCACACGCATGCAGCCACCACCCCTGCCACAGAAAATCCCGCGCCGCCCACCCCACCAAGCCTCGATCTCGGGATCGCCCCACGCCCCCACCTACCTTGTACCCGTCAGGACGATCAGGCCCGTCGAGGGGGCTGTGCGAGGTGTGCGATCGCACAGGGCCCTCAAAATCGGAGGGGCACCGATCGGACAAAAAAATCACGAAGCGTTCCTTTTAATTCGCTGGTTGGCTGGCTTTTCGGCTGGCTCGCTCGATCCTCAAATGCAGCCGGATGCGCGTGAAGCTCTCTGGTCAAAGCCAACAGGCCCACAGTTGTCCTAGTACCAATTTCCCACTTCCCATTCAGCCCTATTTGTAGATAGAAGGTCCAAATAGAAAATCAAGGCAGGCTAGTTACGTTAATGGGCCTACTCTCTACAGCCGAGCGTGCGTGTGTCCACGACTTCACGAGGCGCCACCTACCTGCTTCGACGAGGACACGAGCCGCCGATAGATGGCGGTCGCTCACAGCGAGTCTGCTGTGTGTCCAGCCGTCGTCGCTTGTTTCGCTACCGCAGCAGCCTCATCTCGCCATCCCCCAATATTTTCCAAGGTAAGCCGTTACCATATGCCCGGAATAAAAACTGATGAACGGAAAACTAATTAGGGTTTGTTCGGTCACAAGGGGATTGGGGAGGATTGAGATGGATTTTGACTTGTAGGGGGTTTAATCGATTTTTAAATCGAGTAAATATACTCACAGAAGAAAAATTCATTGAGTCATTCTTGGAATGAAGTATGCTAGTAGTGTAGCAGGAGAGTACACAAAGAAGAATTAGTACTAGAATAAGAAATTAGACTACAGGTAGTGTGTTAATCCTATTAGTTTTGATTAAAATAAAGCCTACTCGAGTAGCATTGCTGTACTAGTAGAGATTGCATTTGATATAGCGCTAGGATAACATCAAAAGAACCAAAGATGTTTGAAAAAAGAAATAACCTTAAGGCATTGTTCGGTTCCTTGAGATTTGAAGGGGATTGCGAGGGATTAAACCCCCTACAAGTCAAAATCCATCTCAATCCTCCCCAATCCCCTTGTGACCGAACAAACCCTAATTAGTTTTCCGTTCATCAATTTTGATTCCGGGCATATGGTAAGGCTTACCTTGGAAAATATTGGGGGATGGCGAGATGAGACTGCTGCGGTAGCGAAACAAGCGACGACGGCCGGACACACAGCAGACTCGCGGTGAGCGACCGCCATCTATCGGCGGCTCGTGCCCTCGTCGAAGCAGGTAGGCGGCGCCTCGTGAAATCGTGGACACATGCACGCTCGGCTGTAGAGAGTAGGCCCATTAACGTAACTAGCCTGCCTTGATTTTCTATTTGGACCTTCTATCTACAAATAGGGCTGAATGGGAAGTGGGAAATTGGTACTAGGACAACTGTGGGCCTGTTGGCTTTGACCAGAGAGCTTCACGCGCATCCGGCTGCATTTGAGGATCGAGCGAGCCAGCCGAAAAGCCAGCCAACCAGCGAATTAAAAGGAACGCTTCGTGATTTTTTTGTCCGATCGGGGCCCCTCCGATTTTGAGGGCCCTGTGCGATCGCACACCTCGCACAGCCCCCTCGACGGGCCTGGTGAGATCGCCGGAGGAAGAGGTGTTGCCGGTGTCCATGGTAGGTTCGCAGGAAGGAAGGCTCTGGTGCCAAGTTGAATTGTGGAAAGCAATGCGTGATTGTATTCCTTGCCCACGAAGGGGTTATATGCCATGTACAGAGATAACTGCCCGAGCTATACGTAGGGCATGCACATCGTGCGAGTCTCAATAGGAGAGATCGTGAGCCTATCTACACAGGACTCGGTCCTGACGTTACATGTGTACCGTTGGTCTTCCAACAGTTTAACCCTTTTTTGTTTCCTGAGTGGTACAGAAGACTGCCAAAACAACGGCACATAGTGTGAATAACATAGAGCATGGTACTTACAACATACACAAGCTTACACATACATCTGAGAAAATACATACTACCAAATGAGAGCGGCATAACATCTCTTCATCCACATAACATGATGATCACACAGAAACAGTTCAACAGCCTAGGGAGGCTAAAAGGACAGAGCTTCCAAATATTCAGACAACCGTGACTCTTGGCAGTCTTCATGGGTTGTGCGGCCTACAGTCCCTGCGATTCAAATTTGCACTTTATGTTTTTCTTTTCATGATTATCATGGCAGCGAACATGCCATTGTTCAATGAAATAGTCAGGCTGCAAGGAAAGAAACTGGCTTCAAAATAGTAACTGGAATCCATTTATTTCTGATAGATGTGCCTGAAAATACGAATCCCCTTCAACCTTTTTCGGTTCCGTTAAAGCACTAGAACTGATGAGAAGGACAATGGACAACCCTGGGACTTGTAATTAACAACTTGAAAACAAAATGTACAGAGCTTGATACAAACTGCTGCAGCTCCAGCTTTTTCCTGTTGATCCCACCAAATTCCTACAAGACCAAATAAATGTTTAATCCTTTTCTTGCTTCCTGAGTGAAACAGAAAACTGTCAAACAATGGCACACAGTGAGGATATATTAGCATAAAACATGATGCCCACAACTCACGATGGGAATAGGCCAACATTACCTGTTGGGATTGGCCCAGTCCATAATTTGAAAGCTGATGGGTTCACTGGATGGCCAATCCTATTTGGCGCGTGGGTTCCACACACACGCACCCTAGCTCCTCAGACATACATTTTTTGGCCGGCCCAACTAGCTTTTACCAGTTCTGTGAAGGTTTCCCAGACAGGTTTTTCTCTTTTTTTGTGTTTTTTATTTTTTATTTTTTCAACATATTTCTTTAAAATAGAGACTCAATTTGCATGATCTCAAGTTCACCTAACATACTGATAGTTTATAGCACGCGATGGCAAACCAATCTGACTGGCGAACTTTAATCTAAATACGCTAATCCCTTTTTTACGATGGATGTCAGTATTACAATGAAATTAATAATAACTAGATTTTAATGTTTAACCCAATGCACAATTTTTATTTGAGAAACGGGTAATATATCTCATTTGCTCCAAATCAAAGCAAGTGAATCTAGACGAACATGTCAGATAACCGAGTCATACGCAAAAGTACAATCAACAATGTTTTTGGTTCTTTGATTATCTTATCACTCGCCAAACTTGCAAGTCATATTTGCTATGGCCTAGAAATTTCTATAAATATGGTTGTCTGATATATAGTAGAAATCAATATTAAAATATTTGTTAGTGCGTATATTATTTAGAAATCTTTACCATGATATTTAATAATATTAAAATATATATATATAGTTATTAAAAGTTATAGTAGTATTAGAAATTTAATTTAAAGGATCTTTAACAAAAAAGAAATTGATACATCATACAATTTAAATTTTGCAGAATAATTTTTTTCAATGATATATACATTACAACTGTATAACAATGAATAATATAATTATTATTTGAAAACACCTACAGTTCTCTTATTACTCTTGACTTGACTTATTATTATGTGGCTAAGTCATAGAAGATTATATTAATTAAAATTGTAATATGGTTCGCTTAGTTTACAGTAAGTGTAAAAGTTAAGTATAAAACCCGTTGTTTTATCTCGCCCCGGACCCAAAAATGGTTTAGACCGGCTTTGTACTCACCCATTATATTATTCATTGCGGGGACGGGGAGGGCGGCCGTTGCTTCTCGTCGCCGGGGACGGGGAGGCAGGGCTTTCTCCTCAGGGGCGCCTCGCGCTTCACCTTCACCCCTCTGTGGCGGGGCGGCCGTGCGTTTGGCTCGCCGTCGTCACCGCCGACGGCCTCCTCTTCCCTAGTCGGACTGCTGGGCTCTGCCTCCCCGTAGTCTTTGCCTTCGATCATCATCCCCGCCAGTCCGATGCGCGTCGTCGCCATCCCCACCTCCGTTGCTCGGTCACACCCAACCCCCTGCCGCCATGGCTATCACCGACGTGCAGCCAAATCAATCACCCAACCTCGAGCGACGCAGAGTTGGAGATGGTTTGCCTTTGGCGTCTGGGTGAGCCTGGGCCGCACGATCTCCATCCAAGGGCTAAGATTGGAAGAACACGGATTCTAGCCTGGCTTCTTGTAACATCCCTGTATTTTGATGCTACAGTAACCTCTGGGATTAAGTTAATCCTTTTTGCTAAACAGGGCATGATCATCATGATTCTATCTCTTTTCAAATTCCATCTGAATTCAAGTTTAAATTTAAGTGAAATTCAAAATTACTCAATCATGAAAACTAAAATGTTCATCAGGTGGTAAATAATCACTTGTTAATATTGGTGGTGAACCAACATTTTTAAATGGTATTTAAATCCCCTAAAATAATTAAAACAGGGGTCAAATTAATATTTTAATTACCTTTTAATTTAAATAAAATATAAACTATTTTATTTAAATCTCAAACTAGATGTGGCAGTGGCCTAATTTATAATGCTATTTTAGGTGTTAGTTTTATATTTTTTAGAACTAAATTAAAATGAAACTAAAATAGAAAACATAAACTATAGAAAAAAAATAGTAAAGGAAAAGAAACCCCCCGGGCACTGGGCCTAAGTGCACAGTGCACCGGCCCAGCCCACCTGACCGTCTCCACACTTCCTACTGCTCCTACGCGCGCGGTGGACGCCCGTGCGTCGTGCACGGCTCGGATCGACCACGGGGCGACCATCCGGCTTCTCCCCGACGCCTTTAGGTCGACGGCGACCCCTCCCCTTGCCCCTCGCCAAACCCTAGACCGCTCCCTTCCCCCCTCGCGCCCCCACTCCCTCTCTCTCGAGCTAACCGCACGCTGCCGTCGCCGCGGCCATCGCCCACCTCGAGCCGCGCGAGCGTGTCCAGGAGGACCCCCGTCGACTTCCCCGTCGCCTGCGCCTGCTAGCTTGGAACGACACGATGCCTCGCCATCGACCATAGCATTTTCCCCTCATCGGACGCCGCCGAGGCCTCGCCGTCAATTCGCACCTCCCGACCGCCCCGGCTCCTCTGAGTCCACCCGTGGCACCGCTGTGAGCTCTCCTCGATCTCCCCTCTGTTTTCCCTGTTGGATTTGTGCCGTAGCCCCGATGCCCGCGAGCGCCGAGCTCCGTCATCTGCCATGGCCGTCGGAGACCTAGCTCCCGTGCTCCTCTGCTCGAGCTAGTGAGCCCCTCGGGCTCCTGGATCTCTGTATGTGCATGCCCGCGGCTTAGACCGCTCGTCCGCGTGCTCTAGCCACCCCACCCGCACACACCATACTCCGGCCACTGCTCCACTCGACGCCGGCGACGCGTCCGGCCACCCCGCCGCCAACCTCCGCCACCATTGGATGCGCTCGAGCACCAGGATCCCGTAGCAGCTGGCCGCGCTCGTTTTGAGCCTTCGCAGCGAAGATCCGGCGACCTCCGGCGTGGAACCGCCGTGGGTTACGTCGCCGTCGGCGCGCCACTATTTTATTCTGGCCCGAGTCACTGACTCGTGGGCTCGGGCCATTAGCTGCTTAATCCAGGCACTAATAGCCACTGACAGGCGGCCCCTCTTCTGTAGCGTTTAGCATTAGAGTTAATTAACTAAGTTGCTTATGTTCCACCGACAGTAGGCCCCACCCCACTAACTAAACATTTTAGATTAATTAAACATGGTTATTTTAGTTGTGTCACTGACTACTGGGTCCCACTGGACCCAGTTGACCAGTCAAATGCTGACTGGGCTGGACCTAGCCAATGACATGTGGGTCCCCCTGGACCCTTTGACCAGTCTTCGTTGACCAGTCAACTGCTGACTGTGCAGTTGACTGGGCCCGCATGTCAGCCTCTGTTGCACAATTCTGGGTGTTGAAAAGAAACGAGAGAGAGGGAGACAGAGAAGTAAAAGTGAATAGTTGTTCTCATTGATGATGGCATTTACACATATATATAGCCCTCAAGGGGTACGACCGAAGGGATGCGAGGCAACCGCCTCGGTTAGGAAAAGCAGGGATTAATAGGATTAATTAAATCCTAACACTCTCCCTAATCCATGCTTGTTAGTGTAAGTATAATCATCTTGAAAACTCCTCCAAAACCCTGTGGGGAAAATGAGGATATATGTGTTTGATATGTTGCTAAAACTCCTGCAAACCCAGTGGGAAAATAAGGAGAAAATGATGCAACATATAATGGTTATTGTCTCTTTAACTCAATACGAGAAAACTCATAGAGTTTAGAGGACAATAAATATGTCACATATACTTTCTTAAAAACCCCGGCGGGGAAAACAGAAAATATGACATATGGTCTTGCGTTGATATTACCTCATTAAAAACCTTTATGAGAATCTATAAAGTAAACTCATGAAGGGAAAAAGAGTATAATATGATGCTTTTAACAGGAACAATTCAGGAAGATACCCCCCCTGATTCTTGCATATTCCGAAGTCGTCATATACCAATTCCATGAACACATTTCTGGAACATAGAAGTTGGTAGAGACCTGGTGAGCAAATCAGTCGCATGATTTAACTTGCAAGATATGCAATATAGTGATATTGCTTATTATGTAACCTGTTTGCATCCGGGCAACACAAGAAACATTATCATTGAGATAATGGTTGGTGGATATAGCCATGAGGTCTGTTTCGAAGACTCTTCATGAGGGGGCTACCACACCTAGTAGGAACACTAAGCTTGTCTACGATCTGACATAGTGGGGATCTGATCGATGTATCTAATGATATCGGTGTTCACATTTCTGTGAAACTGAAAAACCAGGACAAGATGTTTGATGCCTTGGAGATATCGAAAGATATTCTTGAGTACCAACCAATTGTATTTGGTGGATCCAATGGCATTATGGAACGTTGAGTCCCAATATCTCATTTCCATCATCTCTTGGTCTAAACAGATCTTTCTCTACGTCTAGAGAATGAACTACCATCAGAGTTATGGATGGATAAGATTTGTCCACGATGAATTTCTCCAATATATTATGGATATAGACAGCATAGTATACCATAATGTATGAATGAAGGTGCTCAAGTTGTCGTAACGAGCGATATTTTGGTTTACCCAAATCCTTCATTTTAAACTCCGTCATTTAGATGATTACATGTGTCGTCATAGCAGACACACAAACATGGATAATCATCATTGTAGGAGTAATCCTTGTGAATAAGGAACTCACTACGTCGGTTGTACGAAATGTACCAACGATAATAATAAGTCATATGACTTATTGATTTTACACAATGTATGTTGCATTTTGTACTTCGATTCAGAATTGAGGTTCCACCGGGAACCATCTATATCTGAATCTAGTGATCTACATGGATATGTAATCACTACATCTATCAACTCAGAGATAGATGATTTTGAACTGCCAATGATATAAGTTATCAGAATGAGATTCCACCTATGGAGAATAGTTGGGTATCTGCATGAACCCTTGTGCTACAATAGTTGCTCTTTGTTTCACCACCTCGTTGTTCTCAATTCTGTTTCCAGAAGAAAACTGGTGTAGGTATTGCTTATGAATACCTTCCCATTATTGAGCAAGATCATTTCTACCTAGATTATACCCTTTGCTTGAGTTCAGTCCGAGTGTTGTTCACACTTTGCCATGGCCATGGTCTTTGGATCTGAATCACTTGAAAGGTTTTTTTTCAATCTAGTTGAGAAATGTATGTCGACAATTGTAGACTTCCAGTTATATGTTTCTCCAGAATCTATATATCAATATAGAGTTGCTGGAAATATCGTTACCCATGGTGACTGCTCGCGATTTCCCAATGCGGTTGAGTCAGGTATTCCGATGTCCCGGTCATTGTGTGCACTATGACCTGGGTTGGTGGAGGTTTGCCATCCACTGGGTGTATACTACCCATTAGGTGTCTGTCAACGTGAAGTTGACTTGCATTTACTTATTTGGAGGCCTTGATATCCTTGCTTGCAAGAAGCTGAATCCTGGTGTACTTTTGCCATACATCTCCCCCTGTTGCTTCGAACGGGGAGTGGAGTGGTTGGTATCTTCACTCTTTCAGGCAATTTTTTTTTTGCAGGACTGTAGGATTGTGTGACACCCTTATAGTCAGTAAATGCATTTGGCAGGTTATTTGCAATGTGTTGCAAACCTTCTGAACGCATGGTTAAGATCTTTGAGTACGTGGAATTAAGGCAGAAATGTGTTGAACATTCCACTAATTTCCTGGCATTCTTTATGGTACTTGAATTCTCCCCCTAATGCCTGGAAATATTCCTCATGAATCAGCATACCGGCCTTGAATAACTCCCCATGCGAGGGGCTCGAGGTATTGACGGAAATACAGTTATTCCTCACATACATCTCAACTATATGTTGAGGGGCCAATGATGTATGCCGGGTGGTGATATCGGTATGCAACCGAATTACCGCAGATAGGAAATACTTGATAGATATCCACATATCAAAGATAGAGGGGAATAATATTATGCAGTTCTGTCATGAGCGTGTAAAACTGCATGACTCCAACGTAAAGTTGGTAAGTTGCAATTCCAAAGTAAAGATAATGCAATGAGCTTAACTCTTTGGATAGGATTCTACCAAACCATTTTTAATCTAGAC
This sequence comes from Thinopyrum elongatum, assembly GCA_011799875.1. Lineage (NCBI taxonomy): Eukaryota > Viridiplantae > Streptophyta > Magnoliopsida > Poales > Poaceae > Thinopyrum > Thinopyrum elongatum. The sequence goes on along the minus strand of CM022298.1, from coordinate 689,953,632 downwards.
ATTAGGACAAATTGCTAAACTTCAATCCAAGGGCCATAGAGAAGGCACTCAAGGAGAATTATGCAATGTTATCTATTCAATTTGCTTGAAATCGATGTCAGGATAATGAGCCAATTGTTTTGTGTGAATAAAGCACACACTTAAGACCATCATGTAGATATGTCTTTTAGAACCATGGAATACCTGAATAGTCTAGTCAATGGATGGGGAGAGCCACTTACCTCAACTTGATGCTTTCAAGGAATCGGAGTGGTTCGGCGTAGACTTTAAGGTGTGTGAGCCTTAAAATTAGCTTCCCTGTGTCACTTGTAGTGCACATAAAATCCAAATGTTGTTAAAATTTAGCATCATAATAATCATAAACTAATGGAATTGCTGATAGTTTCGGTTTCAACCCAATGTGTTGATGACCAAGGCGAGTATGCCAAGTTTGTCATGTACAAGACACTCTGGAAAATTATCTCGTACGCAACATGTGCTACGGGTTGCGTCGTATGTGTGGTACAATCCAGATGATACACAGGGAATGTGCTCGCCATATCCGTTGCATATGGTAAAGAGAAGTTATTTCTCTTTGTTGTCATCATAAGTTTCGCTATGGAAACTATTTTGACGGATACCTCCATAGTTTAGTAGGGTACAAGTTAAACCTGGGAAGCAATAAAGCATCCCGATGTTACTCGAGTACCCACAGGGATACTAAATATGACTCGAGTTGAGCCAACAAATACCTCATCGCGTCTAGCGATTTTAAAATATCTCCTTTCTCTCAATGAGAGTGGAAACATTGGGCTTCCCTGAGTATAGAGTTTGTGGTGCATATGTCCACAAGGCACATATCATTTTTCATCAGATTGACTCCCGTAGAAATCTATATATAGACATGAAGATTCTCAATATGAAAATCACTGTCAAATATATAGAATACATGCAAATGTATTTGTATCAAAGTGCTGATACAATATATTATGATATACAATATATGATGACAACAATAATCATGTTCATATTAGAACATCTGAAATGGACATAAATAAATAGATCACTAAGGAGATTGAGGGACTAAATGTAGTCTCCAAACATGTCGGTTGATGCATATTCAACCTTCGTGTTCTCCGTGCTCATAGGGTCCCGTGACAACTGGATAGTCATTTCATTGCTCGGTTCTAGAAGAACATCATGCAAACAACTAACTTCCATGATGGTGTCAGGTTGAAGGTTTGAAGTGAGTTTCAAACCTTTACCCTTGAAGTCCTTTGCGTCCCGGTGGCGTGGCTTGGATTGCACGCGTTATCCCATGGGATGCAAGACTGATCTTGATGTCCATGACCCGCTTAAGTAAGTTGTGGCCATTGAGGGCAAGAGCCTCAAATTACTTAGCCATCGATTAGTTATAGGGGCAAACCAGAGATAATTAATTTACGATTAGTAAATTAAAGACCATCATGGTTAGTGTTGTAATGATTTTTTTTTGTTGCAAAATTGATGGTTATTTCAAGAAGTTAGCTTGAAACCATTAGTGTGAACTTCAAATTCCTAAGTATGACATCTGGAAGATAATCTTCGAAAGGGAGTAGATCTCGTAGCACTAGGGAGTATAATCTGATGAAATCAGTAGATACTCACTCCTAATGTCTTATGTCATGACTTAGTAAAATGCATGGGAGAGCACAATATTGTGCAATCATAATGTCAAATATGACAAAATGTAGGCTTAAACAGTAGTGGTGATAATCTGCAAAGCAGTAGATCTACACACTACCTTGGCATCCCAATACATCAATTTGAAGAAATCACTAAGAATTTTGCATCTGTATTTGCAAGAAATTGAAAATCTCAATTGCAAATAGACGTATTAATCTCGACATGTGGCGAACGTGGGGAAAATATACATCTTAGAAAGATTCCGGAATACATCGCACTCCTTAGAAAAACAATACTATAAAGGTACTGAATATACTTTGCAAGAGATTAAAAATCTCAATCGCAAATAGTGAAGGTAAATAATTTGAACATGTCGTGAACATGGAAATTATTTACATCACAATCTCATTCTGGAGTACACATTACTCAACAGAGATTACAGTATTTGAAGGCACAAATACTGAAAAAGGTCTAAAACAAATTAATGCTAGTAAATAGCACTGTTAACAGAACCAATTTGCGAAATGAGTCAATTACACCACCGGTGTCACAACTTGGCGCGAAAAATCAGTTTAGTGCTAAAACTTGCAGCATACATTGAACTGGTGCCACAACTTGGCTTTGACGTGCATATACGGTGCAAATCATGTTTCTATACGAACAAAGTGCTGATTAGGCACGCCAACGTTTCATGGGCCCGCTGTCGGCGACTGGACGGCAAAGTGGACGTGTGGTCTGCTATTTTGCAAAAAAAAATCTCGATTTTTTTTGTCACGAAAAATACTATGCCACGGCCGCAAGAGTCCATTTGTCAGCTTCCCACAAATAAATGAAAAATTGGTACCTGTAGACAGCAGCAGCGCAAGGCTAACCACCTGACCCTCAGGCATCTTATGTAATAACTGGATGCTGCTGCTATATATTCTTTGACTATTAAGCGGGCTGCAGTCCCTACATCCCAATTTGCTCTGTTTTTTTCAGAAATTTATACTCCCTCCGACCGGAATTACTTATCGCGGAAATGGATAAAAGTGGACGTATCTAGAATTAAAATACATCTAGATACATCCATTTCTTTGACAAGTATTTCAGGACGAAGGGAGTAGAATATATGCAAATTATAATAGTGTGTTATAAATAATATATATATGTATACAATAAATTACATTATAAAATAATCATGTATGGAGTTAGCATTTATCCATATAATAAATCATGAATTACAAAGTTGTTCATGTAATAATTTGCATATTAAATAAGAACTTATATTCAATAAATTCTTATATAAGTTTAAAATTGTTCACAGTTTTAACAAAATACTAATGTAATTTACAAATATATTCATGCTTTAAGTAAGTGTTTATGTTTTTATATATTGTAATAAATGCTTATATAACTTTAAAAATATTCAAAGTTTTAAAAAAATATTCATGTAGTGTATAAAAGTGTTCCTGCTTTAAGAAAGGTTTTTATTTTACTATATATTTAATAAATTCTTAAATAAGCTTTCAAATATTCACAGTTTGATCAAATATTCATGTAGTACATAAAAGTGTTCATGCATTAAAAAACATATATTCATATAATGTAAATATAGTTGGCTGGGATTAGAAGCAGCGACATGTAGTCATGATGTGCGAGTGGACCACACCACCCAGCAGCATTACTTTTTTTTAGGAATTTATAAAAAAAATATATATATATATATATATAATTTCAATAAATGCTAATATAAGTTTAGAGTGTTCATGATTTAAATAAAAAAATATGTAGTATATAAAAGTGTCCATTGTTATTTTTAAATTTATTTTATTTTAACACACAGTTACAATTTACATGTATTTTAATTAATTTTAATAAAAATAACAATGTAAAATGGGTCGCTGCCTCGCTGGGACTCCAGCCGACTTAAGTCTGAATGGTTATATGAGTTCAACTAAAAAAAATGGTTATATGAGTTTCGTAAATGATGTTTGGTGTATTGGTTTGGCCCGCGGCACTACCCGGCGTCAGGTAATGTGATCGAGTCCAAGGGTGACAATTTTTGCACAATACTAGCCTCCATCTCTGAGAAAAATATGGGCCCCTGCCAGGGGCTTTTTCATGAGAAAAAGGCGCGAGGTTTTTTTCCGCAAAATAGCAGGCACACGTCGTCCAGTCGCTGACAACGGGCCTCATGCTACGCTGGCGCGCCTAATCAGCACCGTGTTTGTATAGAAACATGATTTGCATAGTATATGCACGCAAAAGCCAAGTTGTGGCACTAGTTCAATGTATGCCGCAAGTTCTAGCACTAAACTGACTTTTCGTGTCAAGTTGTGGCACCAGTGCTGTAATTGACTCTTGCGAAATCTTTGAAATTGAAGTCTGGGCAAATATTGGCCTGGACCATTGGCCGTTGCCACCGCAGGAGGGGACGTGGCCGTGGGCGCTGTTGTGACATGTCGTGGACGGCCGTGGGTGGCCTCAGGCGCCGCTGAGGTGCGCCGAGCACTCGGGGTCATAGCACCGCCGCATCGCGAGGATGCAAACTATTGTTGCTAGGGCCGCCACCGGGACGTCGAGGACACGGCACCGCGAGCTGAGCACCGGAGGGCGTCGCAGCCGGTGCCGCACCTTCGACTGTTTCCACCGCCAGCCGTATACCGCCTGGAGTCGCGCTGGGGGTGTCGGCGGTATCGCGCGCCAGGAGGCGCTGCCGGTCGGAGCCGGCTGCCGTCGCTCCCTCGCGCCGGTGTACCAGGGGGCGGCACCGCTCCATGCAGACCGCTGGCCGCCGCGTGCGCCAGACACGTCTCCGCCGGGAGCAGAGGCATCGGCGCCGGGGGCCACCGCACACGCTGGCGCTAGCCGTGCCTCCAGTGGGTCAGTGCCGCCAAGGTCACCGTCGCGCCGAGGGCATCGTGCGCGCGTGTGCCGGAGGGCGACGCTGACGGGGGGTCAGACGAGGGCCATTGCCTCGGGCCCCGCCGATCTGCGCGGATGCGAGCCGAGGGCCGCGTCGTTCGCTCGGGAGCGTCGCCGGCCTCGGTCTTCCATGCCGCATCGTGGGTGGAGGCAGTCCTCACGGTCGCCGAGGCGACCATCTGCGGCGTGCGCAGTGGAACTGTGGGAGGGCCAAGCCGACGGCCATGCTCGCGCAACGCCGGTCGGGAGGACCAGTGCGCCACGGCGCACCGAGCAGTCGGATGCCCCCGCTCCGTAGGGGTCGGTGCACACCCGTCGCCTCCGTCTGGGAGGACGAGTTTGCGTCTCGCCGTGCGCTGGACGCTGAGCCGCAAGCCGCCGATGCGCGTTGCGCTGAGGCCGCCGCTTCCACGACCTGCTTACGGTAGCGCTCCATCGCGATGGGTTGTCGTCCCGATCGGCAAACAACCACTAGTATACGCAATGGTTAGTTCATCCGTTCAAAACTAGTACGTGGTCAAAACCAATCAATTCATGCATTCATTTAATGAGTGGATATGCAAACCGGGATAACCATCGATCCATTTGACGGATCTGATTCCGCATCTCTGTGAGGAGATCGGCCGTGCTTGCCGCCATCGCCGATTCCCAAATCTGGTGTGTAACTGCCGCCTCGCCCTTTTTCCTCTCGATGTACGCCGATCGAGTCCGGAGCCGCGCCGGAGTCGCCGCCGCAGCGCACCAGCCGCGTCCGGGAGGGATCGCGCCCAGCGCGTCGCACGCCGATGTCGATGCATCCGTGCTGCTGCGTGCGATGCAACGGCGAGAGCCAAAAGTACTAATTCCCGGGTTGAAGAAGACATTGAATTTGCTTTCTCCTTCTGCCCTGACCTTTATCCTGTAGCAATTGGATCAATTCGTGAGTCTTGCCATTACTAACCGCCGCTGGCCGCAAAGGGCCTGTGCATGAACGAGGCCCTGTTCATTTCGCGTCGAGGATCGCAGCGCCAGGCTTCTGGTCGAGGGTTGTGCCGTTTCCAGTTCTTTCCTCTTCGCCGAGTCACTCAGGGAAGACAGAGAAGTAAAAGTGAATAGTTGTTCCCATTGATGATGGCATTTACATACAGGGTCAGTCTATATTACATCTAGATGTCACATCATCATAAAACAAAAGCCCATAGCTTACCTCTTTGTTTGTTTGTCTCAATTGTGCACCGTTGTTTGTTAGTTTGTTTTTCCTGAGCGCCAGCGCCATCCAGGACAACCACTCACCGCACAGACACCAATGCTAATTGGTCCTTCCTACGTATGTACGCATCAGACACATGAGCTAGTCCAAGTACGTGGTTGCATGCGTGTGCCCTGCTTACCATGAGAAGCGTTGGTAGAATACCCTGTCCATTCCGCTGGTCTGGACATGTGCGCATGCATGTTGTAGCCCATCACCATCCACTATCACATGCGCGCATGCATGTCTGTACATGCCGTACGTATTACCAGCAAAAAAAATTTAGCATCTCACATCTCATGTTGATCACACTGATACATAGTAATTTTTTTGCGGGTGTGACACATAGTAATTTGATCAGACATAAGAATTTGGCGCAGTGATAAGTAAGTAAGATGCACAAATCAATAAGAATTTGGTTTGTTCCGTTATCTCTATGATAGTGGAACTCGATCCATTGTTTGATCATATGGGGAAAAAAGTACGATGTACAGCTTAATAATCATACTGAAGTTGTCAGTGTCTCTCTGTACACACAGTCAAAACATACATACGTACCTCCTATATGTGTGCGTAGTGATAAAGACAGATCGATCAAAAGTTGTGTGTCGAGTGTGCACTTGCAACTAGAACAAAAAATTGGTCAGACCTAATTGCGTACCAAGGATACACTTGCAACTGGGACAAAGAATAAAGTGGTGCCCCAGTTGCATGCCGGGAGTAGACTTCAACTGGGACTAAAAATGGGTCTGGCCGAGTTGCGCGTCGAAGCTCGACTTGCAACTAGAACAAACGAAAAGAGTCGAGGCCCAATTGCATGTCATGGGTGGATTTGCAACTAGAAGGAAAAATGGATTGGCCCAGTTGCGTGTCGAAGGTGGACTTGCAACTGGAACGAAAAATGGGTCGAACCTACTTGCGTGTCGAGGGTGTATTTGCAACCGGGACAAAAGAAGTCAGACCCAGTTGCGTATCAAGGGTATACTTGCAACTAAGACAACAACAGAGGATGTCCAGTTGCAAGTCAATGGTGGACTTGCAATAAGAGGATAAAAGAAATCGGGCCACCCAATTGCGTGCCGTGGGTGGACTTGCAATTAGGACACAAAAAGAGAGGTGGGCTCAGTTGCGAGTCAGGGGTGGAGTTGCAACTGGGATTAAAACACACGTGACATTTTGTTAAAAGAAAAATAAAAGAATGACCCAAAGCACATGGACAGAAACCACATGCAAAACACCCATGCAAAATGGCCAGGCCACATGCAGATCGTGAAAGTCATATAGGAAAAGACTAAAAAAAGCTAAAAACACACATCTTAAAATTCCCTTTAAAAGTTGTTCAAGCATTTCAAAAATATGTTTGTGACATTTTAATAAAATGTTTACGTAATGTGAAAAAAGGTTAGTCCTAGTTGCAAGTTGAGGTGACCTTGCAAGTGGGATAGTTGAGACAGAAAAAACAGCGGGGCCAGCAGAAATTTCTGGACATTTTTCAAACTAGTGAATAAAATATTAAAATTCTAGAACATTTTAAATTTGTAAACAAAACTTGAAAATGATAACATCTTTTGAAATTGTAAAACAAAATTGAAGCAAATATTTTTTGAATTGGTGAACATAATTTTTTTAACGCGAACATTTTTTAAATTGGTGAACAAACTAGCCTTATATACAAATGGATATGACTCAAAAGGGTGTGTCTCATTTTTATACATTCATGAAATTGACGAATGTTCATAAAATTTGTTAGACTGAAGTTGCGAGTCGATGGTGGACTTGCGATTGGGACAAAAAAAGATCCGGCCCCAGTTGCAGGTAGATGATGGAGTTGCAAGTGGGACAAAAAAGGCTGACCCCAGTTATGAGTCAGGGGTGAACTTACAATTGGGACAAAAAAAGGTCACGCCCAATTTTGTGTCGAGAGTGGACGTGCAATTGGGAAAAAAAGGTAGGGCCCCAGTTGCGAGTCGAGACTGGATTTGCAACTGGGACAAAAAAATATCGGGGCCCGGTTGCGAGTCGACGGTGAGATTGCAACTGGGACAAAAAAAGATCGGGCCCTAGTTACGCGTCGAGGGTCGACTTGCAACTGAGAAAAAAAAGGCCAGACCCCGGTTGCGACTCGAGGGTGGACTTGCAACTGGGATTAAAAAAAAGGTCGATCCCCGGTTGCGAGTCGAGGATGGGATTACAACCGGGGCAAAAAAAGGTCGGGCTCTAGTTGCAAGTGGAGTGTGGACTTGAAACTGGAAAAAAAAGGTGGGCCCCAATTGCGAGTCAAGGATGGACTTGCAAATGGGACAAAAATGTTGGGCACTAGTTGCGAGTCAAGGGTGGACTTGCAACTTGGACAAAAAAAGGTCGTGCCCGAGTTGCAAGTCGAATGTGGGCTTGCAACTGGGACAAAAAAATGTTGGCCCCAGTTGCGAGTCGAGGGTGTGCTTGCAACTACGACAAAAAAAAAGGTCGGGTCATAGTTGCGAGTCAAGGGTAGACTTGCAACTAAAAAAAAGGTTAGGCCCAATTGCGAGTCAACGGTGGACTTGCAACTGGGACAGAAAAGGTTGGCCCCAGTTGTGAGTCGAGGTTGGACTATCAACTAGGATTAAAAAAAAAGGTCGCCTCTAGTTGCGAGTCAATGGTGGACTTCCAATTGGGACAAAAAAAGGTTGGACTTCAGTTGCGAGTCGATATTGGACTTGCAATTGGGGCTCAAAAGACCAGGCCCAGTTGTGAGTCGGGGGTGAACTTGCAAATGGGATAAAAAAGTTTGGGCCCCAATTGCGAGTCAATGGTGGACTTGCAACTGGACAAAGAAAGTTTGAGACTCATTTGCGAGTCGAGAGTGGACTTGCACCTGGGACAGAAAAGGTTGGCCCCAGTTGTGAGTCGAGGTTGGACTTTCAACTAGGACAAAAAAGGCCGCCCCCAGTTACGAGTCGATGGTGGACCTGCAACTATGACAAAATAGGTCGGTCCACCAATTTTGAGTCAAGGATGGACTTGCAACCGAGAAAAAATGAAAGAAAAATTGGTTGGACCCTCGAAGGTAGACTTACAACGGGGCCCCGACCACGATAGAACTTCTTTTTTCTTGTCTCTTCCAATTCTATGTCGCAATCTAGAAACAACATAGGGAACATGTTGCCAGCGGGTTGTGATAATGGGCCGGCAAAAGCGAAGCCAAGTAGACCTAGACCAACAACATGATACGTAACAAACAAACAACGACAAGCGAGGCGGAAGGTAAAGCGCTTGTACAAAATTTATGAAAACTTAATCAAGCAATGACAAACTTAGATAGACATCATTTTAAAAAGTTGTGAATTTAAAATATACTTATGATACATAAAAAAATCATGGATTTTATGACAGAAAATAAAAGAAAAAAAATAAAAGTTTAAACCCTTTTTTTTTTTGAAAAAACAAACAAGAGTGAGTATAGAGAGTGAGGAACAAGAGATACTTGTAAAAATTGCTGACTCTTTCAATTCTCCCCCGAGACCACTGGAACCAAACACAAAAAGAGGACAACTATTCACACAGACACAGACAGAAAAGAGCAGCCAATCCAGACCCGGACACAAACAAAAAGACCAGCCCCACATGCACACATAATACAACCAACAAGCCGCACGGACACACAAACATCGAAAGAAAGTCACGCGCAGCGAACGATCACAAAATTTTACATGGAAATTACAGCTTTAGATCACGTGATGAGAAACTTAGATGTGAAATGAATATATCTAATCTAGATGTGACTTAATAAACTTGAAGAAAAAAATCCATTAATTTAAAACAAAAAATGAAAAATATAAAATAAAAACAAAAAATAAAAAGGAAACGAAAAAGGAAAAATGAAAAATGAAAAAATAAAAAGCAAAAAATAGAAACAGAAAAAAATAGAGACTGAACAAGGGAGGCCCAGCGTCAGACCCTTCTTTTATGAGTGGAGCAGGCCAACACCGGATCCATCTGGTCGCTTTCTCTTTTGTACCTTTTTTTTTTAAACTTTCTTCTTTTGTACTCGTGTTGCTCGTACAAAAGTAAGAACATAGAGATGGAGCCTAGTAGAAAACACACAAGAAATAGACCCAAGCATACGTAGGGACCATGCGCCAAATAAAAAACAAACAATGAACGCTGCACACATACGAAACAAAGCAAGGACAACCCAGGACGCAGCGAGCGACGTGAATGAAGCCTCACACACACAAAAAAAGCAATAGATCTGATGGTTCTAGACTTAGACGTGAGATAATATATTACATCTAGATGTGAAATAGCAATCCCGTTACATATATATATATAGCCCCCGAAGGGATGCGAGGCAACCGCCTCGGTTAGGAAAAGCAGGGATTAATAGGATTAATTAAATACTAACACTGGGTACACAGAAGTGTACCCATAGCATTTAATATTTAACTGATTTTTCGAAATAAATTAAATCCAGTAATTACAGAAAATCATTTAAACTTCAAAAAATCATATAAAATAATCCGTAACTCGGATGAAAATAATTTATATATGAAAATTGCTCAGAAAAATCCAACGAATCCGAATATGCGGTCCGTTCATCTGTCACATGCCCCTAGCATGCTGAACATGGAACCGTCCCCTCTCTTTCATCTGTCCGGAAAATGCCAAACCCTCCGGATGTTTTCCCTCTCCGTCTGCAACGTGTAGTCCTGCGTTAGAACACCCCTAGCTCTGCTTATCGTCATGTCATGCTTAGTGATGCATCTGTTTTCATTGTATTTGCTGTTTCTTTCATCTCTTCTCTCTGGTAGACCCCGAGACCGATGCTGCCCCTGTGATCGACTACCGTCATCGACGACCCTTCTTCCTTTTCAGCAGAGCTTCCAAGCAAGCAAACCCCCCCTTGATCATTTCGATAAAAAATCGCCCATTCCATTCTTTCTCATGCTTGCATTAGATTTTGCTACTGTAATTGATTGCTCCTATTCTTATGCATAGCCTGCTTTTGTAACATGCAATTGTTACCTTATCTGCTTATTCTAAGCTGTTTAGTATAGGTTGGTTAGTGATCCATCAGTGACCCCTCACCTTGTCCCAGTTGCCCTGCTTGATGTTCGATGACTCGATCAACGTGATCGATGTCCAGGCCCCGACACATCACATCACACCCTCTTAGTTGTACGGCACTGCAGGGTTACTATCGAGTGCCGAGGGTGATACCTCGTCAGAACTTCTGATGATACCTCTGTAGCGTAGCTATTGGCAGTGGTCTACGGAGGGTGATTCTTCCTTCACCACTCCCGATAACGACTCTGTCGTGCAACCCCTCAAGTGTGGACCATCGAGGGTGATTCCTCCAAGTCCACCTTGACGAATACATCGAGTGGGAATCCATCGAGGGTGATTTCTCGGGTTTCCCCCTTGCTGTCTTTGACACACGGTTACTTTGACTTTACCACAGAACCATGATGAAGTCGGGTCGGCCCCGAGGGGTACCCGCGAGGGAATTGTGAAGTCGGGTGGACCGTGAGTGTACCCGCGACTTCATGTGTAGTCGGCTTGACCTGGAGGGTGCTGATGACCCACAAGTAGGGGATCAATCATAGTCCTTTCGATAAGTAAGAGTGTCGAACCCAACGAGGAGCAGAAGGAAATGACAAGTGGTTTTCAGCAAGGTATTTTCTACAAGCGCTGAAATTGTCGGTAACAGATAGTTTGATAGCAAGATAATTTGTAACGAGTAAGTAACGGTAACGGTAAGTAAAGTGCAGCAAGGTAGCCCAATATTTTTGTGGCAAAGGACAGGCCAAAACGGTCTTTTGTAACAAGCAAAGCGTTCTTGAGGGTACACGGGAATTTCATCTAGTCACTTTCATCATGTTGGTTTGATTCGTGTTCGCTACTTTGATAATTTGATATGTGGGTGGACCGGTGCTTAGGTGTTGTTCTTACTTGAGCAAACCTCCTACTTATGATTAACCCCCTCGCAAGCACCCGCAACTACGAGAAAAGTATTAAGATAAAATCTAACCATAGCATTAAACTTTTGGATCCAAATCAGTCCCTTACGAAGTAGTGCATAAACTAGGGTTTAAGCTTCTGTCACTCTAGCAACCCATCATCTAATAACTACTCCACAAAGCATTCCCTTAGGCCCTAATAAGGTGAAGTGCCATGTAGTCGACGTTCACATGACACCACTAAGGGAATCACAACATACATATCATCAAAATATCGAACACATATCAAGTTCACATGATTACTTGCAACAAAATTTCTCCCGTGACCTCAAGAACAAAAGTAACTACTCACAAATGATAATCATGCTCAAGATCAGAGGGGTATTAAATAGCATAATGGATCTGAACATATAAGCTTCCACCAAATAAACCACATAGTAATCAACTACGAGATGTAATCAACACTACTAGTCACCCACAAGTACCAATCTAAGGTTCCGGTACAAAGATTGAACACAAGAGATGAACTAGGCTTTGAGAGGAGACGGTGCTGTTGAAGATGTTGATGGAGATTGCCCTCCCAAAGATGGAAGAGTTGTTGGTGATGACGATGACGATGATTTCCCCCTCCGGGAGGGAAGTTCCCCCAGCGGAATCGCTCCGCCGGAGGGCAAAAGTGCTCCTGCCCAAGTTCCGCCTCGAGACGGCGGCGCTTCGTCCTGAAAGTCCCCCAACCCTGATTTTTTCTAGGTCAAAATGACCTATATACCAGAAGATGGGCACCGGAGGTGGGCCGAGGAGGGCACTACCCACCAGGGCGCGCCCAGGTGGGTTGTGCCCACCGGTGGCCCCCCTCTGGTAGTTATTTGCTCCAATAATTCTTAAATATTCCGTAAAAAAATCTCCGTGAAGTTTCAGCTCATTTGGAGATGTGCAGAATAGGTAACTCTGACGTAGCTTTTTCAGGTCCAGAATTCCAGCTGCCGGTATGCTCCCTCCTTGTGTAAACCTTGCATATTATGAGAGAAAGGGCATTAGAATTACTCCATAAAGCATTATTATGCATAAAAACATTATAAATAACAGTAGGAAAACATGATGCAAAATGGACATATCAACTCTCCCAAGCTTAGACCTCGCTTGTCCTCAAGCGAAAACCGAAATCGAAAAACATGTCCACATGCTTTAGAGAGAGGTGTCGATAAACACAAAATACGGACATAGAAGCATCATGTATATTATTATAACAGCAACAAACTTTATTATAGAACTTTTAATATGAATCTTTATCAACCAACTTTTATCATATAACTTCTCATGAACAAGTAACAATTCATCACAACATCGAAGTATAAAGCATAAACTCTATTGAAAAGCAACAAACTATGTTCTCAGTCAACTTTGCAACTACAATTCATCATCTTTTCAGGAAGGGTCACGTATCAGAGCCTTTTGGCAAGTCACCATCATATAGTCTTCTATGATATAGTCTTCTATGATTGCTAACACTCACCGCATTCACATGAGCAAAAAGTTTCAACCGGACACATAGAAAGATTGGGGCTTATTGTTTCAACCTCAAGGGTGATGTCAACAATAATAACTCATGCCCTCCCATATCCAACTGGATATATGTGCCTAGATCTTTCCTCACCACATGGTGCTTGCAAAAATAAAAAAAATAAAAAGGCAAAGAGAGAAATACTTTGACTCTTGCATAAAAGTAAATACATAAAAGTAAAAGATAGGCCCTTCGCAGAGGGAAGCGGAGGTTGCCATGCGCTTTTTGGTTGTATGCTCAATCTCTTAGTGCAAAAGAACGTCACGTTATATTGCCCCTTATGATAGCAACCTTTATTATGTAGTTTGTCGCTTTTATTATTTTGCCATCACAAGTTCGTACAACGCTCAATTTTCTCTTACACTAAATGATCTAACACATTTAGAAGCAATTTTTATTGCCTTATTGCACCGATGACAACTTACTTGAAGGATCTTACTCAATTCATAGGTAGGTATGGTGGACTCTCAAAACAAGATTTGGGTTTAAGGGTTTTGGATGCACAAGTAGTATCTCTGCTTAGTGCGGAATTTTTGGCTAGCAAAGATATTGAGCAAGCACCACATGTTTAAGGATCTATGACAATATAACTTCTATGTGAATATGAACAAGCATAAATCATTATGTTGTCTTCCTTGTCCAACGTCAACAATTTTAGCATATAATATTTTGATGGGGGCTCACAATCATAAAAAATGTCCAAGATAGTGTATTTGCATGTGAATCTTCTCTTCCCTTATTAATTCTTTCATGAATTGCATCATTGACCAATGCTATGTTTGTCAATCTTCAATAAATTTTACTACTTATACTCTTCCTTATGTGATGTCATTACTTACCATAAGATTAGCATATGATCTTTTACATTTATTTCCTTTCTTTTTATTGAGACATAAAAGTAAAGAAACAAAACTCAAACTACTCTTTATTATATATCTCGCACACGATTACATCGAAAGATAGATCACTAAGCAAACACTCGAAAAGAATGGATCGAACTAAAACTTTTATTCAACTAAATCAAAAGATAACTAAAGATCGAACTAAAATAGATAAAGGCAAGGATAGTGGTGGTGATACGATACCGGGACACCTCCCCCAAGCTTGGCACAAGCCAAGGGGAGTGTCCACACCATGAACTCAAGTCTCCTTTGATGATGAAGAAGGTGGTGGTGGTGATGAGGTAGTAGCGATCTTGTCCTTCAAGCTCAAAAGATACTCCAATCTACGGATGACGCTCCGGAGGACAATGATGTATTCTTGCAGCAGAATATTTTCACGAGTAAGATATTTATTTTGCACACGAACCATTTCGATGATCTGAAAAGCTTCAATCTCAGTAGGGGTAAGATGATCATAGTAAGGTTTAAGGACTTCTTCTTCTTCCTCAGCAGGCAAGGCCTGCTCTACCGCAGGCGCTTGATCTCCGACAGCTTCCTTGCTCTTGCCCTCCTTGGAGGCTTCCTTTGGTTCTTCTCTCTTTAGTTCCATCTTCATCAACCAAGCATCTTCTTCTATGTTATTGGAGGAGGGAGAAGACATGATGCCTGACTTGAAAAATTCTGACAGAAAAACAGCAAGAAACAAGAACAGAAGATTTCTCCGCGATACGGTGTTCAATACGTTCGGGGGGTATATAAAGATTTTTTATCTTGGGAAACAAGCAAACGGAAGAAAAACAGAGTCCGAAAGGTTCCCGAGGTGGGCACAACCCACCTGGGCGCGCCAGGGGGCCCTGCCGCGCCATGGTGCCTTGTGCCCTCCTCGAGTGCCTTCCTGGTTGTTTCTTATTTTCCTAATTTTTAATATATTCCAAAACTGACAGAAAAATATTTTTGCGGTTTTTTCGGAGTCCGTTTACTTACCGTATCACATACCTCCTCTTTTTCGGCTATTCTGGAGTGTTCCGGAAGGTTTCTTTTATGTGTTCCTCCGGTGTCATTGTTTGAATAATATTACTTTCAACATTAATAGGCGTACCTGAGATATAATGTTTAATTCTTTTCCCATTGACCACCTTCGGGTTAGTACCTTCGGAGTTATTTATTTTAATGGCTCCAGAACAATAAACCGCCTCGATGATATATGGTCCTTCCCATTTAGAGAGGAGCTTTCCTGCAAAGAATCTAAAACGAGAGTTGTACAAAAGAACATATTCACCAACTTTAAATTCCCGCTTTTGGATTCTTTGGTCATGCCATCTTTTAACGTTTTCTTTAAACAACTTGGCATTTTCATAAGCTTGGGTTCTCCATTTATCTAGTGAGCTAATATCAAATAACCTCTTTTCACCGGCAAGTTTGAAATCATAGTTGAGTTCTTTAATTGCCCAATATGCTTTATGTTCTAACTCAAGAGGCAAATGACAAGCTTTTCCATAAACCATTTTATAAGGAGACATACCCATAGGATTTTTATATGCTGTTCGGTAGGCCCAAAGTGCATCATCCAATTTCTTAGACCAATTTTTTCGGGACCTATTAACAGTTTTTTGTAATATTAGCTTTATTTCTCTATTGCTAAGTTCAACTTGACCACTAGATTGAGGATGATAGGGTGATGCAATTCTATGGTTAACATCATACTTAGCAAGCATTTTGCGGAAAGCACCAAGAATAAAGTGTGAACCACCATCAGTCATTAAATATCTAGGGACTCCAAACCTTGGGAAAATAAATTCTTTAAGAATTTTAATGGAAGTGTTGTGATCAGCACTACTAGTTGGAATATCTTCTACCCACTTAGTAACATAATCAACAGCAACCAAAATATGAGTATACCCATTAGAGGAAGGAAAAGGTCCCATATAATCGAAACCCCAAACATCAAATGGTTCAACGGCAAGTGAATAATTCATAGGCATTTCTTGATGCTTACCGATATTACCAATTCTTTGGCATTCATCGCAAGATAAAACAAACGTACGGGCATCCTTGAAGAGAGTAGGCCAATAAAAACCAGATTGCAATACCTTGTGAGCAGTTCTATCTCCCGCATGATGCCCTCCATAAGCTTCGGAGTGACATTTTCATAGGATTTGTCCCTGCTCATGCTCAGGTACACAACGTCTAATAATGCCATCTACTCCTTCTTTATAAAGATGTGGGTCATCCCAAAAGTAATGTCTTAAATCATAGAAGAATTTTTTCTTTTGTTGGTATGTGAAACTAGGTGGTATGTATTTAGCAACAATATAATTAGCATAGTCAGCATACCAAGGACTGTTATGAGAAACATTTATTGCAGCTAGTTGTTCATCAGGAAAACTATCATCAAAAGGTAGTGGGTCATGAAGGATATTCTCTAACCTACACAAGTTATCAGCTACAGGGTTCTCAGCTCCCTTCCTATCAGTAATATGTAAATCGAATTCTTGTAGCAAGAGAACCCACCTAATGAGTCTAGGTTTAGCATCTTTCTTTTCCAAGAGATATTTAATAGCAGCATGATCGGTGTGAACAGTAACTTTAGAATAAAAAATGTAAGATCTGAATTTATCACAAGCAAACACAACTGCTAAAAATTCTTTTTCAGTAGTAGCATAATTTCTTTGGGCACTGTCTAGAGTTTTGCTAGCATAATGGATAACATTTAGTTTCTTATCAACTCTTTGTCCTAAAACAGCACCAACAGCATAATCACTAGCATCACACATAGTTTGATAGCAAGATAATTTGTAACGAGAAAGTAACGGTAACGGTAACTAAAGTGTAGCAAGGTAGCCCAATCCTTTTGTGGCAAAGGACAGGCCAAAATGGTCTCTTGTAACAAGCAAAGTGTTCTTGAGGGTACACGGGAATTTCATCTAGTCACTTTCATCATGTTGGTTTGATTCGTGTTCGCTACTTTGATAATTTGATATGTGGGTGGACCGGTGCTTAGGTGCTGTTCTTACTTGAACAAACCTCCTACTTATGATTAACCCTCTCGCAAGCATCCGCAACTACGAGAAAAGTATTAAGATAAAATCTAACCATAGCATTAAACTTTTGGATCCAAATCAGTCCCTTACGAAGTAGCGCATAAACTAGGGTTTAAGCTTCTGTCACTCTAGCAACCCATCGTCTAATAACTACTCCATAATGCATTCCCTTAGGCCCTAATAAGGTGAAGTTCCATGTAGTCGACGTTCATATGACACCACTAAGGGAATCACAACATACATATCATCAAAATATCGAACACATATCAAGTTCACATGATTACTTGCAACAAGATTTCTCCCGTGACCTCAAGAACAAAAGTAACTACTCACAAATGATAATCATGCTCAAGATCAGAGGGGTATTAAATAGCATAATGGATCTGAACATATAATCTTCCACCAAATAAACCATATAGTAATCAACTACGAGATGTAATCAACACTACTAGTCACCCACAAGTACCAATCTAAGGTTCCGGTACAAAGGTTGAACACAAGAGATGAACTAGGCTTTCAGAGGAGATGGTGCTGTTGAATATGTTGATGGAGATTGCCCTCCCAAAGATGGGAGAGTTATTGGTGATGACGATGATGATGATTTCCCCCTTCGGGAGAGAAGTTCCCCCGGTGGAATCGCTCTGCCGGAGGGCAAAAGTGCTCCTGCCCAAGTTCCGCCTCGAGATGGCGGCGCTTCGTCCCGAAAGTCCCCCCGCCCCCGACTTTTTCTAGGTCAAAATGACCTATATACCAGAAGATGGGCACCGGAGGTGGGCCGAGGAGGGCACAACCGACCAGGGCACGCCTGGGGGCCCTGGCACGCCCAGGTGGGTTGTGCCCACCTGGTGGGCCCCCTCTGGTAGTTATTTGCTCCAATAATTCTTAAATATTCCGTAAAAAATCTCCATGAAGTTTCAGCTCATTTGGAGATGTGCAGAATAGGTAACTCTGACGTAGCTTTTTCAGGTCCAGAATTCCAGCTGCCGGTATTCTACCTTCTTGTGTAAACCTTGCATATTATGAGAGAAAAGGCATTCGAATTACTCCATAAAGCATTATTATGCATAAAAACATTATAAATAACAATAGAAAAACATGATGCAAATGGACGTATCAGGTGCCCGCGAGATAACTACGTGGCACGGCCGGGCATTCTTAGCCCTTGCCATAAGTCCACGAGACGGGGCGACGGGGTCACATGATCGTGAGTCTCTATTCATTACCGTGCGCTACCAAGACACTAACGGTTTGGATATGTGATCCGAGTAGGCCTCTGGCCTTTTCGCACTGACCACCACACGGGAATAAGTATGGGCACTCTGCGTCGTACGTTTCTTCCGAAAGCTCTTCAGACGCCACAGTTGAGCGGCACGCGCCCGGGTGGTCCGCGTAAGCACCTGCCTTGTAT
Source organism: Thinopyrum elongatum (assembly GCA_011799875.1). NCBI lineage: Eukaryota > Viridiplantae > Streptophyta > Magnoliopsida > Poales > Poaceae > Thinopyrum > Thinopyrum elongatum. Next base: position 689,935,020 of record CM022298.1, on the reverse strand, counting down.
AAGGAGGTAGCCAGGACTGATCCCGGCCGTCCTCGCAACGCGCAGGATTGCAAAGGACGATTGGCCCATGACCCCTTTGCATTTAGGATGTAGACCCGGCGTGTGACCTCTCTGTTGAGCATAGGTAGGACTACGGCGTGTTGATCGGCCGAGGCCGGTCATGACCTATGGTGTGTCCGGCCGGAGTTGATCGAGCATGTTGTGTAAGTTTGTGCACCCTGATACGTCTCCAACGTATCTATAATTTTTTCTTGTGCCATGCTGTTATATTATTATTCTTGGATGTTTTACAATCATTTTATAGCAACTTTACATCATTTTTTGGGACTAACCTGTTGACATAGTGCCCAGTGCCAGTTGCTGTTTTTTGCTTGTTTTTTACTTCGCAGAATATCAGTACCAAACGGAGTCCAAACGCAGCGAAACTTTTTAGAGATTTTTTATGGACCAGAAGACACCCAGTGGGCCAAAGAAGTACCAGAGGGGAGGCCCGTGGGAAGCACAACCCACCAGGGCGCGCCTAGGTGGGTTGTGCCCACCTCAGTGACCTCCCGCACCGCCTCTTCGCCCTATAAATACCCAAATATTCCAGAAACCCTAGGGGAGTCGACGAAACACAATTCCAGCAGCCGCAAGTTCCAGAACCACGAGATCCAATCTAGACACCATCACGGAGGGTTTCATCATCCTCATTGGTGCCTCTCTGATGATACGTGAGTAGTTCACCATAGACCTATGGGTCCGTAGGCAGTAGCTAGATGGCTTCTTCTCTCTTTTTGATTCTCAATATAATGGTCTCTTGGAGATCTATTCGATGCAACTCTTTTTTGCGGTGTGTTTGTTGGGATCCGATGAACTTTGAGTTTATGATCAGATCTATATCCATGAATATTATTTGAGTCTTCTTTGATCTCTTATATGCATGATTATTTATAGCCCCGTATTTCTTCTTCGAATCTTTGGTTTAGTTAGGCCAATTAGATCAATTTTTCTTGCCATGGGAAGAGGTGCTTTGTGTTGGGTTCGATCTTGCGATGTTTTTTCCCAGTGACAGAAGGGGCAGCAAGACACACATGTATCATTGCTATTAAGGATAACAAGATGGGGGCTATTCCTACATGAATAGATCTCGTCTACATCATCTCATCGTTCTTATTGCATTACTCCGTTTCTCCTTGAACTTAATACACTAGATGCATGCTGGATAGTGGTCGATGTGTGGAGTAATAGTAGTAGATGCAGGCAGGAGTCGGTCTACTAATCTTGGACGTGATGCCTATATATTGATCATTGCCTTGGATATCGTCATAATTATTCGATCTTCTATCACTTGCCCAATAGTAATTTGTTTACCCACCGTGTGCTATTTCTCGAGAGAAGCCACTAGTGAAATCTACGGCCACCTGGTCTATTCTTTATCATATTTGCTTTGAGATCTATTTTTATTCGCTTTTATTTTCAGATCTATTATTCCAAAAACCCAAAAATACCTTGTTGCACTTTTTTATTACTTATTTTATTTCGCATTTTATCGAGAGCTATTTATCCAATCTACCACAAATTTATCTATCTTTTTACCGTGGAGGGATTGACAACCCCTCTTACGCGTCGGGTTGCAAGTATTTGTTCTTTGTGTGCAGGTACCATTTACATAGTGTTGCTTGGTTCTCCTACTGGATTGATACCTTGGTTTCATAACTGAGGGAAATACCTACCATAGCTGTACTGCATCATCCCTTCCTCTTTGGGGAAATACCGACGTAGTTCAAGCGACATCAAAAGGAATTTCTGGCGCCGTTGTCAGGGAGGATCAAGTCAAGATAGTCTCCCGTCAACTTGCCAATTTCTGGCGCTGTTGCCGGGGAGACATCATCAACATCTATAAGGTTCCTAATCACAAATCTCATCTCCTTGCAATTTACATTATTTGCCATTTGCTTCTCGTTTTCATCTCCCCCACTTCACAAAAATTTGCCATTTTATTCGCCCTCTTTTTCGTTCGCCGTTTTCTCGTCAGATCTATCTTTTTGCTTGTAATCTTGTTTGCCACCTTGTCACTATGGCTAGCATGACTACCCCTCCTTTGTCACCAGATTTTGAAGTTTTATACTTCAAGCAAAAACAAGGAGAAAATTTGAAAGTTGCTTGGTATAGGCTAATGGAATCCTATCGCATTTGCAATCTAAAGGGGGATGCAAAGATTTTGCTTCAAACTTTTTATATAGGATTAGCTTTGCATCATAGACAACTTTTGGATTTTGTAGCTAAAGGGAACTTTATTGAACTTGATGCGAATACCGCTTATAAGATCCTAGAGGGGATTTTGGGAATTCTACCACCAAAAAAGGGGATTTCTTTTACTCAAGAAGGGGTTCAAATTCTAGACAAGTTGCAAAAATATAACGAACCTCTTAAACATATCAGTGGAAACCTCAATCGCATGAATACTTTGATTACCCTTTGCAATAAGCGTTTGGATATTTTAGATCTCAAGATGGTCTCTTTTTTGAAAATCTTGGGAAGCGTAAAGAGCCTCCCGGGTTTGAGAAAGCCCTTACAAAAGTTGCTAAAACGATAGCGTTTGTTGGGAGGCAACCCAATGAATAAAATTTATTTTTGCCTTTTTCTTTCTGTTCTTGAGTGTTTGCACAATTATGCTACTGTTATGATTGTGTTTTTATGTTTTAATTAGTGTTTGTGCCAAGTAAAGCCTTTGGGATCATGTTGGGTGATAGTTGATTTGATCTTGTTGAAAAACAGAAACTTTTGCGCCCAGTAGCAGAATTGTTTAAAATCACAGAAGCGTGATAAAATTCCAAATTTTTACACAAGATTGATATACAAATTGCCCACGTTGTCCTAATTTTTCAGAATTTTTTGAGTTACATAAGTATAGACAAAGTCCAGATTACTACAGGCTGTTCCATTTTCATTGCATTGTGTGCTTATTTTGATGAATCTATGGATTGTATTGGGGGGTATAAGCCATAATAAAGTTGGAATACAGTAGATATAATGCAATAATAAAATATGAATGGGTTTGCAACAGTACTTAAAGTAGTGATTTGCTTTTTTATACTAACGGATCTCATGAAGGTTTTGTTAAGTTTTGTGTCATTGAAGTTTTCAAGTTTTGGGTGAGATCACGATGGATGAAGGAATAAGGAGTGAAAAGAGCCTAAGCTTGGGGATGCCCCATGGCACCCCAAGTTAATATTCAAGGAGAACCAAGCAACTAAGCTTGGGGATGCCCCGGAAGGCATCCCCTCTTTCTTCTAACAACCATCGGTATTTTACTTGGAGCTATATTTTTATTCGTCACATATCATGAGTTTTGCTTGGAGCATCTTGTATTATATGAGTCTTTACTTGTTTTGCTTTTTGGTTTGCCACAAGTATCCTTGCTAGACACACCTATTTGAGAGATCCAAAATTTTATGCTATGATTTGTTAGAATTGCTCTTTATGCTTCACTTAAATTTTTGAGCTATGGAATTGCTTGTGACGCCCCCGGCTTAATCGTGCACTAACCATACACGCAAATGCGCACGATCAAGCCTAAGGACTCACTTGAAGATATCACAACACAACTCTAAAACATAAATAAAGTCATACAAGCTTAATATTACAAGCCAGGGCCTCGAGGGCTCGAATACATAGCTCGATGGCATACAAGCGTCAGTGGAAGCATCAGATATCTGAGTACAGATATATTACAGAGAGAGAGAGATAAGCCTTCACAGAGGCGGGGTAAAAATAAAAGCTACGATCGAAAGGCGTAGGCCTCCTGCCCTGGACCCTCCAATCCTACTCCTGGTCGTCAGGTGGCACCTCGTAGTAGTAGTAGTACTCGCCGGGCGGGTAGTAGTAGTGGTCGTCGACTGGGGCATCTGACTCAGGGGCTCCGTCGTCTGGTGGCATCAAGTGGAATATGGGGAAAAAGAAAATAAAGCAAACATGAGTACTCATCCGAAGTACTCAGCAAGCAAGGATCTACACTACATATGCAACATTTTCAAAAGGGGGCTGAATATGTGGACTGGGCTGCAGAATGCCAGAATAGAGGGGAAAAGCCTAGTCCTATCGAAGACTAGCATCTTCAACAATCTTCAGCAGTCTTGCAGCATCAGAAGAGAGCAGATGAACATAATTAAAAGTAGTAGCAGTAGTATCATCAACCTCGACCTGAGATCCTTTCTCGACTCCCTGCGAGAAAGCAATCCCAGAGCCGTACTATCCAGTTCTCATCACATGTTCTAGTTGTACCGATCGGGATACAACTCCGAGTGTCCGTTACCGTAGGACAGGCTATCGATAGAAGTTTCTTCCCTGCAGGGGTGCACCAACTTACCCACCACGCTTGCTTAACTCCGGCCGGACACACTTTACTGGGTCATGCCCGGCCTCGGCTAAGCAACACGCCGCAACCCGACCGAATACCTAACAGAGAGGTCAGCACGCCGGACTAACCTATGCGCCCAGGGGTCTTGGGCCTTCGCCCCAGGAACTCCTGCACGTTGCGTACGCGGCTGAAAGCAGACCTAGCAACCCCTTATACAAGCGTGGTTGCGTTCCCAGTCCAATTCAGCGCGCGCCGCTCAGTCGCTGACGTCTATTAAGCTCCGGCTGAAGTATACGACGCAGAACGCCCATACTATGCCCACGTGATGGTTAGTGCTATCGGGCCAGAGGCCCCTCGGATCAAATATCCAAACCGTTTAGTGGTTTAGGATCGCGCGGAAACGAGCAGAGACTCACGATCGATGTGACCCCGTCGCCCCGTCTCGAGGACTTGCGGCAAGGGCTAGGAATGCCCGGCCACGCCTTGTATTATCTCGCGGGCACCATCCAGGTCAACCCGACTCCACATCACTTCGCTTAATAGCTCGCGCGGGTACCCCTCAGGGCCGACCCGTCTTTAGTATCATGGTTCAGTGCAAGTCAAATTATCAGCAGTAACTGTGTGTCTAACACCAAAGGAACCCTGAGGAATCACCCTCGATGGAATCCCACCTGATGTTATCGTCAAGGTGAACGAAGGAGGAATCACCCTCGAGGTACACACTTGAGGAGTTGCGCGGCAGCGTCGGTATCGGGGGTGGTGTAGGAGGATTCACCCTCGCTTACCACGACCGAGTAACTAACCTACAAGGTTAACATCAAACGTGCTAAAGAGGTGTCACCCTCGGCACGTGATAGTAACCCAGTAGTGTCGGGCAACTTAGGGGGAAGTGACGTGCGGTGCCCGGGTCTGATCTTCAATCCCGTAGAACGGGTCTTCTGAGTATCCAGCGGGGCAGTCGGGACAAGTGGGTCTCTGACATGGCTCTACCCATCCTATGCTAAACAATTTAGGATAACAGGCATGTATCAAAAGTAGGTTACAAGTAAACAGGCTATGCAACAGAGTAGGATAGTAACAGCAGTAGTAACATCTAATGCAAGCATAAGAGGGAAGAGAGTAGGCGATATCGGAATGCTCAAAATGGGGGTGCTTGCCTGTTTGCTCTGGGGCAAGGGCAAGGTCTTCAGGGGTGTCGTCGGGAACGTAGTCGTACTCCGGAGCTGCGTCTGCCTCTGGAGCTACGTCTGCGTCGGGGTCTATCAAGAGAGAAGAGGGGGAGGAAACAGGTAAACAATATGCAAACATATGCCACACAGTGCGTGCTAAACTACGATGCAGTGCAGAGGTGCCTAAAAATGCATCTAAGTCATTTTAGTTATTTTAGAATTATTCTGGGATTTAATAACCCGGGTATGTGCACTGTTCCTCTGCCGGATTCGGGTCCGGAGTTACGAGTTCTTCTACGTAGGAGGTTTCGATTAAGAAACAGAAGGCACGATCAGACTCGGCTCGTCGTTCTGAGCAACTTTCATGTTTTAACTTTTTCGATCGGAGCTACGGTTTAAAAGTTATGAATTTTTAAAGTTTAATTGATTTTCTGGAATTTCTGGGTTTAATTAATTATTAAATTCGAATTACAACAGTGAAATACTTTTATTACACAGACTCAGCCAGCCACAGTCAATGACATGTGGGGCCAGTCAACTGCTGACTCAGCAGTCAACATTGACCAGGTCAAAGGGTGAACAGTGATGGTAGGGCCCAGGTGTCATTGACACAGAGGTTAATTAACCTATTTAATTGAGTTTAATTAGTGGTGGGGCCCCACTATCAGTGTCACAGGGAATTAATTAGAGTTAATTAAGCGCTACAGTACATGGGTCCCACATGTCAGCGTCACATGTATTAACTGAAGGGTTATTTGCGGTGGGGCCCGCTGTCGGTGGCTATTAGGGTCTGTGGGTTAATACTAATTAGGGGTTAGGCCCTAATCTCACCAGCTGACGGCCGGGGCCCAGCTACAGTGACCCGGGCCGGTTGACTCGGTCGTGCGCGCGCCGGCGACAAGCGCCCGGGACGGCGGCGACGGGCGGGATCCGTCCTCCGGCATCCAAATGGCGCGCGGAAGGAGGCGTTCGAACGAGTGCGAAGTGGGGCGTCCAGTGGTGGTGGTAGTTCGACCCAAGGTGGCCAGATTCGGCGCCGGCGACGAGGTCCGCGGCAACCGGAGCTCGGGCAGGGGTGAACCCGAGGCCACGGAGCACGGTAGGCGGCGCTGGGGGTGGCGTTCGTCTCCTGGGGGCGCGCTGAGCACGGCGCGGGGCTCGGACGCGAGCTGCGCATGCGGTGGCCTCTGTGGTGAGGTAAACGACGGCGACGAGCTTCGTCCATGGCGGGGCGAGCGAGGCGGCGCAGAGAGGGGGGAGGGGAGAACGGGAGCTCACCCTGAGAGCGCACGGGGGCTCGTTGGGAGCTTAGTAGCTGCAGCGCGCTCGAGGTCGACGGAGAAGGTGCCGCGCCGACGAGGAAGAAGAAGGTGATGCGGCGGCGCTGGGGTGCCTCCCCAGCTCGCGCGCGTGGTCGGGGCGAAGGGTCGGTCGAAGGCGAGGCTTCTGGCGAGCTCTCCAGCGGCATGGAGCACGGTGGCTGCGACAGGGCGCGGTGGCCGGCGACGGATGCGTCGGGCGTGGCGGATCTGGAGAAGGCGAAGAGCGCAGGGAGGGAGAGGGGAAGTGGTTGGGGACGTCCAGGGGCTCGAGGTCGTCGACCTTATCCCCTCCCATCAACCCTGGGGATGCACGCGTCGAGGAACGGCTGGCGACGTCGGCTCGGCCACAGCCATGGCGACACGAGCAGAAGAGGACGAAGCAGCAGATGGGGATGGGCTGGGCCTCGACTACAGTGACAGGTAAGTGGCCTTTTGGCCTTTCTTTTTATTTCTGTTTTTCTTTTTGTTTAGCAGAGAGAGAGAAATGGAATTCTTTGAGCAACTAATTCACTTAGGAAAAATATGGGAGATGTCCCAATAAATCCCTGGTGATTTTAAACAGTGCCACAAAAAGTTTGGAGGCCAAAGGAATAGGTTAGATATTTTTAGAAATTGAAAAGGACAGATTAAGTGCTGCTGGACTACTGTTATAATGTCCAGGGGCATTTTGGGAATCTATATGAAGTTGGTTTCAATTTTATAATTACCTTAGGATTATTTGCAGTATTATGGACATTTTAGTTTTGCCATTTGAAGAAATATTTATTTGACTTGCAATTTAAATTTGAATTTGAATTTGATTTGAGACAAGTGGCATTTTGACTTAGTGAAATATGATGACATGGCACATTAATTAGCTTGATGACAGGTGTAACATCTGGGGATGTTACATTGCTCTAGTGCTTCACTTATATCTTCTTGAGCATGGTGTGATTTAATATTTTTGAAGAAATGCTCTCATGCTTCACTTAGATTTATTTGAGACTTAGTAAATTTTGGAAGAAATTCTCTCATGCTTCACTTATACTATTTTGAGAGATGAAAATTTTTATGCTCATGTTCTTCACTTAGATTTATTTGAGCTTGTCAAAAGCAATTGCAATATATGAAACTAGTCCCAAAGTGATAGATATTCAAGAGGGATATAATAAAAACTTTCATGAAGATCATTGGACAAAATAAACTTGGTTCTTTGTAATAGTTTTGAGATATGATGATAGTGATATGTGAGTCATGTTGGTGAGTAATTATGCTTTAGTAAGAATATTGGTGTTAAGGTTTGTGATTCCCTATGCAAGCACGAAAGTTAATAGTTATGCAATGAAATTACATCCTATTTATGGTGCATTATTCGGTGTTAGTTATGCTTAATGCTCGCTTATGTGATTTTTCGTTTCTTGGTTGGTTGCTTCTCAATTTTTTTGCTAGCCTCCACTTGTACTAAGTAGAAATACTATTTGTGCATCCAAAATCTTTAAACCTAGTTTTGCCATATGAGTCCACCATACCTACCTATATGCGGTATTCCCGTGCCGTTCTAAGAAAATTTGTATGTGCCATCTCTAATTTTCAAAATGAATTTCCTTTTTGTGTGCTCGTACCGCTCATGAAGCGGCAGGGGGTGGCTAATATTTTCCATGCTAGATGTGTTATTCTCATGATGAGTGTTTATTCACTTGTCATTGCACGAGAGTACAGCGGTAATAGGGATGCCCAGTCCCGAAATGAAAAAGAAATTTACTTTATGTTATCAAATAATAAATTCCTTGGAAAGTGTTTGTATGGACGGTACCCGTAGATACGGCTAGCCGTGGAGTGTGAAAGTATGGTGGAAAAAGGAATAAACTTTATTTTTTGTTTGGGAACCGCCTATGATATATCTAGCAAGGAAAGTGTTGGGAATTACTCGGTCGTCGTTGACGGGAAAAGTATGCTTCTCAAAAAAAAATATCTCTCAATTTAAGCTTTGAGCTCTAGCACCTCTACAAATCCCTACTTCCCTCTGTGAGGGCCTATCTATTTACTTTATGCAATTTTTATTTTTATTTGAGTCTCCATCTTCTCTTATAAAGCACCAACTAAAGGGCACTATGATCATACTTGAGCATTGGATATAGCTAATATGCGAGTGTGTTTCGTGAATGGATCAATGATTGAGCATGATGGGCTAGGGATAACTTTCTTTAGTGTTGATATTTTGAAAGACATGGTTGCTTGTTGATATGCTTGAGTATTGAAATCTTCATGTCAAAACTAGACTATTGCTTTGAACCATATAAAAGTCCTAATGTCCATGCTACAAAAGAAAAGAATGTGTGATGAACATGTTAGGCAGCATTCCACATCAAAAATTCTGTTTTTATCATTTATCTACTCGAGGACGAGTAGGAATTAAGCTTGGGAATATTGATACGTCTCCAACGTATCTATAATTTTTGCTTGTTCCATGCTGTTATATTATCATTATTGGATGTTTTACAATCATTTTATAGCAACTTTATATCATTTTTGGGACTAACCTATTGACATAGTGCCCAGTGCTAGTTGCTTTTTTTGCTTGTTTTTTACTTCGCAGAATATTGATACGTCTCCAATGTATCTATAATTTTTTATTGTTCCATGCTATTATATTATCCATCTTGGATTTTTATATGCATTTATATGATTTTTGGGACTAACCTATTAACCTAGAGCCCAGTGCCAGTTTCTGTTTTTTCCTTGTTTTTGAGTTTTACAGAAAAGGAATATCAAACGGAGTCCAAATGAGCTGAAAATTTATGGTGATTTTTTATGGACCAAAAGAAGCCCTCGAAGCAAAAGAGTTGGGCCAGAAGAGCCACGAGGCCTCCACAAGGGTGGAGGGCGCGCCCTACCCCCTGGGGGCGCCCTCCGGTCTTGTGGGCTCCTCGTGGACCCCCCCTGACTTGTTCTCGACGCCAAAAATTCCTATAAATACAGAAACCCCTAGAAATAAACCTAGATCGGGAGTTCCGCCGCCGCAAGCCTCTGTAGCCACTAAAAACCAATCGGGAGCCTGTTCTGGCACCCTGCCGAAGGGAGAAATCATCACCGGGGGCCATCTTCATCATCCCGGCGCTCTCCATGGCGAGGAGGGAGTAGTTCACCCTCGGGGCTGAGGGTATGTACCAGTAGCTATGTGTTTGATCTCTCTCTCTCTCTCGTGTTCTTGATTTGGCACGATCTTGATGTACCACGAGCTTTGATATTATAGTTGGATCTTATGATGTTTCTCCCCCTCTACCTTCTTGTAATGGATTGAGTTTTCCCTTTGAAGTTATCTTATCGGATTGAGTCTTTAAGGATTTGAGAACACTTGATGTATGTCTTGCATGTGCTTATCTGTGGTGACAATGGGATATTCACGTGATCCACTTGATGTATGTTTTGGTGATCAACTTGCGGGTTCTGTGACCTTGTGAACTTATGCATAGGGGTTGGCACACGTTTTCGTCTTGACTCTCTGGTAGAAACTATGGGGCACTCTTTGAAGTTCTTTGTGTTGGTTTGAATAGATGAATCTGAGATTGTGTGATGCATATCGTATAATCAAACCTGCGGATACTTGTGGTGACATTGGAGTATCTAGGTGACATTAGGGTTTTGGTTGATGTGTATCTTAAGGTGTTATTTTAGTACGAACTCTAGGGCTGTTTGTGGCACTTATAGGAATAGCCCAATAGATCGATTAGAAAGAATAAATTTGAGGTGGTTTCGTACCCTACAATAATCTCTTCGTTTGTTCTCCGCTATTAGTGACTTTGGAGTGACTCTTTGTTGCACGTTGAGGGATTGTTATATGATCTAATTATGTTATCATTGTTGAGAGAACTTGCACTAGTGAAAGTATGAACCCTAGGCCTTGTTTCCAAGCATTGCAATACCGTTTTAGCTCACTTTTGTTACTTGCTACCTTGCCGTTTTTATATTTTCATATTACAAAAACCCATATCTACCATCCATATTACACTTGTATCACCATCTCTTTGCCGAACTAGTGCACCTATACAATTTATCATTGTATTGGGTGTTGGGGACACAAGAGACTCGTTGTTATTTGGTTGCAGGGTTGTTTGAGAGAGACCATCTTCATCCTATGCCTCCCACGGATTGATAAACCTTAGGTCATCCACTTGAGGGAAATTTGCTACTGTCCTACAAAACTCTGCGCTTGGAGGCCCAACACGAGTCTACAAGAAGAAGGTTGCGTAGTAGACATCAAGCTCTTTTCTGGCGCCGTTGCCGGGGAGGTTAGTGCTTGAAGATATATCTTTAGATCTTGCAATTGAATCTTTTAGTTTCTTGTTTTATCACTAGTTTAGTTTATAAAAGAAAACTACAAAAAAATGGAATTGAGGTTGCCTCATATGTTTCATCTTTTTAATATCTGGTCCTACGACCTTTTGTTTTGGTCGCTGGTTGTCTGCCGAGGCCACGTCGGATCCAATGTGGCAAGCTGACGTGGTAAAATTACGACCAATTGAATTGGTCGTTGATAAGAATCAGCCCGGTCCAGTTCGGTGTTTTACATGGGCCGAGCCCAATAATTCGGCCTTTTTGTTTTCTAAGCTTCGTCTAGTGTTTTTGGGCCTCAGCCTTTCTGCGGTCCATTTCTTTTTTGGGTCTCATCTATTTTTCTTTTGGGCCTTGGCCTTTTTTCAGTCAATTTCCTTAATTTTCAGCCTTTCCTGTGAAAATTATTTGGTAAATGGCCTTTTGGATGCCAAATACTACTAGGTCCCACTTGGCAGGTTCTAATTAACGACGGCCCAGGTTTCAATTTCCACAATTTGAAACAATTATTTCAATGAGAACAGTAAACAGATGAAAATTATCAAAACACATGCCTATTTTGGCTAATAGCACAATCTTTACATCGTTCATTTCACCAAGATACTATCATACTACAAATATACTTCTGACTTCTTCACTTCCAGGCTAGAGCTCTTGTAAATGTTCGTAGAGGCTGAAAGAAGCAGCATCACCTTGTTGAGCAGCAGATCATCAGCATCATCCCAGGTTGGATCAGCTCAGCAGAGCATCCCCGGTCGTCGCCATGACTTGAGCAGCAACATCTCAGGTTGATAACCAGATCCTGCAGCGAGCAGCAGCAGCAGATCTAGCATTCCTGCAATAGCAGCAGCAGATCCGATCAGCAACAGTACAACATATCATATCAGCAACATTAACTACTCCAAATCAACAGCAACTACAACATATCAGATCAACAGCTACTACAGCAGATCAGATCAACAACTACTACTACAGCAAGATCAACCACAACTACTATAGCAGATCAGATCAACACATTTGTTTGAATGGAGTAACTTGGAGATCAGTACAACAGATCAGTAACTTAGAGTACTCCAAAATGGATTTTGATTTGAATTGTACTCCAGCTGAAGAAGAGGACGTACCTGGAGGAAGTCATGATGACCCAGATGGTGATTTCAACATGGAAGAAGATCCCATTCAAGATGCAGGCTGCGAGTACTCGAAGAACATGCATTCAAATAGAGATCATGAGCATGTTCACTGTGATATTGTACTCCAGTTACAATCTTATGAGCATTCATTCAAATAGAGATCATGCAATCAAATGGAGTAGTTACAGTCTTAACTAAGAAGATCATGAGCATGTGCATGAGTAAAATGAGCATGAGCATGTGTTAACAGGATCATAAGCATGTGTATGAGTAAAATGACAAAGGATAAGAAGATATGTTTAGTTACAGTCTTACAATTGATGCTTTGTAACTACAGATAACTGAAAAATGAGTACAGTAGATGTACAGAATTTGTAGGCTCCATTTGTAACTACAGTACTCCTTTCATTTGTTTGAAATTTTTAGTAGATGTCACAGTAGCATGATAAAAATTTTAGTTGAAACTAAAGATGCAGTACACTAAATTACTCAAGCCTTGCTAAACAGCAAGTCTTACAGTAAACAACAGGACTTAATTACTTACTCTACTACTAACAGCAAGCAAGAGAGTAAACAAGGTTTAACAATTGGACATAGTTTAATTCATTAAATGAAAGTTTTCAATTAATTATGATTAACCGAAAAGGTTTCCATTAGTTTTAATTAAATTGAAACCCTTCTTTAATTATAATTAAAGGAAAGGTTTCAATGTAATTTAATTAAATAAAAAAATTCAGTTAATTAATTAGAGTTATTGGACTGAATTATGTTAACAAGACTATCAAGCATTGTTAAATGCCACGGTTGCATGGCAGTGCACTCTCTAGCAAAACACACAAAACAGAACCTTCTACTCCTGATCCTTACACCGGAGTAAAAAAGAAAATGAAAAACACCTGATCAGAAGTAATCACCAAAACATATAATTCCTCGACAGATAATTTATTCATCGCACCCATTACTTCATTTTAGCAAATGTCGTTGTTATTCATTTTAGAAAAACTGATTTTTTTGGCTTGTTAAAAAAACTGATTATTATGCTTACAGTTTCTTGTAGGAGTAGTTCTTCTTCAAGTGTGGATATTAACCTTGTTCATTCAGCATTGCCACTCCTGCCCTCCTAAGTTTCACAGCATTGCCACTTCAGGTGTGGATGTTAACTGAGTTCCTATAACAGTGAAACAATGATTAGTTAGACCTTGAATATTTGTGCAACAAAGTCAAAATCTGATGTTTCATCTACCAGAATTAAAATTTAAAGCACATCAACCTTGAACACTAAAAGAAAGTGCACAGAACTAAGCTAATCTATTCCATTGTTTCATACAGGAAGTAGCTGACACAAGAGGCTGCAGCAATTCAGTTTCATTGTTCAGGCAAGATGGAATGTGGCAGATTCAAACAGGTAACATGGGGCATTGGAACCAAAACTTTGCATAAAATTTGATCCATGGGATCTATATTTCAGTACCGAAACAAGCTAGCAGCATCATGACAGACAGGGGATATCAGTCTTGACAACAAACCACCAAGAGCATCTCAGAGCACATGGACCTCACTCGGTATGACTTTGTTGCACTAAAACATTACAGATCAAGAAGAGATTCTGGAAATTTTAATTGAATTCAATTAAATTTGTGCTACTGCTGCTGTTATAAAACTACTGAAACTACTCATGCAACAATTAGCATGAGATACAAGCAGCACTAAGCACCAAGATTACTACACCAAGTCAAATTTAAGCTACTGAAAAATGGTGGAAGATTCATGACAAGAATAACAGTAGCAGAAGCTTCATGTGCTAAAATACTGAAGCTTCATGTGCAAAATTACTGAAGCTTTATGTGCAAAATTAGCAGTAGATGTTGAAGCTATTCCAAAATTATCACAAAATTTAAGCTATCATGCTGCTGCAGAAATAGCCACCGTCCAGCCCCCGTCATCCGACAGGCTGCCGCCGAGCTCCAGCCCCTCTAGCGGCACCTTGCCGAAGGAGTACTGCCCCGAGTCGAAGCACGAGGTCTCTATAGAGGAAGCATAAAAAACATCAATCTCCATCGGCCGCACGCGAGTGATGCGAAATTCAGCAGAGGCACGCGAAATCCAGACCAGAACATCACTGCCAGGCAGCGGAAGGGATCCTAGAATCTTACTCCTATAGTTGCTGCATGTAATCTAGTCAAACTCTCTAAGCTGCTGCAAAGCACTACCTGATGCTTACGGTAATCAGTAAGATCAGTGCTCTTGAAGAAGGCCAAACAATTAATTCCCAAGAAGCAGGCAGACAAGCTCCAAATGCCCTCTAAATACCAATGCACGTGGCTCACTCATTTAAATATCTGAACTTACTAGTATACAAAATCATGTGTGCTGAAGCTATTCCGAAACTTTGAATCAAGAACTTGGGCTATACCATAGAGGAGGAAGGAACGAGCAGGGAGGGTTGGGGGATTACCTTGAGGATGTCGAGCTTGACGGAGCCGTAGACGACGCCGACGGCGACGGTGGAGACCCTGGCCACCTGTAGAGCAACATCCATCGCGAGGTCGGTCAGTCGGTCAGATGGTAGAAGCGGCCGGCTAGGGAACCTCCATCGCCGTCTCGTGATGCTGGTGTAGAAGCCACCGCGGTTGGGTGCGGATCCGGCGCCGTCGTTGCCGGATCTGACGCATCCTTGCCCATCTCTGTCGCCCCGTCCGCACGGGAAGAGACGGGCTACGGTTTCGGGCGCCCTCAATGAAAGAAGGGAGGGAGACGAGGTCACCGGCGGCAGAGGGGGTTGGGGAAGAGGAGTTCAGCGGGCGGTGGTGGCTGGATTTGGGGAGGAATCGGGGGTAGTCCGAGAGGAGGAGCGTTGCGGGCTGGGTTGGGATGGGTTAGGTTTGGTCGTGGTGGGTGGTGTGCTCCTCGTGTGCCGGTGGTGGAGTGGAGGCCGGGGCCGGGGTTGGGGTCGCTGGGCGGCGAGCAAGCCAGCCGTGGTCGCTGGGCGGCGACGCCTCTCTCTCCGGCGAGGCTGAGGCGGGCGGTGGTCGATCTGTTGCGTGAGGTCAAACAGGAGGGGCGGGGTGGAGGAGAGCAGGGGCCAGCGGAAGGAAGGGAAGAAGGTGGCGGCGGCGGAAGGGAGGGACTGCACGGTCGATTTGAATTGGGGGAGACGGGAGTTAGGGTTTGAGCGATGAGTTAGGGTATCCACTGAGAGGATGAGGGGGATGAGGGCTGCCGTCGGATCCGGGATGATCCGACGGTGTTTGATGCATGATCTGCGTGAGATTCCTATTGACCAATCAGAACACAGTAAACACTTTGAAGACGTTATGACCATCTAAATTGGTCGTAATTCATTAAAAATAAGTTTTTTTTTACAATAAAAGCATTTTTCATTTTCCGAGCGCCAAAAATGAGTTTTTTTATGAATTGCCTACCAAATATTTGTTGCAAAATGGCACCACACCATTTTTAGAATTATTAGACCACATTTTATGTCCAATTGACCAAAAGGTTGGTTGTCAAAATCTTTCCATCCACCTCTCGTTAAAAACACAAATTTTCTCCGATTCAGCTGGAAGAGAGTCAAATTTGAACTACAGCTACTTGATAGATTGCTCTTTAATTTTTTCAAAAATCATTTCTAGGTACATAAGTATTTATTTCATCAGAGATACTCCGAAAGTTTTGCAAGATTCAACCCCTAGCTACGAACGGTCATGCCCGCCGTTTTGACCGCATTTTGAAACGGGCATAGGAAATTCAAAAAAAAGAAAACTGGAAAACCTTCACATTGCGTCATTATATGTGACGAAGTTACCAGGAAAAATAATAAACTTGTGATACAGCAATTTTTTTTAAAAGGTGTTCTCACAAATGAGGTATCATGTGTGGAGATCCATGGCTTTCAAGCCAAATGATCAATCTTATGGCCACATTCATGGCTTAGTTTGTTCAAATGATCTAATATTGTGCACAAGGGTGCATCTTGGAATGGCAAACAATGTTGCCTAAGGAAGTTTTCATTTTCTTTGGACGAGAAATTCATTTCCCATTTTTCGAGTGCCCAAAATGAGTTTTTTTGTGAAGGACCTTCCATATATTTGTTGCAAAATTGCACCAAATAAATTTCCTAAAATACTAGGCCATATTTAATGTAAAATTGACCAAATGGTTGTCTGTCAAAAGCTTTGATCCACCTCTCATGAAAAAGACAAATTTCCGCCGATTCAGTAGGAAGCGGGTCAAATTTGAACTGCAACTGCCTTATAGTTTGCTCTTTATTTTTTCTAAAAATCATTTCTTGGTACATAAGTATCTATTTAATCAGAGAAACACCAAAAGTTTTCCAAGATTCAACCACTAGCTAGGAACGGTCATGCCCGCTATTTTGACCGTATTTTGAAATGGGCATGAAAAAAATCAAAAAATTAGAAAACCTTCGCATTGTGTCATTATATGTGACCAAGTTACCAGGAAAAATAATAAACTTATAATATGGCAATTATTTTAAAAAAGTGTTCTCAGAAATGAGATATCATGTGTGAAGATTCATGGCTTTCAAGCCAAATGATCAATCTTATGGACACATTCATGGCATAGTTTGTTCAAATGAACTCATATTGTGCACAAGGGTGCATCTTTGAATGGCAAACAATGTTGCCTAAGGAAGTTTTCATTTTCTTTGGACGAAAAATTCATTTTCCATTTTTCGAGTGCCCAAAATGAGTTTTTTTGTGAAGGACCTGCCATATATTTGTTGCAAAATTGGACCAAATCATTTTTCTAAAATAATAGGCCATATTTAATGCACAATTAACCAAATGGTTGGGTGTCAAAAGTTTTGATCCACCTCTCGTGAAAAAGACAAATTTCCGCCGATTCAGGAGGAAGCGGGTCAAATTTGAACTGCATCTGCCTCATAGTTTGCTCTTTATTTTTCTCAAAAATCATTTATAGGTACATAAGTATATATTTAATCTAGAAACACCAACAAAATTCCAAGATTCAACCACTAGCTAGGAACGATCATTCCCGCCGTTTTGACCGCATTTTGAAACGGGCATAAAAATTTCAAAAAAAATCAAAAAATTGGAAAACCTTCGCATTGTGTCATTATATGTGACCAAGTTACCATAACAAATAATAAACTTGTAATACGGCAATTCTTTAAAAACAGTGTTCTCAGAAATGAGCTATCATGTGTGAAGATTCATGGCTTTCAAGTCAAATGATCAATCTTATGGCCACATTCATGGCATAGTTTGTTCAAATGATCTAATATTGTGCACAAGGGTGCACCTTGGAATGGTAGACAATGTTGCCTAAGGAAGATTTCATTTTCTTTGGACGGAAATTTCATTTTCCATTTTTCGAGTGCCCAAAATGAGTTTTTTTGTGAAGGACCTACTATATATTTGTTGCAAAATTGTAACAAATTAATTTTCTAAAATACTAGGACATATTTAATGCACAATTGACCAAATGGTTGGGTGTCAAAAGTTTTGATCCACCTCTCGTGAAAAAGACAAATTTCCGCCGATTGAGTAGGAAGCGGGTCAAATTTGAACTGCACCTGCCTTATAGTTTGCTCTTTATTTTTTCCAAAAATAATTTCTAGGTACATAAGTATCTATTTAATCATAAATACATGGTTTGGTGGCTATACGTTCAGGTTTGGACGGTGGTCGAGGGCCCCAACTCCAGAGCGCGTGAACTCGCATGCCCGCCGCGTGGTCACCGCAAGACCGTGGCGTTGCCACGCGTTCTAGGTAGCCTAGGCATGTCTAGTGGGTTGGGCACTCCCCCGGTAGGTGTCAGGAAGAAGAAGGCAATAGAAGAATCTCACGAGGAGACTAAACTAAGCTCAAACATGAATTAGTAGCCAAGTGTTTGATTAGTGGTGGGGAAAATGCACATGGCCAATGGGCCTGAGTTTTGGCCGAGGATGATCATCTACTAAGGACACTGTCTTGGAAAATTTGCAGCTCAAATGGAGGAGCCTAGTGTCACTTGCTTTGCAAAGTACCACACTGGACAGAAATATGAATGTTGAAGCTGGACTCAAATGAATGAATGGATTGATCTGAAATTTGGAGGAGAATGATAATTTGGGCATATGAAGGCACTTAAAAAAATTCATACCATTTGGATAAATAAAAATGGTACTTCCTTCATAGTGCTCTCCACTGAACAGAAAATTGAGAAAAATATTGAGGGAAATTGGCTAGAATAAATGAGCTAAAATTTGGTGGAGAGAGGTTCTATGGGTAGGGTCATGTCGTGGTAAATTTTCAGCAATTATAATTTAACATAAAATATAGTTGCTTCACAAATTGAAAATATTACCAGAAACAAAGCTTGGATGGTGAGCTCACATGGATTGTTAGATGGGGCTCAAAGTTTGTGGAGAGCTATGATTTGGGAATATAGAAGATGTGGCAAAAATTCAGCTCATTAGGATATGCCTAGCTAGTACTTCCTTCACAACGGTTCTAGCTGAACAGAAACTTTGGAAATTTGCCGAGGAAGATTTACCAGGCAAATGGAGCTGAATATTGTCATGAGGCAATGATTTGGATAGTAAAGAATGCCCAATTTTTTTGGGAATTTTGAGAATGACAGAAATATAGGCTGCTTCACAACCTAGGGCAAAAATTGACACATAGGCAAAACTGATGAGGTGGCGTCTAGTCATAGCAATGCACCACAATTTACAAGGCTATGACCATCTATATTGGTCGTTATCAGCTAGAAATAAGGCAGCGGACCAGTGTTGTTTGCTTTACGACAATTCCGTGTAAGGAAATTACGACCTTTCTGACCAAAATGGTCGTTATGGTTTAGGGTTTGGAGACCCCCGAACAGCTTTTGACCAATTGGTCTCAAATGGTCGTAGATTTATGACCAATTCTTCCAGGGTCACTGACAGAAGGTCACAAGTTGACATATTTCTTGTAGTGCCCTTACGAAGTAGCGCATAAACTAGGGTTTAAGCTTCTGTCACTCTCGCAACCCATCATCTAATAACTACTCCACAATGCATTCCCTTAGGCCCTAATAAGGTGAAGTGCCATGTAGTCGACGTTCACATGACACCACTAAGGGAATCACAACATACATACCATCAAAATATCGAACATATATCAAATTCACATGATTACTTGCAACAAGATTTCTCCCGTGACCTCAAGAACAAAAGTAACTACTCACAAATGGTAATCATGCTCAAGATCAGAGGGGTATTAAATAGCATAATGGATCTGAACATATACTCTTCCACCAAATAAACCATATAGTAATCAACTACAAGATGTAATCAACACTACTAGTCACCCACAAGCACCAATCTAAGGTTTCGATACAAAGATTGAACACAAGAGATGAACTAGTGTTTGAGAGGAGATGGTGTTGTTGAAGATGTTGATGGAGATTGCCCTCCCCAAGATGGGAGAGTTGTTGGTGATGACGATGACGATGATTTCCCCCTCCGGGAGGGAAGTTCCCTCGGCGGAATCCCTCTGCCGGAGGGCAAAAGTGCTCCTGCCCAAGTTCCGCCTCGAGACGGCGGCGCTTCATCCCGAAAGTCCTCCCTTTATTTTTTTCTAGGTCAAAATGACCTATATACCAGAAGAGGGGCACCGGAAGTGGGCCGAGGAGGGCACAACCCACCAGGGCGCGCTTGGGGGCCCTGGCGCGCCCAGGTGGGGTGTGCCCACCTGGTGGGCCCCCTCTGGTAGTTATTTGCTCCATTAATTCTTATATATTCCATAAAAAATCTTCATGAAGTTTCAGCTCATTTGGAGTTGTGCAGAATAGGTGGCCTGACGTAGCTTTTTCAGGTCCAGAATTCCAGCTACCGGTATTCTCCCTCCTTGTGTAAACCTTGCATATTATGAGAGAAAAGGCATTAGAATTACTCCATAAAGCATTATTATGCATAAAAACATTATAAATAACAGTAGGAAAATATGATGCAAAATGGACGTATCAGGCCGTTGCTCTTGTAACATTTTTGAGCGTCTGATATGAAATTGGGCATAATGGGATTCTACCATTCCTAGTCCGTGCAGCCAGAAAAAAGTAAAAGCCCCTACGCGTCCCTCCTTCTGTTCGCAACCGCGCTTGGGTTCCGACTAACACGACCGATGGCAACGCATGCCGAGTGCGCTTCGGGTCCCACTGAGACGGGTCGGGGGTAGCTAGTCATCACCTGTCGATTCGGCACCACTCACCGCTGATTGATACTGCCCCTTAATGGGAGTAACTTCAGTAGTAACATAGGCTCCAACTCAGCAAATTTGCTTGTGTGGCAATCATTTAACAAGGAGAGAGATGATTGAGTAACATAGCTAGTTACTCATACTATGGGTAACATCACACATACCAAGATAAGATGAGTCTACAATCTAATAAATGAAGTGTTGCATGACACCATACATATGTTACTCCCCACTATAGAGGTAGTAACATAAAGTAGTACCATATGCATGTTACTAGTCTAAGTCACTTCCCACTAAGGCTGGTCATAGTGGGGAGTAACTTATACTAGTGTCATGCATATGACACTAGTCTAAATTACTATCTCCATAGTGCAAACTAACATAGTAGTAGTATCATAGATGGCTTTATTTATTAGCTTGTAAACTCATCTCCTTTTGGGAAGCCCTATGTTATAGTAACATATTATGTTACTCTAAACACATCTCTCATCATTAAATGCATGCCACATAAGCAAATTTGTCTTGAAATGCGCTATGTTACTAGCTAAGTTACTCCCACTATGACTAGCCTAAGGAAAGTTTGAGGGAGTGATTCACCATTGCTATACAGATTTAATGGCAATTGATGTGGACCACTGGTCGTCGGAGGTTAACTGCAAGTCAGTTACCATGGCGTTCCTTCTTCTCGTACTCCATGCCGTGTCCATATATTCCCTCCTTCACCTCGCATCTGGCTAGGTGGCGACCGAGACTGTGGGCTAACGGTTGTTTCTTTCGTCCTCGATCCCTCGCTCTCCGTCCACGGCACATCGACTAGGCCTTCGGGAGTGAACTGACTGCTAGGAAAACTGAGGAGGGAGCGGCTCCGTCAGGTTAAGCAAAGGCAGCGCAAGGAGCTGCCCGCCCACATCATGGAGGTGGCTCACAAGGAGGCCGAATGCAAGCGCGTCTGGGCAAGCGCTCCAATGCAAGGTACACAAATTCCAGTGTTAAAAAATGAGTGAATTCCGGTTTTTACCCCCTAATTTAGCATTTTTGACATTAGCTACCCTATTTAACAAATTTTCATCCAGATTACCCTATTTAGTGGCAATCTTGACTATCTTTACTCCTTTTAATTTTTAAGAGCCTTGTTGCAAAGATCATGTTTTACTCGAGAGTCGAGACTAAGTGCCCAAGCATACGTTTCTATTAAAACAAAAAATCCCATCCTATTATGTTAATAACTGGTAGTACTAATTTTAAATGGACACACATCATTGGAGCCCAACTAAAAAACACATGTTCGACAATAGCACTGCAGATCTGTAAAATAGAATGTGATGTCTTTATTTGATGATTTCCCAAAGCATAAAATAAATGCTTCCTCCGATGTTTGCACAAGGAAGAAAACTAAAATATCATCACATTAAACCTATGAACCACAACCCAAAATGCAAAATTGAACATACTGGACAGCTCAACATAATTGTTCGTCTTTCCTGCGATGTGGTGCACACATATACCTGACAGCCATGAGAAAAAAAAAACGGGTGCGGCTAAACCAAGTGACTGGTCTGGGCATTGGAAAAAATGCCAAGAGGAATCTGATGGCAGGGAGTTAGCTGGCAGATCGCTCTCCAAAGAATTACTGAGGTAAAAACTGGCAAAACTTTTGCTAAATGGGGTAATTTGGATTAAAATTTATTAAATGGGGTAATTAGTATCAAAAATGTTAAAGTAAGGGGTAAAAACTGAAATTCACTCTTAAAAAATAGGGGCACACATGGCTCCAAAGTATCCATGGCTTGATTAGATAATTCCGTTGGAGATATGGGGATCAAATTGTTGAAACAAATGCCTAGAAATTTTGGACTTAGCACTGACTTTTATTGCTCCACTGATTGTAATAGAGATGCATGAAAAGGAAAAAGTCCACTTTAAACCTTGAACTTGTATAGCTTAGCTAAATCGAACCCCCAACTTGGAATCCCGGTCGTTGGCACCCTGAACTTATCAATCCCGGTCTAAATCAAACCCTGGAGTTGTTTTCCATTCGACTGAGACAAAAGAAATTAGCAAACGTAGAATGTAACTTTCTAGCATACATGTTGTAAAATTACCTTGATTCCTGCTGTAAAATTGCCTCACTTCTATTGTAAAATTATGACAACATCTTTTAGTGTGATATTGATACGTCACATTTTTATCGCATGCTGAATGTAATTTTATAGCATGCATGTTGTAAAATTACTTCACTTTCTTTTGTATGGTGTGAGACCAAGCTCCTTTTCATATAGTGTAATATTACCTCAAGTGTGTTCTTTTCTTACGTTTCCAAGTGGGATTGGACCAGGGTGAGGTAACTATTGCTCACCCAGGGTGACGAATAGCGCGACCCTATATGTATGTATGTATGTATGTATGTATGTATGTATGTATGTATGTATGTATGTATGTATGTATGTATGTATGTATGTATGTATGTATGTATAGAGAGAGAGAGAGTAGCAGTATTATGATCCTGGGATCATAATAGTATTCTGATAACTCCCGCCCTATAGGGAGCGAGGAGATGTTCCCGAACTCTCAAACTGTGGGAAAGAAAAAGAAAAGGAAAACAACCCAGACGCCCCCACTGTCCCCGCCGCACCCCCATCTCTTCCACCTCCCGAACACCACCATCCCACCTCCTCGCCGCCGGGATCCAGCCAACGGCGAGTCGGCGACCGCCACCAACCCACCTCCCCGCCATCGGGATCCAGCCGCCAATCCACCTCCCCACCGCCGGGATCCTGCCGCCGCACAACTACCACCAACCCAACCTACCGTCACCGGGATGCTACCGCCGTGTGACAGCCACCAACTCACCTCCCCGACCGTCGAAATTCTGCCCCTCAGCGACCTTCCTCCTCTGCCATCGCGACCTTCCTCCTCTGCCGCCGCGACCTTCCTCCTCTGCCGCCGCGACCTTTTTCCCTCCCATGCCTCCCCAGATCGGCAACTCGATGCATGTTTCCCCACCGGTGACCCTTCCCCTGAGTTCACTCTCTTCTCTCCACCACCGGCCTAAGAGCTGCCCACGCTATCCCGCGCTGCCACCTTCCTCCTCTCCGCCAGCCTCCCGTCTCCGGCGCTGCTGTGCAAAGCAGTGCCACCGTGCACCACACTAGTCAGCACTGCCGCCCCTCTTCCTCCATGCTGTTGCTGCCCTCCCCCTCCATGCTGCTGCCGCCTTCGACCCTGCCCCCACGCTTCATAGTCTCCGCATTGAGCTGCCCTCTCCTTCAACTAGCAGTGCACACAAGCTGTTTGTGTATATGCCTCAAACAAAAAAGTCTGTTTTTTGGTAAGATTTTACCTTGGCTCAGTGCATCCTCTCTCTTTGGTTACAGGAGAAGTTCATATACAGCGACAACAACAAAGTTCATGTTGTCAGAAAATTGAAGTCCATGTATATGGAAGATGATGATTGTTGTGTGTATGCAGGGGAGCACAAAAATACTTGTGGCTGACAAAATTTCCTTTTGTTTAACCGCAACAATCTTTCCTGATGCCTGCTCATTTTACACTGATTAAATGATGCTTGTTTATGGTTCCTGTTGGTACTTGATGTTGACTTTATATTACAGTGTGCGGCTGCGAATTGATGGTGCTTGATGATGCAACAACCGGTGGATTGTTTCTATAGACCAAGAAGTTCAAATTAAAATTATAGAGCAGTTCAAAAGTTTATAAAAAAGTAGATTATCCCGATTTACAAAAAACCAAGAAGTTCAAATTAAATTAACGGAGCGGTCAATGTTTGTTATAAAACTTAGAATTTCACTGTCGCTCGAGAATAAAATGAAGAAGTTCAAATTAAAGTAACGGAGTAGTTTGATGTTTATAAAAATACTCATATTTTCCCCGTTACTAGAGAATAAATTTAAAAAGTTTGAATTAAAATAGAAGAGCAGTTCAATGTTTATAAAGAGCTCAAATTTCCTTGTTACTACATAAAAAAGGAGCTTCAAGAATAAATTAACACGATAGAAAAAAGGAAGTTCAAAAACAACAAAGTGGTAAGTTCAAAAAATGGAAACGCTAAAAACACCTATATAATAAAATATGGTTTTATTTGTAATATCCAAAAAAAATGTTCGGTTGTATTTTCTTAATATCTAAAATACAAATGTATGAGTTCAAAAAGAATTGAGAAGTTCCATTTTTTATAAAAATGGATTTTCCACATTTCTAAAAAAAATGTGGAAGTTCAAATTAAAATACCCGAGCGATTCAATATTTATATAAAACTCAGACATTTCAAGTTACTGAATAAAAAGTAATAAGTTCAAATTAAAATAATGGAGAAATTCGATCTTCATAATCTGAGAAGAAAAAGAACCCTCACCAAGTAAATGTAACTCCAGACATTCAAATTTAAGTAAGACAGGTAGATCAAAGAAAATGTTATGGGTGTACAATATTTCTCCCATGGATTCCGTTATTGAAAAATATAATAAAAAAGTTCAAATTAAAAAAGAGCAATTTAATGTTTATGACACAAACATATTTTCCATGTTTCTAAAAAACAGTAAGAACTTCAAATTAAAATAACAGAGCAATTCAAAATTTTCTAAAAATATATTTTTCCCAATACTAAAGAATAAACAAAGAAGTTCATTAAAACCTGAGCAATTCAAATTAAATTAGTAGAGCAATTTGAATTTCTTACGAAAACAGATTTATCCCATTACTAAAAAGTAAAAGTAAAAGCCAAGAGGTTCCATTTTTCAAACGAGAGCAGTTCAAACATTAACAAAAAGGATTTAACAAGTTTCTTAGAAAAAACAAGAAGTTCAAATTTAAAAACTGGAGCAGTACGATATTTAAAAAATATCAAGAAGTTCAAATTAAAAAAATGCAGCAGTTTGGTGTATAGAAAAAACACAAATTCTTCTTCTTAAATGGCCAAATAATAGTGTGAAGTTCAATTTCAAAAAAGTTGTTTGATGTTTACTTAAGAATCATTTTTTTTCCTAAGATAAAACTAAGGGTTCAATTAAAAAAGCAGAGAGGTTCGGAGTTTATTAAAAAAAACTTGATTTACATGCTCAATTTTGATGAATGCACTAAGAGATAGGGCAAAAACCAGAGAGCAGTTCAAAGTGAAAACATCGAGAATTTCACGCACTGCATGGTGTGTGTTTCATAGTAGAAAAAAGAATAAAAAAGGAAAAGTCTAAAAAAAATTGTTTCTAGAAGTTCAAGTGCTCGGCGGGAAAAATTCAAAAATTCTTGTGGGAGAGGTTCACCTTGTATTTACATGTTCAAAAACACACAGAAAAAGATGTTGTTTTTGGTGTTTTAAAGTAATTCCCTCACTACATTACAAATTTGAAATAAAAATGCTCTACATGAAAAAAGTTCCTCCACTTCAACAACGCTTCCAAAGGTGATATCTTATGCTCGATTCCAAAATAAATGGTTAAAACAAATTCGTTTATGTTGTTCACAATAAAATTTTAACCATTGTAGAAAAATGCATCTTTTGAATAGGTTTCTAAAGGTATATCATTTGCGCAACTCTAACGAATAGGTGAGGAATTACGAACAAAAATACATGACAAAAGTTCAAAGTGAAAACAACGAGCAGTTCAATTAGTACACGAAACGTGTTTCAGATGAGAAAAAAAGAATACAAAACTAAAAGCCTAAAAGTGTTGTTGCAAGAAGTTCACGTGCTTCTCCCTGCACGGTTCAAAATATATATTGCAAGATGTCTGTCGTTCATTTACATGTTAAAAAAAAGGCAAAAACAACGTTGTTTTTGCCATTTTTAAAACTTCTCGCAAAAGGCAACGAATTTCTGACAGCCTTCTATATGAAACAGATGCTCCTATTGATAAGCTAACCGACGGTATATTATATGCTACATGCCGATGAACGCCTTAAAAGTTCCATGTATACCGTGAAAAACACATTTTTAATTATTTTCCAAAAATTCTTTTGAAGCGTCGCGAGTATGAAAAACTGATCAACACGGGAAAGTTGCGTGTTTTCAACGGCTTTCCATCGGTGTATCATTTGCTCAATTCTGGTAAGTGGTTGGGGAGTTACGGGAAAAACAACACATAAAAAACAGAGTGAAGTTCAAAGAGAACTGCCCTAGAAGTTCAACCTCTTCACGCAGTGCATTTTTGGAGACTCTGTTTTCGCAATGAAGGCAGAACGCATGATCTCGCCGTTTCCAAAATTACTTAAAACAACTAGGAATCAGATAAAACTTTCTATACGGAAAAGTTTCGCATTTTATATAGCTATCCAGCAGTATATTATTTGCCCCATTCCGACAAAGTTTGTGAAAATTACAGCAAAAAAACATTTTTTGCCATTTTCAAAATTGTCATAAAACCGTAAAGAATTAGGAGAAACATTATATATATAGGCATTCCAACTCCATATCATATTTGCATTTGTACAAGCTTTCCAACTCCATATCATTTGCTGCATTTTGACAAACCATTTAGAAAGAAGCATGAAAATACGAACTCGGGGGAACTTCAACCGTTTTCTAAATTACTTTTAAACCGTTCAAAACTGGAACAAAGTTTCCATATGAAAAAGAAGCGCATTTCCATAAGCTTTCCAATGCCATATCATTTGCAAATGGATAAGTCGTTTTCAAATTACGCCCAAAAAATGAGCTCGGCTGTTCGGTTTCAGAAATATCATCAGTTTCAGCATTCTCAATATTTTTAGCTCTAGCAAGTTGTTCATCAAGAAATTCACCCAGTGGCACAGTATTACCAAGCAAAGCAGTAGTATCATCATAAGCATCATGCATAGCAGAAGTAGCATCATCAATTACTTGCAACATATCAGAATTAATAGCAGGTGTAGATGTCGCAAGCTTACTCAAAACAGAAGGTGAATCAAGTGTAGAGCTAGATGGCAGCTCCTTACCTCCCCTCGTAGTAGAGGGAAAAATCTTGGTTCTGGTATCTTTCAGATTCCTCATAGTGATCAATAGATATAAATCCCAAGTGACTCAGAGAATAGAGCTATGCTCCCCGGCAACGGCGCTAGAAAAAGGTCTTGATAACCCACAAGTATAGGGGATCGCAACAGTTTTCGAGGGTAAAGTATTCAACCCAAATTTATTGATTCGACACAAGGGGAGCCAAAGAATATTTACGAGTATTAGCAGCTGAGTTGTCAATTCAACCACACCTGAAGGACTTAATATCTACAGCAAAGTATTTAGTAGCAAAGTAGTATGGAAGTAACGGTAACGGTGGCAAAAGTAACAGTAGCAGTTTTGTAGCGATTGTAACAACAGTAGCAACGAAAGTAACTTAACAAAGATCAATATGTGAAAATCTCGTAGGCAATGGATCGGCAATGATAATTGTGTCGGATGATATTCATCATGTAGCAGTTATAACCTAGGGTGACACAAAACTAGCTCCAATTCATCAATATAATGTAGGCATATATTCCGTATATAGTCATACATGCTTATGGAAAAGAACTTGCATGACATCTTTTGTCCTACCCTCCCGTGGCAGCGGGGTCCTAATGGAAACTAAGGTATATTATGGCCTCCTTTTAATAGAGAACTGGACCAAAGCATTAGCACTTAGTGAATACATGAACTCCTCAAACTACGGTAATCACCGGAAAGAATCCCAATTATTGTCACCTTGGGGTATGCGGATCATAACTCGTAATAGGTATCTACAACTTGCAAGATATGATCAAGAACACACATATATTCATGAAAACATAAAAGGTTCAGATCTGAAATCATGGCACTCGGGCCCTAGTGACAAGCATTAAGCATAGCAAAGTCATAGCAACATCAATCTCAGAACATAGTGGATACTAGGGATCAAACCCTAACAAAACTAACTCGATTACATGATAAATCTCATCCAACCCATCACCGTCCAGCAAGCCTACGATGGAATTACTCACTCCCGGCGGTGAGCATCATGAAATTGGTGATGGAGGAAGGTTGGTGATGATGATGGCGACGAATCCCCCTCTCCGGAGCCCCGAACGGACTCCAGATCTGCCCTCCCAATGAAGAACAGGAGGTGGCGACGGCTCCGTATCATAAAACGCGATGAATCCTTCTCTCTGATTTTTTTCTCCCCGAATAGGGTTATATAGAGTTGGAGTTGAGGTCGGAGGAGGTCCAGGGGGCCCACAAGCCCTCTAGGCGTGCCCCAAGGGGGGCACCCCCCAGGCTTGTGGCCTCTGGGTGGACCCCCTCTAGTTAATTCTTGCGCCAGTATTTTTTATATATTCCATAAAAATTCTCCGTAAATTTTCAGGTCAATCCGACAACTTTGATTTCTGCACAAAAATAACACCATGGCAATTCTGCTGAAAACAGCGTCAGTCCGGGTTAGTTCCATTCAAATCATGCAAATTAGAGTCCAAAACAAGGGCAAAAGAGTTTGAAAAAGTAGATACGATGGAGACGTATCAGTGGAGCACCGACAGTGCTTCGCTAAGCGTCGCCGGGACGAGGCGGTGGAACTACGGAGTAACGGGAGAGAGAGGGGCGCCAAGGGCTTGGTGTGTCCTCTTGGGGCGCCCCCTCCCCTCTATATATAGGTGGAGGGGCGTGGGAAACAGCCCCTCCAAGCCCTAGGGCACAGCTAAGGGGGAGAGGACTTGGACTCCAAGTCCAATCCTATTCCTACTAGGACTCCTTCCTTTTTTATCTTCCCTAGCCACATGGGCTTTTTAGGACTTGGTGCGCCTAGCCCAATAAGGCCAGGGCGCCTCCCCGCAGCCCATACTAGCCCTTGGGTCATGGTGGACCCACTTTTGGACTTCCCGAATCCTCCGGAACCTTCTCGAAGCTTCCCGGTACAATACCGAAAAAACTGCACCTTTTTTCGGAACCCAAAATATGACTTCCCATATATAAATCTTTACCTCTCGACCATTCCGATACTCCTCGTGACGTCCGGGATCTCATCCGGGACTCCGAACAACATTTAGTTACCACTCATCAAATATCCCAATACTACTCTAGTGTCAACGAACGTTAAGCGTGCGACCCTGTGGGTTCGGGAATTATGTAGTCATGACCGAGACACCTCTCCGGTCAATAACCAATAGCGGGACCTGGATGCCCATATTGATTCCTACATATTCCACGAAGATCTTTTATCGGTTGAACCTTTATGACAACATACATAATTCCCTTTGTCTGTCGGTATGTTACTTGCCCGAGATTCGATCGTCGGTATCTCTATACCTAGTTCAATCTCGTTACCGGCAAGTCTCTTTACTCGTTCCGTAATACATCATCTTGCAACTAACTCCTTAGTCACTTTGCTTGCAAGCTTCTTGTGATGTGTATTACCGAGAGGGCCTAGAGATACCTCTTCGATACACTAAGTGACAAATCTCAATCTCAATCCATGCCAACTCAACAGACACCTTCGGAGATACCTGTAGAGCATCTTTATGATCACCCAGTTACGTTGTGACGTTTGATAGCACACAAGGTATTCCTCCGGAGTCCGGGAGTTGCATGATCTCATGGTCGAAGAAACATGTATTTGACATTAAGAAAGCAGTAGCAATAAACTGAACGATCATATGCTATGCTAACGGTTGGGTCTTGTCCATCACATCATTCTTCTAATGATGTGATCCCATTATCAAGTGACAACACATGTCTATGGTTAGGAAACCTTAACCATCTTTTGATCAACGAGCTAGTCTAGTAGAGGCTCACTAGGGACACGGTATCTGTTTATGTATTCACATATGTATTTAAGTTTCCGGTCAATACAATTCTAGCATGAATAATAAACCTTTATCATGAATAAGGAAATATAGTAATAACAACTTTATTATTGCCTTTAGAGCATATTTCCATCACCACCATCCTCTGGTCCGGAAGTGGTACCCGGCCATCGTTGGGTCCTCGTGCCCGCGCACGAGGACGCCCGAGTCCGAGGCACGTGCAGCCTGGCGCGAGCGGCAGCGGGCGAGGGGGAGGAGGAGGCGATGTTGACGCGCCGGTGGATCTCGAGGATGCGCTCCTCGCGTCGGTCCTCCGCCGCTCTTTGTCGACGACGAAGACGGATGCACGGCGCCTCCGCAGGAAGAATGCCACGGCGCTCCGACTCACATTCGAGTTGTCGGAGCGCGATGCAACCAAGGAGGCGGCGGCGAAGGCGAAGGAGCAGGACCGCCTGCTCCGCATGCTGTCGAGCATGAGGTGCAGCTCCGACTCGGACCTGACGGGCGGCTCCACCTCCAGCTCCGACGACGACGCACCTTCGGACGTCGACTCCTACACAGAGGAGGGGCACAGCCGCGCCGACGACCGGAAAGGGAAGGGACCGGTGAGGAAATGGTGATTTCCTCCGCCCTTCCCCATTATGTTTATATTTTAACTATGTTTTAAGTTTTTAGTATGGATTTGTCGATGAACTCCGATGAATTATGCTTCTTTTGTCCGGTGACGCTAAGTTAATCCGATGAACTGCATGTTGTTGATTGTTTTTACGTAGCGTTGCATGGGTTGTATGGTTTTGAGGGTTCGGATATGAGGGACGCGGGTGTGGAAGCCACCAAATGAGGCGTGCCCGGTCAGTGCCTGTGGACGCGTCCGGACGCATCCACGGACGTTTGAGGGCCTAGATTTGCAACCTGCACCTGTAGATGCTCTAACACTATCCCTAAAAGAACACTAAGCACTGTCAACAATATGGCAGTAATTTATGGCGGTCATTCTCTTTTATTTAGGAAGATACCACAAACAATCATGAGTTACATAATTCCCTCATTGTTCCAGCATGACACAAGACAACAAAAGAGAGGCACACACACTTATTGGAACAAAATGCAAACAGGGACCTAGAAAATACGAATAGAGTCTTGCTTCGGTACACCCCCCTCACAAACCATATAAGGGCAGTATGGTCATTTGACCATAATGTATACCCACCTCCGTATACGAGCTGTACATAGACGTACACGCACAGCCCCTCCGTGTTCTCAAGATACGTACAACTCGTATACGAAGGACTCGTATACGGAGGTGGGTATACATTATGGTCAAATGACCATACTACCCTTATACTGTTTGTTGGGGGAGGGGGGGTGTACCGAAGCAAGGCTCGAATAAAATGCATTTGTACAGCGAGCAGTAAGCAGTACGTACCATGAATGCACGGCCGGCAGGAACAAGATAGAACAAACCGAGAACGGCGAGAAGCAACAAACCTTTTGTTGCTAAAGCGAGCAAACCAAAACAAATCGTACTCAAGGATGTCGCAAGCATGGCTCGGACGGTGGCGGAGCTCCTTCATTAGCGAGCATAATCTGAGACAACCGGTTCCTTTTGGTTTGGTTTGTTGCCACCCCGAGCTGGCAGGAATTTATCCCGATGGGCGAAATTGAGTAGGATGTGAGTCCGAAAGATTAACTCAAAGAAGAAGGCCACCATCTGAGCGGCAGGCCGAATGGAGGAGGCGAGTCCACGGGCTCATCGGCGGAGGTCGAGGCGAAGACCATATGGGCAGTTTAGTAGGAAAAGACTGTAACCAGGATCTTTACCGGCCTTGTTCCATGTACGCAAATCAGACGGGAAAAAAATCGACGATACAAAAAGCTTTTAGCTAAAGAGGAAAACCATGGCAGTTTTTTGTTCTCCCTGAAGCAGAGGTTCAATAAATTGGTGAACCGGCAAAGGATGGCCAATATGCAATGCAAACTGTTTCTGGTCAATGGGTTGGATTTGTGGTTGTGGCAGTGGCACCCAATCCAATCCAAATGTAACAAACAAGAGCAACAAAATTGCTTTAGTATGCTGTGTCCCTTGTGTAATTACTCATTCTACTGAACATGCATGGGGTGCAGGGGCACTTGAAAAAAAGACATGGCAGACACAGGGGGGTCTAGATTTCAGAAAGAGAATCGATGAGATGTTTCGAAGGCACCGAAACGGCCGGCCCAGCGCCTCTCCTAGATTCGGCGGCTCTGGTGATGGCGTCCTCGTCTCTGTAGTTGTGTACTCCTCCGTCGGCGCCGAGCTCCGGGCAAGGCTGGCCCATAGAACGGGCAAAAGGGGCGACCGCCCGGGCCCCAAGAGGGGAGGGCCCACTATAAATTATACTAGCAAGCACTATACAATTATGCATTACATCTAAAAAATTATTAAATGCATAAAATAGAAACTCAATTTACATGATCACAAGTTCACATAACATACTGATAGTTTATAGCATGCGATGGCAAACCAATCTGACTGGCAAAGTTTAGTCTAAATACGCTAATCTCTTTTTAGGATGGATGTCAGTATTATAATCAAATTAATAATAACTGATTTTAATGTTTAACCCAATGCACATTTTTTTTTGAGAAACGGGTAAGAGATCTCATTTGCTCCAAATCAAACAAGTGAATCTAGATGAGCATGTCAGATAACCGAGTCATACGCAAAAGTACAATCAACAATGGTTTTGGTTCTTTAAATTATTTTATCACTCACCAAACTTGCAAGTCGCATTTGCTATGGCCTAGAAATTTCTATGAATATGGTTGTCTGATATACAATAGAAACCACTATTAAAATATTTGTTAGTGTGTATATTATTTAGGAATCGTTACCATGATATTTAATAATATTAAAAGATATATATTTATTTATTTATTAAAAGTTATGGTTTATGCAATATTAGAAATTTAATTTAAATTATATTTTAACAACAATATTAAAAGCTATAGTTTATGCAATATTAGAAATTTAATTTAAAGGATCCTTTAACAAAAAAGAAATTGGTACATCATACAATTTAAATTTTGCAGAATAAATGTTTTCCATAACATATACATTACAACTGTATAACAATGAATAATATAATTATTATTTGAAAAAATTATTATGTGGCTAAGTCATAGAAGATTATATTAATTAAAATTGTAATATGGTTCACTTAGTTTACAGTAAGTGTAAAAGTTAAGTATAAAATCAGTTGTTTTATCTTGCCCCGGGCCCAAAAATGGTTTGGACCGGCTCTGGCTCCGGGGCGGAGAAGCCGGCTGCTGTTTCCCATCACGGGGAGGCAGGAGCTTCCTCAGGGGCGCCTTGCGCTTCACCCTCTCCCCTCTGCGGCAGAGAGGCCGTGCGTTTGCCTTGTCGCCGCCGCCGCCGCCGACGACGACCTCCTCTTCCCAGGTCGCGACCCCACGAACTGGACTGACGGGCTCTACCTCGCCGTTGTCTTCTCCTTCGATCTTCATCCCCGTCAATCCGATGCGCACCGTCTCCATTCCCACCTCTGTCGCTCCATCACTATGATTCTACTCTTATATTTGTTGGGAGAAGTTTAACCACCAAAAAGAAAAATAATACATAAGCAGCAATCATCCTTCGGACCACAAATAGAAAAGCAGCAATAAGGCACACCAAAACACTTCATAATTAATGCGGATCAGTTTCTTTCCACCATGGGCAGAGACAAAGCAACACA
This sequence comes from Thinopyrum elongatum, assembly GCA_011799875.1. Lineage (NCBI taxonomy): Eukaryota > Viridiplantae > Streptophyta > Magnoliopsida > Poales > Poaceae > Thinopyrum > Thinopyrum elongatum. Next base: position 689,901,061 of record CM022298.1, on the reverse strand, counting down.
TACAGGCACGCAATAGGCAAACAAAACATCAATATCAAATATTTCTGTTGGCACCAAACAGTACGTATGTAAAGCAAATCATTACTGAAACAGATTTTCTTTCACATATAGAGAAAACACAAGAAGAAAAACATCCACCACTAAATAGCCGCGAGGAAAGCAGAAGCAGATTCTCTAGTATCAAATTACCAAATGACGCGCAAAAGGGCAAATCTGTACAAATAACTAAATTCAGTGTACATGTAGATCTTTCAATGACAAAGGACATAAGAGAATCAAGTAATGTAGTTGGATCGATCCATAAACCTCCGTAATTTCAAGATACACCTCAGTGAAAGGTGGCGTTTCCTAGTAATCTACCAGAACAACGACAAAGCTGGGCAAATATGGATAATAGTGGAGGCACGTGATTAAACTAAAATTACTCGGAAACACATCACAGGGACCAATGGTCATTACTGAAAAATGAGACTCCTTCAGGTCAACACAAAATGATGAAAACCCTTAATGTGGCCAGCAGCGCCACTATAACCCCACTAAATTCACAATGAAGTCGATTCCATGATATCCATCAACTAACTATGTTTCAATAGCAAGAAGGTACATGGAGGGAATATGTAATATGTAGAGAGAAAAGAGACAACAAAGTGAATCATACTTGAGATAGATGTTAGTTTCCATTAAGATGGCCTAGATCACTGCTACCTTCTTCATGTAAAAACCATACAGGTACCTCATTGGAATACAATAACTGCTACTTTCTTCATGTAAAATGGCAACGACATAAGAGTTTTAGCATAATCTTAATTCAACTAATTGGTTCAAACCCTAGATAACTGCTACCTTCTTCATGCAAAAACCATACAAGTATGGTTTGAACCCTAGATGCCTTAATCTAGAGGCCTTGTATGAAAATGGAGAGACTCCAAAGAAATTAAGAGGATTGTGCGTGCCAGATTCAAACTCCTAGATTCAAAACAAGACCTGTTGAGGCCACGAATCAAACAACCTTCAATAGCTGCATAAAATAACGGGTTTGCAACTGATCAACAGAATGGAATGACTATACTAAATAATCAGGATTCCGGATACACGAGCAGCAAATGCAATAATAAGCATAAGACAGAGCCGACATTCCAAGGAACACCTTGTAGTAAGATACTGGTACTGGTACATATTTAGCACAAGTTTTGTGATGTAACGTCACGGAAGCAACTTGATAGAGAAATGATGAACCGCAGATACATAGATACGAGTAGCTGTTGCCCCGACTCTGACTGATAACAATCAGGTCTAAGTACCTGCCGGCAGTCTTCTAAAAGAGGAACAGTGCTACTAATTATTAACCTTACAGCAGCGATTCATAATAGTCTTTCAAGTTAAAAGGGTCAGCCTGCGCCATAAACCAGACGTGACCCATCACTGTATATGCTCTTGTATACTTTTTTTGATAAAGGACGCTTTATTACTTAAACGATTTAAGCGTTACACCCAGCCTCTGCATAACTGAGATGCACACAGCCATATTCAAGTCAAAGTTTCAAAAAAGCAGAAAAAGGCGAAATACACTTAAACAAATGAAGTCTGTATAACGCCTAAGACGTAGAAGGGCCAATCCGAAGATCATGCGGCCATCCATGTCGGGTAAAAGTATCCCTCGCCGTGACCTCCAAGCGTGTACACACCTCCGTAAACAGGTCTCGATACACCACACGTTGTAGAGACGACCATAAATGGGGCGTACCGGTACATCTGTAGATAACCTGCATAAGAGAAGTATTTTTATCGTTAAAACCCTTATCATTTCTCCATAGCCAAAGCGACCAAATAACGCCAAGCGCTCCCACCCTGAGAAGAATTCTAAACCTGTATTCTACCCCATGTAACTAGTTGCCGAATATATTGGCAACACTACGTGGAGGATACAAGCCAGAAGCTACTTGCATAACTGACCATATAGAATGAGCCAACTTGCATTGGAAAAAAAGTGTTTTATCGTCTCGTCGTGATGACAAAACACACATTGTGTATTTCCATGCCAATTCCTCTTAATAAGATTATCTTTGGTAAGAATGACTCGTCGACGAAGATACCACACAAGGATTTTATTCTTAAGTGGTATCTTCATCTTCCAAATCTTCTTGTTGTTATCAACTGGCACCTCTGACTGGATCAAAGCACTATACATAGAGTCGACCGTGAATTTACCATTCACCTGTAGACTCCAATGAAATTCATCGGTTCCTTGTGATAATTGCACCGTGGATAATCTCAGTAATAGAGAGTTCCATGATTCAAGTCTGGGACCAATTAAATCTTTTCTGAACGTCACATTCGGCGAAAAGGAATCTATAACCATCGCGATAGTATCACACTTGTGATGCTTTTGTATACTTGGAGTTTACAAGCTTCATTTGCCCATTTTGCAGAAGTCAGATGCTTCAGTATGGCACTCAAATAAGCCCCGAAGACAAGTAGACCACAACCACCATCTTCTCCAGCATCTAAGCCTTCTCGGCGACGAACTTGAGGAAAGCAACTTCATTTGTTGACCCTCAAAACTCACGGAATATCAACTTCTTCAATTGCTGCCGGATACACGTAATGGGACTCACTACCGGAATCAGGGGCTATGCCGACGGCCACCGTCGGCATACCCCCGTCGGCGTCGATCTCCTCGGTGTAGTCTTGTCAGGTCGTCGGCATAGTAAAGCCGTCGGCATAGCCACCTACAGCCGTCGGCATAGATTCACCGTCAACAAAAAAAAGGACGAGACGGCAGCTGACGGTGCCGTCGCTAAGTCCAGCCAACCAGGAGCTGCCATGTGACAGGACTATGTCGACGGCTTTGCTGTAGGCATAGTCCTTGGTCAGGAGCTACCACATGGCATGTATGCCGACGGCTTTGCCGTAGGCATAGATGCAAACTTATATTCATGAATAAGTAATACAAGTGATATTGCAAAAATTGAATAAAAGAAACTATATTCATAATAAATGAAGCATTGCAATTATTTGGTCTGAATAATAAACAATAGACTTTATTAATATAAATGTCAATTACAAGCATTCAGGAATTACACTTAGAGGAAAAAGAAATAAAAGAAGAAAGGAGAAGTCCTAAACTAAACCTATACTAAACTATCTACTTCTTCATCTTCTGCTTCTTTCTTCCAGTTCATCAACCTGCAAAACAAGAAACAACAAACAGGAAAAACTTGATTAAGGTTAAAATGTAGCATTCCCCTTTGGGAAATGACTTTGCTGTAGGAGCTAGCACTTAGGAGTTTGGAAACATTAGTCAAACCCCAATCAGATTAAGTTGATCAAAGAAACAGTAGAAGAGAGCCAACACTGCGTAAATGGAGCCAATGGAACAGTAACCAGCAAGGCCAAAATGAACAGGTTCAATTGGCAGTAAGGAACAACCCAATACAAAAGTAGAGCCAGCAAAGTATAGATCAAAGCCAAACCCAAAGATCAACTCAAATTAGCATTAACTCCATGATTAGGGGATCCCTCAATTAAGCTTTGGTTAGTTTTCAGATGAAATCCAACTAACCAACTAACCCAGAGGTAGGGTTTGAAGTAGGGATTGTTGTCCTCAGGCAGCCTAGTAGTGCTAGGTCTGTTGCATCATTGGATCAAGTAGTGCAGCATCTATTGTTAAGTAACGGTGAGAGCCTCAGGACACCATCATTGGCATGGCAAGATTAAGGAGCACATGTTCTTATCAGTGAGAGTAGGAGAGAAAGAAAGAAAGTGAAGAGACCAATGTAGCATCTGTTCAAATCAGATTTAGGAGAGAGGGAATTGGCCACGTGCATCCATCTGAAATAGATAAAGCAAAGAAAGAGTTATCACTACATGCAACCATCAGGACTATGACCTGTACAATATACAACTAAACCACCAGTAGATGATGTACTAAACCATACAAGAAATGCCAATACATGGTATTTAGATAAAGACTAGTATATATCAAACACAGATACCAGCTTGAAAGAGAAACTATAATTTTACACCACTACAGGAGCAAATCATGAACTACACAGAGTAATTGCAGTAAAGAGATGAATCGGTATATGTTGATCAATAAGAGAGTTACGGCTATATACAAATGAAGGACTATATCCTTTATAAGATAACAAAGAAACAATAGTGCTTATACATATGAACAAATAGAACCAGCAGCCAACTAATAAAGAAACTAGCATGTGCTATATGACAGGAACAATAACATCTATAAGACCAAGATAATTGCAATGCTAGACCAACAGTAGGCTCATGCAAACATTCGATCCCATCATTGCAGCACGAGTTGAGCGACAAATCAAATATAACAGTAGTTCCATCGGTTCAGCCAACAAGTTAAAAAAAGTAGCAGAAATATAGCAGTACTACCTGGAGCAATAAGAAACTCAACGAACTGGGGCAACATTTGGAAGGAGACAAGCAAGTACTACAGCAGGTAGCTAGGCTGAATTGAAGATTAACCAAAATCATATCAAGTATTTGTTGAGCATGATTATACAGGGAAAGGGGGAGGGGGTTCACAACAGGGACCTTCAAGGACAGAGTTTTACTTGTTTGTCACTCCAAGGACACCACATGTTTGCCTCAACGGAAGAACTCAAAAAAATGCGCAAGGTTTGAGACATTTATTGCATATGTAGGGTTTCAATGCGGGAAGTTACAGATCTGCATGGCGACCATCTGAAATGATGTCCAGAAGTGGTTTGTCGAATCATATATGATGTCTTTGCGGTATGTGTAGGTCTAGTGCAACCAAAGGAGGGACAGGCCCCACCACTAGAGGGTGAATATACCTCGGCGGCATGCCGGACATAGCCGTTAAAATCCACAGAAAATCATACGATGCCGGAAATCCTCGGGACTTGGCACGGTGTCGTCATATGGCCCTTGTAGGGTGTGGTAAGTTTGAGCGTGTTTCACAGAAGCCTGGCCGGAGGCCGCTTGTAAACTACATCATCTCCAAGGTAGTATGTGGCTATTGAGAGAGAACTTGTCCGGTTTGTGAAGGAAGTGTATTGCCCGTTGCTCCGTTGGCCTCGAAACTTCTCGTGCTCTCAAAGAGGGCCATTGCATGACACGTGCCAGGACATGGCATTTTTTTGGGCCGCCTGCAATATTTGAGACATGTATTGCATCCGATGGGTTTCAATGCGGGAAGTTGCAGATCTTCATGGCGACCACCTGAAATGATGTCCAGAAGTGGTTTGTTAAATCATATATGATGTCTTTGCAGTATGTGTAGGCCTAGTGCAACCAAAGGAGGGGCAGCCCCCACCACCGGAGGGCGAATGTACCTCGACGGCATGCCTGATCTAGCCGTTAAAATCCATGAAAAATCAAACGATGCCGGAAATCCTCGGGACTTGACACGGTGTCATCATATGGCCCTTATAGATTGTGGTAAAAGTTTGAGCGCATTTGGCAGGAGCCTGACTGGAGGCCGCTTGTAAGCTGCAACATCTCCGACATAGTATCTAGCTATCGAGAGAGAACATGTCCGGTTTTGTGAAGGAAATGCACTACCCGTTGCTCCGTTGGCTATTTCAACCCTCCATCACACTTGTATACATATATTAAGACACAATGCAAGTTTTGGTGGCATTACTACCCCCGAAGGCCCCCGACCAGCCAAACCCTAGCCCCGTTGATCCTCAGATCTAGGCCTTTGACTTTCACCGGACGGCCTTTGACCAACGGACTTTTCCACCTTGTTGTGATAGTTCAGCCCACAGAAATATTTCAGAACAAGGTTTGGGCCCAACCCACCACAAGATTCCCTCTGGGTTGACCCGACGTGGTCGTTTTCCCCCTCCAAGTGTTGGCAACAGCGCTGTCCGTGAAGGGGGGTCACACTCCGGAGCCGTGTGCCGGGTGTTCACACCTGCCACCACACTTCCAGACATGTAAGAGGACCCTAGGCGATGCTTTGGTGGCATTACTAACCCCAAGGCCCCCGGCCGCCCTAACCCTAGCCCCGTTGACCCGAAGGTCTACCCCTTTGACTTTCACCGGCCGGCCTATGACCAATGGACTTTTCCACCTTGTTGTGATAGGTTAGCCCATAGGAACATGTTAGAACAAGGTCTGGGCCCAGCCAACCACTAAATCCCCTCCTGGTCGGCCTGACGTTGTCATTCCCCCCTCTAAGTGCCGTCAGCAGAGCCGTCCGTGAAGGGGGTCACACTCCGGAGCCGTGTGCTGGGTGTTTACACCTTCCACCATAATCCTAGAAACAATCTGATGGATGTAGATATAAATTTTGTCTCGTTTGGCCAAGGAATGAAAAATAAACAAAAAAGCCAAAATAAAAGGGCGTTTTCTGTAAATTTGAAGCAAACATGATTTTGGTTTGTACAAATTTAAAAACATAATATAGGAGCGGAATCCTTTCAAGATTTTGATAAAAAAAAATATAAAATTTGTCAAAATCGAAGCAAGTATCAATTACTTGTGATTTTAACAAAGTATGAGGACTTATATACAAAAGTACATGAGCTCACATTTCTAATATACTCAAAAACAAAATCAAACTGGATATTCATAATCTAGGGAAAATTCTACCCCAAATCGATATATAATTTATGTATGTTTAAGTTAAGATAAGTCAGATTTAAATTAATCAAAATTTAAAAAATGATTTAAATAAAAAATAAATATATAATATATGCCGACGGCCACCGTCAGGGCCGTCGGCATAGCTCTGACGGCGTCAGCCCGCCGTCCATCCCCGGGTCGCCTACGTCGCCTCTATGTCGGCGGGCATAGATCAAGGTATGCCGACGGCGGTGTGCCGACGGCTTTTCTTTGCCGACGGTTTTTGTCAGGCTATCGGCATAGCTCCATCTATGCCGACGCAGCCGTAGGCATAGAAAATGCCGTCGGCATATAGGTTTATTCCAGCCAAAACTTGAGACCGACCTTGCCAGTAGGCTCCTCGCACGCCTTTTCAGACTGCAACAAAAGAAGATATGAAATTGGATCATAAAGCGATTAATCTAGCTAAGCACGCTACGTATATAGATAGTGGGAATGTAAAATGGTCTTTGAATACCTGGGTATGGAGCATCTCGACGTTGGGAAAACATGGGAGGATGTTAGGCACTTTCTTGAGGTCACTGCAGACTTGAAATTTAAGTTCGAAGGCCAGGATCTTCAGCTTCTCAGAAAAGATTCCTCTCTCTCGTCTCTCACAGTTTCTCTCTCTCTCCATACTTCTGTCAAGCTGCAGCATGTATGACCCACTCTTTATCTCATGTCATGTGGCTGTCGTTGTCATGCACCAGCCGCCCGCTGAACAGAGCCGAGGCAGGCCCACGAGGCTACTATTCACATAGACATGACAGCTCCTCCTAATCACACTGATGCGGTCAGAAGTAGTGCTCGTGACCCCTCCCAGCAGCACAAATCACGATGGAAACCGATGGTGCAGATATGAGGTACCGCAGAGCTCGGCCTACGAAAGAACTTTGTGTTGACAAATGTATACATATGAGCAAAATACTAGTACAATCTACAATGTAATGACCTTGATAGCGGTGTTGCCAATCTTCAAGTCATGCTCTCCTGGCTGAAGGTATCAAAGAGCATGCAGCTTGGGAGCATGGCCAATCTTAACCCTGCAGCAACTCTTGGAGTTACTGCCGAGGCCCCATGTCCACTGCAAGAGGCTGTCCAGGCGAGGGGCGTCCACCACCAAGACCTCCGTCAGGATGGAATAGCAGAGCTGAACGCAGCGCACGCTGTGGCTGACGAGGCGGAGGCGCACTGGGACTTGTGACGGAATGATGGTGAGGGTCTCCAGGACGGGGCTTCTGTCAAGCAGGAAGGCGAGGTCGCGGTCCTCCCGTGGCGACGACGGAGAGAAAAGTATAGTTTTTCCTCTCACTAGTAAGATGCCCGTGCAACAATATGCATGAATTCCAGATGTGTTTACCAAGCACGTGGGGCCGTCTCATGTGAACAGATATCGATATCTTTCTTTGTGTATTTATTATTCTACTCTTGAGCTCACAAGCATCCAGGTGAATAGTAAAGACACACAAATTTTTGTGGGGAAACACACACAAATTCTTTTTGGGAAAACACACAGAAAATCACAAAATAATAAAATATTTGTTTGCAAGCTGCATGCAGAACTTCATGAAGAAATAACATCCCTGGTGCTTTGCATAAAAATACCAAAAAACTTTATTAATAAACAAGACTTTCCTTTTAAAAAAATACTTTGCGCGACTTTCTCTCCGCTAAAAGTTTCACCTCCGTCTTGGTTGCTCAGCAGTTGCACTACAACATCTCCTAACTGTGTCGTTCGTCAACTCCTCTAGAGACTTTGATTGTACATTAAGCTTCTAACCTTAGCATGAATAATTACTCCCTACGTAAAGAAATGTAAGACGTTGGGGCACGAACGACTCCGGCAGCGAACTTGTGGAGGTCGGTCGACGTCGGCCTCGGAGGATATGGGTTAGGGGAGGTGGTGGGCGGAGGGGCTGTTGGATCAGAGAAGGAGGCAGAAGGGGCGTCGCGGACTTGGGGGACGGACGGTGCAGGCGGAGTACTTGCCGACGTCGGCGTAGAAGGAGACATGGTGGGTGGAAGAGGAGACAACAGGGAGGAGGAGAAGGGGTGGTAGAGGTAGTAGTGGGCGGTGTGCTATTGCGGCAGAGAGGTTCAGGAGAGGCGTCTGGATCGCCCGGCGCTGGATGGAGTAGGAAGTAAAGAATGAGAGTGTTTTTGCAAATGTGAGGTGGGTCGTCTCCCATGCGTCAGATTCAGATCTGATGGTCGAAAATGAGAGATGGAAGACACACCATCATCACCAACTCAGCATTTTATAGGAGTAGAGAAATCCACATTGATGGATCCATAACCCTCTGAATTCCAATACCATATAATTTTACCCCCTTAAATTGTCAAAACCGGATAAATCAAGCTCCATATTGGTTTTGGATCACATTGAAACCGGTTTTGAGTGCTGACGAGAGTCAACACAGATAAGCCAGAGGATTTTAAAATATATATATACTGAGCGGTGGTCGTGGCAAATGCCGAGCGGTGGCCGTGGCAAATGGCCAGAGCGAGGTGACGACGGCGACTGTGAGAGGACAACCTCACTGAAAAAGGCCTCGGGAAGGCTTGCGCTGGTGGCGACGTGCCTCGGGAGTCAAGGAGGCTAGAAGAGGCGTCGGGGTTTCGCCGGAGGTGGAGATCGAGCGATGGTGGCGGCTGGCGGAGAAGACAAAGACCATGCCGTCGATCAGTGCTGCAGCAAACGGGAGGCTCCCACCCTCGTGTTCAAGCTCGACTTCGCCAAGGCCTTTGACTCCATCGCCTGGCCCACCCTTCATCTGATCATGGAGGCGCGTGGGTTCCCTGCAGTCTGGTGCGATTGGATGGATCTTATCTTCCAGTCTTCAAGGGCGGCGGTGCTCTTGAACGGGATCCCTGGGAGGTGGTTCGTGGTGAAGAACAGGCTGCGTCAGGGCGATCCCCTGTCCCCCTACCTTTTCCTCTTGGTGGCCGACGTCCTCCAGCGCATGATCCGGGAGGATGGCGCCCTCAGGCACCCCCTGGTCGACGGGGCGCCGGCGGTGGTTCTCCAGTACGTGGACGATACCCTCATCATCATGCGGGCCGACCCCGATGCTGCGGCCCGTCTCCGGATCATTCTGGACATGTTCGCCGCAGCGACGGGGCTTGTGATCAACTTCTCCAAAAGCACCCTCGTCCCCCTGCACGTCGATGTCGGAGCCCTTGCGGCTATCACGGAGTCATTCCGGTGCACCGTCGGCTCCTTCCCTCAAAACTACCTCGGGCTGCCACTCTCCTGCGACAAGCTCAAAATGGGCGACTTCGCGCCAATTCTCGCTAAGGTGGACCGCTACCTGGCGGGGTGCCGGGCGCGGCTCCTGTCCCCTGCTGGGCGCCTGGTGCTGATCAACGCGGTGCTCGACTCCATCCCGACCTATGCCATGGCGGCCATGCGTCTGCCGCTGGCGATGTTCCCGGCGCTCGATAAGCTGCGGCGCGCGTTCCTGTGGAACGTCGCGGATCGGGCATCCGGAGCGCAGTGCCTGGTCTCGTGGGATCGTGTGTGCCGGGCCAAGGCCGAAGGTGGACTCGGGGTCCGGGCTCTCGCGGTCCAGAATGACTGCTTGCTCCTCAAGATCCTTCATCGTCTGCATGCAGCAACGCCGTCGCGCTGGGCGTCTTGGATTTGGGCCCAACTGGGTGATCGCTCGCTCTTGGCCCCTGGCATCTCGCCCCTCGGCGGTGACCACTGGAGCGCCCTCAAGCAGCTGATGCTGACTTACCGTGCACTCACGAGGGTGTGTGTGGGGGACGGGCGGAAAACCTCGTTCTGGCATGACTGGTGGCTTGCCTGTGGGCCGCTGCGGTGTGCCTTCCCTGCCTTGTCCTCGCACGCTGCCTGTCCGGAGGTCACGGTGCGGGAGGCTCGCCGCCGCGGCTTACGTGCCCTTCTTGTCCCCCGCCTCACCCCGATGACGGAGAGGGATTGTGTCGTCGTCCAGAGCCTCATGGGGCGCGAGGCCGATGAGGAGCAGCCAAACACGCGGTGTGCTGCTCTTTGCTCTGGCCCCAAAGGCAAATTCTCCGCCCGTGCGGCGTACAAACTTGCTCGGTTTATAGGGGTCGAGGTGCCCTACGCTGGCTTCCTCTGGGCCTCTCCGGCGCCTTCGCGCGTGAAGTTCTTCGGGTGGTTGCTCACCTTGGCGCCTATCCATACGAGGGATGTCCTGCTGCGGAAGACCATCCTCACGGCTGCTGAGGCTGGGTGCCCGTGCTGTGCGGCGGAGTTGGAGACCGCCGACCACCTCATCTTCGGGTGCCCGTTTGCGCGACAGTTCTGGCAATGCGTCGGCCTGTCGCCGGAGGGGGGCACGGTCAAAACACTCCATGTCTTCGACGCCTCCCCTGCGGTCAGCACGGCGTCCCCGGCTGCCTTCGTCCTCCTGTGCTGCTGGCGTCTTTGGAAACGGCGAAACGCCGTCGTTTTCAAGGAAGGCTCGCCGTCCCTGGCGGCCACTCTTAAGGACTGCCGGGATGACGCTGGGCTCTGGCGGTCAAGGTTCAAAGAAAGCCATAGAGGGCATGTGGATATCTGTCTTGTTGTGCTTAGTGCTGCCTAGATCCCCTCGTTTCTGTATGTAGTCTTCCCCTGCCCAATATGGGCGGGGCTCTCCTGATCTCTCCTTCCCCCTCGCTGTAATTTCGTCAGGATACTGGCTGCTTCACGGGGTCCCCCCCCCTTTCCCCGGGTGAAAATTCAAAAAAAAAAAAAAGAAGAGGCGTCGGGGTTTCGCCGGAGGTGGAGATCGAGCGATGGCGGCGGCCAGCGGAGAAGGCAAAGACCATGCCGTCGATTTGTGGCGGCTTGGCGCGATTCCTTCTAGAGGATCGAAGAGGGAGACGAGACGGATGTACAGGACATGTCAGCTGGGCTCGGGGTGGTCTCTTGACACGAGGACGACAAACGGCGACGTCGGCGACCTTCTCTGGAGCACGAGCTCGAGAGCTGCGAGAAGGAGTGGATAGTGCATGGTGAGACAAGGCTGCTGGCGCAAAGGATAAGGCTGAGGCGGTCCAGGCTGACAGCAATGTCCGACACGGCGGACGGTGGCGATTCCTTCCGGCCAGAACGCTTGTACGCGCACGTACACAGGAGCTAGCAGAAGCACCTGATAGATTTTCTTTGGAAGTTGACTCGTGCACCTAGCAAATGGAGTCGGCCAGATACACACGCACAACTACATAGCCGCCGGATAGATCGATCGTTCCGGCAAGAACGAACAAGCTGCACAACACCCGCACGACACGACCGCGAAGCTGTGCTCCTCGTCGACGCCGACGTGGCCGCGCTTGACGTTGTCGCACGTCTCGTCGAATTCCCCTAACGGTGTTTTATCATCTCAGATCTCACACTCTGCTCACATCTATAGTCTGAGGGATACTACTTACTGGAATGAAACAATAAGAGGTACCACTTTACTGTATAGTACATACATCATTTTTTCCGGAGTATTTTATACCACAACTTCATCTCAGGAAGCAGAAAAGAAGGTTTGAAGGAGCATCTATTTGTACAAAAACACACAAGAAGTACTACTACCATAAGTATGCAAGACATGTATATATACTCCTGTGGCGCCGTGCTCTCCCTCGGTGGCGGAGCGCTCGAAGCTATGGTGCCGCTCGGCAATTTTTTAAAAAAATCCTTTGGCTTATCTGTGTTGACTCTGGTCAGCACTCAAAACCGATCTCAATGTGACCCAAAACCACTACGGGGCTTGATTTATCCGGTTTTGACAATTTGAGAAGGTAAATTATATTGTATTGGAGTTCAGGGGGATAGGGATCCATCAATGTGGATTTCAGGGGGGAAACTATACTTTTCTCTATTTCAAAATACGTGAACGCATTTAAAAAAGAATATTTCAAAATACATTTACATTGACCATTCATAGAAAACACATAAGCCTTTGCAATACCAAATAAATACAATTTGAGAATATATTTGATGGATGGATCTAACGATGAAAGGTATTTACTTCAGCTACTTTTTCTTTTCTTCGACAACTAGAAAATTCATTTTACCGGTCATCAACAAGAATGTGCTAAACTGCGCGCATTCTGGAGAGCCTAAAGTGGCTTTGACAGGGAAAGAATAAATCCCTGTCATGTGTTTAATTAACCCTAGAGAGATGCGGAGTAATAAGCGACTTCTAGGCATCCTGGGCTTGGTGTCCTTGGCCTCTAGGTATTTATTTACTCCTCTAGTTTAGGAGTTTGTCACATTCTTCTGAATTTCTTTGGAATCTCTCCATTTTCATACAAGGCCTCTAGATTGAGCGAAGATTTCCGATCAAACTCATGACAAATAACAGTGTTCATAAATGTATTACAATTGAAATGAACATGTAGACTAAAGCACATGCTTATTCAGAGAAGCAGTAAGAGAGCAACATTGTTGAGCAGAAACTGATGTATGAAAACTCGGCAAATATTCAACAGATCGGGTACTTGTGCTAGATCCAGCAATAAAAATTGTGATGCAAGTAACTCAAGTCTGCATTTCCTGATTCAGCTCACTTCTACGAGATTTACAGCACAGTTTCACACCAAATTCTCTTAGAGCATCTCTAGCAGACCCCTTAAAACGCACGAAACTGTAAAATAACCGCCGGTTTACAGTTTTAGACGGAAAAAACGACCCGAATAAAACCCGTAAACGACTTCGACCTGTAAAAACTTATAAGGGGCACGGAAAATATCGTCGCCAAACCCGTGAAAATAAGGATTTCAGAGGCAACCCGGGGGTGGCCTTATACGTGAAAGACCGTTGACGGGAGTCCACTGCCATCTCATTCTTCATGGCTCGCTCCCGTTCGCCCGTCCCCGGCCGCCCGCTCCCGACGGAGGAGCTAGCTACGGCGAACCGAGGAGTCCGGCCGCCGCCCGTGCCGCCCGCACGCCGCGGCCACCCTGCGTCTTCCTCGTCCGCCCGTCCGCCGGCAGCCACCCTGGCCTACGGTATGTGCCGATATCAAATTGGCGTGAGGAAGAGGACGGCCAGAAAAAAAAAAGGGCGGCATGTTCGGTATATTCAGAGAATATTCTTTTTTACGGGTTGATTATACGGGATCTATTCGGCAGCGGCTAAAATCGGCCCTTAAAACACATTTTTCTCGGTCATTATAACGACTCTAAGGGTCCGCGATATAAGGGGTCTACTAGAGATGCTCTTACCATGCTCCACTAGTCTTCACATCAGACTTTAAACTTCTAAGTTAGGTACCCCTAGTCTTCGAGTCACATAAGTACCATCACATTCAGTTGGCCGAACATTCTAAAGCGAATCGCACAAGTTCGAGCTAGCTCTACTCTACTGCCAAACACCATGCTTTACTTGTCAGCTTCTTCACTAGGAGCTTTCATTAATTCCCTGGCCTTCCTGTACAGAGTTAACCAAAATGGAACAAATTTCGGTTTTAATCCCAGCACCATCAGACATATGGAAGAATGGAACCAAAAATTGAAATGGAAATGTTCGTCTCCTATTGGGTGAACTAGAATGGTAGATATAATGGAATTCGACATGCTGGTCCAGCATGCGACTGCTGGTCATTAGTATGAAAGTATACGCCGTTCATGCTTGCAAGACGTATACTCAAAAGAGAGAAATACAAGGGACGCGAATTTTTGGGACATGCGGCCACGCGATGCCGAAATCTGAGACGTCCTGCTGCGCATCAAGATGGCTACTTAATATAGGCCCATTTGTAATACTTGACGCGTTAATCACGGGCGCACTTAAATACGTCGTGTTATACATCACACAAGTGGGCCTGACGCTATTAATGCTCGTATGAATACATGCTCATCTGGTAGCAGCCCACGTCACAGATCGGGGATGGCATAACTGATGTTGAAGGTGGGCAGACATCATTAAGCATGCCCCTCGCTCCAAGCCTTGCCCTGTGGAAAAGCAAATGGAGAAGAGGAGATGGCTTTTGCAGAAACAGAGTTTAACAGGTTAGCCGGTTAAAACTATACTTGATCTGTGGTTTTCTGTTTCTTTTGGGTACGATTCAACGAGCCCACCTATAATCATCTTTGTTGCCTCAACCCCTAGCATGTCGACAATTTTTTGGGCAACTTATGGATCTGGGTGCTCAAGTGGAACCTGGGAGATGCCTGTTTACATCTCATGTGTTACAATTTTCCAGCCTGGTCTCACATGTCTTGATTTTGCTCGATGAGTGCAGGAAAAAGCAAAGCAGATGCCTGACGAGCGAACAACAAGCTGAAAGATTAACCACCCTGGAAACGGCCCTAACCTGATTTTCAAAAAAAAAAAAAACGATTGCACTCATTTAAAATACACCCCACTCCTTTGAAAAAACATATTCCGCTCATTTCACTTAATTCAAACAAATAATTTCAATTATTTAAAAAAGGAAAAAATTTCATTTGTTTGGAACGACATATTTCACTCGTTTAAAAAAAACAAACTCCACACGTTCACTCGATTCAAACAAATGTTTTTAATTATTTATTTATAATGATGTACTTCATTTGTTTATTTCACTCCTTTAAGAAAAATAGATTCCACTCTGATATTCAATTTGGGGTCAGGCTCATCTGCACCCAGTGAACAGTAAAATAAAAGAAAAGGAAAAAAATAAAAAATAAATCTGATTTTTTATGCAACATGCTTGAGTGCGCCAGATGCATGCAAAAATTCATGGCTAAATTATATTCCAGGAGCTCGTGGCAAAAAAGACAAAGTGAGCTTCGAACAACGCTGTTTTCAAATGTTTCTCACAGATCCGAAATTTGTCTTTTTTGTCGAGAGCTACGGAAATGTCCGAACTACACAAAATTTGGCACGGACTACACGCATATGAGCACCTCGCATCACAAAAAAAATCATTTTGTTTACTATTTTTAGTGATTTTACTATTCACCCACGGGTGCAGATGCAACCGAGAGCCAAAACGCCGCTCCCGATTCCACTCATTTCACCCGATTCAAACAAATATTTTCAATCATTAAAAAAACAATTGCACTCGTTTAAAACAACATACTCCATACTTCACTCATTTGAAAATACAGATTCCACTCATTTCAAATGAATAATTTCAATGATTTTGAAAAGAATGATTTCATTCGTTTAGAACAACATATTTCACTCGTTTATTCCACACTCCTTTACAAAAATAGATTCCACTTGTTTGACTCAATTCAAACTAATAATTTCAATTATTTTCAAGAAAAATGATTTCACTCGTTTCACAAAATAGATTACACTCGTTTCAATCAATTTCAAAATATAGTGATTTCACTCATCTAAAACTACATATTGCACTGTTTTATTTCACTCGTTTCAAAATGTAGATTGAAAATATTCGCTACGTACCGGTACCCGTGCACTCATTTAAAAAATCCGCTCTTCTAAAAAAGTAATTTTACTAAAATAAACTTCAACTACTCAAGAAACATGTTTCGCTCATTTCAAAAGAATAAGGTCGCTACAATCAAAATCAGATTTCACTTGTAAGTGTTGTTCTAAGCAGTTATACTGAAATAGGTTGAGCGAAATAAGTGAATTTAAACATTAAAATTTAAACATGTTTGAAATGTATCCTAGATTGGTCTTGTTCTAAGCTACCGAAAAATGTCAAGCTTGTTTAATGAAAAGTTACTCTAACCGGTCCAACTAATCCAAGGGTTTCCGCTAAGTGATGTCAAACATAAAAGGCCCTGAACTGTTTCCATTAAAACTTCCTGGGTGACTTAATGAGCTGCAGGGGAGGGGGTCCTGGGATGGAAGGCCCGACTTAATTGACGTATGCTCAAATGCACTGCTCGTTTGAATGCCCGACCCTGCCTTGTGGGCTATCTGTTGGCGAGTGCGTAGGTAATATGAATGCAAAATGCTTTGTATACAGCGCACATCTCAGTATACATGCTACTCGTATTTGGACTGCACGAATCACATGGGAATGAGCGGGCCTGATACCGACCGCGCGTGGCACCATGTCCACTCATGATTATTCGGAAATACAAGACAGTAGATTAGCGTAGCTCTCTCTCGACCTCTATGTTTCCAGGATCTATTTTTGAGCGTCCAGGAGAGCATCACAAGCTTGTTTATACTCCTAGACATAGAGCACATCAAAGGAACATGAGCGACTATATAGACTGCAGAGTAGGGAAACACAATGGCAAGCTGGACATGTAGTAACTCACTTTGAGTAGCACGTGAGCTGCAGCCTGATGGTAGCAAAGCTTTTTGCCCAGTTAGGTCGCAGCATTCTGCATCTGAGAGCATCTGACAGAGCACCTTCACCATCATCCAACAGCAGTTTGCAAAGACTACAGTTCGCATACAATGTCGCACTCGGCGCGGCATCTATTGCCTATGGTCAAACATAAAAGGTTGTACAATTATCATCTCATTATGGCAGGTTAATATTAGTCCCACAGAATCATATTAATCCCCTAGAAATACATTATAATGTCAAATTAACACCTAATAAGCGGGAAACCAGAGAACAATATTAGAAAACTGGTCAGCACACAAATAATGTTCTGCAATTGGTTCCCTGCTAATAGAAAAAATTGACCTTCTAAACTACCATAGTCCATAGATGAGGTTTAAGGGGCTTACCACACCATATGCTTTTGATGCCAACTTATAGTCCTTCAGCCTGAATGCATGATCTGCGTGTGACTTGAGTGTAGCTTTTGTTTGTTCAAGGTGCTTTCCATCCTTACTGATACAACAATGGAAAAAAAATGTAGGAATGAAGCATCATTTGAAAGATATTCCAATTAAAAGAGAAACTTAACAACTCTGTTATACATTCTTCATAGCTTGGTATCTAGATATGCTTATGCTGCAATGCAAAGTGCACATTATGGTAACTTCTCAAGTATACTAACACCAGTATTTAGAATTAATATGTCAAATTATTACTATATATGTTACTAAAACAGCATATACATGGGTGTATATAGCTTTGAACTATGTACAAGCATTATGCTTGTGAAGCATTTCTGTATGTTAAAAGCTACGCATGACGAACAGTTTACATCAGTTCATTGAGTCGATACACATCCAAGAACTAATAAAGGATCCAAATCTGGTCCTTTCAAATTAGAACTGGTAGTTCTCAGAGCTTTAATTACTTCAATTTATGGTTTTGGCGAGGTGATGCTCTAAAGAAAAAACCCATAAAAAAGTCAAGATACTCCTCTTAAATAGTTAAATGTGGTCTCATGCATATGAGTATCTCCAAGCACTACCGGACTGCCCCTCTAAGCCGACTGCCCCTCTAAGGCTCCCATGCCGTCGGCTTAGGTCTATGCCGATGGCCCCCGTCAGCATATCCCCGTCGGCGTAGATCACGTCAGCGTAGATGTGTCAGACCATCGGCATAAGAAAGCCGTCGGCATAGGCATATATGCCGACGGCGTCCGTACGGCCGTCGGCATATATACGCTGTCGGCAATGATTTTCACCTGACGGCAATCGACAGCGCCGTCAAACGCGCTGACAAACCACGGGCTGCCACATGGCAGGATATGCCGACGGCTTCTGCCACATGGCAGCCGCTGGGAGCTCCTAGCAGCAGAGATATGCCCCGTCACGTGGCAGCCGCTGGGCACTCCTGGGCATAGCTATGCCGACGGCTAGATCTGTGCTGTTTTTTTTTAATATTTGCTCTGTTTTCTCTGTTTCAATTCATTTTGATAGCATTTCAAACCAGAAAATATGGGATTATGCAGATATACACAGAAATATGACAGATCATCATCAAGTTCATCATCTAAAGATACTCAAGATCATCATCATCATCTAAACATACTCAAGTTCATCATCTAAAGATCATCATCGGCGAAACTTCATGAACATAAGTATTGCAAGACATGGAACATCATCATCGTCATCTAAAGAAACTAACAAGTAGGAACATGAAAAGTATGGCACGACGGCCACATGCACGGGTATCATCATCGACATCAGGCAAGACCACCGCCGTCAAAACCACCACCGCCAAGACCACCACCGCCAAAACCACCACCGCCAAGACCGCCACCGCCAAGACCAGCACCACTCTGCCAGATCGGAGTGACTGGGGTCGACGAAGCAGGAGTCGAGCCACCGGTCCCCTACATGTTTGAGAAAAGATTCTAACTGTAAATATGATATGATAGTGTTGAATGAACGAGAACTAGTTTGTCAGTAGTTAGGCAAATGTACTAACCGGAGTATCACTACCTAGTGCCACCCATTCATCGAACGTGGGCACGTGTGGGGGTTCTCCCGCAGGTGGTGGTGGGGGTCCCATTTGTGGTGGATCCGTGCGGTTACTCCAAGACGCCAACATAGCCTGAATGTTAGTTAAACAAGCAAACTAGAAGGTCAGAAGGAATGAAAGTGCAAAAATTTAGCTTGGTTTTAAGAGGGCAAAACTAACCGTCATCATCTGACGGTTGTAATCATCGTTTGCCTTCACTCGTTGCAAGTACTCCCGCACCTCGAGATTCCTATGCTCGACAAAGGTCTTATATGCCTACAAAATTTAGGTTGTTTCTAAGTGAGCAATGTTGAAAATAAACTGAGAAAGTTAGAGAGAAAGAAGATAAAGGGGAAGTACTTACAGCATGCTGGCGGGCTAAGGGAGGCTGCGAACGCCCCGTACTCTCTAACGGGCTCGGGTTGGTAGCCCGAAGCCATGTGTACGAGACCGAAGGAGTGATCAAGCCATCGAAACACGGATACCGGCCATGGGGCTTCCCCTGGATGGCCACCACCGCCATGTCGTCGATCTGAGACTGGGCGACGTCAGGAGCATCCGGACTAGGATGCAACCTCTGAAACTGCTGAGTGTAAGACTCCAGGTGCTCCTCGGTCTTGCCGTAGTACTGGCTCTCGCCGGCCTTGCGATCACTCCGCTCGCGGGCCAACTTCCACGACTCAATGTCTGAGAGCGGCCTCTTTAACTTGTCCTCCTGCAACGTCAAACAGAAGTTAGCCATACATAAGAACATGACGGTAAAAAGAAGAACAAAAATGCATCATGCATATAGATATACCTTCATGGCCTTGAAGCCCCAGTGGTTCCTGTTTCCTTGGCCGTGTGTCCCGTCTTTTCCACGGTTAGCCCGGGCCTTGCTGCTCTTGGCAGCAAACTCTGCATCCTCGCCGAGCCACCTATCCAAACTCGCCCATCCATCATCCTTTTCAAAGCACCAAGGAGGAATAACCTACATAATGAAAGCATGACATGTGAGCACGAAACGATGATGCTCGAAAGAAAAAACCCATAAAAAAGTCAAGATACTCCTCTTAAATAGTTAAATGTGGTCTCATGCATATGAGTATCTCCAAGTCTTAACAGTTGGCGGACAAATTCAGGACTGGCGAACAAAAAATATGACCAGGCATTCAAGTAAATTTTATCTACAGGCCACAACAGCAATGAATAATGTACCAGTGGCTTTGCGCTTTCAAATTTTCCATGCGAGATGATTCCATCTATACTCCAGTTTGGGATAGATGGAATTGGGGAAGTCAAAGGAAACAACATTTCAACTTCTTCCATGCAGTCACGTTTAGCAGCAAGCTCTACTGGTAACCTACCAAACTGGGCAACAAAAGGAAAAATGTCAACTCTTTTGAAATTAACTACATAATTACAGGACCCTTTAGAATGCAGTAAAAGAATATGAACATTATGAAAAGATATAAACCATATAGCAAACTATAATACCATGGGAGAGGACCAGGGTCTACATAATACTGGTACCAAATGTTTCAACCAGGATTCATCCCAGCAAGCATTTCTAATTCTAGTTCAAACAGTCAACGTACTCAGCATACCAAAAGGTCTTTCTTCAGCAAGGGATTAAAAACAGGTATTTCAGCAATAGTTGAGATTGAAAGGTAACAGTGATTTTAGTGGCATACCCTTTATGAGTCCCCATGAATTATATAGATAAAACTATAGTGAAAAGTAGCTATATATGAATTTTAAAATTGTTCCACGATTATTGAAAGCACAAATATAATTTGACACTTCAGAGTAAATGAACGACTACCAACAATTGGGATGAAGAAAACAAGATAAAGTAAGCTGAATGCATATATCCAAACGCAGCCTAAGAGAATTCAAATCATTTTGGTGATTGCTGGATGAGTACATTTGATATATGCGGCTACCCTGAATGCTGCATTATGAGATCTCAGTATCTCATCAACTGTTAAGTTAAGCACCGACCTCATATCTATATCTTGGGTACCTGTGGCCTTGTGGGCTCCATACAAGGACATCCACCGTATTCAAAAACATTTCAGACTAAGGATACAAATATACATTATTGCACAGAACAGAGCATGTTGTTCTAGAAGAACTCAAAATTTGCTACTTCGTTCCAAAATATTTGATGATACCGTTTTCTCCTAAGTCAAATTTCTTTAAGTGCAATTTGGTTTGGTAGATGTTGGTAAATTTATCTATAATTTAATGAAACTCAAAGAATTTGACTTGTGATAAAACTAGAACGTCAAATATTTTCAAGCAGAGGGAATAGTCAACAGCAATGATATCCATTTGTTGATATAAACCGTTAAACTGGGAGCTCACACACCTACCTTTTGCCTACACATGCAATATTTTGGTAGGTGTGTGCAACTTCTCATGGCACAGTCAAAAGACTAAAAGCAACTTAAATTCATATCAGTACAAGTTTCAATAGAATACATCTAAAAAATATAGAGAACATACAGCATCTGGAATATTAGGATCCGCTCCTGCCTTTAACAGGAACTTCACAAAGTTGGTATAGCCTCCCCACCCTGTAGCGAACACTAACGGAGTCATCGGAAGGGAGTTCCCTCGATTGACATCAGCACCACCCTGTAAAAAGGATTGTGGAAAAGAACGTTTCACGGCTCCCTCTCCATGTAGATCGACACAAAAGCATGGCTGAGATGGTAGAACATAGCAATAAACAGATATAGAAAACAGAATACTGGCCTTGATCAGCAGCTTCATGCACTTCAAAGAACGGTAAAGAAGGGCACCCATCAGGGCAGTACCAATTCCGATGACAGTGCCGTTAGGCTGCCAAGAGTAATAATTGTTATAAAATACAAAGGAACAAAGAAATGGATTATGAGCTGCCATAAATTGTCAATCCAAGTAGCCGACAAAATAAAAACAAGCTATCTATGCAAATCAAACCTAGAAAACAAAAATAAGAAATGGTAAGAGTTATATACATCTGCATGGTGTTCCAACAAAATTTTATCTTGTTCATTAGTAGCAGCTTGATGGAGTGGTGTACCACGGCCAGAGTCTATGTCAACAGGTACTCCTTTTGAAAGTAGGAACTCGGTGACCTTACAGCTTCCTGCGGTGAATAAAATTATTGCACAAGTCATGTGGCTACGCATCTAAGTGTACAGCAGCAAGTAACTACTACTATAATGACCACCTGTAAATCATAGATGGGCAAAATTTATCCAACTTTGACTAGTTATACATCTATATTAACCATATGAAAAATGATCACAAAACTTTTCTTCTACGATATTATTAGAGTAAAGGAACCATACCCATAGTGTCCTACACAGATATATGCTTCGTAATATAAAACAAACTAGCAAGATGCCCGTGCGTTGCACGTAACATCAAGATGCATTTGTATGAGTAGTTTATCTTGTGAGAGAAAAGGATGAACGAGGGAAGGCCTTATTTGCAAATGTGGAGAGGGGTGTGGGTATCTTTTTGCAAAATTGCCATAGTTTCCTTCCTATCCGTCAGATATAAATCGGACGGCCTATATTGCAGGATGGCAGGCACACCATCATCACCAACTCTGTTTTTTATAAGAGTAGATTGCTTGGGTGAGGGGCTAAGGGAGCTACCTATGCATGCCGCATGGTGGAGAACTGTGAGTCCTTTAGCATCTGCTTTTATTAGATCACCACCATGATCAAGCAAATACTTTATACTTCACAGTTGAAACATCGCCAGACTGGGCAGATGACATAAAGGGTGTCACACCTGCAAAGTCTGCGATCAAAAAGCACAACAACGCAATTCAGACATCTCATGGTGTGAAACATAGACATGACAGATGCCAATTTCCAGAAAAGAAGAGAAGGAGTTAGAGAAAGACCTCCAACTCCAGAAGCAGGAGCATTGACATCTCCCCCGAGTTCCTCCACCAAGTACTTGCAAACCTCAAGATGCCCTCCGGCGGCTGCAATGTGCAGCACACCAAGGCCACCCATGTCGAAAGAGAAGATCACCCTTGGGTCGTCGAGACTCTTTACAGTACCTTTCTCCCAAAGTAAACACCCAAGCATCAATACACTGATGAATCAAACTGCCAAATCATAACTAGCTAGACAACCAAAAGAAAAGGAGCCCACATGTGTTGTATATATGGACAGGAACCTCACTAAGTTCAGCAGGGATGCAATCATGCAAACTGGTGAGCTTTACCGTCCCCTTCATCCCTCCTTAGTTCAATCAACTGAAATGTATTTGTGATTTTGGAAATTCAGTTGACTTGATTGAACAACAGAGGGTTGTAGGGTACCAGTGGCGGAGCTAGCAGAAGATCTCAGGGGGGGGGGGGGGGGGGCCAACAAGAAATACACATCTTTGGGGGGGGGGGGGGGCAAATGGCTAAACTCTCCTTAATTTAACCCTCCAAAAAAAATTCCCTTCAGTAATTAGGCCAGGGCTGGGGGGGCAGTGGCCACCCCAGGACTGTATGTAGCTCCGCCGCTGGAGGGTACCCTAAAGGCTTCCAATTTGCACTCAAGTCAAGGGACTTGTTCACGTCTTGGAAATGTTGGCGTACAAAGACCTGATAAGCCAATTTCCAGTCAGTCAGTGCATAGACTTGACAAAAAGAATAGTGATCTGATCGTAAAGTCATAAGATGTGCCCCGTGCAAGGACTTGTTTTAACCAAATTCTCAATAACTCGCCTTTCCCTTTGAACAGTCCACAAGACCACAATCGCACAAAAAGATTTCATAATTCGTAGAATAATTACTATATATACCAAATTTTACACTTGATTGACTACGATGCGAGAGCTGACACCAAATTAACAAGACAATCATAGCACTGTTCCACACAAGTGCAGAAAGAAAATTACGCCAACAGGCCCCCCACCCCAATTCAGAGAACAATTCTTTCTTTCATAACTCAGAGAACAATTTTTGTTTTCATAATTCATAGAACAATTACAGTATACACCTAATTTTAGACTTAATTGGCTAGAATACAGCATAATAACAAGACAACCCACCATCATAGTGCAGGAGGAAAATTAAATTACGCTAGCTAACAAGGGGTCATTCCTGGTGCCCTGCAAATTGGTGCGGCTAAGGAACAATGGTGGCATTCGCATCATCTTTCAACAACATTATGTCATGTAGCCGCCGGGTATTCGACCGCCGCGGCAGCCGGAAGCAAAACCCTAACCTGACCGAACAAATAGCGGCCTCGCGAGGCGGGGAAAAGCTCAGGGACGTGGGGGACGGAGGAAGAGGAGAGGCTGACCTCTGAGGCGCCGGAGGTCGCCGTCGAACGCCGCTCGCATGGCCGCGTCCTGACCTGCACACACACACAAATCGTCCCTACTTAGAGAGAGAGAGAGACAGAGAGAGAGACAGAGTCGAGAAGAGAGAAGGGGAGGAGGGGGGACTGGGGGAGGCTGGCCATACTGGTGCCGCTGCCGGAGCTGCGGGCGTAGACGAACGGCGCAGCCATGGACCCATGGTGCTGGCAGAGGCAGCAGGGAGGCTTCCGGAAGAAGGGAAGGCTTTGCCAATTGCGAGCGAGATTTTTCTTTTTTTTTTGAATGAAGTGGAATGCAAGCGGGGTTTGGGGCGCGACTGGACCCGGTGCACGGCCGTGGCTCCTGGGCCCGCTGGGGAGAGGAAGGGAGCGGGGTGTGTTGGAGTCACTAGGACTGGTTAGTCTGTACGCAAGGTTGATGACATGGGTGTCCCACATGCGCGTTTGGAATCTCAGCAGGGGTACGCACGCTGGTGATTCTCAAAAAACAAAAACGCACGCTGGTTGCTGGGTGGCGGGTAAAGATGGGACGAGTGAGAGAGTGGCAGCAGCAGCAGCAGGGTGGGCATGGGAGGTTACGTGGGTGGGTGGGCATAGCGCGCCGATCAAAGCTGCTGCTGCTGCTTGGACTGGACAGCTCTTCTCTGTCTTCTCCGTGCGTGGGTGTACAATTTTACATGGTCCATGCTGCAATGGCTGATCAAAAGCCCATGGCACAAGCGTAGCAACGTCCATGTTGCAAAGCTCTAGAGCACAACACAGTCCTTTGCAAGATCGAAAGGTTGTCTAGCAAGCAATCGGCATGCTAACGCCGCCCAAAAAAACAAACAGGCAGTCACAACAACAAACAATTTTGTTTTTCTTCTACACCCAACACCGGTGAATTTCAACTGGCATATTGATCTAAAATTACTTGCTACCCAAAAGTTTCCAAGAATTCCATCACAGTATGCTCAAACAAAAATGAGTGACCAGCTATCACAACTACATGTCCTCAGCTTTCAAACAACAGTATGGGTTACTGTTAGTCTTACGAAAACAAAGAAGTTCATGTCTAGGCACCCTCCTGATGAGATAAATGTCACAAAGCAATCACCCCAAACCGTCTCACTTGCGGCTTCCCTCCTGGGACCGCTTCCCTCCTGGGACGAAACCTTAGGATCTATTCTTTGGAGGTTTGACCTTGTATATGCGCACTATCCAGTTTGATGTTGTGAATGCCTCCTCCAAGTACTCAAGCTTTATGTCTTTGTTGCCTATCTCCACTCCTCGCACTCTATCGTATCTGCACCGAGAACAAACAAAGTACAAAAATGTAGTGTTAATATCGATCACTAGCTACCATAATAAGAACACTAGTCTACAGGTATTGGAAAGAAAACACAAGTCTGTCTACAGGTGTCATGAGAAAAGAACAAGTCTGCAGGAGAAAGGATCAAGCATGCTTAAACGAGCACATATGCTGCTTATCTACAAACCAACAATGACCTCGGCAAAATCAAGTACAGACACTCCATTCAAGACTAATTAATCTTGAACTTTAAACAGGCACATAAAAAACAATAATAATGGTGAGCATGTACAATACCCTGGAGGTTTTCCATATTCCGTGGTCAGTTCTCCAAATCGATAATAACAGAGTTTGTACCTGCCAAACAAATAAGGAGATGAAGCCACTGAAAATAGCAATGGTTAACTGTAGTTAATGGAAGGATAATGGTGGCACATATTTAGACATGCAAATGTCCTGAGAATTTTCAGAAGTTCAACAATACCAAAAACGGGACTAAAAAATTAAATGTCAAAAACATATCTTTATTAGGCATATATCACTTGTGGGACCTACCACAACAGAAACAAACAAATCTCAGCAGATCTGCTACAGAATAGACAAAATCTATTTGTTTCACATTGTATCAACTCCATCGCAAATTTTGGTTGATACTACAACAATTTTCTTCTCATTCTGGCAATTTATTTATCATACGAACCAATGAAAGAAAGCAGTATCACAACACACACAAATTTACTTCACTTGTAAACAGTACTTACATTAGACAGTTCAACATTTTTGGTGATGCCCCCTTGTCAACACGATATTCCCCATTGACAAGGTAATCAGGCTCTTTGATCACAGGAAAAACTCCTCCACCAATACGTACCATCCATAAGAACCTGGAAACGAGCAGCTAAGTAAGAGAATCTGTTTTGTGATTCAGAATAAAATTGCCTCGCCCCAGCATCAAATTAGAGGCATATATAAATTACATTATACGTGATCATGATTAAGTTTATTAACTTACTTATTGATGTCATCAGAGGAGTACCCAGTAACACCTCCAAATACGACAAGCACATAATTCACATCCAGTGACTGCATTATCTCATATGCCTCGTCTTCATAAGATGACATTGCCCGCCCAACAGTTGCTATGTGTGTATTATTCCACGTGTTATTATCAACAATAACAGTTCTGTTACCCATGGCTGTAATTTGGTAGCCATAGTCCCACCATGACATAATCTTGGCATCAGTAGGAGTGTTCTGACGAAGCCAGTAGTAAGCCTCACGATAATCATCAAATATAACCCTTCCTCCATTGTGACCCCTTGCAGACAGAACAATGGAAGGAGAAGAGTAAGCCTCAGAGGTCACCCAGGTACAGTGTATGGCATATCTACTGAGCAAGTAGAAAGCACCCAGAAGTAAAGCAACAGCCACATTATGTTGGAAAGGCAAGGGTTGATCAACTGCTCCCTGTTTTACACAAGAACACAAGTCAGTTGCAAAGTAAAACTTAGAACAGTTGGCAGAGATAACTGAAGCAAACAAAGCCTATCTGAGAAAGTTTCAATCTGTGGCTATCACCGGAGAGGGTTGTCACAACCCCAATGGATTGGTATTTCATAACCATATGGATATTTCTATACTAGTGACAGGACTATGGTCGTCAACATCAATGGGTAGGCACAGGGATTAATAACAGCGCTGACCTAAAAAGCACGGACACGATAGGCTGTGCAGAATCGCCGTGCTGATACAGCCGGAAATGGCGACACACTTGGACACGCAGGGATACGCGTATCCCACCGTATTTCCCGAATTTCTAATTAAAAAAAGAAATGGCAGAAAACGGCTGGGACACGTGGCAGACTAGGGAGAGGCCCAATAAAGCTTCATCCCGATAGGAAACCTATTTTGCAGGGTCGCGGGCGCCAGGAGAGCTGGGAAACCTATTTTCTAGGTCCTGGACTCGACACCCCCACCTCCTGGACTCGCCGCCGCCGTCTTCCAAGTGCAGCAGCCTCTCCTCCCGACGGCAACCACGCTGGAGCAGGTAACCTCGACCTCTTTCATCTATTTAAATCAATTTTTTTGTTGAGCTGCTGCTGCTTGCTTCCCCCGTTCCCCATGCCCTTGCTGCTGTTGCTTGCTTGTTGCTTCCCCATGCTGCTGCTGCCTGCTTGTGTTGAACTGTTGATTGATGTTTGATGTTAGGGAACATGGTATGTTCAGGAAGTTACTACTGCATCCCCTACTGATTCGACTGTTAGCCATGGATGATCAATCAAGCACGTGGAAAAGGATACAACAAATGGGCAGCATTCTGATCTCATTCTCATTATTTTTTTGCCTTTAACTTATATAACATGGCATATTTTTATTTATGTTTATATATACTTGCTGTGTCCCCTATTGGCTGTTTTTGGAAAATGCCGTATCCCGTGTCGCCGTATCCATGCTTCTTAGGCGCTGACAGCGTGGCATCGTGACCAACTTTCCTGCGCTGCTTCCCATCATTGATCCAATCTTAATTAACTTGCTCTATTACCATACTACTAGTAACAGTAGTGAGCGAGGTCTTCCACACGTCTCCAGGGGATGGTGTTATTACCTTATCCTTATCAAAGCTGCAGATAGGGTGAACAAATGATCGATAATGGAGGGGCAAAAATACTGAAATACCCTAGAGTTTCAGTCTACTATAGTAGCATACTCATTACATTAATTAGTATGATAAGATGGTGACAGGATGAGAATGGATAAAAATAACTCTTCCTTTATCTCACAGTTCTGTGTTCCACATGCAATTGGCCATGTTTGGGTCTAGCTAGCTAGTTTAGAGCACTATTGAATGTGAACACATGGATCGCCAATGGATGATGATCGCAATTAAGCTACAGCATGCATTCCTCACGTCGAGGAGGTGCTGTCATTTATAATAAAAAAAACTTAATTATATGCTAATTAAGGCTGGAGATCACATGGATCGGTAATGAGCAGAGACCAGTAGATTGGGATATCCTAGAGTTTTAGGCTTTTAGCATACAGTAGAGCACACATTGTATTAAGAATGTGACAAGATTAGGATGGGTTAAAAAAAGTTATCCCTTCATGTACTAGTTTTGCGTTGCACATGTGATTGGCCCAGTTTGGATCTAGCTGGACCACTTTAAAATACTACAAAAGATTGCAAACTATGGACTGACGGGCAATTAGTTAACCTACCGCACGCATGTTTGATCGATCCGAATCTATCATGTTGATCCAGAAAATACATTGTATTCAGTATGTCTAGTACTATGAGCTGAGAATTAAGTAGTACTTCTCAATCAGATTCCATATACATAACTCTACATGTGGTTTTTTGTGGGCTACCGACCTAGACCATGGGATCCCATCTTTTGCCAAAGAAGTACCAAGGTCCATATTATGAATTCCTGCTTCTTGTCACTCTTTATCATTTATTAGTCCGAAAAATAGCAGTCTCACCTTCAACAGGATGGTGACTTGCCCAAAAATGTTAAGTCAGTTTGAAATCCAACTGTTTACCATTATATGCCAACTAATGAAATATGCATACCTCTCACATAAAAGATGTACAATACCAAATAAGAAACTTCAGTTGCATTACTTTATTCTCAGTCAGAAAGACTTTTATTTGGAACCTGTTATCGAACTTACTTATCTATACATCGGTTTTAGGGTTCACTACACTACAGAAGTAAATTGTACCAGCAAGTGTAGGTGAAAATAGAAGATATAAATACCTTTGCAGCTGCCTTCGAACCTGTTGTTTTTCCTGTAGTCTGTGGACCTTTGCTTTTTGACCGGATCAATGTTGTCAGATTCTTTATTGTAGCAGATACAGCAATGGCACTAATAAGGCAAACAGCAGGTGCTGCAACAAGAATCAACCTCACCATCACACCAGCAAAGTACATACTCGTGAGGCCATACATAACTATAAATATTGTGGCATCTGACAGGCGCTTGAAGCAGAAATAGAGGCCCGCTGGGAACAGGAAAAGAAGGATGTGGAAATCAAACATAAAAGAAGACCAGGCTGTTGGCTGATGCTCAGAAACAGATGCGATGATTGGTATATGGTCTTTCGCATAGGTCGGATCAAGCAGGGAATAAAACCGCCCAGTCCAGGGGGAGATGTAGCCTGACGCAGTACCAATACCAAGAGCCAGGGTGCCGACACTTATCACACAGGTCAGAGTAATTCTCAAGAATGACTTGAATAGTTTGACATCATTCAGCATGTATTTCACCCAATCCAGGAAGAAGAAAACCTGCAAAAGCAAGGAAGGGGTTTATGTCAGCTCTTCTTTTTCCATGCTACCATGATACATCTAGACTCTAGAGAAAGTACAGGAGATCTCGACTACAATAGATAACTATCCAGGCAGAAATCAAATTATCAACAGTACAGCAGTAGATCTACAACACCGATGATATAAGTTAGTTGACTGTTGACACTCATAATTGACAATCACGAGTATAACTTGTTGATTTAAATAACCGTATATGAAATTGAAGTTAAGTGTGGTAAATTAGATGGTAAGTTCTACTTTGCAAAAGAAAAGTGGGTATGACCAGTAACACAATCTACCTAAAGGCGAAAGATGAATAAATTGGCAGTGGTATCTCATAATGCCGATACTGCATTAATCTGAAAGCACTTTTCAGTCAACTGGAGCCTAATGGAGGTCGTCAATGGTATAAACAACCTGATTATGTAGCATGCCATTTAGTTTTATTCTAGACAAACTTTGATGTTCTACTAATTTAGTTTTTCTGTTCTCAGTTCTGAATTCAGAAATGATGTGAATGCATTTTCCAAGTCAATGAAGCCTAACAATTCATTAACAGGGCCATTTCAACTGAGCAACTCCTATACTAAGTGAAGTGTTAACACTTCAGCAGCTTGGCCATTTAACTGTTCCAATGTTTCTCATCTCTATTCACAACAAATATTTCCCTTGCATTTCTGGGTAATGTTTGCGAAACTACCTGCAACAGGAAGAAGACTCCCATGGCGGCCATGTGTTCCCCAGACTGAACATGCTGGAAGCCGACAAAGCGGATCTGCATCCCGAGCAGCATTCCCAGCACATAGGTGCAATTGTAGGCCACATAGAGCCTCTGCGAGTACCTCCCGGTGACGAGCAGGACGAGGACGTAGAGCGGGAGGAGGTTGATGATGAAGACGTAGCCTCCCCAGGCGGAGACCATGTAGAAGTAGCCGAATGCGGCGGCGAGCGACCAGGCGAGGGACCCGGTGTTGACGGCGCGCACGAAGAGGTAGAAGGTGAGCAGCAGCGCGAAGATGGCGACGCCCTCGTTGTCGTAGGACCCCGCGACGGAGCGGGAGATGTAGCCGGGGCAGATGGCGATGAGCGCGGCGGCGACGAGGCCGGCCCCGGAGTCCCAGATCTCGCGGCCGAAGGCGTAGGCGACGAGCGTGGTGTTGGCGGCGAAGAAGGGGGCGGTGAGGACGCAGACCTCCCGGATGTGAACGGCGAGGGAGAGCGCGCGGAGGAGGCGGTGGAGCAGGGCGGCGGTGACCATGAGGCCGGGGAAGAGCGTGCCCCCGACGACGCGGCCGAGCGGGTACCAGCTCTCGTGGTCGAACCAGTTCCAGAACTCGGCGTAGCCGTGCTCCGTGAGGTAGAGCGTGGTGCGGTAGTTGAAGTAGGGGTCGAACTCGTGGATCATGGACTCGTAGCGGAGCACGGAGAAGAGGCGCACGGCGAAGGCGAGCACGTAGATGAGCGCCAGCGCGGACACGCGCAGCAGCAGCTCCTGCTGCTTCGTCTTGAGCCGCAGCGCCCGCAGCAGCGGCGCCGGGAGGGAGTCCAGCATCGTCGCGGCGGCGGCCATGGCGGGCGGGCGGGCGGGGCGGGGGATCTGGGCTAGGGTTTCATCCGCGCGCGGGGCGGGGCGGGGGTTTAGTTTGGGGGAGTGGCGGAGCTCGTGTGGTGTGGTTTGGTGGTGGTGGATCTGGGAGATCGGGGAAGACGATGGTGGCGGAGTGGGTCCGGGCCGGGTCGGGCCGGGGATCTGAATGGATATCTGTTTGCGAGGGTCTGGTGTGCTGCTGACTGGTGGGGCATGGGAGGCCGGCCGGGCAGTTGACTGACGTGGATGGTCGCTTCGGGAGGTTTATGTGAGGCTGTCTGGTGGGCCGCACTTGGATCGGAGCAGGCGATTGGCTGGAGAAGGTAGAAGACACGTGGTCTTGGGTTCTCAAAAAAAAAAAAACGTGGTCTTGGGTTCAGCGGACACGGGAGGATCTGGTGGGGATACCCCCTACAAAATGAAGGCCACTGCTACAAATCATCCGGATGATGTTTGGCAGAATTAAACCGCCCTTAGAGCCGTCCGATTCAGATGCTCTAAGCCGCAGGATGAGGCAGCTCCCCCATGGCAGCAGCACCACGCAGAAGCTCCCCATGGCAGCACCGCGCAGCACCGCTGGCGCCCGGCGTCGCTCCATTGCAGCTCCGTCGGCACTTCATTGCAACGCCAGCGAAGCTTCAACGGCCCTCCGGCGCTTCAATGCAACTCCGGCGACGCTTCACTGCAACTCCGGCGACGCTTCACTGCAGCTCCGGCGACGCTTCAACAATCCCGTGTGCTTCACTGAAGCTCCGCCGGCCCCGCCGGCGATGCTTCATCGCAACGCCGGCGAGCCCCCTCTACTTCACTGGCTGCTGCAGCCCCGCATCGTCGCGCGGTTGAGCCTGTTGATGTTCTGCACCTCCTCATCGGCCTCCCTATTGCAGCATGTGCGGCGAGCGGCTCCACCTTGCGACACCATCAACGGCTGCAGCACCTCGCCGGACCCCTCGCATCGCCGCCCACACCATGAGAAAAATCAGCATGTGCGGCCATGGCGGGGATGAAGCAGAAGCGGGCGGGAGTGAAGCAAGGAGATGGCGAGGTGTGAAGCGGGAGAGGTGCGGCCATGGCGGGATGAACCAGGGAAACGGAGCAGGCAGGGATGAAGCAAGGAGATGCGGGGATCAAGCAGGAGAGATGAGCCATGGCGAGCTTCCGGAGATGGTGGCTGTGGCATCCAAAAAGGAACGAGGCTGGAGGAAACGTGTGGATGGCGTGAAGATAACGCTAGGAGATGGGCGGCGGGCGGGCGCCACAAGGGACATGTGTCAAGCGAGCGTGACGGTTTAAGTTTCGTTGTTATCAGTCGACTTAAAACAAATGTTTTCCCAAAATGAAATAGAGTGTATACGATATATTTGAACTTTTTTTACATAAAGAAGATCAGATCTATCATAAAAGTTCATCAAAAGTACAAATCATCTCAAACATAATAAAAACTACATCAAGATTTCAAAACCATCGAACGGCCACTACTACTGTCAAAACGAGCCGTCGACACGCCGTTGTCGCCGCTCCTCTACTGGACCCGACTTGACCTTGTTGATGACAGCCAGGAAGTATTCATGCGCATGCCCCTGATGACCAGCCAGGAAGTATTCATGCGCATGCCCCTGATGACCAGCGCCCTAGAACTGCAGTCGGGGCCATTGAGCCCTTGCATAGATCTGAAGCATCTAACACCGAAACTCGCCACATGACGAGAAATGCTAACATCGCAGCCACAAGGAGACGGTAGGAATCTACTTTAGAGCTCCGTCGACTACGTCCAACCCGACAAACTTGAGGAGGATCGAAATCCGAAAGACAAACTCAAAGAAGAAGCGCCGCCATCCACTTGAGCGTCGCACCTGCGAGGACTAAAAAACCCTAACCTAAACTATTAAGCAGGCGATTGGCTGGCGAAGGTAGAAGACATGTGGTCATGGGTTGAGGAGACACTGGAATCACTGGATACCCCCTGCAAAATCAAATATAGTGTATGATATTTAACCGGGAAATGCATTAGTGCACCACTATATGGAAATAGCATTAAAAAATATCATTAAAAAATCTGAAAGATTGGGATACGAAACATGGGTGTCCGTTGTAAAACCGTGTTCATTTTCGCACGGAATGGCTGCCCGTGGTATCGGCGGCGCATGAGTTACGGTCCGATATATGATACATCCATTTTTTTTTCTATATATACGATTTTTTTTCTTTTTACTGGCATTACCACGGTCACTCATTCCCCCACGAAACTGAACACGGGTGTACAACGAACACCCAGGTTTCATATCCCAAAATTCAGTTTTTTTTATTTTTCCAATATGTTTTTAATGCTATATTCATATAGGGGTGTGTGGCACCCGAGAGCCACAAATCCTCTTCCATATTTAACCTTAATTTTGTACTTAATGCTACTTCTGGACTATTTGTTGGGTTTATAATTATGTTTAAGGCAAATTATACTACTTTAGTGTATTTTTTCCAAATTATGTATATCAATGCATTAATGTTTGGCACCACTTGTACTCGGGTCCTAGGTTCGTCACTGTCTGGATAGAGGGTCCGGCTCGACGGCATGAATCCCCAAGCTT
Source organism: Thinopyrum elongatum (assembly GCA_011799875.1). NCBI lineage: Eukaryota > Viridiplantae > Streptophyta > Magnoliopsida > Poales > Poaceae > Thinopyrum > Thinopyrum elongatum. Next base: position 689,867,112 of record CM022298.1, on the reverse strand, counting down.
GATGGTTGCTCTAGTTTCAGCGAGGAAAGTCACTGGCTAGCCCGAGTGCGGCTTGTCAGTTGTGACATCATTAAGATGGTGGTCAAGGTGGTGTGTACCTCATCATTAAATCTCGTGCACGAACGATGGGTCTCCGGTGATATTTCTATTTCCCCTCCCCCGCCTTAATCCCCAATACATCCCCTTATTGTGTTGCTCCCCATCGCCGATGCTGCCCTCCCATCACCGCCTCCATTTTTTAGCACCGTTCCCCATCCCCCTCTGTCGCCCTCCCTCGCCGCTCCCAATCCCCGCCATGGTCTCCCATTGCCACCTCTAGCCTCCAAGCGAGTAGAGATAGTTCACCCAACATGCAGCCCTGGCACGCTTGATGTGGTCCTCCGTAGGGTAGAGTGATGGTCCAAGGAATAGCCCCGACATTTGTTGCGGCTCACGAATCTCAGCCCCGAATCTGCCATCCTTCGGGCTGCCTCGATCCAACCTTTGGGTTTTGGGGCAGGGGCTTGTATCTATATAGATGGGGTTGGTGCAAGACAATGTTTTTTTTTTATGATCACTTACCAAGCATTTGTCAATGTTGCTTTTATCGCCACTGACTAAGCATTTGTGACAGGCAATAACCCCGTCAGTGGAGGCAGTTAATCGCCCGTCAGTAGAGCCCTATTTTTGGTGTAGTGTTAGTGGAAGGCTATTGTTTAAGGCTTTAAGCAGTCATGCCTGCACCGAAAAGCCTTTGATTGTGCGCAGTGTGCACCTTTTCATTTAAAACAAACTAGGGAGCTGTACTTGCTCCCTCCCTTTCAAATTGGAGAGACGCTACACCTACGGACGATTTTCACGGGAGTTGAGTTACGGGAACAGTTGTCAAGGTGTGATCGGAAATCAAAGGGAGAGAGGCCACCACTGGAAATCAGGGGGAAAACCAATTCGTGGGGGTTTTCCCCTCCCCCTCCTCCCGCAACGCCCCCGCGGGCGCACGGGAGGCCAACCCTAGCCGCCGGCAGGGCGCCCCTCCTCCCCTCCTCCCCTCCCTCGTCGTCGCCAGGGGGCGCGGCTGGGCGAAGCCCGGCCGGCGCCGGCGCCGGCGGGGTGCTCTTCTTCCTCTCGTGCGGGTGGCGAGGCGCGGGGCGGCTCACCCGGGCCTGGGTGCTGCGCTAGGCGCCGGGCGGAGCAGCACGACGGCGGCGGCGCGACGGTGGTGCGTTGGGCGGCACGGTGATGGAGGGCGTGCCTAGGTCGCCGGGATTGGCGAGGTCAAGGCCAGATCTGGGCCCGGGCGGCGCAGGCTGCTGGTCTCCGCCCTTGCCATGGCCACGGCGGGTGGTGGTGCGCCGCAGCAGCGGCTGGCCGGTGGGCGGGCCGGCCGGAATCCGGAGGCTACGGTGGCTGGACGACGGCAGGCAGCGCAATTGGGCTCCTCGGTGGGCTTCCTTCGCGATTGGCGGCGGTCCTTCGGGTCTCTTCTTGCCGGTGGGCGGGTGTACGTTGGTGGCCTCGCGTGGAACTGCGTTCGCCGCCGAGGTGGGGCGACACAGGAGGTGTCCGGTGGGGAGGCAGGCTGGAGGGATGGGAGGCACCGACGAGCTCAGGCCACCCGTCGCTGGCACAGGGGTGTGTCGGCCCGGATGCATCCGCTCCCTCTCCTCCCCCATTCCCCGGCCGTGTGTGGGCTGACACGGCTCCAGCGTTGTTCGAGGCGGGATGTATGTTGCGGTCTCTTCGGCTGGGTGTGCCCTTTGGCCCAAAGCCGGTCACTTTGGTCGGTCTTGGGGGTGTCTGGATGCAGGGCGGCGGCCCTGGCGGCGGGAGGCACGGCGTTCGTGGGCGGAACTTGTGCCCCGTGTGCGGGCGAGCGGCCATGGCCATGCGGGTGGGTGGTCGCTGGTGGTTGGCGGAGCTAGGATGCGTCGGAGGGGTGGGCGTGCCGGGGTACATCACTTGTCCAATCTTGAATTGGCCGACGGCGGCGGCGTCCGTGGACACCGTATCCTTCATGAAGGCTCCGTCGTGGTGCCCTTACTCCTTCGAGTTGCTCCGGGTGAAAACTCGATCTTTGGGATCGGATGATGGCGGCTATCAGTGGTCGTTCCCTTCTAGGAGACACCATCTTGGAGTCCTTGTTCCGTCGTTTTCCGTCTCACCTCTCCTCGGAGGATTGGAGGTCTCCGTTGGCTCCAAGCGGATCATCCTCGCGCATGTGTAGTGGCTTGGTAGTCGTTGGGGGGGGGGTGTGGCGGTGCTCGGCACCCTTGTATCTTGCCTTGGGTGTGTGTGTCGTGTGTGGTGGTGGCGTGAGTTTGTATCATGATGCTTGTGGATCGATGCTTTATATATAAAGCGGGGCGAAAGCCTTTTTCGGTAAACCAATTCGTGGGGAGACAAGTCCGTAGGTGGACTCTGTAGATTGTTTCCGTAAGTCTAGTATTTTGTTCAAATTGTCATAAGTGAAACTTTGTGAGACTGAGTGCAAGATAATGTCTCACAGCACTTTCAGTTTCAGGTCAGACTAAAATGCGCAAGATAGTAAGCCCAAATCCCAAGGTACAATGTGCAAGATCGTGCCCACATCCAAGGTACAATGTGCAACATTTGTCATGCCCAAATCCTACACCATTATATTATATTACAACGAACAATCGTCTCACAACAAAGGCCCACCACAAGCTTACAACGGAGCTGAGAAAACACAGGACCAAATAAACGACATGCTAGTACACAGGGGAGTGGCATGATTTATTTAGCGAGCACCACTTTGGACATCTTTGGGCTAAACAGAGAGCACCTCTCTCCCATCCATGGCTTAGCACACATTACCCAGACAGCCCCTGCTACTTGCCACCGGCATGTGTGCCAGAGGTGGAGAGCAGGGACCAAGCAACGGTGACCTGCATCTTGCAGAAACGAAGATCACACATGCCAATGCTCGTCCCGGACATCTTGGGCTCGAAGACGGCCTGATTTCTCGTAAGGAAACCGACGCGGCGCGCCTGCACAGACACCATGAGCTTATCCCTCCCGCCTAGCTCTGCGCAAACAACGCGCCTGGAGAGCTCAAACATGCCGTCCGGACCGATGGGCATCTTTCCATCTGGACAGTCAAGCAGCAACATCTTGGTATCTTTTATGCTGTCGGTGCAGGAGAAGACCTGCCCCTGGTGACCGTCCGGCCACGACCCGTCGACGAGCTGGACAGTGACGGTGGCCTCGACCGAATGCCGCAGAGGCGCGAGCGCAAACTCGAGCGTACAATGCTTGTAGGGGATGCGTGTACAAATACTGTCTTCTCGACGAGATCCCTGGTGGAAATAGAAGACTTTGGAAGCCAGCACTTCATCTGCAAGTTCAGTTTTGCTCTTTGCCATCAGCTGTACTTCGAAGGTGACCAGACCAGCCAACAAGACTGCGCGAGACGGGCCTGTTAACAGCAAGACTGGATCCTGCAATGCAAGCATAACCGCTAATTAGTTATCTGACAGACTGCTCGAGATACCTTGTTCCTTCCAAATAACAAAGCATAGAAATTAAATGGTATTGCCCACTACACCCTGGAGCTAGATACATACACAAGTCCACTGGGAGGGGCAATACGATTTCAGCAGATTATGATGCTGAATATTACTAGCTAGCAGCAAAAGGATGGCGAAAAAAAGGTAAACAAACAAGCACCTCTTTGGTGAGGATTTGGCAGTTATCCCTCGTGCGCTTGAAGAGAAAGTTGCGATTATGATCTGCCCCGTCTCTGGTGGCAACCAAGCCATAGACATGAAGTGGCCACCAGAGACCGTCTTTCAGGTTAGTAACTCTGACAGAGAAGATCTGCAAGGTGCTGGCTGGAACAGCATTCTCTGGGATAGGTCCAGATGTATAGCGCATGGGACCAAGGGCAGCTGCAAGAAGCCAGATTAAGTGATTAGATGTCAAAGATACTTTGGATAGCAATGCCAGCTTACTTACTATCAGGAAGATGGTTTGTTTGTTCATCTTATAATTTATAGTTACACTGAATTAATTATTGTTACACTGAATTAACTATAGTTCATCTTATAATCAGGAAGATGGTTTGTTTGTTCATCTTGCAATTAGCTATTGTTACACTGAATTAACCAGGAATCGCATCACGCACGCTACGTAAATCGCATGTCGGATTGTGCTGGAACTTGATTTGACACTAGCTTGATGGAAAGATAAAGTGAGTTGAGATGAGTAGGCACAGACAGTTTTGTTCTTACTTTCGTTGTCGAAGGAGCCGCAGACGCCGCCGAAGGAGGTATCCCAGGCACGACGGTAGATGGGGATCGCACCCTCATCTTTCTCGTCGTCTCGAGGTGGAGGATTCTTCTTCCCAGGCACTGAATTGAACGAATCGCGAAGAAGTAGGCGCTCCCGCCTTGCCCTTTCGCCGCCTATCCTGTTCGCATCGCGAAGACCTCGGCCCTCCCGCCGTGTGCTTGCCCCGACCTTGCTGCTGCTGACCTCCTTCCCGGTCGTCGCAACCCCGCGAGTTCCGCCGGCCGTTCTTGATGCGCCATCTTCGTCGCTGGTGTAGATCTTGAACCCCGCGAATCCGCTGCTCATCGTCTCCATCTCCGCCGCGCCGCCGCTCAATCAATCGATGGTGGTTAGGGTTTCCTCGGGTGCTGCTTTCCCTTCGCTATAGCTTTTCTCTCTTTCTTACTTTTTTTTTTTACGGGACGGTTGGCTATACCTTTGTGTACGGGTGGGCCGTGGGCGATAGGCCTTTGTTCTCAACAAATTCGACACAACCGCGAAGGAGGAGGGAGGGGCATTGTCCTAAGGGCGCCCCTATTTCTCGCTTTAAGCGAGCCAGGGGTAGCTCTCGCGTCTGGGCAGCCCCAGATGGCCGGCCCTGCCGCGCGGGAGGCCAGCCGCCTGGAGTGTTCTTTTTTTCTGTTTTCTGCTCTCACTTTTTGCTTTATTTTCGTAATTTTCTTTATATTTAAAAAATATTCTACACACACACACACATATACATATATTATAAATAAACACTCTGTAAAACACATTTGAAAAAATGTTGAATAAGTATTAAAAAAATATTGAACACTCTGTAAAACACATTTGAAAAATATTGAACAGGTATTTGAAAATGTTGAATAAGTATTAAAAATGTTGAACAATTTCTGAAAAATATTGAATAATTATTAAAAAATGTTGAATGAGTGTATGATTTTTTTATAAGTATTTGAAAATGTTGAACAAGTATTTAAAAATGTTGCAATAAATATTAAAAAATGTTGAAGAAGTATTAAAAAATGTTGAATAAGTATTAAAATGTTGAACAAATATTTGAAAAATGTTGAAAAAGTGTTTGAACAATGTTGAAGGTGTGTACAAAAAAATCTTGATCACTTATTAAATTTTTTTTTTGACATATATGAAAATATAGAGTGAAAAAAAAATCAAACATAAGGAAAAAACAAAAAATGAAGAAGGAAAAAAGAAAACCAAACAAAAAATGAAGAAGGAAAAAAGAAAACCAAACAAAAAATTGGAGAAGAAAAAAACCCACATAAAAACAAAGAAAACCCTATCAAAATAAAAAGAAAAATTTAAAAAAAAGGTAAAAAAAAAAGGAAATAACCAGCTTCGTTCACCTCAAGTATAAAATGCGCCACCAACTTAGTGTGCAAAGACATTGGCGCAGTGGCTAGCGTCACGAGCTATCTCCCCAGCGATAAGAGATTGATCTCCGCTTCTCCCTATTTCCAATTCCCTTTTTCGTTCGAACGCTGCGTGAAAATAGACCGGCCCAACTAGTCTACAACCTTCAGCGAGACATCTTCGTGTGATCGCTTAATGCGATAAATAGCATTCACGTTGTCCTAACAGTGGAACTCCTAATACATGTCAGACAGGCGGACGACCACGGCCAGCCCATTAGTTGTGTCGTTCCATACCTTCGCTCGTCAGCTTACGGTCGTTGCGTACAGTCCTTTTTTGTTTTCCCTTTTTTTGTTTGCTGTTATTTTTTTCTTCGGTTTCCTTTGTTCTTTATTTAATTTATGTTTTGTTTGTTCCCTTTTTTATTCGTTATGTTTGCGGTTTTCTTTGTTTTTTCAAAGATTTTCTTCGGTTTTTCTTTTTACTTTCCTTATATTTTGGTTTTATTTCTTTCTTTCTTGGGCTTGTTGGTTTCTTTGCTTGTTTTATTGTTTTTAACACAGTGCTGATGCAGGCGTTCATATATATGCGCATACACTAATCCTTATGAAATAAATCCAAGAATAAATGCGAGCACCAGGAGTTAATCCTGATGGCTAGGGATATCACTGTCCACCTAACCATTCAACCACGGGTTGGTTCGTTGCTTGTTTTATTTCTTTACTGGTTTTCTAATTAATGTTTTTTCAACATGTGTCTACTTTTTCATACACCTTGTACATTTTTTTATGTGTGTAAAAAATTCACAAATTAAAGATAAGTAATCATATGTCCTATTCTATATACCTAAGAAGTTCATCCCCATAAATCTATTTATCTTCGCATGCAGCTTATCCACCTCATCATGCATGTCCCACACATGCCACACAGACACATGCAGCCACGTCATCATTTTTATTTCTGCATTCAGACACTAAATAAATCTCTTATTTCAGGTAACTACAGCGGCTTACCCAAACACACATGCATGTAAAGTTTAGCCAAACGGATACTAGCAGCTTGATTCCCATTAATAGTTCATTTTCCAACCAAAGGAGCCGAGTAGCCTCTCCTGTCCCCATTAATTCTTCCATTTCCGACTGGAAGATCCTAACAGTCTTTCTCCTTCGAAACAAAAAGCCCTGCATCTCGATCTCCCACATCAGAAAAGGTCAGGTATTCCTTTGCGTTTTGTTGCCGGCCACCGAGATAGTAAGGAAGTCACACCTGAATCGGCATGTGTGCATTGTTGCTCTCCCTCCTCCTCCTCCAGCACACCCAGCGATCTGCCTCGCCTCCATTTCTTTGGGTGTTAGGATACATGCCGAACCATCGTTCTGTCTCCAGCCGCCTAGACTCTGAGATCGTCGATGAAGGGATAACCTATGAGGCCTTTGTGCGACATTGCTCTGCTTCGTCGTTGTCGGCGACTCGGTGGCGGTGACTATCGTGCACTTTGGTATATCAGGCAACTCTCAATTTTTAGCTACCCCTTACATTCTGTTATCCCTGAGCTCATGACTTTGGATTTGTCAAATCGCACTTCAACTCAAAAAGTGCTCAAACTTTTGCCTGCAAGGGTCACTACTGTTTCGTTGATTCTTAGGACTCTTGCTACACTAGAAACAAACTCTCGTCTCTTGATTTATCCTATATACTAAGAGAGCCATCCCCACTATAGGATTTATCTCAACATGCAGCGTATCCACGTCATCAGATGCCACCTCAGCGGTTCCGTTGAAACGTACATTGTTTTCTGCCGCTGCCACCCACACGATAAAGGAGGAGTCGCTGATACAAATCCTGACCCAATCATCTTCCGAATTAGGGCATGTACAATGGTGCTATCTTAGGAGTGTCACGTAGGATAAATGATGAGGTGGATGAGAGAGAACTCATAAGAAAAGGCTTGTCTTCTCTTATTTAAGATAAGACAAGAGATGATCTCTTAGCACAATATGTCTCACCATATTTTTAGGAATGACTAGTTATTGAAGATAAGGCTAAGAGATGACCCATTGTAGACATGTTTTTTTGTCATCTCTAAACTACATGCAAGACTTAAGATAAGACTATCTTATCAACCATTGTACATGCCCTTAACTCCCCTACCAATCTCCCAGTTACCTCACGCCCGCACATTGATTTCCATAAATAGATCCTATTCATCTTCCCCGCATAATTGCAGGAGTAACAAATGGAGCGGTTCTTAAGCTTCCATCTTCATGAGATTCTCCCCTTTAAGCTTTCGTCCACACCACATCAATTTCTCAGGTAATCAGGTTTCGCCCTTACCATGATGGAGACGACGAATTATGAGTCCCAACGATCCACGCCCGTCGCCTGATGGTGAATCTCTTTTTGAAAAATCACGCGGGGGGGGGGGGGGGGGTGGGGGGAGCTCCCCACCTGAATATATTTCTCAATTTTGTAACCCAACGTTTGCCTGATTACAAAGGTGAATTACATAACCACGTGTAATCATGATAAGAAGTAGGAACACCATGAGGAGGCGGCCTGTTTATGCGCCGGCTTCTTCATCCGGTGCGTCCATAGCATAAGGTCGTCGATGATTCGCTTGGGGGTGAAGATGTCGTGGTGGTTCTGTTGCTTGAAAGTCATAGCATTTCTGGGATGGAGTGCCAGATTAGCGCGTCCACCTAGCTAGGGAGGCGGCCGTCCCAAAGGTCGTCAATGGAGTTGGGGGGTGATAGTCCGATCCGTTGCCATATTCGCTGTGTGAGTGGGCAGTCAATGAAGATGTGTGAGCTGGTCTCGCCGTCAAACCCACATCGTGGACATAGAGAGTCTACCACGATGTGCTTGCGGAGAAGGTTGCTTTTGGAGTTGAGACGTCCACGAAACAGAAGTGTTAGGGCATATTTCTCCCTTAGTGGTTTTGGTGATCGATGACAATGCGTTTGCGGACTAATCGTGTGCATTGAGCATTTCAGATAATTTATCTTATGGTACGAGACGATTTGAACCCCTCTGGATATTTATGAAGACGGTGTTTTCTTGTGTTTCTTTTTGGTGGACTTGAGTTGTAGGAACACCGTACTATTAAGAGGGGGTCCGCTTCGGAAAGGTTTAGGTGGAATCAACACGTACACTATATCCTTGCACCCTCGTTCTTTCTCGACATTTGAGCTTGTCCCTCCTTGTGTTTGAACCTTGTCAGAACAGGCTAAGCGGTAGTACCGCTCTTCACAATGGTAGCACCGCTCCCGCGGTATTGCCGCTGTGTAGTATGGCTCCTACTTCCGTCTAATTTGTGGGTTCTGTAAACGGGCGGTAGTAGAGCGGCAGTTCGCCACGGTAGTACCGCTCATGCGGTACTACAGGGCTAACTGGCTCTCAACTACCGCGGGTTTACTAGACACCTACAGGCTAAGCGGAAGTACCGTTGCTAGCCACGGTAGTACCGCTGGTGGGAGCAGAAGTACCGCTCCGGCGGTACTCCTGTCTCCTTGACTTGTTCAGTTGAACTAGGTGGCTAGAACTTCTGTGCCAGCGGAAGTACCGCTTATGCACGGGAAGTGGGAGCATAACGGTTGGATCCCTTCTCCCACTATATAAAGGAGTCTTCTTTCTTCTAGTTGACTACCTCTTCCTCCCCCAAGCTCCATTGTTGCTCACAAGCTCATTTTCGCCCGATCTCTCTCCCTAGCCAATCAAACTTGTTGATTCTTTAGGGATTGCTTGAGAAGGCCTAGATCTACACTTCCACCAAGAGAAATTCGATTCCCCCCACTAATCCCTTGCAGATCTTGTTACTCTTGGGTGTTCGAGCACCCTAGACGGTTGAGGTCACCTCGGAGCCACATTCCATTGTGGTGAAGCTTCGTGGTGTTGTTGGGAGCCTCCAATTTGGTTGTGGAGAGAGCCCCAACCTTGTTTGTAAAGGTCCGGTTGCCACCTTCAAGGGCACCGCTAGTGGAATCACGGCATCTCGCATTGTGTGAGGGCGTGAGGAGAATACGGTGGCCCTAGTGGCTTCACTACTAGGAGAAAGCCTACTAGTAGCGCTTGAAATACCTATAGCAGTAGCGCTGGGGGCAGCGCTACTGCTAACGCACTACAGCTAAGTTTTAGCAGTAGCGCTGCCCGGACCAGCGCTACTGGTAAGTATGGTTAGTAGTAGCGCTGGCCGGACTAGCGCAATTGTTAACTATCTGTAGCGCTGCGCCAAAGCAAGCGCTGCTGCTAATCCAGCGCTGCCGCTAGATGCCTACTAGCGCTATTGCTAATATTCCTGCTTTCAAAGATTTATTTCCCCTCTACGTATTTGTGATGTATTTGTGCATGCTCTATACAGTAGTTTCATCAGATCATAATAAACATACACTATTCTCATCATATCATACACATACAGTAGTCTCGTCATACCATCATCATTCAACACAAATATCATCACATCTCGAAAATAGCGATACACAAGTCATGTCATGTGTCGAATAAATGCAACTGCATGGTCATGGCACACACACAAGTTTCATCATCTCTATCTAAACCATGATGTACAAGAGAAGAGCGATCAGCATGAGCAAGAGCGCGACTATGTAGTACTTCTTGAGGCACCGGCGGTTTCGCTCCCGCTCTTGCCGGAGCGTTCACCTCAAGTAACTATTTTCCGCTTCGGCTCTGCTGTCGAACCCTCTGTGGCTAGCACCCGGGTACTTGTCCACCTGGGTCTGAGCATCTGGCCAGTGGTCGTACACTCCTGGAACCCTCCCAACGAACACGGCGTAGCAGTCCTTCGCCATCTCTTATCTATGTACCTGCATCGTCAGTTGATGAATTCAAAGATAATATGCAACATAATGTACTTAAGAAAACAAAGAGGCATAATTAGCAAAATACAAGCAACCTATAGTAAACATAAATAACGAAGTCCCTCATACCCAAACTAATTAACTAGAGCGACCTACGCTAGTTCAGGAGGACGGTTTAATTACATCACAGAGTTTCGCCGTGCATAAATTCAAAGTTTTGCCATAGAAAGACAATAGTGACACATTGTCATCGACAATCAGTCCTCCATGTCGGCGGTCCAATCTTCATAGTCAGGGAGGAAGCACCCGAGCTTCTTGAAAGGCTTCAGGTCCAGGCGCTGAGCGAGTAGCAGTGCTCGGACATCATCCCGCATGATTGGCCCATGGTAGAACATCCCTGTTGGTTCGAGGACCTCCTTCATGATCACTTGGGCAAGTTCACACTGTACGTGATAAAACTTAGCTCGGATTCAATGATCCGGTGTCTTTCCTATGCTTGTGGCCCAGTTGACAATCTCAACATCGTTGGTAGTAGCTGACATGTGAAGGCGTTGATTATCCCTTCTGTACTCGATCAGGTGATGCATGAGGTAGAATCCATCAGCCTTACTGGTGTAAGGTTGCTGGATGCAGCAGAAGTCGATCTTATGGCCGAAAGCCAACCCGTTCTTCCTGTACTTTTTCACCTTGATATATCCACCAGACAGGCTAAAGGTTAACATGGCACTATCGAGAACACTCTTTATGTGCGTGTAATCCTTTTTCTTGATGTTCTTCGATGAGTCTAAGTACATAGCATGGGAGTATTCTAGGTACAGAACGATGAGGACGGCGCCCCCCCCCCCCTGAGCAAAAATAAGTACACACCTCAAATTAGCCTCCATGCTTGCAAAGGAATGATTTAAACTTACGAAAGGATATGCGCGGATGACTTACGTGGGATGATAAGGTAGGAGAATCGCTTCCTTGTCCTTATTAGCGATCATAAAGTCGCCGATGTACTTGCTCACATAGTCACGGTGCTCTTTGCAGACTGCCAAGAAGCTCTCATGCATATAGTACGGGTCCACGATGCAGATATATTTTATGTTCTCGAGCCTGATGAAGTAGTTGAGATACAACGCATACATGCGGATGAACTGGAAATCCAGCTTGGTCATGTGGAACATGTCGTAGATGTAGTCAAATCGCAGGATGAACTTATCCGCGGGCCATCTCTCGACGTACAACTTCCCGCCCGGCACCTGAGCCGCGTAAAGCGGGTATCCTGGGTTTTTCGAGATGAGAAGACTTTTCTCTTTGGCCAGCACATCTTCATGAAGTCTCCTTAGATCATTGTTCAGTATGTGCTCTAGCGCTTTCGGAGGTAGGATCGGGCAGCCGGCGACATGGAAATGCTCCACACCTTTGATAGGTATTCTGTCTACCTCCCTGGGCTTCAGAGGCGGCTGGCTGCTTGAAGCAGCTCTGGCGCCTTTAGGGCCTTTCTTGTCCGTTCTCCTCCTTTGCTTCTTGGCGGGTGGCGGTAGTGAGCCCATCATACCTTCCCTAACCACCACCCCCAGTGTCATCGGGCTAATCAGTGGACGGCCCTCGGGTTGTTGCTGGGTAGAGGCGGTATCTGGAGGCGTCTCCTGCGAGGATCACATGAAGTGAGACTTTTTGCATTCTGCCTTAGGACATTCCGGCTCCGGCAAATCAGGCAGCATCAAGTCATCATCTCCAAGCTCATAGCCTGAGTCATAGTCCCGATCCATCAATCCTCCATCGTCATAGGCGGTATTGATATAGTTGAGAGGGTCATCATCATCATCCTCCTCCATGAAATCATCAGCATTTGCTTCTTCGACGGGGGCGACGTCATCTGGCACTAATGGAGGCTCTCCCTCGCATTGTCCGCTATCACCCGCCACGATAGGTGCAGGTAATTTGGTAGGTGGGGTGTTGTTCATACCTTCTTGAGAAGCCGTCATTGGTGTGATACTGGACGCCTCAACACGAAGAAGAGTCTTCGGCCAAGGCAAGAACCAGCTCTTGCATGCGCCAATCCGTTTAGGGGTGTCCTCGTCATCGACTGGTAGCGGAGGAGGCAAATCCTCGAAGCCCGCTAAGACACTGGCCACGTTAACCTTGAAGACTCCATGGGGCATCTCTCGGTTGTGGAACATGCGGTCCTTCGGCTTCATGATTGTTGCCTTTCCCACGGCCACCTTCTGGCCGTTGATGTCGTACAGTAGGGTGCACGGGGTATCGTCGGCCTATGAAGACATGTCTGCGACGTCAAACATCCGAAAGGCAACTGAAACGAAAGACTATAGACATGCTAGTGAAAAGGGTATGACGCGTAATTACCGTGAGGGCGTCGAGCTTAGCCATAGACGAAGCCCCGCCGAGCATGCCAGAGACGGAGGTCGGGCTGCTATGAACAAGAGCGGGACCTTTTGCGGTTGCTTGAGCAGGTGCTGGTGGTGTGATGTTCACCGAATTGCTCCCGACGTAGTTGGGAAGGGGAAAGTCCGCTGGCCCTTTATCTGGATTGCTCTTCGACCAATCGATAATTGCCGGAATCAAGCTGGTAATAATTGAAGATTGGAAGTGAGCCGTGACGCCAGCCACCGCTTCACTGACCGCTGCATTGACTACCCCGAGCAACTCTTCTTTGGTCTCAGCTTTGGTCTTATTGACTGCAATCTCGACCTTCTCGTCGATGGTCTGTTGAGTAAGCAACCGTCTCTTCCATCTTTCCTCTGGCTACTCGTGGTAGCACGTCTTCCACGAGGCGCCATCTCCGATGCCGTGCACACGTCCATAGGAAGGCGGTTTGTCCTCCGGGACCTTTTTCAGTATGTTCAGGGCCCGGTTGAAAGGGGTGTCCCACTTGGGCCTCGCCGATGACTGTGACGAGTCATCGCTTTCGGCTGCCTTTTGGTGCTGCTCTTTCTGCAAAAGGAACGTGGATGGTTTACTAATGTGACAAAACTTGTAGTTGAATTGATTGGAAGCTAATATAATAAGGTGGTAATATAACAATTACCAGAAGTCTCATGAACTCCCTCGTGTTCGGGTCCGTGTAAAAGATCTTATTGACGCGGTCCCACTCGTACCGGGCCCTGATCCAGTCATGCTCCAGCGGGTCGGTGAACTCCGCCAAAGGGTCTGGGATTCCGTGACTTTCACGTTTGGTGTCCTCCTTGGCCCATACGTGCCTCTTCCCCTCGTAACCACGGCTTTCGAGGCGATGGGGAGGCATGTTCCTGGCCTGGAGCGCCTTCATTTTCTCCGACCTTTGCTTGACTTCTTATTTAGCACAAGTCTCCTTGAATGTTTCAAAGTCCTCTTCCTTTATTGACGGATTGTCAGCATGAATCTTGGACCATGGTTCATTCTTCGCAATTTCTTTTTTCACCCGAACTTTCCAGGAGGACAAGTCATTGGTGAACGTCGCCATCGCCTTGTTGTTTATCTTTGTCATGTCGTCGTTGTCCCACGGATCTTTGCTTTCATCCCGGCCGGGGAACATGAACCTATTGTGCAACTTCTTTAGGAGCATGTGCTCCATATGTGGTATCTTCTTCAACTTCTCACCATTGATGTTGGCGGTTTCCCTGAGGATGCATCCTAGTTGATTGCCCCAGCACGTGCGCGCTTCCTCCGGCGCCGTTGGCTCTAATTTCTTAGGGTGCATCTCCGTGACCACAATTTGTCTGATGCCGAGCTCGTTTGGTCTTCGTGTCCTCTTCTGCTTCGGTGCTTTACCAGCTACGACAGCATCGTTGCCGGTCTCGGGGGTGGTGTCGGTGCCGGTGCCGGTGTCGGCGTCGGTGTCGGGGTTGGTGCCACTGCCTCCACCCTACACCCGCAACTGGTGTTCGTCCAGGTAATCGAAATAATGATTTGCTGCCTCGACGGGGTCTTCTTCGAGGCGACCAGAACCCCCGGCTTCGGCGTGGCTAGACATGTTTCCTATATATTCAACAATTGTAAATAAAAGATATAATGAAGAGAAAAAAGGGGCCTATATTTGGTCAGAATGATGATTCATTCCCCTTCCGGCAAATCCCGGCCACTCCATATGTCCTAGTTCCTAGCACAAATCATAGAAATTTTCGGCATGACCTTTGCTAAAAAGTGGACATATGGAGCGCCTGAAATTTGCCGGAAAGGAAATGAATCAACATTCCAGCAAAACATAGGCCACTCGGATATTCTTTGACATTCAACCAACATTGCAAAATCATATAACATCAATGACATATATCATTTGCAAAATATATCATTCAGGCAAGTACATAGAGTGAAATGACCTCACTAAACATTGCAAAATAGTAACCAAAAACCTTTGCAAAATGACCTCACTAAACATTTGGTACTGTTTTTTATTTATAGCTATTATATATACCTACAAAAATTGCTAAATGCTCTCTCTCTCTCTCTGCTACTGCCCTAACCAACTAAATTGCCCTAAACTAATTTGCTATTGTTTTTTCCTAAATGATCTCTCTCTCTCTCTGCTACTGCCCTAAACAAAAATTTGCTACTGTTTTTTATTTATAGGTATTTTATATACCCTAAACTAATTTGCTACTGTTTGCTAAAAATGCCCTAGCTAAATGCTACTATTTTTTATAGCTAAATGCCCTAGCTAAAAATTTTGCCCTAGCTAAATTTGCTAAAAATGCCCTAGCTAAATGCCATAGCTTATTTTCCCTAGCTAACTACTCTCTGTTAACTCAAAATTTTACTAATTTTGTTTAAAGCAGCAACAACATCACCTAATTGTTGCGGTTAAAGAAATTTCTATAACTTTTGACATATGAACCCTAGAACCCTAGAAATTTTTTTTGCTAATAAATATTTTGTCCTAATAAAAACTCCTAAATTGAACCCTAAAATGGATTCCTACTGCCTACTTAATTGAACCCTAAATTGAAAACCTAGTTTCATTTCTAAAAAAATAAAACCTAATTGACAGAGAGAGGGGGAGGTGGGGGGGGGGGTCGGCCAGTACCTGAAGGGAGGCAGAAGGGGACGCTGGCTACCAGGGGTGAGGTCGACGGCGGCGGTGCAGACGAGGAGGCCAAAGCGGCGGCGGCGCGGACGAGGAGGAGGTCGGAGCGGCGGGCAGGGGCGACGGCGGCGCGTGACAGCAGAGAGGAGGGGGAGAGGTGGGAGAGTTGGGGGGAAATGGGACTTGGTAAAATTTTGAGCCCGCACGGTGGTTAACTCAAAATAGTAGTAGCGCTGGATTAGGATCCAGCGCTAATCCAGCGCTATAGCTAACTTAGCTATAGCGCTGGATCCTAATCCAGCGCTACTGCTAACTATTCCAATTTTTATTTTTTTAATTCTAAAATACAAATAGCAGTAGCGCTGTATTAGGGTCCAGCGCTATATCTAACTTAGCTATAGCGCTGGTTCCCAATCCAGCGCTACCGCTATTTTTCTTTTCTTTTTATTATTTTCATTTTCTAGTTTTTAGTTTTCTTTTCTTTTTATTATTTTCCTTTTCTTTTCTGTTTACTTTCCTTTTTATTTTGTATTGCTTTCTCCCTTTTTCTTTTGTTTTTTTTTGTTTTTCTCCCGACGACGACGTCTCCCTCCCACACTGCGCGAATATCACCGGAACCATGCATGTGGTGGTAATTGAAGGGGATACGATGTATACATCATTTGACCGATAACGGTTACTTAAGTGTGTACACAAAATAGATACATATATATAAATGATGGTTTCTCAGCTGCGTCGACGATGTTTCACATTGAGCTTCTTCCCTTTCTTGTTCGTTGTCGAATAATTGAGCCCCTCCTTGTGACTTTTCCGGCACCATGGAGTACGATCTTTCTTAGGTAATGTAGTATTGATTCTTCTTTTCACGTATGATTCATCGTCATCGTCATCGTCCCTCATCGGGTTGCCGTATTGGTCGTAGTCTTCCTCGTTGGCGACTCCATCCATTCCGACGATGCTCCTTTTGCCTCTCCTCACGACAACACGGCTGGTATTGTTCGGGTCGGTTATGAAGAAGCATTGTGTCACGTGCTTAGCGTGTACCCATGGCTCAGTTTTGGCGATGACGTTAATGTTCACGGTAGCGCTCTTCACGTCGGGTATAGACATGGTAGTGAAATACTTGTTTTCTCTTACGACGTCCTTAGCCCATCTGACACGAAACATCGTCGCATCGTGCATTCCAGCGTAGTCAAGCTCCCAGATCTCTTCGGCCCTTCCGTAGAATCTTTCAGTTGTGCCGTTGGCGTTGGTCACACATTCAATCATCACCCCTAAGTTCTAGTAATCACTGTCCATGTCTTTGGCCTCCGTGTAGAATGTGTACCCGTTGATATCGTATGCCTGATAGGTCGCGAGTTTGGGCACGGGGCCATGTGCTAAGGCGTGTATGAGCAATCTGTCCGAACTGCCCTCTTCCGGGGGATTAGCAAGAACTTGCTCTTTGAACCAACGCAAGAAAGTGGCGTTGTGCTCTACAGTAACTTTGTCGTCTGTCTTGAGCATCCCCTTATCACGGTACTTCTTTGCGATGGTTTCTTTGTGCCGTGTCACATAATCATCTACCACATCTAGGTGTTGTAGCACTACTAAGTTAGCCCTGTCAAAGTCGTTTCGTCGATCCGAGTAGTCCACGTGCAATTCCCTCCAGTCGTTGTTGTGACCTTCTCCTCCGAGCCTCCCATCATGCTTCTTGACGGGAAAACCAACAACATGGTCTCCGAAGCCTATATAATTCTCGCAAAAGGAGATGCACTCATGCGTCAGATACCCCTGGACGATGCTCCCATCGGGACGGGACATGTTACGAACGAATCCTTTGATGACCCCATTCATCCTCTCGAACGACATCATGCTGTGAAGGAATGTCGGCCCAAGGTCGATGATGTCGTCCACGATGTGGACACACAGATGCACCATGACGTCAAAGAACGCGGGCGGGAAGTACATCTCAAGCTCACATAGTATGACAACGATCTCTTCCTGTAGCCTTCGGAGCTGCTTCACACTGATGGACTTTCGAGAGATAACGTCGAAGAAGTTGCAGAGACTAGTAAGCATGTCACAGACATGCTTGTCCATTATCCCTCTAATGGCAACCGGGAGTATCTGCGTCATCATCACGTGACAGTCATGAGACTTCATCCCGCTGAAACTTTTCTTCTTGGTGTCTAGAAATCTGCTTATCTTCCCACAGTAACCGGAACTGACTTTGATTCCCGTAAGGCACTTGATGAATTGATCGATCTCCTTCACACTTAAGGTGAAGCAAGAAGGGGGACAATAATTCTCCTCCTTCTTGTTGACTTTTCTGCCCCTTTCCCCCTCCTCCGTCTCTGTCTCCGTCTCCTCCGTTGACTTTTACGGGGCGGCATGTGGAGATCTTTCCTGATCTTCAAATCTTCCAAGTCTTTCCTTGCCTTCGGCCCATCCTTGGTCTTCTCCGGCATGTTCATCAGTGTGCCAAGCAAGCTCTCGAGGACATTCTTTGTGATATGCATTTGATCAAGGCAATGAGGCGTGTCGTGATTGGGCCAGTACTCCAAGTCCCAGAAAACATACCTCGTTTTCCATACCTCCAGCAGCGGCTCCGGCGCCTTTTTCATCTTTCCCGGCGCGGGGCACTGTTCCCAGTTTTTCAACAGCTCGTTGATTTCGGTGCCGCTCCTCTTACGTGGAGGTCCTCGATGCTTAGCCAACCCAATGAATAGATCTCCACGCTTTCTCCACGGGTCATCCTTCTCGAGCCATCTAAGATGCCTCATGTACACGATTTTCCCAGACCCGCCATCTTTTGTTGATGTAAGCTGCTGAGATGTTGTATCATCCATGCACCTTGTGCATCCGCAGTATCCGTGGCACACCTGGCCTGAGGTGTACCCATAACCGAGATAGCCGTGCACCGTTGTCATCAGCGCAGCTCTCATATAGAAATACTCTCCTTTGCTGGCGTCCCATGTCCATGCCGGTGTTTTCCATAACGTGTCTAGCTCCTCTTTCAGAAGCCCCATATACAGGTTAATATTATTTCCCGGTTGTTTCAGCCCTTGAATCAGCATGCTCATGTGTATGTACTTTGTCTTCATGCACTTCCATGGGGGGGAGGTTGTACATCCATACAAAGACGGGCCATGTGGTGTGGTTGGTGTCCTGGTTTCCAAACGGATTCATGCCATCGGTACTCGCACCAAGCACGATGTTCCTTGGATCTTCTGCAGCAAATCCATATACGGCGTTGAATGTTCTCCACTGGCTAGCATCTGCGAGGTGTCTCAGCTTCGGATCATCTCCATCATCGGGCTTCTTCCTCTCCGCGTGCCAGCGCATGAGCTTTGCTTCCTTAGGATCTACGAAATACCGCTGCAGACGGGGAGTGATCGAAAAGTACCATACAACTTTCTGAGGAGCTTTCTTTCCTACCTTCTTGTATCGAGAAGCATTGCACACTGGACAGCTAGTTTTTTCCGCGTGCTCCCCCCCGATAAATGATGCAATCATTGATGCATGCGTGGTATCTAATGTGCGGAAAATCAAAAGGGCAAACAATTTTCTTGGCCTCCTCGACACTAGTAGGACACAGGTTCCCCGCGGGAAGAACTTTATTATGTAGATACTTCAAATGCTCATCGAGGCTTTTGTCTGTCCATTTGTTTTTGGCCTTCATCTTTAGAAGTTCGAGCGTGAAACTCAAGCGGGTCACCTCGGGATCGCAACCGACAATGGAGTCTTCGAGTCTACTTCAAGTTGCGCCAGCTTGGCCTCCTCTCTAGAAGTAGCTCTCTCGCTAGTCGTACTCTTGCGAAGGAGGTCTCGAACATGAGAGTCCTGCACGACTGCACTTAGTAGCATCGAAGACTGCGGCGTGACCGCCACCTCTTCTCCGCCATGTCCGGACTCTTCTTCGCCGTGTCCGGAATCTTCTCCGCTGCCGCCATGTCCGGACTCTTCCCCGCCGCCATGTCCGGCGCCATCGTCTTCATGTCGATCGATCATCTCTTCGTCTAGCCCCATGTTGTTATTCCCTGCCATGTGGACGTCCTCATCATCATCTTCACTTATCCACCGAGTATAGCCATCCATGAAACCATTCATCAGCAGGTGTGCCTTCAAACTGCCACGATCAAAAGGGTCCAAAAGGACTCCTTCTTTGCATCTTGTACACGGACATCTAATCCTAGTCCGATTATTTGCATACATGTCCATCACCGCGGATTGCAAGTATTGCTCCACCTTCTATCCACTCACCTTCATGACCGACTGCACGGTATAACAAGCAAAAGGGTTATAAACAAAATGCATGCATGCATCAAAGTCATATAAAAATTTGGCATGACCTTGCCTAAAAATAGGACATATCGAGTTTGCTCAAAATTCACCAAAACGGAAATAAATCGACATTTCGGCAAAACATAAGCAATTCGGGGGCATGTCACTCGCACAAATCTCTCCATATCTCAAACACACATATTCCCATTCTTGAAATGCACAACTTTTTACTCACCTATCTCCCGAGAGAGACCGAGCATGGTTAGATGAGGCCTTTCGCTACCTATAGGGATCGAAAGTGTGGATGGCTAAATAGCTAGCTAGATCTAGTTGTTGGGTAGGAGAGATGACTCTAGCTAACTAATGGAGAGGGAGAGAGATGAGCTAGCTAGATCTATATCTATGGAATGGAGGGAGAGCCAAATAAATGAGGTAGCTAGATAGAGATGAGAAGGCCATTTATGGAGGAGAATTATGGTGGAGGGGGCATTAATGGGAGAGAAAGAGAGGTAGGAGGAGAGAGAAGAAGGGCAACAATGATGGAGAACTAACTTAGAGAGGGGAGAGGGGAAAGGAGGGGGGGAGAGAGGGCAGGCAAGGGGGGAGGAGGGGGTGGGAGGAGGGGGAAGGGGGGGGGGGGGCGGGTGAAAAGGTGTCACCAGCCGCAACTAGCAGTAGCGCTGTTTCCTAGAAAGTGCTGCTGCTATGGTACTTAGTAGTAGCGCTTTCCAGGAAAAGCGCTACTATTAAGTGGGGCCCATTAGCAGTAGCGGTGCTGTGAAATAAAGCGCTACTGCTACTGCTATTAGTAGTAGCGCTGTATTCTGGACAGCGCTGCTACTACAGCTAGCGTTGGTGGGCTCGTTGGGTCCCACTTAGTAGTAGCGCTTTTTCCTTTTCCGGCGCTACTGCTAAAGAGTTACTTGTAGCGCTGCCCCAGAACAGCGCTACTGCTAATTAGCAGCAGCGCTTGCTATTTTCCAGCGCTACTACTGATGTCCTACCTATAAGCATTTCCCTAGTAGTGCTTCTTGGGGAGCATTGTGCCTCCACACCGCTCCAACGAAGACGTACTTCCTCTCAAAGGGAAGGAACTTCGGTAACACATCCTCGTCTTCAACGTCTCCACTTGTGGTTATCTCTTACCTTTATTTTGTGCAAGCTTTACTTGTGTTGTATCGTTGCTTGCTTGTGTTGCTTGTGTTGCTAGCATCATATAGGTTGCTCACCTAGTTGCATATCTAGACAACCTATTTGTTGCTAACCCTAATTTGTTAAGAAAAGTTAAAAATTGGTAGTTGCCTATTCACCCCCCTCTAGTCAACCATATCAATCATTTCAATTGGTATAAGAGCCTCGTCTCTTTATTAAGGGTTTCACCACCCGAAGAGTATGGTTGACACCGAGGAGGAAGTGCCCGAGGCCGTGGAGTTGACTTCGATCACACGAGACGACTTAAATGAAGCTATGGCTGCACTTAAGACATCTATGATGACCGAAGTCAAGTCCATGCTTAAAGAATTACTTGAGGGGTTGAAATCTACTCCCGATCCATTGCTTGTAGTTAATCCCACCGCATCGGAGTCGGAGGCCAATTTCGGCAAGGAAGCGACTAAAGGTACTCAAACTTCTCCCCCTCATAACAAGAATGGGACGGGAACCTTTGCCTCGGTTCCCCCTCCCCAGGTCTATGGAGGACCGGTCCCTACACCGCATATTAATCACCTTGGTCCTCCTCCTAAACTTGTGAAGGGTGATTTTGCTAATTGGGTTTTTCATATCAAGTCTCATTTGAATCACAGCTCAACGAATCTTTCGAGAATCATTGAGCAAGGCTTCTACCCGCATGATCCAAACAATTTCACTCCAAGAGAAGAAGCGGACAATCAATACAATCACTCTGCATTGTTCATCCTCCAAGTCGCGGTGCCTCCCAAAGATCTATCTCACTTGTGTCCCTTCACCCGTGCAAAGGATTGTTGGGAGCACATCATATCTTTGTACAAGGGGAGCTCAAGCATACAACGGTCCAACTTTGAGGTGGTCCTTGATGAGGCCGATGTGTTTGTGATGATTAAAGATGAGGATCCACGATCTCTACTGGAGGTTGACAACACTTGCAGTCACTCTCCAAGATCATGGGAGCAAGGATACAAATGACAATTCAATCAAGCGCAAGTTTCTCAAGGCCATCATGCCATTCAACAAGGCCATGTCCTCCATGATTCGTCAAAGGCCGGACTTCCACACCTTGTCTTCAAGCAAAGTGTTGGATGAATTTATTGCCATGAACATCATGAACAAGACCGCGGACAATGCCCTAGCTCGGGTCTAGTCAAAGAAGGCCTCTCCCAACCTTGCTTTGAAGGCCAAGGCCATTCCGAAAGAAGAAGAGGAGGAAGAAGAAGAGAGTTGTCCCGAAGATACCAAATATGCTTACCACGAGCACATGGCTCTTGCGTCAAGGCAATTTTGGGGCAACAAGAGAAACTCAAGGCCCAACTTCTCCAAGAACCACTCAAGTGGCCCAAAGAACAAGCAACGTGTGAGGACTTGCTACAACTACGGCAATGTGAGTCACTTTGTGGTGGATTGTCACTATGAGAAGAGGGAGGACAACGGTGGCAAGCTCATTCGCAAAGACAAAGCCAAGTCCTTCCCAAACAAGAACAAAATCACCAAGAAGATACCTCAAAAGGGCTTGGTGGCACAAGAAGAGTACATCTTCGATGATGATGATGAAGAAACAAGCGGTGAAGGAATGGCAACAGCAACCGTGGCCATTGCCACCTCTTCCCCAACCAAGGTGTCCCTCTTCGGTGCCCCCAACGAGAACCTCATCGCCAAGTGCCTTATGGCCAAAGGTATCAACAAGGTAACCCCCAACATCAAAACCACCATCACTACTACTCCCTCCTTGTTAAATTGTGTAGATGATAGTGAGGTGGTGAAAGTTGATGAGAATGAGTTTGACAAATTCTTGAGCAAACTCAAGGGTGAAACCAAGAAGCACTTTGTTGCTCTCTTCGAACAACTTGGTGAGGCCAATGATATAATTGAGTCTCATGAGGACACCATCTCCAAGTCGGAGTGGCATAGTCGTGATTATGCCGATGAGATTGCGGATCTTTCCGTTGCTCTTGTGGAAGAGCGAGGACTTCGTTTGACTCTTGAGGAGTCACACAACGTTATTCTTGCTAAATTGCAAAAATATCTTGATCATGCTAATGTTCTTTCTCGTGTGCTTAAATCTGAGAAAGTTGCACTTGGGATTGACCATGAGAAACTCAAAGAGGAGTTTGATATACTCGACAAGGCTCACAAGGTCTTGAAGGGTGTTCACACTTCCCTCAAGGAGTCTCATGATCAACTTCAAGTGAAGCTAACCAAGGAGATAGCAACATGTCCTCCTTTCATTGTAATTAATAATGCAAATGCTACTAATCCTTGTTGTGAGCATGTGCCCTTGTGGAGGAGAATGCCAAGTTGAAAGATCAACTAGAGAGAGAGGCCTTGTGACTTGTATACAAGGTGAGAAGAATCTCAATGACCTTTTGAGCAATCAAAAGGAAGTTGTGGCAAAGGAAGGGCTTGGGTTTGTACCCAAGTCAAAGAAGAAGAAGAAGAAGAACAATACCAAGCAACCTATCCCAATCAAAGAAGTCTTCGTAAAAGCGGGAGAGGGTGCTCATGAGAAGAAGAAGAACATGGGTATGAGTGGTAATGCCAAGAAGGGCAAGGCCACCCCATCTAACCAATCTAGCGACTTTAATCCTTCATATGTTCTATGTTGTGCTAGTGATGGCCATGTTGAAAGGATCGAGATGGACCTAGAGGGGGGGGGGGTGAATAGGTTCAACTACAAATTTTAATTGTTACTTAGCAATTTTAGGCAATAATGCGGAATATGAAAGTGAGCCTAACAATTGCAAGTATGATGCTAAGAGCTAAGCAAGATAAACAAGTGGCACAAATATATGAGTAAGCAAGCACAATATGATATATGTAAGTGCTAAGAGACAAGTAACCACAAGAAGGGAGTTAGGGTTAGGGATAACCGCAACTCCGAGAGACAAGGATGTATGCCGATGTTCACTTCCTTGGAGGGAAGCTACGTCACCGTTTAGAGAGGTGGATGTTACCACGAAGGCACACCAACGCCACGAAGGCTCACCCTATTATCTCTTTGAGACAACACCACGAAGGCGTTTCTCAACCACTAGTGGTAGACCTTGGGGTGGTCTCCAAACCCTCACACACTTTTCTAGGGGTAATCACAATGGTCGATTCCTCTCCGAAAGACTCCTACCGCCTAGGAGTCTCCAACCTCCAAGAGTAACAAGAACGATGGGGAAAAGCTCAAGACTTGCTCAAATCACAAATTCCTTCGGTGCAAAGAAGGGGAAGGAGTGGATCTATCACTTGATCGGACAACTTCTCTCAAATGCTCTCAAATCCCTTGGGGATCTAAGATTTGGTGTGGAGGATTGAGAGAGAGAGAGAGTGAAATGTGTTCTAGGGTTTGTTCAAAGTGAATGGTCAACCCTCTCCCGTGGGGGGAGAAGGGATATATATAGTGCGAGCACAAATATGGCCGTTGTAGTGTAAGTGAATGGGCAGGCCGGACATCCGGGCTAGGGGCTGGACATCCGGCCTGGCAAGGCACGAAGAACAAAGCAGAAACAGAACAGAAAGTAGAGGGGGGGGGGGGGGCGGACATCAGGGGGCCAAGCCCGGACATCCGGCATATCAGGAAGGCCCGGACATCCGGCAGATGGCCGGACATCCGGTGCGATCACTATAAGGTTACAGAACCTCAGCTGTTCCACGGGTAGTAGAGGACGGACATCCGGGATAGGGCCCGGACATCCGGCGTATCAGGAAGGCCCGGACATCCGGGGAAAACCCGGACATCCGGCGTGGAACCAGAAACCTACTGGACATGAAGAGGGTTAAGGCCGGACATCCGGGGCACGAGCCGGATATCCGGGGAGCAGCCCGGACATCCGGCATGAAGCCCGGACATCCGGCACTCCCAGGGGCAGAATAAGCCAGAGAGTAGTGATAGATCAAATGAGCTATGGGAAGGAGATATTTTGGCAAGAGCAAGTCTTTTACTAACCCTATCGATCCCCTCTTAATAGTGCGGGATCCTATACTCAAGGAAACAAAATATGAAATCATTTTAATACTTCATCCTTGAGTGAAACCACTTCGTATGCTCTTGATCCACACACTTTGATGAACCGGGGACCAACACCTGAGATTTACTTGACAACCATTGTTAGTCCCCTACATGTATATTGTCATCAACAACAAAACATGATGTAAAGGCATGATTGCACTTTCAATCTCCCCCTTTTTGTTTGTTGATGACAATCATACATGTAGTATCATAGCATTGACAATCAAAAGAGCAAAAGTACAAAATATGTTTATGTTTCTATTTACTTTTAGCTCCCCCTCATTGTGTGCATGAAAATATGTTTATGTTTCTATTTACTTTTAGCTCCCCCTCATTGTGTGCATGAGATGAATATGTTAGGATGTACAACACAAACTTCGTATGGTTGCATATGTAGGTCAAAGAGATATAAATGTGAGAGACATGCACATATGAAACCATCATAACACATAGACTAAAAACATTTCACAGCCACAAGATAACAACATAGTCTTAAACGATCAAATACCATAGGTAGCAACATAGCAACATAATATCATAGTCTCACAATAACAAGTGACCATACTAAGATACTACTTCTCCCCCTTTGACAGCAACAAGTAAAAAAGGGGCGAAGAACTAAACGGACTCTGTCACTCCTGGCAGATGTCATCAGCATCATCAAAGAACTCGGGGTACTCGACACGAGAAGGGAATCCGAAAGTGGAAGAGGACAGAGCTGCGGGATTTGGATCGTCATCACTCACAGGACTCCCACGATCACGAAGGCGTTGCTTGAGCTGATTCTTGGAGATGATGAGGCACTTCTGAACATCATGATTCTGCTGACAGCTGAAAGTAATTGCCTTCATGATAGCAGACTGAGCCTTGCCCAAGAACGAGGCAAAATGGCCACGAGGAGCAGTCGAGGAAGATGGAGCAGAGGAACCAGTGGGCTGAGTCCCACTAGTAGACCTCCTAGGCTGAGTAGGAGCAGCAGGCTGAGCATTATTCAGCACGCGCATATGAGGAGGAGGCGTCCAAATGGAGTGCACAGCAGTCTTAACCACCTCAAAGGGAGCAGTGTGATCAATCAGAGCCTGAATAAATGGAGCATGAGGGAACTGATGCGACTGAATGAAGCTGCAAAGACGGATCTCATGCCAAATGAAATTGGCTATGTCCAGAGGCATAGTGGGTTCATCATGCATATCAACCATCAAGTCAATACAGTAGTTGCGAGCCCTTGAGCGATCTCCCTTCTTAGGATAGAAGGTGCGAAGCACACACTGATAGAGGATGTAGTAAGGAGCACGGAAGATGGATACCTCATTGGGTGGATATCGACGTTCCTCTTTAGTGAGCTGAGAGGTAGGCTTCACAAGAGGCAAGCAAGCACCAATCCCTTTGGGCTTATACTCTGGATCCATACTGTGGATGCAATGTCCAACTCCAGAGAGGCCCAAAGTCTGAACAAACCGGTCATAGGTGATACTCAGTGTAGTGTCATCGGTCATCCATGTGAGAGTGTTGTCCGGACCAAAGAAACAGGTGGCATAGAACTGAAGAATGGCAGCTTCATTCCAATCACAGCTGAAGGTCATTGCAGGACCTAGAGTCATATCATCAATGATCCTGACTGGGTTGTTAGGGAACATGGCAGGATGATCACGCAGGAATTTGAGATCCAAGTATTTGTGAGGAGCAAGTCCTCACCCATGGACGAAACTGGAATAGAGATCCTGCTGCATACGAGTACGGAACCGAGGATCCTCTGCATCAGCCACCATCTCATATTGATTGACATCCCGACGGAACACAAGATATTGACCCGCCCCCACAGTTGTGAAGTCGTGAGTGGGGCGATCCCCGCTGTCAGGAAGCTCCATGGAGATGCGACGACCATGGACAACGGGCATTGCAGTACCACAGACTTGAGGCACCGGTGCCCGCCTAGTGCCAGGCTTGGACTGGCCAACAGAGTGTCTTGGAGCAAAGTCATCCTCTTCCTCCCCAACATAGTCCTCATCATCAGGATCTGAGGCCGACGGACTTGTGGATGGTGCCCGCTTCTTCTTCTTGGTGGTGGTCTTCTTCTTCTTAGGCCGAGCATGTTCATCGGAGTCAGTTGAGCCTTGCCAGCGAGCGACCCGAGAAGAAGGCTCGGGGCGCTCGGGGCCGCAGTTCTTGGTACGCGCCATGAAGAACTCCGGCGGTGAATCCCACAATACACCGGCCCCTCCCGAGAGATTCACACCACAACCCAAGAAATGGATTGGATAGAACCGTAGATCGGGAGGAGGAGAATCCGTGGGCAGGAGATCGGGGCCGGAGGTCGGAGGAGAGGGCCGGGGCAGCACCGGAGCACAGCCCGGCGGCAGCGGCGGCTGTGTGGCTGGATGGGGAGAGGAAACGGGAGTGAATGAGGAACTGCCCCCAAATCCCGAACCCCTCCCCTGTTATGTGTGGCTGCGGGCGATGGGCCGGACATCCGGGGTCCTGGCCTGGATATCTGGCGTGCGGGGGTCAGAGAGCAAAAGGTTCAGGGCCCGGATGTCCGGCTAGGGCCCGGATGTCCGGCCACTGGTAGCGCGATGGCAGTTTGAGAAATAGAAGAATTTGCCCCAGGGCCCGGATGTCCGGCTGAGGAGCCGGATGTCCGGCAACTGGACAGAAAAACAGGGCAGGGGAAAGATTTGTAAGGGGCCAACAAATATAATTTGATATAGACTCCGCCAAGGAGTGTTTAGAGATTTATAGGGGTGAAAACCTGAGTAATCTAAGGCCATACTAAGATGTACTAACGACCCAACAATATTAAGTAAAGAAAGGTCCATATAAGCAATTCACAAGCGGTGACCGAAGTCACCATGTTTGAGCATATGGAACATAGTGCCACAAAGATGTAGACTTTGGGTACATAGTCACGACTCCATCATGTTAAAGCACCATAGTTCGAGAACCATGATAACTTTGAGAGTGTTTGTTCTATTTATGCATTATGTAGGGTGAGAACACTCATGAATTGAATGTCTCCCCCTAAATATATGCCTACATCAAGACAAGACATTAAGTTCATGCATGAATGGGTACTAGATTTCACATAATATTGTCAAGCTCCAAGATACCAAGTTCACGCCTAAGTTGACAAAACCTTGCTTCATCCAATGGCTTCGTGAAAATATCTGCAAGTTGCATATCTGTGCCAACATGAGCAATGTCAATATCACCCTTCTCCACATGATCTCTCAAGAAGTGATACCTAATGTCAATGTGCTTGGTGCGGGTATGATCTTTGGGGTTCTCAGCAATATTGATGGTACTTTCATTATCACATAGAAGAGGCACATGTCTATAGGTGATACCGTAATCCTTCAAAGTTTGCCTCATCCATAATAATTGAGTTGCACAACTGGCGGTCGCAATGTATTCAGCTTCTGCGGTGGAGAGGGCAACACAATTTTGTTTCTTCAAAGACCAACTTACCAAGGAGCGTCCAAGAAATTGACATGCGCCGGAGGTGGACTTACGATCCACTTTATCTCCAGCCCAATCCGCATCCGTGTACCCAATGAGATCAAACTTAGCATCCTTGGGGTACCATAGACCCAACTTTGGGGTGTGAACAAGGTATCTAAGAATATGCTTAACCGCCTTATGATGACTTTCCCTAGGGAAAGCTTGAAATCTAGCACACATGCATACACTAAACATGATGTCTGGTCTAGATGCACAAAGATAAAGCAATGAACCAATCATAGAGCGGTAAATAGATGGGTCGAAAGGAATACCATTTGTGTCTTCAGTGAGTACAATTTTGGTTGGCATGGGTGTCTTACATGGAATAGCATCAGACATGCCAAACTTCTCTAGGATATCCTTGAGGTATTTTGCTTGAGACAAGAAAATTCCTTCTTGAAATTGTTGAATTTGAAATCCGAGGAAGAACTTCAAATCCGTATTGAGTGACATTTCAAAATTCTTGGTCATTGAAGCCGCAAACTTCTTGCACAAATGAATGTTAGGAGAACCAAAAATGATATCATCTACATAGATTTGGCATAAGATCAAATCACCCTTGTCCCTCTTAGTAAAAAGAGTGGGATCGATCACCCCTCTCACAAAACCATCATCGAGTAAAAACTTCTTAAGATGATCATACCAAGCACGAGGTGCTTGTTTGAGGCCATACAAAGCCTTATGAAGTTTATACACATAGTCTTTGTGATCGGGATCAACGAACCCAGGTGGTTGTGATACATATACTTCTTCTTGTAGAGGACCGTTAAGGAAAGCACTCTTCACATCCATTTGATGTAATGTAAAACCATTAAAAGCAGCATAAGCAAGTAAGATGCGAATAGATTCAAGACGGGCAACGGGGGCAAAGGTCTCACCAAAGTCCAAACCTTCAACTTGTGAGTACCCTTGTGCCACTAACCTTGCCTTGTTATGGATGATTACACCATTCTCGTCTTGCTTGTTCTTGAAAATCCATTTTGTTCCAATGACGTTGTGCTCGGTAGTTGGCCTCTTGACTAATGACCACACTTGGTTGCGTTCAAAACTGTTCAACTCTTCTTTCATAGCAACGAGCCAATCGTTGTCCATCAATGCATCTTGTACCTTGAGAGGCTCAACACTAGACACAAACGAGAAGTGAGCACAAAAGTTTGTCAAATGTTTACGAGTGACTCTACCTTCCGATATGCCGGTGAGAATTTTGTCAACATCAACACGACCGGCCACTCGAGGCATGATGGAAGTGAGAGTTTCATGAGGTTCAACTTCATGTCCATCATCCACGTCCTCAACATATGGATCATTAATGTGTGGTGGAAAATCTTCTTCTTCATCTTGCATTTGTTGAGGCTCATTGTCAATGATTGCACTTTCTTGTTCTTGCCCTTGAGGATGATCTTGTTCTTGATGATTATCATGAAGAGGAACTTGATCATCATCTTGTACTTGGTCTATGGGCATTGGTTGAGCAATAGGAGCTTGTGGTGGTGAGGGTGTTGAAGTAGTTTGATGATGTGTGAAGCTTCCATCTTCTTCTTCATCATCATGAGGTTCTTGTTCCATTGGAAGAAACGCACCAACACCCATGGTCAAGATATCTTGAGAAGAATCTTCTTCACCTACATCACTTAGATCAACTTGCTCCCCATGGGAGCCATTAAATTCATCAAACACCACGTCACAAGTTTCTACAACACATCCATTGGATTTGTTGTAGACTCTATAGGCGTGAGAGTTTGATCCATAGCCAACAAATATGCCCTCAATGGTTTTGGATTGAAATTTTCCTAACCGTTCTCTTTTGTTGAGGATGAAACATTTGCACCCAAATACACGAAAGTACTTGACATTCGGCTTGTTCCCAGTTAGGAGCTCATATGGAGTCTTTTCCAATATAGTGCGGAGGAAGAGCCGGTTTGATGCATGGCATGCGGTGTTGACGGCCTCGGCCCAAAAACTATGTGGCGACTTGTATTCATCCAACATGGACCTTGCCATCTCCACAAGTGTGCGGTTCTTCCTTTCTGCTACACCATTTTGTTGGGGAGTGTATGGAGCTGAATATTGATGCTCAATCCCTTCATCACTAAGAAACTCTTCCAAGGTGTAGTTCTTGAACTCAGAGCCATTATCACTTCTTATTGCCAAGATTTCTTTGTCAAACTTGCGTTGTGCTTGCTTGGCAAAATCAATGAAGGTGATCTTCGTACCGTCCTTGGATTTGAGGAAGAAGACCCATGTATATCTTGTGTAATCATCAACAATGACAAGCCCATACTTTTCCCACCAAGACTATCCCATGAAGGAGGCCCAAAAAGATCCACATGAAGGAGCTCCAAAGGCCTTGAAGTAGACACAATATTCTTGGGTGGGTGCTTTGATTGATGTTGCTTCCCGGCTATGCATGCACTACACACACGATCTTTCTCAAAAGAGACATTGGTTAGTCCAAGGATGTGATTGCCCTTTAAGAGATCTTGAAGATTTCTCATGCCGACATGGGCTAGCCGGCGATGCCATAGCCACCCCTTGTTGGCCTTGGCCATTAGACAAGTTGCATGGAATGTGCTCTCTTTCGAGAAATCAACCGTGTAAAGGTTGCCATCCAACTCTCCAACAAAGGCCACTTCGAGAGTATCTCTCTTAAAGACTTTCACATCCGTTAGTCCAAAGAGTGTATCATAACCAACAGAAGCCAATTGGCGAACAGAAAGCAAATGGTATTTAAGGGATTGGACAAGCATGACATTTGCAAGAGACATGTCATTTGTGATAGCCACCTTGCCCAACCTGAGTACCTGTCCTTTTGATCCTCCACCAAACATAATGCTCATAAATGGTTGAATAGCTTCCATGAAATCGTAGAGCAATTTGCTATCTCCGGTCATATGATTGGTACATCCACTATCAATCACCCATTTTACTCCACCGGAGAAGGCAACCTACACACAAGTATTACTTGGTTAGAGGCACCCATTTTGCAATGGGACCTCTCAAGTTAGTCACAAGGGTCTTAGGGACCCAAATAGCATAAAATCAAAATGCATTTCGAGGACCAACAAACTTTGCATAAACTTCTCCATCCTTAGTCTTACGAAGTACATAGGATGGAGGCATGAACTCTTTTGGCTTGTTGAGAGTGGGCATGCCCCTTGTGGCCTTCCCACTAACAACCTTACCTTTCTCCTTGTGCCCTTCTCATACAAAAGTTTCTTTTAGAGGGGTGGTGCACTTTTGAGAGGACGTCTTCTTCTTGCTTGTGCTTGGGTCAAACCCGAGTCCCTCTTTGGCAAACACCTCATTGTGTTGGCTCAATACCTCATTAAGGTTCTTTTGCCCTTGAGCACATGTCATGAGGCCTTTCTCGATTTGAGCCTTGAGAAAGCGATTCTCCTCAAGAATAGATGCTAGATCACTACTAGAGTTAGTAGTACAAGCATCAACATTGATAATAGGAGAAGAGTAAGCCTTGGCTAGAGTTTCAAGATAAGTAAGCTTGAGCGTCTCAAAACTCTTTGTAAGAAGGGTGAGCTCTTCTTCCTTAGTCTTGAGGGACACGGATAGGAGCTCACAATCCTTAGAGAGAGAAGCATTAGACTTCACAAGCTTACTTTTAGCATTCATCAACTCTTCGCAAGAGTCAATAGCCTTTTTCAAGGAGGCAAGATCTTTAGTATGAACATCAATGTTTGCACCAATTTTCAAGCATAGTTCATCATTTCGTGCTTCCTCATATTGGACTTTCCGCTCAAGGATTTCATATTTTTCCTTTTCCTCGGTGACGAGGGTTTCGAGTTCCTTAATGGTGATGGTGTGCTTACTCACCATCACCATAAGCATACGAAACATAGTGAGCTTCTTTCCTTTGAGGGAGCACATGAGCTTATTTAGTTTAGCAAGCATAGGATCATCTATATCATCATCCTCATAACTATCCTCCGCATCAAGATACTCATCACTAGGAGTAGGAGGAGTGAAAAGAGGAGGGTTTGATCGTGGGGTTACCTTGACCTTGTCAGGAGAGCTTTGGTTCTCTCCATCTTCTACCACGGCCTTTGCCATTAGGCACTTGTGAGCGTTGCCCTTGTAGTCCTTCATATAGTTGTAGGTGACAACATCACCACTCTTGTTGACTAGCCTCAATGTGTTTTGAGAATCTTGAGCAACTCCGGCAACACTGTCGGTGTCAAAACCGACAGACCTCGGGGTAGGGGGTCCCGAGCTGTGGATCTAGGATCGATGGTAACAGAGACGATGAACACGATGTTTTACCCAGGTTCGGGCCCTCTCTATGGAGGTAAAACCCTACGTCCTGCTCTTGTTTATATTGATGGAATATCAAGTACAGAGTTGATCTACCTCGAGATCATATGTTGTGGTCTAAACCCTAGAGGTATGATGATTGATGTCATAATGATCTAGCCTCTCTATCGACTAGCCCGGCCTCGGCTTATATAATGTACCAGAGGCCTAGGATAACAAGAGTTCTAGTTGAATACGTCGGTGGAGAGGAGTCCTTGTCTTGATCACCAAGTCTTGTGGAATCTTCCTCGTGTATACTTTGGCTGTCCGAACTGGCCCATGAGTAAACGGCCCTGGGGGTCCTCGGCCCAATCCAACTAATCGGGAGACGATGTGGTGAGTACCCCCTAGTCTAGGACACCGTCAGTAGCCCCCTGAACCGGTCTTCAAGTTGGGGACGCTCCTCGATTCTTCCGAACTGTTATTCATATTCGGTCGTCGGTCTTGAAAACTGGTTCAACAAATCTTCTCATCTTCGATCTTGAGGATCGCCGAAGTGAATTCGAAGAGTTTACACGTCGGGTATTCGAGGAGCCCCTTTAAGTTCTCGGCCTTTATCAATGCCTTGTTCTTTTTTACGCCACACCTCGGGTTTGAAGTTGTTCCCATGCGGTGGTGTCCTCTTGCATCCGAGCTCCAACGCCGGACTATATTTGAGGTATCTTTTGCAGCCGAGCACCAACGCCGGACTGTATCCGAGCTCCAACGCCGGACTGTATCCGAGCTCTAACGCCGGACTGTATCCGAGCTCTAACAATGGTCAGCGTCCGAGGTGTCATAAACTACCTCGGTCTTTAAAAGATTGAATGAATTCAGCCGAGCTTAATGCCGGAAGTGCCCTCTATGGAGCCAGCCACTGGCGCCCGAGCTTTATGCTGGACTGCTTCCGAGGTGGTGCACCACCCCGACTGCGGGCTGATTTTTTGTGAATATTTTTGGTTGGTGCAATTTATTCTCCGCCGAGATATACAGCCAGTAGCCCTCAAGGTGTGTGTCGGTCTAAAACCCGAGATGCACCTGAAGGAAAACATGAAACCGCTGATCCAAGTAGCCCCTGAGACTCAGGTCGATGCGCGAAATCGGCCTGAGGATCAACTCCTAGCTCGGCAGCATACGTAGGAATAGAAACGCAGTGTAATATATTAGAGATAATAGTGATCGGCGAACGGGCCCTTGAGAGAGGGTCTTGAGAAGTTGCCGTAATATATTAGCTTGATGCCAGATAGGTCCAGATGGTACCTGTTGTTGTCCGAAGACGCGTTTGCCTATAGTTCGGTCAAGCCGAACACTAAGCACTTTGAATTTTCTGCATTGAACAAGCAATGCAGTAGCCCCCGAGACACTGGTCGGGTGGCAACACCAGATCAGGGGATCGATGTGCCCCTTTAATATTTGTAAATAATAAGCCCGAAGCCCAGTAGCCCTCGAGTCTTAATGCGGGCACGGGTGGCCGAATTAAGGATCGATATCCATAGTAAAATCACAAATTATGTGTAATGACTCTATGTATCCAAGTACTTTACATCATTAGTGCTCGGATCCGCATTGTACAAAACTTTGTTGACCGACCATCGGCTTCAACCTCTTCGGCCAGTAGCCGAGGAGTGTTTTCCTACTTTATAAAGCCGTTATAAGGGCAAAGATTTATGGAAAACAAGGCAATCCGGTCATACGGTTTTATAAACAAAGGTACACGGAGAGATATGTTATATTATGTTTTAACGTAAGAAACATCTTCCAAAGAAAATAGTCCCGCTATCAGTTCCTTTCTTTGGGTCGTCATGCTTATCATGATCATGAAACCTCACCTCCGATCAATGTGGGAGGAAAATATTGAGGATTTAGTTCGAGGAAAGTTCCCGAACTCTATGGTATTAATGAACCAAAATTTTCACTTCCGTCGTTGCCGACCAATGTGATCCTTTAAGATTGCTAGCTTTCGGCTTCACCTAGTCTGAGGTACTTACTCGGATGACCCGGTAGTAACAATCACAGAGGTGCTCCCTTTACCACCTAGCCGAACAACCGGGAACGTAGGGGTAAGCACAGGAGCCAGGCAACCCAGCTTGGCCAAAATCTTAAGTCAAATTGATGCATATTTATGGCTTTATAACGATGATTGCGGAAGGAGGCCCTCGTATATTAAATACAAACGCCTATGATATGTTTATTTTGACTCCGTTGCGACCATTTATCATTTGAAAGTGGCCCATCGTCGGCTTCCACCCCCTTGTAGATGCTATGCAGGGTGTTTTCGCAATAACAAAACAACCCTTAGCCGACGTCTCGGTGCCCGAGGGCGGTTGTGTTAGCGGAAACGAGGCAATCAGATATGCGGGCTTTATAACTTTCACTTAGTCATAGGAGCTTAAAGTTGGGAGGCCAGTTACTAGCCCCCAGTTAGTGTTCGGCGACAGTCAAGGTCAAGCCGTAAACACTTCGGCCAATGTTATGAACAGACCGTCATTTAACATGGGGTGACCTCTATCGATCTTATAATTTAACACAGTCATCGGATCGCTGACCAGTTTACACTTATTGTGACAGTCAGTTTTCGGCTTTCTCCACTGAGGCACTTAACCATGCTAGCTGGAAGCACAATCGCAGTGGTTCTCCCTTTGCACACCTAGCCGAAAAGCGGAACGTAGGAGGCAAGCACAGGAGCCGGGCAACCCAACTATTGACCAAAGACACAATTCGAAACCGATGCATATAAAGCAATACCCGAGAATGTTTTGCTGAATCTCTAAAGGTGTCCGGCGTTGCACTGCGAGACTTATGCTGGAAACACACAAATAGTTTAAAAGTGCCATAGGCTTAAAAACCAAAAGACTTATGCGAAAACTCCACGTCCGAACTAAATCAAGTCAATTGGTGCCAATCCGAAAATTGGTCTAAAAAATTTTGTGCTTCTATCATGCTTTAACATGACACATCCGATCTCAAGACTGCAAGTGGGTCAAGATCGGACCCAGGCTATCCGGCTATTGACCACACACTCGAGTCGAGGAAGGAGTGATAGAAAAAGACTTTGCAACGAACAAGAAGAAAACACACTTATTATAAAACGGCTCATGTAAATTTAAGAGCCCCCAGCTAACATGGGTAAAGGGAGTTTCTTTTAACAAACAACTCACGTGAGCACGGTCGAACCGAACACAAATTAAAAATTTAAAACTTTGGGCGTGAAAGCGACTTAGCTGGTTAATATGCTCGGCATCGATGACGCGGTCCGAGTTTACGGCGGGACGAGGTCCCAGCCCCTAAGCCGGTCCCGAGATGGAGGAGCGAAGAGCTCGGCACTCCGAAGTGGCGACACAACACGGCCAATGTGGCGAGGTGGAACCCCCCGTTCGTCCGAGGCGACGGAGTAGGCCGACAGTATGACGCCGAAGTTCCCGGTGTGGGTTAATGAAGTGATGACGAAGCCCCCGGTCCAGCCGAGGTGACAGCGCTGCCCAATCCGGATCATTTACCTGTACACGGAAGATAGTGCAAGCCAGAGATAACAGTAATAAAAAAAGGTTGCATGATTAATAATTCATGCAAAGTGAGTAATAAAAGAAATATGGCCCGTGCGCCAAACACCCGACGAGGTAGGACCCTCTTGATGATGCCGAAGTCCCCGAGGCAACCGAACATGTCGGGTATGGCAATTCAATCAACAAGATGATCATGCGAGCCGATTTATGCCAATTGGGACGACGACATTGGCTTGCCGAAGTGACCGCGTGACGCAGTCGAAGTCAATCACCTGCACACATAAAATAGTGCGGTCCAAAAAGAATAATATAAATATATATAAAATCCTTGCATAATTGCTTTTCGCAAAAATAATTTATTTAAAGAGATGTGGCCTGGCGCCGAAGTCAATGTCGATGCAGGGCATCGGCGTGATGCGGTAAAGGCGTGGCAAAGCCCGAATTCACAGGTCAGTCCGAGTTCCGGATGTGGCGTTCGCCGAACTATGTACGGAAACTGACCGAACCACCACGCGACCATCGTTAATGCGGCCACCATTTGATAGACCTGTGTACAGATGATGGAACAAACCAGAGTAATAATTCCTTGGGAAAAATAAACCCAAACAAGCAAAAATTGCTAGGATTAATAGCACCTGGTTTATTTGTTGTACCAGTCCGAAGAAAGGTCACTCCCAAAATTGGGACTCGATCCGCACACCCATTGCCTGATGGGTGATGAAGCGATGGCATGGCGATGCTGGCAAAGATTGTCTCGCCGAGGCAAAGCCCCCGGTCCAGCTAACGTAACGAAGCTGGTCGGCTGGTGACGCCGAAGTCTCCGGAGTAGGTTGATGAAGAGATGGCGAAGCCCCCGGTCTAGTTGAGGTGACGGAGCAGGTCGGTAAGGAGACGTTGCAGTTGCCATGTCAGCTGAGGTGTTGAAGCAGTTCGGCGTGATGGACATCGGCTTGAAGAAGCAACAGTGCGGCCATGCCGACGCAGGTCGTAACTTGTGACGCGGTCAATGCCGGCTTGATGAAGTGGCCATGCGGCGATGCCGGTGTGCCCGCTCCGTGTAATCCGTGGGGCGGCGATGTTGGTGATGATTTATCCTTGGCGATTCTGAACTCTTGTTCGGCTCGCCGAGATGATGATCCGAAGAAGTTGAGCTCGGCTCAAAAAGCGACGACGCGTCTAGCGCAGGTCGGCAGCCGTGGAGCAATATTGCCGGACTGGTTTGGCACCAGCGTGATGGTGAAGATTACCTCAGAGGAGGCTTAAAATTTTATGGGCACGTGTTTAAAAACAACGCGCAATACCCTAGAAGAAAATTCTTTTAAAAAGGTTGTCCAATATCACGTTCATAAAGAAACATGAATTCGGGTCGGATCCATATTCGCGCAGAAAACAGATCTGAAAATTGGTCCACTCATTGGAAGGTTCCCGGAGTTTGAACCGTCGGATCGAGCTGAAATTTTGAGGGGTGGTAGATATAGGAATTCCGCAGCCGATCAACGGTTGGATCTTCCAAAGGACGTCCGAGCTAGATGCTGGACACCACGCTCCAAACTCGTCCAGATTCGATAGGGCTCCGGTATATCGGAGATCGCCGGAGATTCCTCCATCGGAACTCGGCGAAATTTTGCATGGTTGTTGTAGACTTAATTCCGTACAATTTCAACGAAGCAATCGTTAAAATGACACTCGAGGAGGCGGATAAAAGTTTGCTGTCTAGAAAAACAACACGGTCGCCCGAGGGCAATGTTGACGTTGAGCCCCCGAGCTCCAAGGATGATTCCTCCGTGATCATGATAGAGATCGGAGTTGATGTTTGATGAAGGCCCTCGTCCGAACATGACGATCGGAGACAGAGCTCAGTCCTCGGTCGAACCAAGGTGACCAGTCGAGCCGGCGACGAAGATGCCGACGTCGCAGTTGATCTGCGGGCGAGCCATTGATCCTTTGCCGATCACACAACGGAACTCTCAATGAAAGCACCATTGTCGGTGTCAAAACCGGCAGACCTCGGGGTAGGGGGTCCCGAACTGTGGATTTAGGATCGATGGTAACAGAGACGATGAACACGGTGTTTTACCCAGGTTCGGGCCCTCTCTATGGAGGTAAAACCCTACATCCTGCTCTTGTTTATATTGATGGAATATCAAGTACAGAGTTGATCTACCTCGAGATCATATGTTGTGGTCTAAACCCTAGAGGTATGATGATCGATGTCATAATGATCTAGCCTCTCTATCGACTAGCCCGGCCTCGGCTTATATAATGTACCAGAGGCCTAGGATAACAAGAGTCCTAGTCGAATACGCCGGTGGAGAGGAGTCCTTGTCTTGATCACCAAGTCTTGTGGAATCTTCCTCGTGTATACTTCGGCTGTCCGAACTGGCCCATGAGTAAATGGCCCTGGGGGTCCTCGGCCCAATCCAACTAATCGGGAGACGATGTGGTGAGTACCCCCTAGTCCAGGACACCGTCAAACACCACTAACATCATCCGGATCGGATTCTTCATGAGCAACCATTGCTTTCCCATCTTTCTTCTTGAGCTTGGAGTTCAAAGGATTTGGCAACTTGTTCTTAGGAAAGGTCTTGGGAAACCTTGGTTTATCTTCTCTCTTCTCATAAGGGCACTCGTTGGAGAAGTGGTTGGTTTCTTCACAGTTGTAGCATTTCCTCACTTTCTTCTTCTGGAATCTTCCCTTGAATTTTCCTGCGCTAAACTTCTTGACAAAGAGAGCAATGTCTTCATATGACGGGCTCTCATCTGAATCAATCTCATCACCATCCTCATCATCATCATCTTCTTCTTCTTCACTTTGCTCTTCTTCACATACATGCTTGGCCTTCAATGCAAGATTGATCTTTGATGTTGAGGTACCATGCATGGCAAGATGTTTTGTGGCATTTGCCTTTGACTCTTCAAATAGTTGGAAAGTGGATATGATGTCATCTGGAGTCATTTCCTTGAATCCATGGTGTTGTCTTATGTCCCACACCATTTGGTGATGATATGGAGCAAGAGCATGAAGCAACTTATCCACGAGAAATCGCTTAGTCAAGTTGAATCCATCTTGTGACTTGTCACATTCACATGACTCAATGTCGGCGGTGAGAGTCATGAGACGCTCAAGTAGTTGCTTGGGAGATTCACCTTTCTCCATACAAAAGTTTTGCAATTGACCCTTGGCAATTTCATATTGAGCAAGCCGGAGAGTGGAGGTACCGGTCTTGGTTCTCACAATGGTATCCCATAATTCCTTGGCACTTGTGATATGTATGTATGGTCTCCTTTGCTTGTCGGTCATACCTCTTCTTATGCACATGGTTGCTGTGTCATTGAGATTCTTGTCATATACCTCTCTTGGAGTAAGATTCTTCGGGTCAACAGCTTGGTAGCCATACTCCAAGATCTCCAACATCTCATCATTTCCATATCGAAGATGATCCTGCATAGCAACTCTCCACAAAGCAAAATCGGTAGTTTCATCAAGTAAAGGAGGTTTGCCTTGAGGGTTATACTTAGGTTTCTCTATTTGAGGTCTTGCATAAAGCCAAGGAACATTGGAGTGTTCATTGCTAGGAGGTTGTTGGCCAAGTGAAGGAGTAGGCACAGCTGGCCTCGAGGCCGCACCACCAGAAAGTGGTGCAAGCATCGTGGTTAGTGTGGCTAACCTCATTTGGACCAAGGCCTCAAG
Source organism: Thinopyrum elongatum (assembly GCA_011799875.1). Lineage (NCBI taxonomy): Eukaryota > Viridiplantae > Streptophyta > Magnoliopsida > Poales > Poaceae > Thinopyrum > Thinopyrum elongatum. The sequence continues at coordinate 689,827,241 of CM022298.1, read as the reverse complement.
AGAGGCATCATGCTCCTCCTTTTGCTTAGCAAGAGCTCGTTCCAGATCCTCTGAAGTGAAGGACTTGGCTTCCGTGGAAGCCGCGCCTGTATTCTTCGGATCTGCAACAAGGGGAGTCCCATCGGGGTTCATCTCGCTCTAGGGCGGTTAAGCCACAAGAATAGAGCACGAGGCTCTGATACCAATTGAAAGGATCGAGATGGACCTAGAGGGGGGGGGGGGGTGAATAGGTTCAACTACAAATTTTAATTATTACTTAGCAATTTTAAGCAATAATGCGGAATATGAAAGTGAGCCTAACAATTGCAAGTATGATGCTAAGAGCTAAGCAAGATAAACAAGTGGCACAAATATATGAGTAAGCAAGCACAATATGATATATGTAAGTGCTAAGAGACAAGTAACCACAATAAGGGAGTTAGGGTTAGGGATAACCGCAACTCCGAGAGACAAGGATGTATGCCGATGTTCACTTCCTTGGAGGGAAGCTACGTCACCGTTTAGAGAGGTGGATGTTACCACGAAGGCACACCAACGCCACGAAGGCTCACCCTATTCTCTCTTTGAGACAACACCACGAAGGCGTTTCTCAACCACTAGTGGTAGACCTTGGGGTGGTCTCCAAACCCTCACAAACTTTTCCGGGGGTAATCACAATGGTTGATTCCTCTCCGAAAGACTCCTACCACCTAGGAGTCTCCAACCTCCAAGAGTAACAAGAACGATGGGGAAAAGCTCAAGACTTGCTCAAATCACAAATTCCTTCGGTGCAAAGGGGAAGGAGTGGATCTATCACTTGATCGGACAACTTCTCTCAAATGCTCTCAAATCCCTTGGGGATCTAAGATTTGGTGTGGAGGATTGAGAGAGAGAGAGTGAAATGTGTTCTAGGGTTTGTTCAAAGTGAATGGTCAACCCTCTCCCATGGGGGGAGAAGGGATATATATAGTGCGAGCACAAATATGGCCATTGTAGTGTAAGTGAACGGGCAGGCCGGACATCCGGGCTAGGGGACGGACATCCGGCCTGGCAAGGCACGAAGAACAAAGCAGAAACAGAACAGAAAGCAGAGGGGGGGCCGGACATCCGGGGGCCAAGCCCGGACATCCGGCATATCAGGAAGGCCCGGACATCCGGCAGATGGCCGGACATCCGGCGCGATCACTATAAGGTTACAGAACCTTAGCTGTTCCACGGGTAGTAGAGGCCGGACATCCGGGATAGGGCCCGGACATCCGGCGTATCAGGAAGGCCCGGACATCCGGGGAAAACCCGGACATCCGGCGTGGAACCAGAAACCTACTGGACATGAAGAGGGTTAAGGCCGGACATCCGGGGCACGAGCCAGATATCCGAGGAGTAGCCCGGACATCCGGCATGAAGCCCGGACATTCGGCACTCCCAGGGGCAGAATAAGCCAGAGAGTAGTGATAGATCAAATGAGTTATGGGAAGGAGATATTTTGGCAAGAGCAAGTCTTTTACTAACCCTATCAATCCCCTCTTAATAGTGCGGGATCCTATACTCAAGGAAACAAAATATGAAATCATTTTAATACTTCATCCTTGAGTGAAACCACTTCGTATGCTCTTGATCCACACACTTTGATGAACCGGGGACCAACACCTGAGATTTACTTGACAGCCATTGTTAGTCCCCTACATGTATATTGTCATCAACAACAAAACATGATGTAAAGGTATGATTGCACTTTCACATGTTTATGCCAAATTTGTTGGTTCTTATGAGTACATTGAATGGTCTATTTGGGTTCCTAAGACCCTTGTTGCTAACCTCAAAGGACCCATTCAAAATGGGTACCTAAATCCAAGCATTGATCACTTGTAGGAGTTTGCTTCCGGTGGGGTGTCATGGCTGCTCGATGGTGGAGCAACAAATCATATGACCGGGAGCAAGGACTTGGTGGTAGATGTGCATCCAATTCCATCTATGCCCACCCATGTCCAATTCGGTGATGCTTCAACATCTAAGGTATTGGGACTTGGCAAGGTGGTCATCTATCAAGATTTATCTATTGAGAAGGTCATGCTTATTGAGTCCCTTGCATACAATTTGCTTTCCGTTCATCAACTTGCACTTATGGGCTTTGCAACATTCTTTGATTTTGATACCGTGGCCCTTTTATGGAGCAAGACTTTAAAGTAGCTTTTGTTGGGCATGTCGAGAACGGTCTCTATGTGGTGAACTTTTCAGAGCAACCCACTAAGACCGCGACTTGCCTAATGGCTAAAGTTGATGTCGGATGGCTTTGGCATCGCCGACTAGCCCATGTCAATATGAGATCTTCGCAAAGTCTCCTCAAAGGGGACCACCACTACAAAAAAAAAAGACACACCCGTGACATTTTGGCCCGAACGAATTTTTTTTGGTCATGGTTATGACACTTCTATGACTATAATTGTGACAAAAACATGTATCATCATAGATGTGGTGGGCTCCTACTTCTATGCAAAAAATCATGACAGAAAATGGGCTTTTTGTCCTGGGCGGGCCGGGGACGCACCTGCATGACATTATTTGGGCCGTCCATGACGGAAAAAATTGTGGTAGAAGCGAGGGTGAGAATTTTTTTGGAGAGTTCCCGGTTACGGTGGGTGGTCGGGGCCGAGCGATGCACGGAGGTTTGCGCGTTTCCCTCGTATAGGTACGCGTGCGTGTGTGCGAGGCGTTGGGCTCTAACTGAACCCGAGCGATTGCACTAGCTACGCGTTACAGAACCCGAGTGGTCAATCCCTTGGCTGTTAACTGAACCCGAGCGATTCCTTCGCTGCTGATTGAACCCGAGCGATTCCTTCGCTACTGCTGCTAACTGAAGTTGATCGAACCTGCCTCTTGATGAATAGTGACTGTTGTTGGGGGTTGGATGAATAGTTTCTGGTGGGGGTTGGATGAACAGGACCCCGTGGTAGTAGGCCGTTGCCGCTGGATGAACAGGACCCCGAGGAGGCCACCACACCCGAGCCGGTTGGGGGTGGATGAACAGGACCCCGTGGAGGGCTGGTTGAACAGTAGCTGGTGAAGGCTGGATGAACAGTATCCCGTGGATGAACAGTAGCTGGTGGAGGCAGGAGGAAGACGCGGTGGATGAACAATAGCAGGTGGAGGCTGGAGGAAGTCGACGGTGGATGAACAGTAGCCCGTGGAGGCTGGAGCGAGGCAGTAGATGGTGGATGAACAGTAGCCCGTGGAGCCCTGTTTTGCGGTACGCCACACCCCTCCCAATGAATAGGACACCGTTTCGACCGTAGGCGCTCCAACAGAAGTCCATTTCCTCCGTTTTGCGGTACGCCACACCCCTCCCGATCAACAGGAGCCCGTTTCGACCGTAGGCACTCGAACAGAAGTCCGTTTCCTTAGTTTTGCGGTACGCTAGACCCTTCCCGATGAACAGGAGCCCGTTTCGACCGTACGCGGTCAAACAAAAGGTCGTTTCCTCCGTTCTGCGGTACACCAGACCCCGTTTAGGCTGTTCCGTCCAAGCCGGTTGGCTCCCGTTGAAGAGGACGCATTCCGACCCAGTCGGTTGCCTCCCGATGAACACAACACCGTTTCCTCCGTTCTGACCCAGCCGGTTGGCCCCGGATGAACATGACGCCGTTGCTGCCGTCCGTATGCACTAGTACGCATTCGAGACCTTGCCCATATGTACGTACGTGGCCGTATTTTTTGCCCTGTGGCTGTATGTACGTGTACACGATTTACACGGGACTGCCTGAACTGCTACGTCGGGGGCTCAACTACGACACGTGCCGCTACTTACTCGGCCACGGTTCATCGTTACACAGAGACGGATCGACCAGCATGTACGTACACGTTTGCGACCAGAAAGATAACCGTACGTACGCTTTGACCTGGTAGGTCCCAACTGTCAGGGGGATAAGAACGCACATCCTTGCGTGTGAAGATATAGCTGGTGCGTCCCAGCTGTCACGGGGAGGAATCATATTTTTTTCGCGTAATAAGGAGCCACTTCCATGCGTCCAAAGATGTAGCTGATGGGTCCCTGCTGTCAGGGGGAGGAAACCTTTTTTTCCGCTTAATAAGGAGGGACTTTCCTTGCGTGCGACTCATTGACGTGCGACCATGGACCTCGTGGGTCCCAACTATCAGCCTCTCCACGTACAGTCCTCTTTCTTTGACTCTCATTTGTTAACCACGCGGCGATGGACGACGGCGAGGCCCCGGACGGGAACAATGATACGTCTCCAACGTATCTATAATTTTTGATTGTTCCATGCTATTATATTATCTATTTTGGATGTTTTATATGCATTAATATGCTATTTTATATTATTTTTGGGACTAACTTATTAACCTAGTGCCCAGTGCCAGTTTCTGTTTTTCCTTGTTTTTGACTTTTACAGAAAAGGAATATCCAACGGAGTCCAAACAGAATAAAACTTTACGGTGATTTTTCTTGGACCAGAAGAAACCCACGAGACTTGGAGAGGAGGCCAGAAGCCCTACAGGGAGGCCACAAGCCGTAGGGGCGCGCCCCGGGGGGGCGCACCCCCCAGGGCTTGTGCCCCCCCATAGACCTTCCAACTCTAATCTTTGTTCTATAAATACCCAAATATTCCCCCTACACCAGAGGGCACACCAAAAATACTTTTCCGCCGCCGCAAGCTTCTGTTCCCGTGAGATCCCATCTTGGGGCCTTTTCCAGCACTCCACCGGAGGGGGATGCGATACGAAGGGCCTCTACACCAACCTTGCTGCCCTTCCGATGATGTGTGAGTAGTTTACCACATACCTACAGGTCCATAGCTAGTAGCTAGATGACTTCTTCTCTCTCTTTGATCTACAATACAATGTTCTCCTCGATGTTCTTGGAGATCTATTCGATGTAATCTTCTTTTGCGGTGCGTTTGTTGAGATCCGATGAATTGTGGATTTATAATCAGATTATCTATGAATATTATTTGAGTCTTCTCTGAACTCTTTTATCCATGATTGAGATATCTTTGTATTTCTCTTTGAACTATCGGTTTGGTTTGGCCAACTAGATTGGTTTTTCTTGCAATGGGAGAGGTGCTTAGTTTTGGGTTCAATCTTGCGGTGTCCTCACCCAGTGACAGAAGGGTAGCGAGGCACGTATTGTATTGTTGCCATCAAGGATAAAAAGATGGGGTTTATATCATATTGCTTGAGTTTATCCCTCTACATCATGTCATCTTACTTAAAGCGTTGCTCTGTTCTTATGAACTTAATACTTTAGATGCAGGCAGGAGTCGGTCGATGTGTGGAGTAATAGTAGTATACGAAGGCAGGAGTCGGTCTACTTGTCATGGACGTGATGCCTATATTCATGATCATTGCCTTAGATGTCTTCATAATTATGCACTTTTCTATCAATTGCTCCACAGTAACTTGTTCACCCACCGTATGCTATCTTCAAGAGAGAAGCCTCTAGTGAAACCTATGGCCCCCGGGTCTATTTTCCATCATATATTTTCATATCTGTAAAACCAAAAAACCCAAAAATACCTTGCTGCACTTTATTTATATTTACTTTATTTTACTCTTTTATTTATGTTTTATACCTATCTCTATTAGATCTCACTCTTGTCCGTGATCGTGAAGGGATTGACAACCCCTTTTTCGCGTTGTGTGCAAGTGTTTGTTAGTTTGTGCAGGTGCATATATTGGAGACTTGCTTGTACCTCCTACTGGATTGATACCTTGGTTCTTAACTGAGGGAAATACTTATCTCTACTTTGCTGCATCACCCTTTCCTCTTCAAGGGAAAAATCAACGGAAGCTCAAGAAGTAGTAGGAAGAATTTCTGGCACCGTTGCCATGGAGGTTCTACATCAAGCCTACCAAGTACCTATCATAAACTTTCATCTCTTGCAGTTACACTATTTGCCATTTTCCTCTCCCCCACTTCTAAAATGTTTTCAGAAAAACACAAAAATATTTTCCTTTTTATTCGCCTTCTTCCCGTTTGCCTTTATGTCTTACTTGGTTTGTTTGCTTATTTGCTTGCCATAGTTGTGTATTTATTCCAAATCAGAAAGCAAAAAGCTTATGGATCCTCATCCACTTGCTAATCTTTTTAAGATATCCAATTATGATGAACCAATTGCTAGTGATTTGAGTGCACTAGATTATCTTTATGAAGTTTTGCTTGAAATTCGTGAATCTAAAAATTGTGATGAAGTGTTAAAAGAATAAATTTATGAAGTGATTCACGATAGCTCCTTGAATGAAAAGCATGATTGCAATGGTGTTATTATAAATTCTATTAATGTTAATTGTGCTAATAATATGCAAAACCCCAAGCTTGGGGATGCTAATTTTGCTATCTCGACTACTTATTGCAATGATCATGATTGGGGTCATTTTTCTTATGATCTTGAAAATTTATTTAAGCCTCATGATGAATATGTTTGCGATAATATTAAAAGTGGGTTTGGAAGAGTGTCAACTCTAGGTAATAATAATCCCACTACTTTGGAGTATGATCAATCTTATGAAATTTTTGATAAAAGTGGGCTTGGAGAGGTCATGACTTTATTTGATGATAATCCCACTATTTTGGAAGAGTGTCAACTTTGCATGCATGTGGATCACGTAGAGAATATGTTATGTGATAGCTATATTGTTGAATTTGATTATGATCCTGCATGTAATTATTATGTGAGAGAAAAATATGGTTGTAGAAATTTTCATGTTACTAAATTACTGCTCGTTATGTTGAGATTGCTATTGTTTCTTTCTTCTTTCTTGCATATGCTAGTCTTTGCTTGTCTTGATAATTTTTTTGCTTAAAAAATGCCTATGAATAGGAAGTATGTTAGACTTAAGCTTGTTTTTCACATGCTACATGATGCTCTCTTCGTGTTTCAATTGCTATCTTTCATGTGAGCATCATTAAAATTATCAATGCCTAGCTAAAAGGCTTTAAAGAAAAGCGATTGTTGGGAGACAACCCAATATTTTTATTTTCTATTTTTATGAGTATGCACATTATTACTTCTGTATTAATTATGTTTTAGTGTTTTAATTAGTGTTTGAGCCAAGTAAGACCTTTGGGATGATCTATGGTGATAGTTGATTTGATTTTGCTGAAAAACAAAAACTTTTGCGTCCAGTAATAGAATTGTTTAAATTCACTGGAGCGTGATAAAATTCTGATTTTTTTACACAATATTGATATACAAATTTCCTATGTTTTACCAAAATTTCAGAATTTTTGGTGTTAGAGAAGTATACAAAATTTCCAGATTACTACAGACTATTCTGTTTTTGACAGATTCTGTTTTCTATGTGTTGTTTGCTTATTTTGATGAATCTATGGGTAGTATCAGGGGGTATGAACCCTGAAGAAGTTGGAATACATCATATATTACACTAATATAAATAAAAAATGAGTTCACAACAGTACCTAAAGCGGTGATTTATTTTATTATACTAACGGATCTTATGAGCTTTCTGTTGAGTTTTGTGTTGTGAAGTTTTAAAGTTTTGGGTAAAGTTTTGACGGACTACGGAATAAGGAGTGGCAAGAGCCTAAGCTTGGGGATGCCCAAGGCACCCCAAGGTAATATTCAAGGACAACCAAGCATCTAAGCTTGGGGATGTGATGACCCGCAAGTATAGGGGATCTATCGTAGTCCTTTCGATAAGTAAGAGTGTCGAACCCAACGAGGAGCAGAAGGAAATGACAAGCGGTTTTCAGCAAGGTATTCTCTGCAAGCACTGAAATTATCGGTAATAGATAGTTGTGTGATAAGATAAATCGTAACGGGTAACAAGTAACAAAAGTAACTAAGGTGCAGCAAGGTGGCCCAATCCTTTTTGTAGCAAAGGACAAGCCTGGACAAACTCTTATATAAAGCAAAGTGCTCCCAAGGACACATGGGAATTACTGTCAAGCTAGTTTTCATCATGCTCATATGATTCGCGTTCGTTACTTTGATAATTTGATATGTGGGTGGACTGGTGCTTGGGTGCTGCCCTTACTTGGACAAGCCTCCCACTTATGATTAACCCCTCTCGCAGGCATCCGCAACTACGAAATAAGAATTAAGATAAATCTAACCATAGCATGAAACATATGGATCCAAATCAGCCCCTTACGAAGCAACGCATAAACTAGGGTTTAAGCTTCTGTCACTCTAGCAACCCATCATCTACTTATTACTTCCCAATGCCTTCCCTTAGGCCCAAATCATGGTGAAGTGTCATGTAGTGGACATTCACATAACACCACTAGAGGAAAGACAACATACATCTCATCAAAATATCGAACGAATACCAAATTCACATGATTACTTATAACAAGACTTCTCCCATGTCCTCAGGAACAAACGTAACTACTCACAAAGCATATTCATGTTCATAATCAGAGGGGTATTGAATAACATTAAGGATCTGAACATACGATCTTCCACCGAATAAACCAACTAGCATCAACTACAAGGAGTAATCAACACTACTAGCAACCCACAGGTACCAATCTGAGGTTTTGAGACAAAGATCGGATACAAGAGATGAACTAGGGTTTGAGAGGAGATAGTGCTGGTGAAGATGTTGATGGAGATTGACCCCCTCTCGATGAGAGGATCGTTGGTGATGACGATGGCTTCGATTTCCCCCTCCGGGAGGGAAGTTTCTCCGGCAGAACAGCTCCGCCGGAGCCCTAGATTGGTTCTGCCCAGGTTCCACCTCGAGACGGCGGCGCTTCATCCCGAAAACTTCCTCTTGATTTTTTCCAGGTCAAAACACACCATATAGCAGAAGATGGGCATCAGGGGCCTGCCAGGTGGCCCACGAGGTAGGGAGGCACGCCCAGGGGGGTAGGGCGCGCCCCCCACCCTTGTGGATGCCTGGTGGGTCCCCTCTGGTGCTTTCTTCGCCCAATATTTTTTATATATTCCAAAATAATTCTTCGTGAAGTTTCAAGACTTTTGGAGTTGTGCAGAATAGGTCTCTCAGATTTGCTCCTTTTCCAGTCCAGAATTCCAGCTGCCGACATTCTCCCTCTTCATGTAAACCTTGTAAAATAAGAGAGAAAAGGCATACGTATTGTGCTAGAATGTGTAATAACAAACCATAATGCAATAAATATCAATATAAAAGCATGATGCAAAATAGATGTATCAACTTCCCCAAGCTTAGACCTCGCTTGTCCTCAAGCGAAAGCCGAAATCGAAAAATATGTCCACATGTTTAGAGATAGAGGTGTCGATAAAAATAAGACATGAGGGCATCATGATCATCTTTAGAGCAGCAACATATATTGTCATATAATTTCTTATGCCAAAGTAACAATTCATTCACAAGGTAAAGTATGAATCATAAACTTCATTCAAAACTAACAAACTATGATCTCAGTCATTGAAGCAATTGCAATTTATCATAACATCGGAAAGAGTCAATTCAAGAGCTTTTCAGCAAGTCCACATACTCAACTATCATTTAATCTTTCACAATTGTTAACACTCACGCGATACTTATGGGTTCAAAGCCTCAGTCGGACACAGAGAAAGATAGGGGCTTATAGTTTCGCCTCCTAACCTTTTACCTCAAGGGTAATGTCAACAATAATACTTTATGATAACCTACATCCGAGTGGCTATATATATCTGGATCCTTCTCCAACACATAGTGCTTGCCAAAATAAAAAGTGTAAAAAGGAAAGGTGACAATCACCATGACTCTTGTATAAGGGTAGAAGATAAAAGTAAAAGATAGGCCCTTCGCAGAGGGAAGCAGAGGTTGTCATGCGCTTTTATGGTTGGATGCACAAAATCTTAATGCAAAAGAACATCACTTTATATTGCCTCGTGATAAAGAACTTTATTATGCAGGCTGTCGCTTTTATTTCTTCCATATCACAAGTTCGTATAAAGCTTATTTTCTTCATACTAATAGATCATACATAATTAGAGAGCAATTTTTATTACTTGCACCAATGACAACTTACTTGAAGGATCTTACTCAATCCATAGGTAGGTATGGTGGACTCTCATGGCAAAACTGGTTTAAGGGATATTTGGATGCACAAGTAGTATCTCTACTGGGTGCAAAGTATTTGGCTAGCATAAGAGGGAAAAGCAAGATCAACATGTTGGAGGATCCAAGACACTATAACTTCTTTTCGGATATAAGAGAACATAACCCATTATGTTGTCTTCCTTGTCCAACATCAACTTTTTAGAATGTCATATTTTAATGAGTGCTCACAATCACAAAAGATGTCCAAGATAGTATATTTATATGTGAAATCTCTCTTTCTTTATTACTTCCTATTAATTGCAACAATGACCGAAACTATGTTTGTCAACTCTCAACAACTTTTATTCATCATACTCTTTATATGTGAAGTCATTACTCTCCATAAGATCATTATATGATCTTTTTATTTCTTTTTATTCTTTCTTTTATTAATTCCCTCAAGATCATAGCAAGAAAGCAAAGCCCTCAACTCAAAACAACTCTTTATTATATATAACTCACAGACTCGATTACATAGATAGATCTCGAAATAAAACTCAAAGCTAGATCATACTAAAACTTTATTCTACTAGATCAAGATATAACCAAAAGGATCGAACTAAGAAAAACGGTAAAAGTAAAGGTGTGATGGTGATACGATGCCGGGGCACCTCCCCCAAGCTTGGCAGCTGCCAAGGGGAGTGCCCATACCCATGTATTTAGGTCTCTTTCTTCGGAGGTGGTGATGTGATATTCTTGGCGATGATGCCCCTCAAGGTGTGATTCTCCTCCTCGAGCTTATTATTTTGCTGCTTAAGATCCATTATTTCCTTGCGAAGTTTGCCCATGACGGCTAGAGCTCCAATCACCCATGGATGTTTCATAGTTGCGGGGGAAAAAGCAACACTCTTTTTCATATTTTCATGAGAGAGAAATCTAGCATTGGGAGGAATGACCGAATTAGGTATTGCTGACCTCTGAAGTTCCTCCAGCATGGCTCCAGGTTGAAGCCGAGAGGTAGCTTCTTGGTCCTCCTCCATGGTATCCACTCTTTTCAGGTCAGCCTCCATCTCTTCCTCCGTTGATTGCCCAAAGTGATCAGCTTCGCTGCTTGCTCTTGGGCCCGGTGTCGGATGAGAGACACGACTCTCCCCAACCGACTCTTGCAAAGACATCTTGCTCTAATTCTGCTGCAGAAACAACTCAAAACGAAAACAGTGGATTTTGCCGTGGTACGGTGGTCAAAACCTTCGCGAGATTATATAATGAATTTTTACCGACCAAAAGAAGTATTGTGCAAGAAAACGGATTCCGGAGGGCACACGAGGTGGCGGCAAGGGTGGGGGGGTGCGCCCAGGGGGTAGGGTGCGCCTCCCTGCCTTGCCGCTTCCCCGTGCACTTTCCGGACTACTTTTAATTTTCCTAATTTTTTAAATATTCCAATACGGAGAAAAATTGCCATTAGAACAGTTTTGGAGTCGGTTTACTTACCGTGCCACATACCTATTCCTTTTCGGAGTCTGAAACATTCTGGAAAGTATCCCTTATGTACTCCTCCGGTGTTACGGCATTAATAATATTTGTCTCAACATTTATGGGAGTACCTAAAATATAATGTTTGATTCTTTGACCGTTTACCACCTTCGGGTTGGTGCCTTCGGCATTGTTGATCTTGATGGCACCGGAACAATAGACCTCGTCGATAACGTAAGGACCTTCCCATTTAGAGAGAAGCTTTCCTGCAAAAAATCTTAAATGAGAGTTGTATAGCAAAACATCATCACCTACATTAAACTCACGCTTCTGTATCCTTTTGTCATGCCATCTTTTAACTTTTTCTTTAAACAACTTGGCATTCTCATAGGCTTGGGTTCTCCATTCATCAAGTGAGCTATTGTGAAATAACCTCTTCTCACCAGCAAGTTTGAAATCATAATTGAGCTCTTTGATTGCCCAATACGCTTTATGTTCTAGTTCAAGAGGTAAGTGACATGCTTTTCCATAAACCATTTTATACGGAGACATACCCATAGGGTTTTTATAAGCAGTTCTATAAGCCCATAATGCATTATCAAGTTTCTTAGACCAATTCTTCCTAGATCTATTAACGGTCTTTTGCAAAATCAATTTAATTTCCCTATTGCTTAATTCTACTTGACCACTAGACTGAGGGTGATATGGAGATGCAATTCTATGGTTGACATCATATTTAGCAAGCATTTTACGAAAAGCACCATGAATAAAATGTGAACCACCATCAGTCATTAAATATCTAGGGACTCCAAACCTCGGAAAAATAACTTCTTTAAGCATCTTAATAGAAGTGTTATGATCAGCACTACTAGTTGGAATAGCTTCTACCCACTTAGTAACGTAATCAACAGCAACTAAAATATGTGTATACCCATTAGAGGAAGGAAAAGGTCCCATATAATCAAATTCCCAAACATCAAATGGTTCAAAAACAAGTGAATAATTCATAGGCATTTCCTGACGTCTACTAATATTGCCAATTCTTTGACATTCATCACAAGACAAGACAAACTTACGGGCATCCTTGAAGAGAGCAAGCCAATAAAAACTAGATTGCAATACCTTGTGTGCAGTTCTATCTCCAGCATGGTGTCCTCCGTAAGCTTCGGAGTGGCACTTGCGTAGGATATGTTCCTGTTCATGCTCAGGTACACAACGTCTAATGACACCATCTACTCCTTCTTTATAAAGGTGTGGGTCATCCCAAAAGTAATGTCTTAAATCATAGAAAAACTTTTTATTTTGCTGGTATGTGAAACTAGGTGGTATAAATTTAGCAACAATGTAATTAGCATAATCAGCATACCATGGAGTATTACGAGAAGCATTTATGGCAGCTAATTGCTCATCAGGAAAGCTATCATCAATTAGCAGTGGGTCATCAAGAACATTTTCTAACCTAGACAAATTGTCTGCAACGGGGTTCTCAGCTCCCTTTCTATCAATAATATGCAAATCAAATTCTTGCAGCAAAAGAACCCATCTAATAGGTCTAGGTTTAGCATCTTTCTTTTCTATAAGATATTTAATAGCAGCATGATCAGTGTGAACAGTTACTTTGGAATCAACAATATAAGATCTGAACTTATCACAAGCAAATACAACTGCTAAAAATTCTTTTTCAGTAGTAGCATAATTTCTCTGGGCACTGTCTAGAGTTTTACTAGCATAATGAATAACATTCAATTCTTATCAACTCTTTGTCCTAGAACAGCACCAACAGCATAATCACTAGCATCACACATAATTTCAAAGGGTAAATTCCAATCAGGTGGCTGAACAATAGGTGTAGAAATCAAGGCTTTCTTAAGTATTTCAAATGCTTCTACACAATTATCATCAAAAACAAAAGGAACATCTTTTTGCAAGAGATTAGTGAGAGGCCTAGAAATTTTAGAGAAGTCTTTAATAAACCTCCTATAGAAACCAGCATGACCAAGGAAACTTCTTATACCTTTGATATCTTTAGGACACGACATCTTTTCAATAGCATCTACTTTAGCTTTATCAACTTCAATACCTCTTTCAGAAATTTTATGTCCCAAGACAATGTTGGAAATATGCCCTAGAGGCAATAATAAAATGGTTATTATTATATTTCCTTGTTCATGATAATTGTCTGTTATTCATGCTATAATTGTGTTATCCGGAAATCGTAATACATGTGTGAATACATAGACCACAACATGTCCCTAGTAAGCCTCTAGTTGACTAGCTCGTTGATCAATAGATGGTTACGGTTTCCTGACCATGGACATTGGATGTCATTGATAACGGGATCACATCATTAGGAGAATGATGTGATGGACAAGACCCAATCCTAAGCCTAGCACTAGATCGTGTAGTTCGTTTGCTAAAGCTTTTCCAATGTCAAGTAACTTTTCCTTAGACCATGAGATTGTGCAACTCCCGGATACCGTAGGAGTGCTTTGGGTGCACCAAACGTCACAACGTAACTGGGTGGCTATAAAGGTGCACTACGGGTATCTCCGAAAGTATCTGTTGGGTTGGCACGAATCGAGACTGGGATTTGTCACTCCATGTAACGGAGAGGTACCTCTGGGCCCACTCGGTAGGACATCATCATAATGAGCTCAATGTGATCAAGGAGTTGTTCACGGGATGATGTGTTACGGAATCGAGTAAAGAGACTTGCCGGTAACGAGATTAAACAAGGTATCGAGATACCGACGATCGAATCTCGGGCAAGTATCGTACCGATAGACAAAGGGAATTGCGTACGGGATTGATTGAATCCTCGACATCGTGGTTCATCCGATGAGATCATCGAGGAGCATGTGGGAGCCAACATGGGTATCCAGATCCCGCTGTTGGTTATTGACTGGAGAGTCGTCTCGGTCATGTCTGCGTGTCTCCCGAACCCGTAGGGTCTACACACTTAAGGTTCGGTGACGCTAGGGTTATAGAGATATTAGTATGCGGTAACCCGAAGGTTGTTCGGAGTCTCGGATGAGATCCTGGACGTCACGAGGAGTTTCGGAATGGTCCGGAGGTAAAGATTTATATATGGGAAGTCCTATTTTGGCCACCGGAAAATGTTCGGGATTTTTCGGTATTGTACCGAGAAGGTTCTAGAAGGTTCCGGAGTGGGGCCCACCTGCATGGGGGGACCCACATGAACGTGGGTAGTGGGGGCAAGGCCCCACACCCCTAGTCAAGGCGCACCAAGATTCCCCCTTAGAAGGAATAAGATCATATCCCGAAGGGATAAGATCAAGATCCCTAAAAAAGGGGGATAACAATCGGTGGGGAAGGGAAAGGATGGGATTTCTTTCCTTCCACCTTTGCCAACGCCCCAATGGACTTGGAGGGCAAGAAACCAGCCCCCTCCACCCCTATATATAGTGGGGAGGTGCATGGGAGAACCAGCTCAGCCCCTGGCGCCTCCCTCTCCCTCCCGTGACACCTCTTCCTCCTCCAGTAGCGCTTGGCGAAGCCCTGCTGAAATCCCGCTGCTTCCACCACCACACCGTCGTGCTGCTGGATCTCCATCAACCTCTCCTCCCCCCTTGCTGGATCAAGAAGGAGGAGACGTCTCTGCTCCGTACGTGTGTTGAACGCGGAGGTGCCGTCCGTTCGGCGCTCGGTCATCGGTGATTTGGATCACGACGAGTACGACTCCATCAACCCCGTTCTCTTGAACGCTTCCGCTCGCGATCTACAAGGGTATGTAGATACACTCCCCTCTCACTCGTTGCTAGATGACTCCATAGATTGATCTTGGTGATGCGTAGAAAATTTTAAAATTCTGCTACGTTCCCCAACAGTGGTATCAACACCAGTACTCTATGGGTGTTCGATTCATCACAATGTAACTAGATTATTGACTCTAGTGCAAGTGGGAGACTGTTGGAAATATGCCCTAGAGGCAATAATAAAATGGTTATTATTATATTTCCTTGTTCATGATAATTGTCTGTTATTCATGCTATAATTGTGTTATCCGGAAATCGTAATACATGTGTGAATACATAGACCACAACATGTCCCTAGTAAGCCTCTAGTTGACTAGCTCGTTGATCAATAGATGGTTACGGTTTCCTGACCATGGACATTGGATGTCATTGATAACGGGATCACATCATTAGGAGAATGATGTGATGGACAAGACCCAATCCTAAGCCTAGCACTAGATCGTGTAGTTCGTTTGCTAAAGCTTTTCCAATGTCAAGTAACTTTTCCTTAGACCATGAGATTGTGAAACTCCCGGATACCGTAGGAGTGCTTTGGGTGCACCAAACGTCACAACGTAACTGGGTGGCTATAAAGGTGCACTACGGGTATCTCCGAAAGTATCTGTTGGGTTGGCACGAATCGAGACTGGGATTTGTCACTCCATGTAACGGAGAGGTACCTCTGGGCCCACTCGGTAGGACATCATCATAATGAGCTCAATGTGATCAAGGAGTTGTTCACGGGATGATGTGTTACGGAAACGAGTAAAGAGACTTGCCGGTAACGAGATTGAACAAGGTATCGAGATACCGACGATCGAATCTCGGGCAAGTATCGTACCGATAGACAAAGGGAATTGCGTACGGGATTGATTGAATCCTCGACATCGTGGTGCATCCGATGAGATCATCGAGGAGCATGTGGGAGCCAACATGGGTATCCAGATCCCGCTGTTGGTTATTGACCGGAGAGTCGTCTCGGTCATGTCTGCGTGTCTCCCGAACCCGTAGGGTCTACACACTTAAGGTTCGGTGACGCTAGGGTTATAGAGATATTAGTATGCGGTAACCCGAAGGTTGTTCGGAGTCTCGGATGAGATCCTGGACGTCACGAGGAGTTCCGGAATGGTCCGGAGGTAAAGATTTATATATGGGAAGTCCTATTTTGGCCACCGGAAAATGTTCGGGATTTTTCGGTATTGTACCGAGAAGGTTCTAGAAGGTTCCGGAGTGGGGCCCACCTGCATGGGGGGACCCACATGAACGTGGGTAGTGGGGGCAAGGCCCCACACCCCTAGTCAAGGCGCACCAAGATTCCACCTTAGAAGGAATAAGATCATATCCCGAAGGGATAAGATCAAGATCCCTAAAAAAGGGGGATAACAATCGGTGGGGAAGGGAAAGGATGGGATTTCTTTCCTTCCACCTTTGCCAACGCCCCAATGGACTTGGAGGGCAAGAAACCAGCCCCCTCCACCCCTATATATAGTGGGGAGGTGCATGGGAGAAACAGCTCAGCCCCTGGCGCCTCCCTCTCCCTCCCGTGACACCTCTTCCTCCTCCAGTAGCGCTTGGCGAAGCCCTGCTGAAATCCCGCTGCTTCCACCACCACACCGTCGTGCTGCTGGATCTCCATCAACCACTCCTCCCCCCTTGCTGGATCAAGAAGGAGGAGACGTCTCTGCTCCGTACGTGTGTTGAACGCGGAGGTGCCGTCCGTTCGGCGCTCGGTCATCGGTGATTTGGATCACGACGAGTACGACTCCATCAACCCCGTTCTCTTGAACGCTTCCGCTCGCGATCTACAAGGGTATGTAGATACACTCCCCTCTCACTCGTTGCTAGATGACTCCATAGATTGATCTTGGTGATGCGTAGAAAATTTTAAAATTCTGCTACGTTCCCCAACAGACAATACCTTCATTAACCATAAAGTGGCACTTCTCCCAATTCAAGACAAGATTAGTTTCTTCACATCTCTGCAAAACTCGATCCAGGTTGCTTAAGCAATCATCAAAAGAAGTTCCGTAAATGGAGAAATCATCCATGAAAACCTCAACAATCTTTTCACAAAAGTCAGAGAATAAAGTCAGAGAATATAGCAATCATACATCTTTGAAAGGTAGCAGGTGCATTGCATAAACCAAAAGGCATACGTCTACAAGCAAAGGTACCGAAAGAGCAAGTAAAAGTGGTCTTTTTCTTGGTCCTCTTTTGACACAGGTATTTGAGAGAAACCAGAATAACCATTTAGAAAGCAAAATGTGTATTTTTGGATAGTCTTTCTAGCATTTGATCAATAAAAGGTAGAGGGTAATGATCTTTTCTAATAGCTTTGTTTAATTTGCAAAAATCAATTACCATTCTATAACCTGTAACAATTCTTTGTGGAATCAATTCATTCTTATCATTAGGAACAACAGTAATACCTCCCTTCTTAGGGACACAATGAACATGACTTACCCATCTACTATCAGCAATAGGGTAAATTATACCTGCCTCCAGAAGTTTTAGTATTTCATTTCTTACCACTTCCTTCATCTTAGGATTTAACCGTCGTTGGTGATCAACAACTGGTTTAGCATCAGGCTCCATATTAATTTTGTGCTGACATAGAGTGGGACTAATGCCCTTAAGATCATCAAGAGTATATCCAATAGCGGCACGGTGCTTCTTCAGAGTTTTCAATAATTTCTTTTCTTCATGCTCTAAAAGGTTAGCACTAATAATAACAGGATATATCTGTTTTTCATCAAGATAAGCATATTTCAAAGTATCAGGTAATTGTTTAAGCTCAAACACGGGATCACCCTTGGGTGGAGGAGGATCTCCAAGGATTTCAACAGGCAAATTGTATTTCAAAACAGGCATTTGGTTAAAGAATATTTCATCTAACTCCTTTCTTTCATTCATAAACATATCATTTTTGTAACACCCCATGTAATTAGCCACAGTGATCACCCTTAGTTAATGCCATGTCAGCAAGTTTAACAGTGCCTATTCATCATTTGCATCATAATGCATTTCAAACTCATAATTCAAACTTAAAATTAATTTAAAGTGAAAATAAAAGTTGTTCAAATTTGAGGAACTAAAATGTTCATAATATTGTAAATAATCCAGAGACAATCATAAAATTATAATCAACATATACTAAATTAGTTAAGTGACTCAAACAGTAAGGAACAGTACCAGAATAGCAAGGTTTAATCCATTTTATCTAATACAAAATTTATATGAAATCCATTTGCCTCCAAACCAATTTCTAGCAGTGTTAAATAATGCATTGTATTTATTGGACCAAGTTACCTATTTTACAAAACAATATTTGAGGCCACACATTTTTGCAAAAGTTAGAAAAGAAAGAAAAACAGAAAAGAAAAGAAAGAAAGGTAAAAGGTCCACTGCGGCTGGGCCTAAGTGGCTACAGCAACGGCCCAGCCCACCCCGCATCTCCTTCCACCTCGCACTGCTCCTCCCCGCGCGCTGTCACTGCGCGCACGCACCGCACCCTGGCCCCCCATCCCCCTCGCTCGACAGCGCGTCGCCGCGCTCGCCGTGGTTAAGGAAGCCCCAGGAGCCCCCCTGAAACCCTAGCGCCCACTTTCCCCTCCTCCCCTCGCCCGTTCGTCCTCTCCCTCTCGACGCCCGAAAGGTCGTTGCCGCGTCGCCGTGGATCCCGCGGCCACCGCCACCGCGTCGCCTCGCCGCCGTGCCAGAATGGATCGCCGTCGTTCGCTACTCCGTTCGGTGCAAACCAGGGGAGCTGGGAGCCCCCACAGCGAGCGCCTTGACCTCTTATTCCCCGGCGCCGTCCGCCACTGCCGCCGTCGATTTGGTCATCTTCGACCACCACCGGCTTCCCCGAGCGCTTCCCGTCAATGCTGTGAGCACCTCCATCATCTCCTCTTCCTCTCTGCACTCCCCGTGAACCACTAGCTAGCTGCTGCTGCTGCTGCCGGACTCCGACCGCCACCATTGCCGCTGCCCGCGAGCCGTGCGTGCTCCCGAGCCCCCGCGCGAGCCACTGGCACATTCCAGAGCACGTTATGCGACGCACCCAACCCCCATTTGATCCCCTCGCGCACTCCTGCGCCTTCTCCGACGAAGCCCGAAGAGCACCGCCGCCAACCGTCGTCGCCGGCGTCGTTCCAGGCACCCCCGAGTCCGACCACTCGCCCTACGCGACGCGCACCTCGCTAGCTCTCGAACGCAGGTAGCCACACCTGGTTTGGACCACCGTAGCTCGAACCCGAGCTCACCGGAGTTCCTCCGCCGCGTACAGGCTCGCCGACGCGACTCCTGTTGCCGTCCGACGCGGCGCTGACGCGGCAGCCGCGGGCCCCACCTCGTGCCACTAACCGCGGGCCCCACTAGGCCCCTTTGACCAGGGTCAACGCTGACTGGGCGGCCCCGTGTCTATGACATGTGGGTCCCGCCATTTAAAATGATTTTAGATAAATAGATAATCTGTAAACTAATTAATTAGTTAATTAAAACACTAATTAGACACTGACTAGTAGGGCCCACCATCTAATTAAGTTGTTTACTTTAAATTAACCCTGTTAATTAGTTACAGAGGCTGACATGTGGGTCCCAGTGGACCCACCTGTCAGGTTTGACCCAGTCAACTGCACTGTTGACTGGTGATGTCACACCTACGTCATGGTGATGTCATCACTTACTATTCTGGACAATTCGAATTTAAATAAATAATTAAAATCCAGAAAATGTTTTAATCTTTGAAAAATCATATAAAATAATCCGTAGCTCAGATCGAAAAACTTTATATATGAAAGTTGCTTAGAACGACGAGACGAATCTGAATACGCCCTTCGTATTGCTGTCAGATGCCCCTAACTACCTGAACATGGAACTTTTAGACTGATTTTGATAAATGAATAGTGCTCAACTTTAATAAAATAAATCCAAATAAATTTCTAAATTACCTAAATCATTTAGTTAGGCAGTAGAACACCTCTGCAGATCACTTAGGCATGTCATGCATATTGTTTGCATTTTTACCATGAATTTATTGTTTCTTGCCCCTCCTTCTCTCTCGATAGACGCCGAGACCGACGCCGACGCAGTAGAGTATGACTACGCTCCGGACGAGCAGCCTTCTGACGACCAGCCCCTCTCAGCAGAGCTTCCAGGCAAGCACCCCCCCTTGAGCATGCCTATATCGCCCATTCTCTTCTCTCTTGTGCTTGCATTAGAATTGCTGCTGCTACTGCTTTACCTAGTCTGATGCATGACCTAATTTTGTAACCTACTTTTGATAATTACCTGCTTATCCTAAACTGCTTAGTATAGGCTGCTTAGAGAACCCTCAGACACCCCCTCTTTGTCCCAAGTTACCCCGCTGGATTATCCGATGACTCGATCAATATGATCGACACCCAGGCCCCGGCACCGCACATCACCCCCCTTAGTTGTACGACACTACTAGGTTACTATCGAGTGCCGAGGGTGATACCTCGTCAGCACATCTGATGTTAACCTTGTAGGGTAGATAATTGGTCGTGGTCATCGAGGGTGATTCCTCCTTCTCCACTTCCGATACGACCCATTCGCGCAACACTTCAAGTGTGAACCTCGAGGGTGATTCCTCCAAAGTTCACCTTGACGGTTACATCGAGTGGGCATCCATCAAGGGTGATACCTCGGATTCCCCTGATGTTATGGACACACGGTTACTGAGACTTTACCCCTGAACCTTGATTAAAAATGGGTCGGCCCCGAGGGGGACCCGAGGGAGTTACTTTTACTGCAGGACTGGAGGGACAGGCGGTACCGCCCAGTAGAGGTGGACCTGAGTTCCCGACAGTCTTTTGCGAGACGGGTTGACCTGGACGGTGCCCGAGTGATGAAACGAGGAGTGGCCGGGCATTCTTAGCCCTTGCCGCAAGTCCTCGAGACGGGGCGACGGGGTCACATCGATCGTGAGTCCCTGCTCATTACCGCACCCCCAATGCACTAACGGTTTGGATATTTGATTCGAGTGGGCCTCTGGCCCGATAGCACTAACCATCACGCGGGAATAAATATGGGTACTCTGCATCATATGCATCAGCCGAAAGCTCTGTCAGACATCCAGTTCAGCATGGCGGCACGGACGGACCGGCGCCATCCTGTAGTGTTGGTGCCTGGCTTCACCGTGTGCGCAACGACCCAGAGTGCACAGGGCGATGGCCCAAGACCCCTGAGCACTTAGGATGTAGACCGGCGGGGACCTCTCTGCTGAGCTCTAGGTAGGGCTGTGGTGTGTCGTTTG
Organism: Thinopyrum elongatum; assembly: GCA_011799875.1. Lineage (NCBI taxonomy): Eukaryota > Viridiplantae > Streptophyta > Magnoliopsida > Poales > Poaceae > Thinopyrum > Thinopyrum elongatum. Next base: position 689,805,770 of record CM022298.1, on the reverse strand, counting down.
GCCGAGGCCGGGCATGACCCAGAAAGGTGTGTCTGGCCGGAGTTAATCGAGCGTGGTGGGTAAGTTGGTGCACCCCTGCAGGGAAGAACTAATCTATGCATAGCCGGATCCTCGGTAACGGACGCTCGGAGTTGTATCCCGATCGATACAACTAGAACCGGATACTTGTGATGATAAATGGATAGTATGGCCCTGGGGTTGCTTTCTCGCAGGGAGTCGAGGAAGGATCTCCGGGCGAGGTTGATAACACTACCACTACTTTATATTGTGCTAATCTACACTCTTCAAATGCTGCAAGACCGCTGAACATGCTAGTCTTCGCTAGGACTAGGCCTTCCCGCTATTCTGGCATTTCTGCAGCCCAGTCCACATAAACAGCCTTACTTTGATAATGTTGCATATGTAGTGTAGATCCTTGCTTGCTGAGTACTTCGGATGAGTACTCATGGTTGCTTTGCTTTCTTTTTCTCCCATATCCTTTTGATGCAACCAGATGACGGAGCCCCTGAGATAGCTGGCCCCGCCGACGATCGCTACTACTACCCCGAGGGTGGATACTACTGCGAGTTGGCTGATGACCAGGAGTAGGATCGAAGGCCCTAGGCAGGAGGCCTTCGCCTTTTGATCTAGAGTCGTTGTTTGTGCTAGCCTTCTTAAGGCAAACCTTGGCTAACTATGTCTGTACCCAGATATTATTTATATGACTGACTCATGTATTCGGATCCTTGTGATCCCTGGTCTGTAATATTCGTGGATCTCTGTTTATTTGTGCTAGAGTTGTGTTGTGATATCTTCCCGTGAGTCCCTATGCTTGATCGTGCACGTTTGCGTGTATAATTAGTGCACGATTGAGCCGGGGGCGTCATAAGTTGGTATCAGAGCCGACTACCTGTAGGAAGCCCCCTTCCAATTCCTTGGTCGAAGTTGAGTCTAGACATCGAAAAACTAATTTACTAACTTGGCTGTGTGGCTTATGGGCCCACGTCGCCAATTGGGTGGTATTAGGATCTTTTATTCCTCGTCTATACTCTGGGACTCTGATCTCTCTTCCTTTCGGGTTAAAAGAATTTTACTAACACCGACACTTAGGATCTCATAAATCTTGTCTACCCGGAGAGCTGGATATCTGTGCTTAATTCCTTACCATTGATCTGATTAGTCTGATAATCATTTTCCTTTCCATTGTTTTGTTTAACCTTTCTCTCCGAGTTGTATTATACTTCTCATTGTCATTTGACAATCTTGAATTTTCTCTGTTTCAGATGGATCGTTTGTTTCCACCACGCCCTACGACGCAGCTTGTGCTTCGCACTTGGGCTCGTGATGCCCCTGGTTTTCCAGCTGTCCTGATCGCCCTCCTGACCAGACTGGGCTACCGCTGGTACGCCGAGTACATGGTCTACGAGGATTATCGCAAGTTCAACGAGGAGCAGTACCATGCTGATGTTCGTATCTATGATCAGCACGATGACTCAGACACTGAGCTGCACCTTTTCCACGGTATAGGCATGACGATTGAGATGGCAATCCATGATGCCGCCTACTCTGCTGTCGCACGTCTCCGAGGAGAGTTCAGTGTTAGCTTGGATGCCTCTGAGTTCCGATACATTCCGTATGCCCCTGCTGAAGATGCTACTGGATACTACACAGCTATCTGTGCCCCGTACGAGCCTCGTTGTTACTACCCACAGGTTCTGATTCAGTGCACTCAGGCTCTGGATCGCACTGTCCGGGCACTTTTCGTCGAGTTGGTTGCCACTCGAGCATGCCTCTACGACGCTATGACGCAGTTGCTACCAGCTGTTCGTGTAGGGATACATCCGGAGCACATCCTTTACCCGCGCAGGACTCAGATGTATACTGGTATTGATTGGCCTGCTGTTGGAGGTCACACATCTGCACGTGGACCTCTTCTTTCAGCTCGAGACCGGGTTCTGCATCAGAGTGCACATGGAGCGTAGGAATTTCCTGCGATGGCCATTCATCGTCCGCACTTCCAGTTACCCCGTTTCGGTGGTTTCCCCCGACGTTGATGTAGCCTTTGCTATGTCTCATTGTGTACTTTCTTACCGTGTGCCTGCGCGCCGCCTAGCATGTCTAGCTTTTAAATTTGTGCCGTTATGTTGTTTGCATGTACCCGACTCTGTGTATGGATCTGTATGTCTTAATTTAATAATGTTAAGTATCTATTGCACTGCTTAATTAATGTCGTGTTACGTCATGCTTCTCGCTAAACACTCGCAATTGCTTTTACTGAACTACCCCTATTGAAACTTAGCAGGATGGTTAGACCAGGTGGTCGTGGTCGTGCCCTTGAACACCCACCACCGCCAGATTATATGGCAGCTATGATGCAACAGTTCGAGCTCAACCGTCAGTTCATGACTGGGATTATGACTCAGTTCCCGCATCTGAACAACCAGAACCAGAACCCTCCTTCAATAACTCTGCCAGAATTTATGCGACTTAACCCCACTTAGTTCCGCAGCTCTGAGAAGCCACTGGATGCTGATGACTGGATTCGCGATATCACTCACGAGATGGAGTCTACAAATGTCTCCCCTGCCAACTTTGTCATCTTCGCGTCCTTTTTCTTGAAGGGTCCCGCTGCTCAATGGTGGGACACACACAAGCGTACACTGCCTGCTGGAACAGCCGTTACTTGGCCAGAGTTCCAGGCTGCTTTTCGTGCCCGATATATTCCTCAAGGAATCATGGACCGGATGAAAACCCAGTTCCGCAACCTCACTCAGGGCAACAAGACTGTCGAAGCTTATCAGCCGGAATTCCTTGACCTGTCCCGCTATGCTGAAGAAGACATCGCCACGGATGCCCGTAGACAAGAGAAGTTCCGTAATGGACTCCACCCAGACATCGAGCTTGCACTTGCTGATCAAGACTTTACCGACTTTACTACTCTTGTGAACAAGGCTATTCTGCTTGAGACTGCTCAAATGAAGCATAAGGAGTCGCAGAAGCGCTATCGTGATGTTGGCTCATCTTCGGGCTCAGCACAAAAGCGTCGAGTCTGGATTCCCAACAACGTGTTCCGTCCAACTGCCCCTGCGCCAAGGAATAACTATACTACCCCACGTGTTCCACCCAATGCCCCTCTTCGTCCTGAAGATGGTCTGTGCTTCAAGTGTTGCAAACCAGGCCACCTTGCTAAAGACTGCCGCCAGACTTAGAATCAGTTGGCTTTCCCTCGTACTAGCCATGGCAATGGTCGTGGCAACAATCAGGCCCGTAACTATAATACTGGGTCTGCTGCTCATGGTCGTGGACATGCTTACAACATTGATATTGAAGAAGTCCAGGATCATCCTGCCACTGTGATGGGTACCCTTCTCGCTAACTCAGTACCTACTTCTGTTTTATTTGATTCAGGAGCATCACATTCATTCATCTATGGAAAATTGCATTCATGCATGGCCTTCATTATGAGAAAATGCATACTCCGTTAGTCGTTAAAACTCCCGGAGGTCGTTGTCATGCTGACGTGATGGCACCTAAAGTTACCGTCGAAATTAAAGGATTGGAAATCCTTGCCCCACCCATCGTCTTCAAGTCGTCCACCATACACCTCATCCTCGGAATGGATTGGTTGAAAGCTCATATAGCTTCCGTCAAATGTGCCACTAAAGTTGTACATCTCATGCACCTAACAGCTGGGCTAGTGAATTACCGTGCCCAGATAACTCAAAATGCTGAGGCTAAAATATACACCTTGAATGCATTGAACGCTTCTCCGCTTGAGGGGATCGAAAACATTCCAGTCGTTCGAGATTTTCCGGGAGTCTTTCCGGAAGAACTTCCAGGAATACCCCGGTTAGAGCTGTCGAATTTGTCATTGACTTCAATACCCCGCTTTCTTTCAGTCTTCTTCTTAATTCTCGGGACGAGAATTCTTGTTAGTGGAGGAGAATTGTAACACCCCATGTAATTAGCCACAGTGATCACCCTTAGTTACTGCCATGTCAGCAAGTTTAGCAGTGCCTATTCATCATTTGCATCATAATGCATTTCAAACTCATAATTCAAACTTCAAATTAATTTAAAGTGAAAATAAAAGTTGTTCAAATTTGAGGAACTAAAATGTTCATAATATTGTAAATAATCCAGAGACAATCCTAAAATTATAATCAACATATACTAAATTAGTTAAGTGACTCAAACAGTAAGGAACAGTACCAAAACAGCAAGGTTTAATCCATTTTATCTAATACAAAATTTATATGAAATCCATTTGCCTCCAAACCAATTTCTAGCAGTGTTAAATAATGCACTGTATTTATTGGACCAAGTTACCTATTTTACAAAACAATATTTGAGGCCACACATTTTGCAAAAGTTAAAAAAGAAAGAAAAATAGAAAAGAAAAGAAAGAAAGGTAAAAGGCCCACTGCGGCTGGGCCTAAGTGGCTACAGGAATGGCCCAGCCCACCCCGCACCTCCTTCCACCTCACATTGCTCCTCCCCGCGCGCTGTCGCCGCGCGCACGCACCGCACCCTGGCCCCCCTCCCCATCGCTCGATAGCGCGTTGCCGCGCTCGCCATGGTTAAGGAAGCCCCAGGAGCCCCCCTGAAACCCTAGCGCCCACTTTCCCCTCCTCCCCTCGCCCATTCGTCCTCTCCCTCTCGACGCCCGAAAGGTCGCCGCCGCGTCGCCGTGGATCCCGCGGCCACCACCACCGCGTCGCCTCGCCGCCGTGCCAGAACGGATCGCCGTCGTCTGCTACGCCGTTCGGTGCAAACCAGGGGAGCTGGGAGCCCCCACAGCGAGCGCCTCGACCTCTTCTTCCCCGGCGCCGTCCGCCACTGCCGCCGTCGATTTGGTCATCTCCGACCACCACCGGCTTCCCCGAGCGCTTCCCGTCAACGCTGTGAGCACCTCCATCATCTCCTCTTCCTCTCTGCGCTCCCCGTGAACCTCTAGCTAGCTGCTGCTGCTGCCGGACTCCGACCGCCGCCATTGCCGCCGCCCGCGAGCCGTACGTGCTCCCAAGCCCCCGCGCGAGCCACTGGCGCGCTCCAGAGCGTGTTACACGACGCACCCAGCCCCCATTTGACCCTCTCGCGCACTCCCGCACCTTCTCCGACGAAGCCCGAAGAGCACCGCCGCCAACCGTCGCCGCTGGCGTCGTTCCGGGCACCCCGAGTCCGACCACAAGCCCCACGCGACGCGCGACCTCGCTAGCTCTCGAACGCAGGTAGCCATGCCTGGTTTGGACCACCGTAGCTTGAACCCGAGCTCGCCGGAGTTCCTCCACCGCATACGGGCTCGCCGGCGCGACTCCGGTTGCCGTCCGACGCGGCGCTGACGCGGCAGCCGCGGGCCCCACCTTGTGCCACTGACCGCGGGCCCCACTGGGCCCCTTTGACCAGGGTCAACGCTGACTAGGCGGCCCCGTGTCTATGGCATGTGGGTCCCGCCATTTAAAATGATTTTAGATAAATAGATAATCTGTAAACTAATTAATTAGTTAATTAAAACACTAATTAGACACTGACTAGTAGGGCCCACCATCTAATTAAGTTGTTTAGTTTAAATTAACCCTGTTAATTAGTTACAGAGGCTGACATGTGGGTCCCAGTGGACCCACCTGTCAGGTTTGACCCAGTCAACTGCACTGTTGACTGGTGCCATCACACCTATGTCATGGTGACGTCATCATTTACTATTTTGGATAATTCGAATTTAAATAAATAATTAAAATCTAGAAAATGCTTTAATCTTTGAAAAATCATATAAAATAATCCGTAGCTCAGATCGAAAAACTTTATATATGAAAGTTACTCAGAACGACGAGATGAATCTGAATACGCCCTTCGTATTGCTGTCAGATGCCCCTAACTACCTGAACATGGAACTTTTAGACTGATTTTGATAAATGAATAGTGCTCAACTTTAATAAAATAAATCCAAATAAATTCCTAAATTACCTAAATCATTTAGTTAGGCAGTAGAACACCTCTGCAGATCACTTAGGCATGTCATGCATATTGTTTGCATTTTTACCGTGAATTTATTGTTTCTTGCCCCTCCTTCTCTCTCGATAGACGCCGAGACCGACGCCGACGCAGCAGAGTATGACTACGCTCCGGACGAGCAGCCTTCTGACGACCAGCCCCTCTCAGCAGAGCTTCCAGGCAAGCACCCCCCCCTTGAGCATGCCTATATCGCCCATTCTCTTCTCTCTTGTGCTTGCATTAGAATTGCTGCTGCTACTGCTTTACCTATTCTGATGCATGACCTGATTTTTAACCTGCTTTTGATAATTACCTGCTTATCCTAAACTGCTTAGTATAGGCTGCTTAGAGACCCCTCAGAGACCCCCACTTTGTCCCAAGTTGCCCCGCTGGATTATCCGATGACTCGATCAACGTGATCGACACCCAGGCCCCGGCACCGCACATCACCCCCCTTAGTTGTACGACACTACTAGGTTACTATCAAGTGCCGAGGGTGATACCTCGTCAGCACATCTGATGTTAACCTTGTAGGGTAGATAATTGGTCATGGTCATCGAGGGTGATTCCTCCTTCTCCACTTCCGATATGACCCTGTTGCGCAACACTTCAAGTGTGAACCTCGAGGGCGATTTCTCCTAAGTTCACCTTGATGGTTACATCGAGTGGGCATCCATCGAGGGTGATACCTCGGATTCCCTTGATGTTATGGACACGCGGTTACTGAGACTTTACCCCTGAACCTTGATTAGAAATGGGTCGGCCCCGAGGGGGACCCAAGGGAGTTACTTTTACTGCAGGACTAGAGGGACAGGCGGTACCGCCCAGTAGAGGTGGACCTGAGTTCCCGACAGTCTTTTGCGAGACGGGTTGACCTGGACGGTGCCCGAGTGATGAATACGAGGCGTGGCGGGCATTCTTAGCCCTTGCCGCAAGTCCTCGAGAAGGGGCGATGGGGTCACATCGATCGTGAGTCCCTGCTCGTTACCGCACCCCCAATGCACTAACGGTTTGGATATTTGATTCGAGTGGGCCTCTGGCCCGATAGCACTAACCATCACGCGAGAATAAATATGGGTACTCTGCATCATATGCATCAGCCAAAAGCTCTGTCAGACATCCAGTTCAGCATGGCGGCACGGACGGACCGGCGCCATCCTGTAGTGTTGGTGCCTGGCTTCACCGTGTGCGCAACGACCCGGAGTGCACAGGGCGATGGCCCAAGACCCCTGAGCGCTTAGGATGTAGACCAGCGGGGACCTCTCTGCTGAGCTCTAGGTAGGGCTGCGGTGTGTCGTTTGGCCGAGGCCGGGCATAACCTAGAAAGGTGTGTCTGGCCAGAGTTAATCGAGTGTGGTGGGTAAGTTGGTGCACCCCTGTAGGGAAGAACTAATCTATGCATTGCCGGATCCTCGATAACGGACGCTTGGAGTTGTATCCCGATCGATACAACTAGAACCGGATACTTGTGATGATAAATGGATAGTATGGCCCTGGGGTTGCTTTCTCGCAGGGAGTCGAGGAAGGATCTCCGGGCGAGGTTGATAACACTACCACTACTTTATATTGTGCTAATCTACACTCTTCTAATGCTGCAAGACCGCTGAAGATGCTAGTCTTCGCTAGGACTAGGCCTTCCCGCTATTCTGGCATTTCTGCAGCCCAGCCCACATAAACAGCCTTCCTTTGATAATGTTGCATATGTAGTGTAGATCCTTGCTTGCTGAGTACTTTGGATGAGTACTCACGGTTGCTTTGCTTTCTTTTTCTCCCCATATCCTTTTGATGCAACCAGATGACGGAGCCCCTGAGACAGATGCCCCCACCGACGATCGCTACTACTACCCCGAGGGTGGATACTACTACGAGTTGGCTGACGACCAGGAGTAGGATCGGAGGCCCTAGGCAGGAGGCCTTCACCTTTCGATCTAGAGTCGTTGTTTGTGCTAGCCTTCTTAAGGCAAACCTTGGCTAACTATGTCTGTACCCAGATATTATTTGTATGACTGACTCATGTATTCGGATCCTCGTGATCCCTGGTCTGTAATATTCGTGGATCTCCGTTTAGTTGTGCTAGAGTTGTGTTGTGATATCTTCCCGTGAGTCCCTGTGCTTGATCATGCATGTTTGCTTGTATGATTAGTGCACGATTGAGCCGGGGGCATCACAATTTTTGTGGTCGAGCAAATACTGTTCTAAAGGATCGGTAGGAGGCATGGCAATAGAAGCAAGACCAATGATTTCATCCTTACTAGGCAATTCTTTATCATGGGGTTGTCTACGAAATTTAGAGAAATTAAAATCATGAGACACATCCCCAAAACTTACAGTAACAATTTCTTTCTCACAGTCTATCCTAGCATTAACAGTATTCAAGAAAGGTCTACCAAATATAATGGGACAAAAATCATCTTGTGGGGAACCAAGAACAAGAAAATCAGTAGGGTATTTTATTTTTCCCACACAAGACTTCAACATCTCTAACAATCCCAATTGGTGATATAGTATCTCTATTGGCAAGCTTAATAGTAACATCAATATCTTCTATCTCAGCAGGTGCAATATCATTCATAATTTCTTGATATAAGGTATAAGGAATTGCACTCACACTAGCACCCACATCACGTAAGCCATGATAACAATGATCTCCTATTTTAACAGAAACAACATGCATGCCAACAATGGGTCTATGTTTATCTTTAATATCAGGTTTAGCAATTCTAGCAGCTTCATCAGAGAAATAAATAACATGCCCATCAATATTATCGACCAAGAGATCTTTAACCATAGCAATACTAGGTTCAACTTTAATTTGTTCAGGGGGTGTAGGTGTTCTAGTATTACTCTTACGAACCACAGCTGAAGCTTTAGCATGATTCTTTATTCTAACAGGGAAATGTGGCTTCTCAATATAAGCAGTAGGAACAATAGGATCAACATTATAAGTAATGGTTTCTTCTTCAACTTTAATAGGTTCTACTACTTTTACTTCAATGGGAGGATGATATTTAAACCACTTCTCCTTAGGGAGATACTTCTCCTTAGGGAGATCAACATGAGTAGCAAATGATTCACAAAAGGAAGCTACTATCTCAGAGTCAAGTCCATATTTAGTGCTAAATTCATGAAAAGCATTGGTATCCATGAAAGATTTAACACAATCAAACTTAAGGTTTATAGCTGACTCATTACCTTCGCCGAGTTCCCAATCTTTAGAGTTGCGTTTAATTCTTTCCAATAAATCATATTTGAATTCAATAGTCTTCTTCATAAAAGAACCAGTGCAAGAAGTATCGAGCATGGATTGATCATTACGAGAAAGCCGAGCATAAAAATTCTGAATAATAATTTCCCTTGAGAGCTCATGATTGGGGCATGAATATAACATTGACTTAAGCCTCCCCCAAGCTTGAGCAATGCTTTCTCCTTCACGGGGCCAAAAATTATAAATATAATTCCGATCACGATGAACCAGATGCATAGGATAAAACTTCTGATGAAATTCCAATTTCAATTGGTTGTAGTTCCATGATCCAATATCATCACATAGCCTATACCATGTCAATGCCTTTCCCTTCAAATATAAAGGGAAGACCTTCTTCTTGACATCATCCTCGGGCAAACCTGTAAGCTTAAATAATCCACAAACTTCATCCACATAGATTAGGTGCATATCAGGATGTAATGTTCCATCTCCTGCATAAGGATTAGCTAGCAGTTTCTCTATCATACCCGAAGGAATTTCATAATAAATATTTTTAGTAGGTGCAGTAGGTTGAGGAGCAACTCTTTGCTCTTCCGGTCGAGGTGAAGATACCCCGAACAAGCCCCTCAAAGGATTATTTTCCATAGTGACAAGTGACAGTAAATTTCAGCAGACTATATAAATGTTTCCTTACCAAATTCCACTTACTAAAGGCGCTTCACTCCTCGGCAATGGCGCCAGAAAAGAGTCTTGATGACCCACAAGTATAGGGGATCTATCATAGTCCTTTCAATAAGTAAGAGTGTTGAACCCAACGAGGAGCAGAAGGAAATGACAAGCGGTTTTCAGCAAGGTATTCTCTGCAAGCACTGAAATTATCGGTAAGAGATAGTTGTGTGATAAGATAAATCGTAATGGGTAACAAGTAACAAAAGTAACTAAGGTGCAGTAAGGTGGCCCAATCCTTTTTGTAGAAAAGGAAAAGCCTGGACAAACTCTTATATAAAGCAAAGTGCTCTCGAGGACACATGGGAATTATTGACAAGCTAGTTTTCATCATGCTCATATGATTCGCGTTTGTTACTTTGATAATTTGATATGTGGGTGGACCGGTGCTTGGGTGCTGCCCTTACTTGGACAAGCCTCCCACTTATGATTAACCCCTCTCGCAAGCATCCGCAACTACGAAAGAAGAATTAAGATAAATCTAACCATAGCATGAAACATATGGATCCAAATCAGCCCCTTACGAAGCAACACATAAACTGGTTTAAGCTTCTGTCACTCTAGCAACCCATCATCTACTTATTACTTCCCAATGCCTTCCCCTAGGCCCAAATCATGGTGAAGTGTCATGTAGTCGACGTTCACATAACACCACTAGAGGAGAGACAACATACATCTCATCAAAATATCGAACGAATACCAAATTCACATGATTACTTATAACAAGACTTCTCCCATGTCCTCAGGAACAAACGTAACTACTCACAAAGCATATTCATGTTCATAATCAAAGGGGTATTGAATAGCATTAAGGATCTGAACATATGATCTTCCACCGAATAAATCAACTAGCATCAACTACAAGGAGTAATCAACACTACTAGCAACCCACAGGTACCAATCTGAGGTTTTGAGACAAAGATCGGATACAAGAGATGAACTAGGGTTTGAGAGGAGATGGTGCTGGTGAAGATGTTGATGGAGATTGACCCCCTCTCGATGAGAGGATCATTAGTGATGACGATGGCTTCGATTTCCCCCTCCCAGAGGGAAGTTTCTCCAGCAGAACAGCTTCACCGGAGCCCTAGATTGGTTCTGCCCAGGTTCCGCCTCGAGATGGCGGTGCTTCATCCCAAAAACTTCCTCTTGATTTTTTCCAGGTCAAAACACACCATATAGCAGAAGATGGGCATCGGGGGCCTGCCAGGTGGCCCACAAGGTAGGGAGGCGCGCCTAGGGGGGTAGGGCGCGCCCCCACCCTTGTGGATGCCTGGTGGGTCCCCTCTGGTGCTTTCTTCACCCAATATTTTTTATATATTCCAAAATAATTCTCCGTGAAGTTTCAGGACTTTTGGAGTTGTGCAGAATAGGTCTCTCAGATTTGCTCCTTTTCCAGTCCAGAATTCTAGCTGCCGGCATTCTCCCTCTTCATGTAAACCTTGTAAAATAAGAGAGAAAAGGCATAAGTATTATGCTAGAATGTGTAATAACAGCCCATAATGCAATAAATATCAATATAAAAGCATGATGCAAACTGGACGTATCAGGATGCCCCGGATGGCATCCCCTCTTTTGTCTTCAATCCATCGGTAAAATTACTTGAGGCTATATTTTTATTCACCAGATGATATGTGTTTTGCTTGGAGCGTCTTGTATGATACAAATCTTTCCTTTTTAGTTTGCCACAATCATCCTTGTTGTACACACCTTTTGAGAGGGACACACATTAATCATGAATTTATTAGAATACTCTATGTGCTTCACTTATATTTTTTGAGCTAGATATTAGTTCTTCTCTTATATCTTTTTAGAGCACGGCCGTGGTTTTATTTTATAGAAATTGATGAAATCTCATGCTTCACTTATATTATTTTGAGAGTCTTTAAATAGTATGGTAATTTGCTTAGGTTATGAATTTAGTCCTAATATGATGGGCATCCAAGAGGGATATAATAAAAACTTTCATAAAGATCATTGAATATATGAGAAGTTTGTTTCCTTGCATTTGTTTTGAGATATAAAGATGGTGATATTAGAGTCATGCTAGTGAATAATTGTGAACTGGTAGAAATACTTGTGTTAAAGTTTGTGATTCCCGAAGCATGCACGTATGGTGAAACGTTATGTGATGAAGTCAGAGCATGATTTATTTTTTGATTGTCTTCCTTATGAGTGGCGGTCGGGGACGAGCGATGGTATTTTCCTACCAATCTATCCCCCTAGGAGCATGCGTATTAGTACTTTGTTTCAAGGGCTAATAATTTTTTGCAATAAGTATGTGAGTTCTTTATGACTAATGTTGAGTCCATGGATTATACGCACTCTCACCCTTCCACCATTGCTAGCCTCTCTAGTACCGTGCAACTTTCGCCGGTACATTAAACCCACCATATACCCTTCCTCAAAACAGCCACCATACCTACCTATTATGGCATTTTTATAGCCATTCTGAGATATATTGCCATGCAACTTCCACCGTTCCGTTTATTATGACACATACCATCATTGTCATATTGCTTTGCATGATCATGTAGTTGACATAGTATTTGTGGCAAGGCCAGCGTTCATAATAAACGCTAGATCATGGCACATCCCGGTACACCGCCGGAGGCATTCATATAGAGTCATATTTTGTTCTAGTATCGAGTTGTAATTCTTGAGTTGTAAGTAAATAAAAGTGTGACGATCATCATTATTAGAGCATTGTCCCATGTGAGGAAAGGATGATGGAAGCTATAATTCCCTCAAAGTTGGGATGAGACTCCAGACTAAAAAAAAAAGAGGCCAAAGAGCCCAAACAAAAAAAATGTGAGAAAAAGAGAGAAGGGGCGATGTTACTATCCTTTTTCCACACTTGTGCTTCAAAGTAGCACCATGATCTTCATGATAGAGAGTCTCCTATGTTGTCACTTCCATACAATACTAGTGGGAATTTTTCGTTATAGAACTTGGCTTGTATATTCCAATGATGGGCTTCCTAAAATTGCCCTAGGTCTTCGTGAGCAAGCAAGTTGGATGCACACCCACTTAGTTTCTTTTTGAGCTTTCATACACTTATAGCTCTAGTGCATCCGTCGCATGGCAATCCCTACTCACTTGCATCGATATCAATTGATGGGCATCTCCATAGCCCATTGGTTTGCCTAGTTGATGTGAGACTATCTACCTTTTTGTCTTCTCCACAACCTCCACCATATTCTATTCCACCTATAGTGCTATATCCATGGCTCACGCACATGTATTGCATGAAAGTTGAAAAGGCTTGAGAACATTAAAAGTATGAAACAATTGCTTGGCTTGTCATCGGGGTTGTGCATGATGAAATATTTTGTGTGATGAAGATAGAGCATAGCCAGACTATATGATTTTGTAGGGATAACTTTCTTTGGCCATGTTATTTTGAGAAGACATGATTGCTTTATTAGTATGCTTGAAGTATTATTGTTTTTATGTCAATATTAAACTTTTGTTTTGAATCTTATGGATCTGAATATTCATGCCACAATGAGAATAAATACATTGATAAATATGTTAGGTTGCATTTCACATCAAAAATTCTATTTTTATCATTTACCTACTCGAGGACGAGCAGGAATTAAGCTTGGGGATGTGCTACTTCTTGAGCTTGCGTTGGTTTTTCCCTTGAAGAGGAAAGGGTGATGCAGCAAAGTAGATATAAGTATTTCCCTCAGTTTGGGAACCAAGGTATCAATCCAGTAGGAGGTACAAGCAAGTCTCCAATCTATGCACCTACACAAACAATCAAACACTTGCACCCAACGCGATAAAGGGGTTGTCAATCCCTTCACGGTCACTTGCAAGGATGAGATCTGATAGAGATAGGTATAAACGATAAATAAAAAGGTGAACTAAAGTAAATATAAATAAATTGCAGCAAGGTATTTTTGGGTTTTTTGGTTTATAGATCTGAAAATATATGATGGAAAATAGACCCGGGGGCCATAGGTTTCACTAGAGGCTTCTCTCTTGAAGATAGCATACGGTGGGTAAACAAATTACTGTTGAGCAATTGATAGAAAAGCGCAAAGTTATGACGATATCTAAGGCAATGATCATGAATATAGGCATCACGTCCAAGACAAGTAGACCGAAACAATGCTGCATCTACTACTATTACTCCACACATCGACCGCTATAGCATGCATCTAGAGTATTAAGTTCATAAGAACAAAGTAACGCCTTAATTAAGATGACATGATGTAGAGGGATAAACTCAAGCAATATGATATAAACCCCATCTTTTTATCCTTGATGGAAACAATACAATACGTGCCTCGCAACCCCTACTATGTCACTGGGTGAGGACACTACAAGATTGAACCCAAAACTAAGCACCTCTCCCATTGGAAGAAAAACCAATCTAGTTGGCTAAACCAAACTGATAGTTCGAAGAGAAATACAAAGATATCTTAATCATGCATAAAAGAGTTCAGAGAAGACTCAAATAATATTCATAGATAATATGATCATAAATCCACAATTCATCGGATCTCAACAAACACACCACAAAAAAGTATTACATCGAATAGATCTCCAAGAACATCGAGGAGAACATTGTATTGAAGATCAAAGAGAGAGAAGAAGCCATCTAGCTACTATCTATGGACCCGTAGGTCTGTGGTAAACTACTCATGCATCATCGGAAGGGCAGCAAGGTTGATGTAGAGGACCTCCGTCATCGAATCCCCCTCCGGCAGATCGCCGAAAAAGGCCCCAAGATGGGATCTCACAGGAACAGAGGCTTGCGGCGGCGGAAAAGTATTTTGGTGGATGCCTCTGATGGTTTGGGAATATTTGGGAATTTATAGTGCGAAGATTAGGGTTAGGAGACCTTCGAGGGGCCCACAAGCCCTCAGGGCGCCCCCAGGGGCGTGCCTGGCAGGCTTGTGGCCACCTCGGGAATCTTCTGGCCCCTTCTCCAATCTCCGTGGATGTCTTCTGGTCCAAGAAAAATCATCGCAAAAGTTTTATTCCGTTTGGACTCCGTTTGATATTCCTTTTCTGTAAAACTCAAAAACAAGAAAAAAACAGAAACTGGCACTGGGCTCTAGGTTAATAAGTTAGTCCCAAAAATAATATAAAATAGCATATTAATGCATATAAAACTTCCAAAACAGATAATATAATAGCATGGAACAATAAAAAATTATAGATACGTTGGAGACGTATCAAGCATCCCCAAGCTTAATTCCTACTCGTCCTCGAGTAGGTAAATGATAAAAACAGAATTTTTGATGTGGAATGCTACCTAACATATTTATCAATGCAATTTTATTTATTGTGGCATGAATATTCAGATCCATAAGATTCAAAACAAAAGTTTAATATTGACATAAAAACAATAATACTTCAAGCATACTAATAAAGCAATCATGTCTTCTCAAAATAACATGGCAAAAGAAAGTTCTCCCTACAAAATCATATAGTCTGGCTATGCTCCATCTTCATCACACAAAGTATTTCATGATGCACAACCCTGATGTTAGTCAAGCAATTGTTTCATACTTTTGATGTTCTCAAACTTTTTCAACTTTCACGCAATACATGAGCGTGAGCCATGGATATAGCACTGTAGGTGGAATAGAATATGGTGGTTGTGGAGAAGACAAAAATAAGGAGAAAGTCTCACATCAACTAGGCAAATTAATGGGCTATGGAAATGCCCATCAATTGATATCGATGCAAGTGAGTAGGGATTGCCATGCAATGGATGCACTAGAGCTATAAGTGTATGAAAGCTCAAAAAGAAACTAAGTGGGTGTGCATCCAACTTGCTTGCTCACGAAGACCTAGGGCAATTTGAGGAAGCTCATCATTGGAATATACAAGCCAAGTTCTATAACGAAAAATTCCCACTAGTATATGAAAGTGACAAAATAGGAGACTCTCTATCATGAAGATCATGGTGCTGCTTTGAAGCGCAAGTGTGGAAAAAGGATAGTAACATTGTCCCTTCTCTCTTTTCTCTCATTTTTTCTCTTTTTTTCTTTCTTTTTTTCTCTTTTTTTGTTTGGGATTCTTTGGCCTCTTTTATTTTTTATAAAGTCCAGAGACTCATCCCAACTTGTGAGGGAATCATAGCTTCCATCATCCTGTCCTCACATGGGACAATGCTCTAATAATGATGATCATCACACTTTTATTTACTTATAACTCAAGAATTACAACTAGATTCTAGAACAAGATATGACTCTATATGAATGCATCCGATGGTGTACTGGGATGTGCTATGATCAAGAGTGACATGTACAAAAAAATATGAATGGTGGCCTTGCCACAAATACTATGCCAACTACATGATCATGCAAAGCAATATGACAATGATGGTATGTGTCATAATAAATGGAACGGTGGAAGTTGCATGGCAATATATCTCAGAATGGCTATGGAAATGCCATAATAGGTAGGTATGGTGGCCGTTTTGAGGAAGGGTATATGGTGGGTTTAATGCACCGGCGAAAGTTGCGCGGTACTAGAGAGGCTAGCAATGGTGGAAGGGTGAGAGTGCGTATAATCCATGGACTCAACATTAGTCATAAAGAACTCACATACTTATTGCAAAAGTTTATTAGCTATTGAAACAAAGTACTAAACGCATGCTCCTAGGGGAGAGGTTGGTAGGAGTTAACCATCGCGCGCTCCCGACCTCCATACAAAGGATGACAATCAAAAAATAATTCATGCTCCGACTTCATCACATAACGGTTCAACCTACGTGCATGCTACGGGAATCACAAACTTTAACACAAGTATTTCTACCAATCCACAATTACTCACTAGCATGACTCTAATATCACCATCTTTATATCTCAAAACAAATGCAAGGAATCAAACTTCTCATATATTCAATGCTCTTTATATGAAAGTTTTTATTATATCCCTCTTGGATGCCCATCATATTAGGACTAAATTCATAACCTAAGCAAATTACCATGCTGCTTAAGACTCTCAAAATAATATAAGTGAAGCATGAGATCAAGGTTGATGTAGGTCTGTGGTAAACTACTCATGCATCATCGAAAGGGCAGCAAGGTTGATGTAGAGGCCCTTCGTGATCGAATCCCCCTCCGGCAGATCGCCGGAAAAGGCCCCAAGATGGGATCTCACAGGAACAGAGGCTTGCGGTGGCAGAAAAGTATTTTGGTGGATGCCTCTGATGGTTTGGGAATATTTGGGAATTTATATTGGGAAGGTTAGGGTTAGGAGACCTCCGAGGGGCCCACAAGCCCTCAGGGCGGGGGACGCGCCTGGCAGGCTTGTGGCCTCCTCGGGAATCTTCTGGCCCCTTCTCCAAGCTCCGTGGATGTCTTCTGGTCCAAGAAAAATCATCGTGAAAGTTTTATTCTGTTTGGACTCTGTTTGAGATTCCTTTTCTGTAAAACTCAAAAACAAGGAAAAACAGAAACTGGCACTGGGCTCTAGGTTAATAAGTTAGTCCCAAAAATAATGTAAAATAGCATATTAATGCATATAAAACATCCGAAACAGATATAAATCCAACACTAATCTTCATTCTATAAATACCCAAATATTCCCCCTACACCAGAGGGCACACCAAAAATACTTTTCCGCCACCGCAAGCTTCTGTTCCCGTGAATCCCATCTTGGGGCCTTTTCCGGCACTTCACCGGAGGGGGATTCGATCACGGAGGGCCTCTACACCAACCTTGCTGCCCTTCCAATGATGTGTGAGTAGTTTACCATAGACCTATGGGTCCATAGCTAGTAGCTAGATGGCTTCTTCTCTCTCTTTGATCTACAATACAATGTTCTCCTCGATGTTCTCGGAGATCTATTCAATGTAATCTTCTTTTGCGTTGCGTTTGTTGAGATCCGATGAATTGTGGATTTATGATCAGATTATCTATGAATATTATTTGAGTCTTCTCTGAACTCTTTTATGCATGATTGAGATATCTTTGTATTTCTCTTCGAACTATCGGTTTGGTTTGGCCAACTAGATTGGTTTTTCTTGCAATGGGAGAGGTGCTTAGTTTTGGGTTCAATCTTGCGGTGTCCTCACCTAGTGACAGAAGGGGTAGCGAGGCACGTATTGTATTATTGCCATCAAGGATAAAAAGATGGGGTTTATATCATATTGCTTGAGTTTATCCCTCTACATCATGTCATCTTACTTAAAGCGTTGCTCTATTCTTATGAACTTAATACTCTAGATGCAGGCAGGAGTCGGTCGATGTGTGGAGTAATAGTAGTAGATGCAGGCAGGAGTCGATCTACTTGTTATGGACGTGATGCCTATATTCATGATCATTGCCTTATATGTCTTCATAATTATGCGCTTTTCTATCAATTTCTCAACAGTAATTTGTTCACCCATCGTATGCTATCTTCAAGAGAGAAGCCTCTAGTGAAACATATGGCCCCCGGGTCTATTTTCTATCATATATTTTCAGATCTATAAAACAAAAAAAACCAAGAAATACCTTGCTGCACTTTATTTGTATTTACTTTATTTTGCTCTTTTATTTATCCTTTATACCTATCTCTATTAGATCTCACTCTTGTTCGTGACCGTGAAGGGATTGACAACCCCTTTTTCACGTTGTGTGCAAGTGTTTGTTAGTTTGTGCAGGTGCATATATTGGAGACTTGCTTGTACCTCCTACTAGATTGATACCTTGTTTCTTAACTGAGGGAAATACTTATCTCTACTTTGCTGCATCACCCTTTCCTCTTCAAGGAAAAAATCAATTCAAGCTCTAGAAGTAGCAAACGACCCAGAGATGGGGAAGATGCGGCAGTGGAGTCACAGCCTGAGAGGAGTACGACGTACGAGGGTTGACTGGTTCAGTGCGGCCTGGGGCTGCAGTCGGCGGAGAATAACAGGAGGGTTGGAGGGGTGGGGGATGGCCTGGCCAGCGGTGGAGTAGCGCTTCGTAGCGAGGCGTGCGAAGTAGCGCCGCGGGCCACCGGAGGTCGGAGCAGGAGGTCCCGCTGGTGCTGGAGGAAGAAGACGAGAGATTGAAGATGCATGCCGGCGGCCGTTGGATGTACATCCAACGACTAGAGATGTCAGAATCATTTTGTTGACTAATTTGACAACGCCTTCCGTAGGCGACCTAATGGCCCACATGTCAGACTCCTTGCATGTGAAGATCTAACTGGTGGGTCCTAGCTGTCAGGGGGAGGAATAATTTTTTTCCCATAATAAGGAGGCACTTCCTTGCGTGCGAAGATTTAGCTGCTGGGTCCCAGCTGTCCGGGAGAGAAAACATTTTTCCACGTAATAAGGACGCACTTCCTTGTTTGCGAAGATGTAGTTCGTGGGTCCAAGCTGTCACGGGGAGGAATAATATTTTTCCCGCGTAACAAGGAGCCAGTTGCACGCGTGCGTCCATGAACAGGTGCATTCCCCACTGTCAGCCTCTCCATGTACTGTCTTCCTCCGACGACTCTTGTTTGTTGACCATGTTGACTACGCAGTGTCAAGCGCGCCAAGCCGGTGTGATACGTCTCCAACATATCTATTATTTTTGATTGTTCCATGCTATTATATTATCTGTTTTGGATGTTTTATATGCATTATTATGCTATTTTATATTATTTTTGGGACTAACTTATTAACCTAGAGCCCAGTGCCAGTTTCTGTTTTTTCCTTGTTTTTGAGTTTCGCAGAAAAGGAATATCAAACGGAGTCCAAACGGAATAAAACTTTATGATGATTTTTCTTGGACCAGAAGACACCCAGAGGACTTGGAGTCCAAGCCAGAAGACCCATGAGGCGACGGCAAGGGTGGAGGGCGCGCCCTGGGGGGGCGCCCCTGCCTTGTGGCCCCCTTGGGAGTCCCCTGACCTACTTCTTCGTCCTATATATTCACATATATTCCAAAATCCTCAGAGCGATCCACAAAATATTTTTCCACCGCCACAACCTTCTGTTCCCGTGAGATCCCATCTTGGGGCCTTTTTCGGCATCCTGCCGGAGGGGGATTCGATCACGGAGGGCATCTACATTAACCCTATTGACCTTCCGATGAAGCGTGAGTAGTTTACCACAGACCTACGGGTCCATAGCTAGTAGCTAGATGGCTTCTTCTCTCTCTTTGATTCTCAATACCATGTTCTCCTCGATGTTGTTGGAGATTTATCCGTTGTAATCTTCTTTTGCGGTGTGTTTGTCGAGATCCGATGAATTGTGGATTTATGATCAGCTTATCTATGAATATTATTTGAATCTTCTCTGAATTCTTATATGTATGATTTGATATCTTTGTATTTCTCTTCGAATTATCGGTTTGGTTTGGCCAATTAGATTGGTTTTTCTTGCAATGGGAGAGGTGCTTAGCTTTGGGTTCAATCGTGCGTGATTTCACCCAGTGACAAAGTAGGGGTAGCGAGACACGTATTGAATTGTTGCCATCGAGGATAAAAAGATCGGGTTTTCATCATATTGCTTGAGTTTATTCCTCTAAATCATGTCATCTTACTTAAGGCGTTACTCCGTTCTTTATGAACTTAATACTCTAGATGCATGCTGGATAGCGGTCGATGTGTGGAGTAATAGTAGTAGATGCAGGCAGGAGTCGGTCTACTTGACACGGATGTGATGCCTATATGCATAATCATTGCCTTGGATATCGTCATAACTTTGCGCTTTTCTATCAATTGCTCGACAGAAATTTGTTCACCCACCGTATTATTTGCCTTCAAGAGAGAAGCCTCTAGTGAAACCTATGGCCCCCGAGTCTATTTTCCGTCATATTCGTTTCCGATCTACTATTTTGCAATCTTTTATTTTCACATCTATAAACTAGAAAACCCAGAAATATTTTATCTTTTATTTAGTTTTATCTATCTCTATCAGATCTCACCTTTGCAAGTGACCGTGAAGGGATTGACAACCCCTTTATCGCGTTGGGTGCAAGTGTTTGATTGTTTGTGTAGGTGCATCTATTGGGGACTTGCGTGTTTCTCCTACTGGATTGATACCTTGGTTCTTAACTGAGGGAAATACTTATCTCTACTGTGCTGCATCACTCTTTCCTCTTCAAGGGAAAAACCAACGCAAGCTCAAGAAGTAGCAGGAAGATGCTTGATACGTCTCCAACGTATCTATAATTTTTTATTGTTCCATGCTATTATATTATCTGTTTTGGATGTTTTAAATGCATTATTATGCTATTTTATATTATTTTTGGGACTAACTTATTAACCTAGAGCCCAGTGCTAGTTTCTGTTTTTCCCTTGTTTTTAAGTTTTGAAGAAAAGGAATATCAAACGGAGTCCAAACGGAATAAAACTTTACGATGATTTTTCTTGGACTGGAAGACACCCAGAGGACTTGGAGTCCAAGCCAGAAGATCCATGAGGCGGCGACAAGGGTGGAGGGCGCGCCCTGGGAGGGACGCCCCTTGCCTTGTGGCCCCCTCGGGAGTCCCCTGACCTACTTCTTCGTCCTATATATTCACATATATTCCAGAACCCTCAGAGCGAGCCACCAAAATACTTTTCCAGCGCCGCAACCTTCTGTTCCCGTGAGATCCCATCTGTAACACCCCCGGTGATTAGCAACAGTAATCACTTTTGATGATGACATGTTAGCATGATCAACAGTGCATATTCATCATTAGCATCATATTGCATTTCAACTCCTAAGTCAAATTCAAATTTAAATGAAAGTGAAATATAAAAGTTGTTCAAACACAGAAACTAAAATGTCAGATAAATAACAAATATTCCAGAGGCTATTCTAAAATTGAAACCAACATCATTGGAATTGGATAAGTGACTCGAACAACCTCAAACAGTGGATAAAGATAATATTTAATAACCATTTATTAAATCTGAAATAAATATGGAATTATATTTTGTCCAAACTAATTTTAGGTGTTAGGAAGATGCACTGGTATTTATGAACTAGGTCTCATGTTTACAAAAACCATTTTGAGGCCTAGCTATTTACTAGCAGAGTAAAGGGAATAGATAAAGAAAAAAAAGGAAAGAAATAGAAAACTGAGAAGAAAAAAAAAAGGAGCAACCCCCCCCCCCCCCCCAAGGCCCAACTGGGCCGAAGCCCAGCCGGCCGGGCCCAAGCGCGCCCCGGCCTATAAGGCACCCGGCAGCGAACCCTAGCCACCCTCCGATCCACATCCCCCCTCCCCCCACTCGGATCGCCCCCCTCCCTCGACTGGATCTGGATCGGGGCAAACCCCCGATCCCGTCGCTCGTCGCCGCGACGACCTCGCCGCCCCGCGCCAGGACGCCGCCGCCCGGAGCCCGCGCCTCCTCGCCGGCGCTCCCCGTCCACCCCGCCGTCGTCCCCGACCTCCGCCTCGCGCCCGCTGCCCGTCCCTACATCCACCCCGTGAGCCCCCCTCCTCTTCCCCTTCCCCGCGGCCCCGCCGCGCGCCGAACGCGCCCCGGCAGCGCCCCGTGCCGCGCCCCCGTGCCGCCGCTCCGCCCGCGCTCCGCCCGCGCTCGCCCGCGCCTGCTCGCGCACGCGCCCGCGCGCACCGCAGCCTCGCCGCGCTCTGCCGCACGCGCGCGCGCCGCCCACTGCCCTCGCTCGCGCGCCCGCGTCGCTCCTCGCCGCCACCCGCCCGCTCCGGCCGTACCCCTCCACGGCCCCGGCGTCTCCCTCCGGTGGCCGCCCGCATCGCCACGGCCCCGCCCCGCCGTGGCCTCGCCGGCGCCCGCGCCCGCCGACTGCCCCGCGCCGCCCAGTCGGGTGCGCACCCGCGGGCCAGCGCCCGTTCGGGCTGCGCCCGTCGCCCCGACCCGTTAGGCCCCTCTGGGCCAATGACAGTGGGGCCCAGCCCCAGAACGTTTTTAATAAAAATAAAAATAAAATAAATAAAAATAATTAAATTGATAATTAGTTAATTAATTAGGTTAATTAATTCTGTTTAGATTATTATAATTTAATTAATTAGTTTAATTAAGTGCTAATTAATTAGTTAACCCTAATTAATTAAAACAGCCTATGACAGGTGGGACCCACCCTGTCAGGCGCCTGCTGACATCAGCATGAGGTCATGCTGATGTCATCATCAGCACTGTTTCGGATAATGTTGAATTAAATAATTAATTAAATTTCAGAAATTAATAAAAACTTTAGAAAATCATATTAAATAAACCGTAACTCCGATGAAAATATTTTATACATGAAACTTGCTCAGAACGACGATACGAACCCGAATACATCCTCCGTATTCCCGTCAGATGCCCGCAGCTATAAGAACGTTGAACTTTTAGACCGATTTCAGTAAATGAATAGTGCCCAACTTTAATTAAATAAATCCGAATAAATTCCTAAATTAACTAAATCATTTATTTAGGCAGTAGAACACCCCGACATATCATTTAGACATGTCATACATGTTGTTTGCATTATTGCCGTGAATTTATTGTTTCTCTCCCCCTCCTTCTCTCTCTCGATAGACGCTGAGACCGACGGCGCTGCACCAGGATACGACTACTCTACCGACGAGCAGCCCGTTGACGACCTTCCCCTCTTGCCAGAGCAACCAGGCAAGCCCCCCCCCTTGAGCATTCCAGATATCGCCAATTCTATTCTCCTGCTTGCATTAGATTTCGCTACTGTTAATGTATGCTCCTATTCTGATGCATAGCCTGCTGTTGTAACCTGTTCATTGCTACCTTACCTGCCTATGATAAACTGTTTAGTATAGGTTGGTGATGAACCATCAGTGACCCCACCACCTTACCCTTGTTGCCCCTGCTTGATCATCGACGACTCGATCAACGTGATCGTCGACCAGAGACCGACACCTCACTTCACACCCCCTAAGTTGTACGACTCTGCGTAGTAACTATCGAGTGCCGAGGGTGATACCTAGTAACGCACTCACGATGAATACTCTGCAGTATAGCTGTTCGGTCGTGGTCATCGAGGGTGATTCCTCCTTCTCCACTTCCGATACGACTCTGT
Organism: Thinopyrum elongatum; assembly: GCA_011799875.1. Classification (NCBI taxonomy): domain Eukaryota; kingdom Viridiplantae; phylum Streptophyta; class Magnoliopsida; order Poales; family Poaceae; genus Thinopyrum; species Thinopyrum elongatum. Next base: position 689,781,936 of record CM022298.1, on the reverse strand, counting down.
CGTGCGACCCCTCAGTGTGAACCTCAAGGGTGATACCTCATACGTTCACCCTGATGATTTGACCACACGGCTACTTGACCTTTGTTACAGGCGGGTCCACCCTGGTGGGTACCCGCTGGGGATCTATGATTTCGGGTGTGCCGGAAGGGCACTCGAGTGTGACATTGTGGCGGAGCATCAGAGACTCTGATTGTCTCCGCTTGATACTAATTGAGCCCATTGGATTTGGGTGTGTGATCTGAGTGGGTCGACGTGCCCTATACGCACTACCACCACGTGGGATAATGGTTATGGGACCCTCTGCAAAGTACGTTTCTCCGAAAGCTCGTCTGACATCACGATTCACCGTGCGGGCTGATTGTCGGGATTGGGCTGGATACTTCACTGACGAGTTCAGTGTCGCGCCTGCACCCCGGCCAGTCTCGCAACGCGCAGGGTGCCCAAGGCGATGGCCCGAGACCTCTGGGTGCATAGGTTAGTCCGGCGTGCTGACCTCTCTGCCGAGCCTAGGTAGGGCGCTGCTTTGTGTTGATCTTCCGAGGACGGGCATTACCCAGCAAGTGTGTCCGGCCAGAGTTGATCGAGCGTGTTGGGTAACAGTAGTGCACCCCTGCAGGGATGAATCTTCTATCGATAGCCGGTCCTACGGTAAAGGACGCTCAGTTTGTGTATCCCGATCTACTACTTAAACTGGATACTTGTTACTTAATTGAAGCTTCGGGATTACTTTCTCGCTGGGAGTTGAGGAAGGATCTTTGAGCTGTACTTCAACATGTTTGCTAAATAAAATGCTATTCTACTCTCTTCTACTGCTGCAAGATGATGGCTTTGAGAAGATGTTTGAAGATGCTAGTCTTCGATAGGACTAGGCCTTTCTCTCTATTCTGGCATTTCTGCAGCCCAGTCCACATATACAGCCTTTTCTCCATTGATAATGTTGCATATGTAGTATAGATCCTTGCTTGCTGAGTACTTCGGATGAGTACTCACGGTTGCTTTATTTTCTCTTTTCCCCCATATACCCCACCTTGATGATACACCAGACGATGGAGTCCTGGAGCTAGATGCCACCACCGGAGCTTACTACCAGGAGGGTCCAGAGGGTACGTACTACTGGATCGAGCCAGCTGACCAGGAGTAGGATCGGAGGCTCCCAGGCAGGAGGCCAACGCCTTTCGATCTAGTGTCGCTGTTTGTGCTAGCCTTCTTAAGGCAAAACTTGTCTAACTATGTCTGTACTCAGATAATATTTGTATGACTGACTTATGTATTCGGATCTTCGGATCCCTGGTTTGTAATATTGTGGACCTCCGTTTAAATTGTGTTAGAGTTGTGTTGTGATATCTTCCCGTGAGTCCCTGTGCTTGATCGTACATGTTTGCGTGTATGATTAGTGTACGATTGAGTCGGGGGCGCCACAAGTTGGTATCAGAGCCGACTGCCTGTAGGAAGCCCCCTTCCAATTCCTTGGCCGAAGTTGAGTCTAGAAACCGAAAAACTAATTTACTAACTTGGCAGTGTGGCTTACGGGCCCATGTCGCCAACTGGGTGGTATTAGGATCTTTTATTCCTCGTCTATACTCTGGGACTCTAATATCTCTTCTACTCGGGTTAAATAAAGTTTACTAACGCCGACACTTAGGATCTCGTAAATTCTGTCTACCCGGAGAGCTGGATATCTGTGCGATTTCCCTGTCGTTGATCTGATTAGTCTGATAATCATTTTCCTTTCCATTGTTTTGTTTAACCTTTCTCTCCGAGTTGAATTATACTCCGAGTTGTCGTTCGATATGACCGGATTCTGCATCAGAGTGCACAGAGAGAGTAGGATCCTGCAAGTTGATCGATCTTCGGTGTTTTCTAAACTCGACTTGAGGTTGGGTTATCACCAGATCCGTGTTCGCGAAGAGGATATTCCGAAGACTGCATTCGTTACTCGTTATGGCTCTTACGAGTACACAGTCATGTCGTTTGGTTTAACAAACGCTCCAGCTACATTCTCCCGCCTAATGAATTATATATTCATGGATTACCTCGACAAATTCGTCGTGGTATATCTAGATGATATTCTGGTCTATTCTAAGAATAAAGAGGAACATGCTGAACATCTCTGCCTTGTTCTAGAAAGGCTCCGAGAACACCAGTTGTATGCCAAGTATTCCAAATGCGAATTTTGGCTTCCTGAAGTAACTTACCTTGGACATGTGATTTCCAAGGATGGAATTGCTGTTAACCCCGAACGAGTTCAGGCTATTCTTGACTGGACTCCCCCGAAGAATGTTAAGCAAGTCAGAAGTTTTCTCGGACTTGCTAGTTATTGCCGTCGATTCGTTGAGAACTTTTCCAAGATTGCAAAACCATTGACATATCTGCTTCACAAAGGTGTTAAATTTGAGTGGACAGAAAAATGTCAAGAAAGCTTTCAGACACTAAAAGATAAATTGACATCTGCCCCAGTATTAGCACCCCCGGATTCCCAAAAGGATTTCGTGATATACTGCGATGCCTCCCGTCAAGGATTAGGCTGTGTCCTAATGCAAGAACGCAAGGTGATTGCTTATGCCTCCCGACAATTGCGTCCTCACAAAGAAAATTACCCAGTGCACGATCTCGAACTTTCTGCGGTTATTTATGCCCTGAAGCTATGGCGCCATTACCTTCTCGGTAACCGTTGTGAGATATATATGGATCATCAAAGTTTGAAGTATTTATATACTCAACCGGATCTGAACCTTCGTCAACAAAGATGGCTCGAGACAATTGCCGATTATGATATGAATATCTCATACACCCCTGGCAAGGCAAATGTAATGGCCGATGCTTTGAGCCGCAAGGCTTATTGCAGCAACCATATGGTTCAGGAATCACAACCTCTTCTTTATGAAGAGTTTCGTAAATTGAACCTTCATATTGTTCCACAGGGTTATCTCAATACCCTCGTTGTCGAACCAGATTTAGAACTCAACATCAAAACTATGCAACGGTATGACTCTGAAGTTGAAAGGATTAAGCGATACCTTGAAAAAGGAAAACCGTCGGAGTTCCATCTTGATAATGATGGGATCCTATTTTTCCAACACCGTCTCTTCGTACCTAAGTTCAAGGATGAGAGAGAACATGTTATGATGGAAGCTCATGACACTCCTCTGTCAATTCATCCTGGTAGCACAAAGATGTACCGTGACATTTGTCAGAGATACTGGTGGCCTAATATGAAGCGAGACATTGCTCGTTATGTTTCTGAGTGTGACGTTTGCCGTCGCGTTAAAGCTCAACATCAAAGGCCCGCAGGAACTCTGCAACCCCTTACAATTCCTGAATGGAAATGGGACAAGGTCCAAATGGATTTCATTACTGGTTTTCCCAAATCCCAGAAGGGTAATGATGCTATATTTGTCGTCATTGACCGATTCTCTAAGGTTGCCCACTTTCTGCCAGTTAAAGAGACAATCACTGCTAGCCAGTTAGCAGACTTGTATGTTTCCCGAATTGTGTCACTCCATGGTGTTCCGTTGGAGATCAGTTCTGATCGTGGCAGCCTCTTCACCTCCAGATTCTGGAATAGTTTCCAAGAAGCTATGGGAACACACCTGTCTTTTAGCACCGCTTTTCACCCTCAGTCACAGGGTCAAGTTGAACGAGTTAATCAAGTGCTCGAAGATATGCTTCGAGCTTGCGTCATCTCCTTCGGTAAGAAATGGGAGGAATCTCTCCCGTATGCCGAATTCTCTTACAACAATAGCTATCAAGCTAGTCTGAAGATGGCACCGTTTGAAGTTCTATACGGTCGTAAGTGTCGAACCCCTCTGAATTGGTCAGAAACTGGGGAACGCTCACTCGTCGGACCGGACATTATTCAGCTAGCAGAAGATCAAGTCCGCATTGTCCGTGAACATTTGAAAGCTGCTCAGTCTCGTCAGAAGAGCAACTATGACCGAAAGCACCAGGAAATAGTCTATCAACCTGGCGAGCAAGCTTACCTCCGCGTCACTCCGTTGAAAGGCACTCATCGGTTCGGAATCAAAGGCAAGTTAGCTCCTCGCTACATTGGCCCGTTCCGTATTCTTGCCCGTCGAGGAGAAGTGGCATATCAATTGCAGTTGCCGCCAAATCTTTCTCAAGTACATGACGTCTTTCATGTATCCCAACTCCGCCGCTGCTTCAAGGATCCTATTAGAGCTGTGGATCATGAAGTGCTTGAATTACGGGAAGATCTATCTTATCCAGAACATCCCATCCGTATTCTTGATGAAGCTGAACGTCGGACTCGTCAAAAGTCAAACAAATTCCTCAAGGTTCAGTGGTCAAATCATTCTGAAGATGAGGCCACTTGGGAACGCGAGGATCGTCTTCGTGAAGAATACCCCTCTTTCTTTCAGTCTTCCTCTTAATTCTCGGGACGAGAATTCTTAATAGATGAGGAGAATTGTAACACCCCCGGTGATTAGCAGCAGTAATCACTTTTGATAATGACATGTCAGCAAGCTTAATAGTGCATAATCATCATTAGCATCATATTGCATTTCAACTCCTAAGTCAAATTCAAATTTAAATGAAAGTGGAATATAAAAGTTGTCCAACATAGAAACTAAAATGTCAGATAAATAACAAATATTCCAGAGGCTATTCTAAAATTGAAACCAACATCATTGGAATTGGATAAGTGACTCGAACAACCTCAAACAGTGGATAAAGATAATATTTAATAACCATTTATTAAATCTGAAATAAATATGGAATTATATTTTGTCCAAACTAATTTTAGGTGTTAGGGAATAATGCACTGGTATTTATGAACTAGGTCTCATGTTTTACAAAAACCATTTTGAGGCCTAGCTATTTACTAGCAGAGTAAAGGGAATAAATAAATAAAAGAAAAAGGAAAAGAAATAGAAAACAGAGAAGAAGAAAAAAAGAGCAACCCCCCCCCCCCACGGCCCAACTGGGGTTATCACCAGATCCGTGCCCGTGAAGAGGATATTCCCAAGACTGCATTCGTCACTCGTTATGGCTCCTATGAATACACCGTCATGTCATTTGGCCTAACGAATGCTCCAGCAACTTTCTCCTGTCTGATGAATTATATATTCATGGATTACCTCGACAAATTCGTCGTGGTTTATTTGGATGATATCCTGATTTATTCTAAGAATAAAGAAGAACATGCTGAACACCTCCGTTTGGTACTAGAAAGGCTCCGAGAACACCAGTTGTATGCCAAGTATTCCAAATGTGAATTTTCGCTTTCTGAAGTAACTTACCTTGGACATGTGATTTCCAAGGATGGAATTGCTGTTAACCCCGAACGAGTTCAGGCTATTCTTGACTGGACTCCCCCGAAGAATGTTAAGCAAGTCAGAAGTTTTCTCGGACTTGCTAGTTATTGCCGTCGATTCGTTGAGAACTTTTCCAAGATTGCAAAACCATTGACATATCTGCTTCACAAAGGTGTTAAATTTGAGTGGACAGAAAAATGTCAAGAAAGCTTTCAGACACTAAAAGATAAATTGACATCTGCCCCAGTATTAGCACCCCCGGATTCCCAAAAGGATTTCGTGATATACTGCGATGCCTCCCGTCAAGGATTAGGCTGTGTCCTAATGCAAGAACGCAAGGTGATTGCTTATGCCTCCCGACAATTGCGTCCTCACGAAGAAAATTACCCAGTGCACGATCTCGAACTTTCTGCGGTTATTTATGCCCTGAAGCTATGGCGACATTACCTTCTCGGTAACCGTTGTGAGATATATACGGATCATCAAAGTTTGAAGTATTTATATACTCAACCGGATCTGAACCTTCGTCAACAAAGATGGCTCGAGACAATAGCCGATTATGATATGAATATCTCATACACCCCTGGCAAGGCAAATGTAATGGCCGATGCTTTGAGCCGCAAGGCTTATTGCAGCAACCATATGGTTCAGAAATCACAACCTCTTCTTTATGAAGAGTTTCGTCAATTGAACCTCCATATTGTTCCACAGGGTTATCTCAATACCCTCGTTGTCGAACCAGATTTAGAACACAACATCAAAACTATGCAACGGTATGACTCTGAAGTTGAAAGGATTAAGCGATACCTTGAAAAAGGAAAACCTTCGGAGTTCCATCTTGATAATGATGGGATCCTATTTTTCCAACACCGTCTCTTCGTACCTAAGTTCAAAGATGAGAGAGAACACGTTATGATGGAAGCTCATGACACTCCTCTGTCAATTCATCCTGGTAGCACAAAGATGTACCGTGACATTTGTCAGAGATACTGGTGGCCTAATATGAAGCGAGACATTGCTCGTTATGTTTCTGAGTGTGACGTTTGCCGCCGCGTTAAAGCTCAACATCAAAGGCCCGCAGGAACTCTGCAACCCCTTACAATTCCTGAATGGAAATGGGACAAGGTCCAAATGGATTTCATTATTGGTTTTCCCAAATCCCAGAAGGGTAATGATGCTATATTTGTCGTCATTGACCGATTCTCTAAGGTTGCCCACTTTCTGCCAGTTAAAGAGACAATCACTGCTAGCCAGTTAGCAGAATTGTATGTTTCCCGAATTGTGTCACTCCATGGTGTTCCGTTGGAGATCAGTTCTGATCGTGGCAGCCTCTTCACCTCCAGATTCTGGAATAGTTTCCAAGAAGCTATGGGAACACACCTGTCTTTTAGCACCGCTTTTCACCCTCAGTCACAGGGTCAAGTTGAACAAGTTAATCAAGTGCTCGAAGATATGCTTCGAGCTTGCGTCATCTCCTTTGGTAAGAAATGGGAGGAATCTCTCCCGTATGCCGAATTCTCTTACAACAATAGCTATCAAGCTAGTCTGAAGATGGCACCGTTTGAAGTTCTATACGGTCGTAAGTGTCGAACCCCTCTGAATTGGTCAGAAACTGGGGAACGCTCACTCGTCGGACCGGACATTATTCGGCAAGCAGAAGATCAAGTCCGCATTGTCCGTGAACATTTGAAAGCTGCTCAGTCTCGTCAGAAGAGCAACTATGACCGAAAGCACCAGGAAATAGTCTATCAACCTGGCGAGCAAGCTTACCTCCGCGTCACTCCGTTGAAAGGCACTCATCGGTTCGGAATCAAAGGCAAGTTAGCCCCTCGCTACATTGGCCCGTTCCGTATTCTTGCCCGTGGAGGAGAAGTGGCATATCAGTTGCAATTGCCGCCAAACCTTTCTCAAGTACATGACGTCTTTCATGTATCCCAACTCCGCCGCTGCTTCAAGGATCCTATTAGAGCTGTGGATCATGAAGTGCTTGAATTACGGGAAGATCTGTCCTATCCAGAATATCCCGTCCGCATTCTTGATGAAGCTGAACGTCGGACTCGTCAGAAGACAATCAAATTCCTTAAAGTTCAGTGGTCGAATCATTCTGAAGATGAAGCCACTTGGGAACGCGAGGATCGTCTTCGTGAAGAATACCCCTCTTTCTTTCAGTCTTCCTCTTAATTCTCGGGACGAGAATTCTTAATAGATGAGGAGAATTGTAACACCCCCGGTGATTAGCAACAGTAATCACTTTTGATGATGACATGTTAGCATGATCAACAGTGCATATTCATCATTAGCATCATATTGCATTTCAACTCCTAAGTCAAATTCAAATTTAAATGAAAGTGAAATATAAAAGTTGTTCAAACACAGAAACTAAAATGTGAGATAAATAACAAATATTCCAGAGGCTATTCTAAAATTGAAACCAACATCATTGGAATTGGATAAGTGACTCGAACAACCTCAAACAGTGGATAAAGATAATATTTAATAACCATTTATTAAAACTGAAATAAATATGGAATTATATTTTGTCCAAACTAATTTTAGGTGTTAGGGAATAATGCACTGGTATTTATGAACTAGGTCTCATGTTTTACAAAAACCATTTTGAGGCCTAGCTATTTACTAGCAGAGTAAAGGGAATAGATAAAGAAAAGAAAAAGGAAAAGAAATAGAAAACAGAGAAGAAAAAAAAAAGGAGCAACCCCCCCCCACGGCCCAACTGGGCCGAAGCCCAGCCGGCCGGCCCACGCGCGCCCCCTGGCCTATAAGGCCCCCGGCCGAACCCTAGCCCCCTCCCGATCCACATCCCCCCTCCCCCCGGTCGCCCCCTCCCTCGACTGGATCTGGATCGGGGCAAACCCCCGATCCCGTCGCTCGTCGCCGCGACGACCTCGCCGCCCCGCGCCAGGACGCCGCCGCCCGGAGCCCGCGCCTCCTCGCCGGCGCTCCCCGTCCACCCCGCCGTCGTCCCTGACCTCCGCCTCACGCCCGCTGCCCGTCCCTACATCCACCCCGTGAGCCCCCCCTCCTCTTCCCCTTCCCTGCGGCCCCGCCGCGCGCCGGACGCGCCCCGGTAGCGCCCCGCACCGCGCCCCCGTGCCGCCGCTCCGCCCGCGCTCGCCCGCGCCTGCTCGCGCACGCGCCCGCGCGCACCGCAGCCTCGCCGCGCTCTGCCGCACGCGCGCGCGCGCCGCCCACTGCCCTCGCTCGCGCGCCCGCGTCGCTCCTCGCCGCCACCCGCCCGCTCCGGCCGTACCCCTCCACGGCCCCGGCGTCTCCCTCCGGTGGCCGCCCGCATCGCCACGGCCCCGCCCCGCCGTGGCCTCGCCGGCGCCCGCGCCCGTTGACTGCCCCGCGCCGCCCAGTCGGGTGCGCACCCGCGGGCCAGCGCCCGTTCGGGCTGCGCCCGTCGCCCCGACCCGTTAGGCCCCTCTGGGCCAATGACAGTGGGGCCCAGCCCCAGAACGTTTTTAATAAAAATAAAAATAAAATAAAAAAAAATAATTAAATTGATAATTAGTTAATTAATTAGGTTAATTAATCCTGTTTAGATTATTATAATTTAATTAATTAGTTTAATTAAGTGCTAATTAATTAGTTAACCCTAATTAATTAAAACAGCCTATGACAGTTGGGACCCACCCTGTCAGGCGCCTGCTGACATCAGCATGAGGTCATGCTGATGTCATCATCAGCACTGTTTCGGATAATGTTGAATTAAATAATTAATTAAATTTCAGAAATTAATAAAAACTTTAGAAAATCATATTAAATAAACCGTAACTCCGATGAAAATATTTTATACATGAAACTTGCTCAGAACGACGATACGAACCCGAATACATCCTCCGTATTCCCGTCAGATGCCCGCAGCTATAAGAACGTTGAACTTTTAGACCGATTTCAGTAAATGAATAGTGCCCAACTTTAATTAAATAAATCCGAATAAATTCCTAAATTAACTAAATCATTTAGTTTGGCAGTAGAACACCCCGGCATATCATTTAGACATGTCATACATGTTGTTTGCATTATTGCCGTGAATTTATTGTTTCTCTCCCCCTCCTTCTCTCTCTCGATAGACGCTGAGACCGACGGCGCTGCACCAGGATACGACTACTCTACCGATGAGCAGCCCGTTGACGACCTTCCCCTCTTGCCAGAGCAACCAGGCAAGC